>JAJIBD010020957.1:375000-982239 GCA_021461705.1 Cryptotis parvus
AGGCTGGTATAAACAAAGCAAAAGCCCTAACTACTGGGCTATCGCTTCAGCCCAAAATTGGTAAGTAAATTTTTAAAAAGAGCAAATGTTGAAGTCAGTTCACATTTCATATTTGGTCTCTAGGCTACATTTTTGTTATGTGATTTGAAAAAGTGAAGTGTGGTCTTTGAAATTCAGCATAGCCATTCTATGAAGTGACCACAGACACATTAAAGCTACTTTATAATAAAAGTTATTAATTTGTTGACAGTGCATAACTTATTAAAAGACATGCATTGCATATTTTTCTAAAAACAATTCTACTAGCATATTAATAGAGTTCAAACCAAGTGAGATGTTCTTGTCCTTCCTTCCTTCCTTCCTTCCTTCCTTCCTTCCTTCCTTCCTTCCTTCCTTCCTTCCTTCCTTCCTTCCTTCCTTCCTTCCTTCCTTCCTTCCTTCCTTCCTTCCTTCCTTCCTTCCTTCCTTCCTTCCCTCCCTGCCTCTTTTCTTCTCTCCCTTCCTCCTCCTGTGTCTCACTTTCTCACTCTCATTCTGTGTGAAACCAAGTGGTGTTTAGAACTTACTCTTGCCTCTGCACTTCTGGGAGTTGGGGAAGTCAGAGGACTATATGGGTTTCTGAGGATCAAACTCCTATGGATGTATTGGCCATGTGCAAGGTAATGCCCTATCTACTGTACGCATTTCATTTGGAGATGCCCTGATGGTGCTAAGCCTTTACTCTGGATTTTGTGCTCAAGGATCACTCCTTGAGTTGGCCATATGTAAGACAACATGTAAAGACTTACCCACTGTGTCAGAGATTCAGCACCTGAACACTTATTTTGATATTTTTCATCTTCCTTACACAAATTAGTGCAGATAATAATAAATGAGTGGTTACATATGCAGGTAAATGCCAATCTAATTATCAAGGTTAGTCGAAGTTTATGTCTTTTTAGCTGACAAGCAGAATGGGGGAAAAAGATGAATAAGCACAGAATAATTTCACTTATTCTATAAAATCCTACAGTCACATTTCCTAAGCAGCTGCCTTCACACATAGGATATAGTGACCACCCAATAAGTCTCTTTATAAAGATGAACTCACCGTCTTGTCCTAAAGTACGTATAGTAAGTGCTTACTAATGTCTTGCTATATATGAAAAAGCACTGGACCTGGAATATAAACATCATGTCAAAAGCAAAATATAGTTAAAAACATAAAGGCTGAAAGACTGCCTAGACAAATTGCAATTTGTTTCCCTGAGAGAACAAAAGAACTTTATTTAAAACTAAACATCTGGCAGTGTTGAGCTCCTCCTAGAGTAACTCCTCAGCATAGAGCACCTATAGTGATCTATAGTATAGCCCCTAAACAATAAATCAAACAACAGTTAAGAAAGCAACAAAGCAGACTGTATAGCAGAGAGTGTAAACAGAAAATCTAGATAAGTAGTCTATAAAATTTTGAAATATCTGAAAACAAGGTAAAGGTGCCGTTGGAGAAATAGAAAAATGATGGCTGCAGTTAAGTGGGCATTCAGTCAATGCCATGCCCTCATTTTTGTGTATATCCTGGGTCCACATTGCCAATGCTTTAGCTATTGAGAGACTGAAACTGCATTGTGAAAGTAAGAGCTTCACCTTGGAATAATTCAGTGAAGGTTTTTAGAAATAATTTTAATTGTCTCCTAAAGTTTACATAACCATTTTAAAATCTTGTTCATATCAAGTTCATTGATTAACATCAATTTACTGACTAAAATCTATTACTTTTATGGAAATAATTTTCTGTGTCCAACTATGAATAAGGGTTAGAAAAGCTGACTTGTTTCTTAATTCGTTTTATTTAGGGTCTTTATTTGAAGTTGCTAACTTATTCTAGTATTCTCAATTTGTACCACTTTTCTGTTTCATTGCAGTCCTTCCCAGAGTAAGTGATTCACTATCCAGAGCACAATCTATGGGAAGGCTAATATCCTTGTTCCGTAGTTAGGACTAGGTTGTGCGACTTTCTTTTTGTGAATTTAAGTAGATTCTGAGAAGTTTGGGACCTCTGTAAAATGTCAATTTAAGACAAATGATGTAGGGCTATACTTGATAAGTTACATAAGATTTTCAGCAATGTGCCACACAACTACAATAAAGTATATGGTTATTATCATCAGGAAAAGAAGTAAAATTTACCTCATGTCTCATGAAAGCTGTAAACTGGATCACTTTGATCTTCTTCATTTTCTTTGCTTTGACTCTCATAGAGTATTTACATCCTCTTATGTTTATATGAACTCATGAACTCTTGAGAGTTTCAATAGACAGCTAGTAAAAACACATAGTACGTTTTTAAAAGCCAAACGTACTTTAATACGTCTGCTAAAAGCTGATAGCATTTGCCAGACTATCCGAACTGTTAATTATCCTTTCTCTTTCTTGACTCAATGAATATAAGAAAAGAAAAGGGCATAACTCCAGTCCATCTCTAAAGTAAAGATCACAAGTACAATTTTAAAATTTTTCAAAATTTATTGCTAAAATGCTGAGGTTAACATTTGAAAACTCCCAACCAGCCTCACTTTGTTTTACACTGTTTATACTCATCATAAACAAACTGGTTTTACATATGCTATTTCATTGGTTTGGTATATACTTAAAAAAAATAAAGTTTTAGCTATAAGTAGATACAAAGTAAACACAGAAAATTTATTTTATGTAGACATTTTCATCATAAATTTGCCAATTCTTTAAATTGTGTGGTATTTGAAAATTTTTAATTCATTTGCTAATTTTTGGGGTATATCAACCAAACAAAGAAAAAATAAGTGTACATTGACTTTATCACTAGTAAATTTGTTCAAATTCTATATTTAATTAAATACAGAAGACTACTTAAATGAAATGTTAAGTAACCAAGTATATATAGACAATATCCATGGAGTACAGAGTTAAGACAGGTGATCTTTCAGAAAATGATGCAATGAAAAAGTGCCAATTTTTTATGTCTGGATATCATGTAGCTACTTTTAACTATTTCTAATAATAAAAAAACTAAAACTGGTATATATGTATAGAGTTTGAAGAGTTTCTGCAAAATGTAAAAATTAAAGAATGAAAGAAGGTAAGAATTTTGCAAGGACTGCAGAGTAAGATTTTCTTTTGGAATCTTAGATTTAAACTCTGAACCACATTGCACAGTTAGCACTATAAAATGCTACCTACTGTATGTAGACTAGTGAAGAGCACTAGTAGGTGCTAGAAGGAGTCCAAAATAAGCTAACAAAAAAACAAAACTAATGAAAAGGAAACTTAATTTAATTTCCCGAATTAGATATTATACAACAAGCTACATAGATATGTATTGCATCAAGAAAACCTATAATTTGGCTAAAAGAGTACATATAACATATAGGAAGAATGATTCTAAAATGATACTATTCTAAATAGCTATACCTACATAAATGACAAGATGTATCATATTATATTGAAATCTATTGTACAATACAGAAAGCATGTTAAATAGTGAACAATCAGTTACATTTCTATTTCTCTGCTAAATATCTACTAAGTTAGCATTCCCAACTTAAAGGCTTATAACAATTATTTACTGTTTCACAATCTCTTATATTTACTGGGTTGGTGTTGACTATATTTCTGTCATATAGTTCTATGACAGCACAGTCTGGAATGCCAAAATTGGTCATGCATATGGTTGGTAGAATTTATTGATATTGACTGAGATGTCAGCTAGTTTTTTAAACAAATGGCTAAACACCAGAGTCAGGGCAGAACTTCTGTGGATCTGTTAGACTTGCACTGTCAATGTTGGAACAAAGGTCACCCCTCCCCTTAAAGACACTGAGGTATTAGGTGAAGTAACTTAATTCATGCCACATGACATGGACTTATCTTGTGAAAATAGTTTTGGTCAGCTAAATAAACTTAGCAGAAATGCATAAAGTTAGTAGAGGTGACCCTACTTAGGTAAAATATTTCCCTTACCTACCATTATATACAATGAATACTAGTCAAATATTTCATGCAATTGCTCAGGAGTTGAATGAATAATAAACTATGTGAAAAACCTGATATTGTCTCATATTTCAAATTGCTAACCAAATGCAAATCTAATGACATAACAAATATTCAGCAAGTATTCACTGAATTAATTCACAATCATGCATATAAGTTCAATGACCATTGCAGAGTCCATTTGATACATTTTGTCATTAACAATAATATATCTAGTCCTTCCTATCAATGTTTCTACATTTGAACACTGAATTAGTAAATGTTAAAGCATTGTCCCATGGAGAAAGGCAACACTATTTTCTCTTGAGCCGCTGGTCATGTTTGTCAAATAATCTTTACTATCTGCTTGTTTGAATATATTTATTTAATACATGTTATACTAGACAAACCATTAATATCATACCTAATTTCCATTTGCAATGTAAACTCATACCTATAAGCATGCATACAGAATTAAAAAAAATATTGTCTAAATAAGTGATAAAATCACATTTTCTTAAACTATGAGAAGTGAAACAAAGATGAATGTCACCTTTGACTCTAAAGTGCTACTGGATCTAAGCTGGTAATGTGTGTGTTAGATAAATGAGTATGTTCTGAAAGTCTAATAATTATGTGAAAGTGTCATGAACACTGGTTACAAATAAATTTTAGTAAATAGGAAAATTGCAACTGGAAAATCACTGCAAACACAACTATGTGCGTATTCATGCACTTGTATTGTACAATGCAAATAGTTTCAATTGCAAAGTAGTTTTGGAACAATAGTAGGGTTGGTGAGGCATTTTTCTTACATGTGAGTGACCTGGGCTCTATTCCCAGCATCCTCTCTGTTCCCCTGAACACCGATAGAAAATAAGCCTGCGCACAGACCCAAGAATAAGTCATGAGCATCGCCAGGTGTTGCCCCACAAAAGAACAAAGTTGTCTATTTTTTATCTCTCAAGTAACCACCACAGCTTTTACTAGATATGATTATTTTTGTTGTTTCCTGTAGTCATTTGTTTTAGAAATTTATATTCCCCTATAAGTAAAAATGTTCAATAACTTTATTTTACTTAGTCACTTATTGCACTTAGCATAATCAACAAAATTATGCCCATTTTGTTCTAAAATCAAAATAAAATTAATTATTTGTTAGCAATATATTTTAATCTTTGTTTTTAGCATAAATCAATTACATACTTTAAGTAGGCAATCTTAACTTTTCTTTTTGATATAGAATTTTTATTACTATAATGATATCACCTAGGATTTTGACTTACATCTCCCTTATAATAACCAATATTGAATATTGTTTGCATGTGTAGTGGGCTACTTGTATGTCCTCTTGGAAGTATCTGTTAATATAATTTTGCCATATTTATAGAAATCTGTTTCACATTTATACTAAATCTCTATTCGGAGTGCATTGAATACACAGTCTTCTAATTATTTTATTAAGATTTTGCATTTTTGGTTTATTTTAATCTCAGATACTCTACTCAGCTTTATAGATTAGCTATTTGATCCATGATTATCCTTCAGTTAAGAAAATTGATGAGTTTTAACCATGTATTTGTAATAAATGATGACCTGCAGTAGTATTGAATTAAATTTTCAATCTCTTAGTCTCTAATAATGAATATTTTTAAACATTCATTAAGCTTTCTAGATGATTCTAATAAACATCATAGCCATTGTAATAGCAACATTCATTTTTACTTTAGAACAATATTTAATATTTACAAATGATTTTTTCACTCTCCATAACACTTCTTAATGTACCTTACCTAGGAATTACATTGAATTTATTGTAATCACCTAAATTTTTCAATTCACCTGTACTTGCATTTTTGCTACATAGATATTAACGTCTGTTTATATTTTAAACCAATGCAGAAGCATGTCCTTTCCAAAACTAGTTTTTTATTGTTCTTCACACCATCCTATATCCTCTAAAGAATAGTTTCATAAGTCTCTTTTGAAACTCGATGTTATTCTGCTTGTCCCTTTAATATAGTCTTACCAATTCTTTGCTCATATACTGTTTGTGACAACTTATTAAACTTACTTAGTAATTTATTGAAGGCGAGCATTTTAATTTTCTTATGTTTAGTTTTTTTTCTATATAGTGTCTGTAAATGTGGTTGAAAGCTGAAAAAAAAGATAATTTTGTCATTTTCTGTTCTTGGCTTGTTAATAAGGTGAGAATTTATTTGCACTGTATTGCACTGGAAACCGTTGAGTGAATACTAAGTCTGGAAAAAAATAGGATTAAATTTAGATTAATTATTTCCAAACAAGATATTGTGTTCTGAAAACATTTTCCAACTCTAATTTTTGAGTACTCTATTTAGCAAAGAAGACTTTTGCTTATATAGATATCCAATAGATACCTGTAAAAGGAATCAATGTGTGAATTATGTCCCTTTAGGTTAATGTAATATTAAAACACCTCCTAAATACATGAAAAACCACTTAAGGTGATAATTCCTTAATATTTAGGTTATCAAAATCTGTATTTCTCTCTTAATGTTAAACAAATTAAGTTATGTGAGGCAAAAAGCTATGTCAAGATTTATTATATCTATAATTTCTCTTTGATTTATTCAACTTGAATGGTATTTTGCCTTGCAGAATACTAATTTTGTCAATTAGATCTCGATTTTTGTAAAGCCATGTAATTTTTTTTTCTTTTTGGATCACACCAGGCGATGCTTAGGGGACGCTCCTGGCTCTTTGCTCAGGAATTACTCCTGGCGGTGTTCGGGGGACCATATGGGATGCCTGTGATTGAACAGGGTTGGAACTGGGTTGGAACCGGGTCGGCCGCATGCAAAGCAAACGCCCTACTACCTGTGCTATGGCTCTGGCCCCAAACCAGGTAAGTTTTTGAAGATTCTATTTTCAAAGTTATTATGCATTTAAAAAACTTTATCCGTGATATTAATTATGTCTATATTTATTTATTATGTCATTGTCAATTTATTCTTTCCTATATGTAAAAGCTTAAATGCTAAATAAAGTTATTGCATACACATATATTTCATATTAGTGAAGGTACTAACATAATTTTAAGTGCTCTTTTATTTAGTCTTGAGTGTGAAGAATATGCTTTTTATTTCAGTATCTGATAACTTGAAATGATTATTAAAACAGTTTAAATTACATTTCTGTATACTTGAAAAGAGACAGTCCTTTTGTGCAGCTCTAACAAATAGAGCAGACTGAGCATCTTTTAAATACCAAATTTGTTTCTTATAGCTCTAGGCACTTGGAAACATAAGACCAAGACAGGTCTTGTGTTTAAGATATAAGATAGGGGGCCGGAGCGATAGCCCAGTGGGTAGGGCCTTTGCCTCATAGCGGCTGGCCTATGCCGGCCCAGGTTCGATCCCTGGTGTCCCATATGGTCCCCGAGCACCGCCAGGAGTAATTCCTGAGTGCAGAGCCTGGAGTAACCCCTGAGCATTGCTGGGTGTGACCCAAAAAGCAAAAAAAAAAAAAAAAAGATATAAGATAGTTTTAGATATAAGATAAGATAAAAATAACTTTACAAACAACTGCATTTATTTTTTTCTATGAATTGATATTAAACAATTCAATCAAATGGAGTAAATGTTATCTCTGGAGGAAATTTCATGATTCTTTTTTTGTGGACCATCATTACCTAATTAATCCTCCAAGCTTGAAATGCCTAAAACTAGATGCTAAGAGCTCCGAATTTCAATATGAATTTGGAGTAATATACACAACAATGAAGACCCTCCATTATATCAAGGAAATATGAGAACAAAAATTGAGTGAAATAATAGTTAATTATTAGACTATGAAATAGTAGTGTTAATTTATTTTACATATGTGTATACACATGAACTTTTAGCAAAACATCTGTGTAGCCATTAAAATATTTAGGGTCTGGCTGGTATAATTAATTTATAAGAATCTGAATAAAAAACTGCTTTTACTCATAGACAAAAGACTTTTTTGTTAATTATCTTTAAAAAAACTAAATGCATTTAATGAACTATTTATTATTCTGTGAATTTAATATAATTTAAGTATGATTTACTTAATTAAAGTGTATAAAATATCTATTTAAATTATTAAAGTTTAGTATTATAGGCTATATAACCTGCTTATCTGGAACTTATTCCAAATTTTAAGAAGTTTCTAACTGGATCATTTTCAAAACGGCTGTTCTGCAAACCCTGTCAAATATGTCAACACTTCTTTTTGCTCATGCTCTATTGATAACATCAACAGGTTTGAATACCCTATCTCACTTTAGTAATTGAATTTCTGTATTTCCTAGTATTCCACTCTTTGCACTGTTCAACAGCAAATGACTATGTATTAGGCAAAATCTAAGAGAATGCTCTTTTATAGATAAAAGACAATTTAATATTTTTCTTATTAAGAGGACATTTTCTATATGACCAAAATACACAAAAAATATAATTGTATTTCTTGACTTGTTGAATATAAAGTTCTGGTAAAAGACACAATAATTATTTTGTAGAAATTCAGCAGTAGAATATGAATTTCCATGTGTGACCAAATAAAATATGGATACATGCAAAAGTTTGCTGCAATGATTGACAAATTGATCTCCCAGCATAGTATAATATCCCTGTCCCCCACTCTTGGGATTTTTTTCTTTCTAAAAAATCAATCTTAAGGGGAAAATTTTAGGTATATGTCTAGATTTCTCAGATATCAACTGTCCACTTGCTTAGTGAAAGGAAATAAATAGCGTAGAGTTTCTTTATTGGAAAAAAATATTTTGTCCAGAAGAGCAGACTTAAACAGACCTTGAGTCTGTTAGCCAATGACCAGGTGACTTTGGCCTGATAGGAGCAGGTTGACCTCGCTCTTGTGACATGTGTATGTGTGCTGACATGAGTGATGAAATGTTTTCATGCCTGTTTTGAAGTTTGCACCTGACCCTGTGGCCCATTATTTTGAAAAGTAGACTGCCACAAAGTCATATGGAACTAACCACCCAATTTGTTCCGTATTTTTTTGCTTTGACTTAGATAAGAAGAAGAATACAACACTCATCTGGCATATGTAATCCTCAGATTGTATAAAATGTAAAGACTTCAGTGGCTCAGGGTTCCAAGTCTCAGACTTGGGAACTCAGTGCCGAGTCATGGATCAGTTAAAGGGTCTTTTAATTTTCTGCTGGATCCCTGTTTCTGAATTCTTTGGTTGGCAATGGGAGGTGATTTAATACTAAGAAAACATCGTGAAAACTTTGAGTCAACTGATTTCATTTACCCTTTCTTGTTAAGTCATTACTCTGTTATTTTAAATATGGTCTATAATATACTACAAGATATAAGCTGTAACAGGCAGTTTCATTCACTACAGAATACTATGTATTATCAACATCTATGTCTAAGTATCTATTAAATATCTTATAATTTAAAAATTCCTTGCTTAGAGACAGGAGAGATAGTATAATGTATAGTAAATGTTCTTTGAATATACACAGCCAACCCAGGATAGATTTTCAGCATCCCAAATGATTTCCCAAGCACTGCCAGTAGTAAATCCTGAGTGCAGAACAAGGAATAAGCCCTGAGTACCACTGAGTATGTCCCCAAACAGAAATTAATCAATTTATCAATTAAGTAATTGGGCACAGGGAGCAAGTAGCAGCTCTGCCCCATGTCTGTGAGTCTCTGGCATACCTGAGCCGATTTAAAAAAGACTGCTGTAAGGTGGAACTCGATGAGCAGGGCTGTGATAGACTGGTCTGCTGGGTGGAGTTCTGACAAGAGAGAAGTCGGATGTGGAAAATGGAGGCCCTCATGGAGTGGGGGTCATCTGGCTTGTTGCAAGGCTCTGCTGGGGTGGCAGGCCAGGGCTAGAACCTGCCATCCCTCCTGGGTGCCTCATGAGTGGCTGGGCACAGGGAGAGCAAGTAGCAGCTCTGCCCCATGTCTGTGAGTCTCTAGTTATACTTGATAGATGCTTAAATGTTTAAATAAGTAAATATATATTTAACATGTCTAAGAAATATTCAGTAAAAAATATGCAGAGGAAGTTACTAAAGTTAATATTATATGCTCTTTATTAAGGTAAAAATAAAAAGAAAAGTTTAATATTATATATGAGATAAATATTTTAAGTTTAACAAAACAAGCTATTTGAAAGACTAATACTACCATGTGCCTATATGATATATGTAAATATTAAATATTTTACGTTAACAAATGAAGTTTTTGCATAACTATGGGGTTGAAATATTTTTATAGACTAAAGCTACTATGTGAAGTTAAAGTACAAGTAATTTTTTAAAAATATATTTGATGTAAATATTTGTTTCACATATATATATCTCAAATAGATATCCTTTCTTATGAATAACTACTAACCATAATTCAAACATTAAAATTTTGAAGGTATATACTAGCCAAATGTTTTTTTAATTTCTTTATTATATCTACCTTAATGTATTATATTAAAAACACAATGAACACAAACATATATTTAAATATCACCAAATAATTTTTAAGTATCTGGGGGTCCAGAAATTATAGTATAGGGTGAATTGCAAAAGCAATTAGTGGATGTGGCAATTCTAAAAAACCTGTTGTTGTTGTTTTTTAGTATGAAAGAAAAACCTTTGTTTTGGCCATAATTATCTAAAAGCCAAAAGTCATATTTAGATACTCTATTTGTGAGTATGAATTAATTTATTTATTCCTGGGATTTGTTCCAAAAATCAGAAACAGATGGTCAATTGAAACATAACATTTTTAGTGATAAAATTCATTAATTAATGAAAGAAAATCAGTAAAGACTATTAAAACAATAATAATAGCTTTATTTATTAAGCATTCTCCACAAACTAGACACAATGTTACCTATGCATTAAACAAAGGTAACCAATGATCTTATTTAATATCTATAGATAGACAGTGAACAAAAAAATATATTATTATGATTTTCAGTTGAGGAATCAAGAGATTAAAATTTACCCAGGTAGCAATAACAAGTTTTGTTTTCACCCAGTTCACCCAAATCTAGTTTTTTGCAACCTACTTATCTTGTACAAAGATATTTATGTTCATTTTAGAAAAATAAAACAAAAGTTAGTTTATTAAATTACTAATGGCAACAAACTTGGCAGTTTTTATATACACGTTATAAACCATATACACTTGTTTTATATACTTACAAGTTGTATAAAGTCATTTTGACATTTTCCAGACAGTTCTTTATTTAAATCTCAGATTACAGAGTTTAATTTAGATGTAATGAGTTGAATCATGTAAAAGTACCAGAATTGTGCATTATTATTAAGCATCTCAGTTTATTCTTTAAGTACAGAGTAGTGCTCACTCAATTCTGCAAAAAATAATTTATGTTTCACCCATTTGGTTTCTAGAAAAAAATAGATAATTATCAAATTTCAAGTCATGCCTAACAATATAAAATTTTTAATTTGATATAAAAATTAGTTGAGTTATGTGACAGATTAGAATCCATACTAAATTATAAATCCTGTTTGTTTATTTTTAAAAGTCATAATTCTAGGGGCCGGAGTGATGGTCCAGCAGTTAGGGTGTTTGCCTTGCATGCGGCCAGCATACCATATGGTCCCCCAAGCACCTCCAGGAGTAATTCCTGAGTGCAGAGCCAGGAGAAACCCCTGAGCATTGCCGGGTGTGACCAAAAAAGGCAAAAAAAATTCATAAGTCTAATGTTTGCTAGTCACAGAACAAAAAAGCAAATTAATGTTCTTATGTTCTTGGTTCTTAACATGATCTAATTATGATCATTGGAAGCAATATATGTTAAAATGTTTCCCTACCATTAAGGTAATATTTAAATATTAGTTCCTAATAAGTATGGCTTTGGAAGATAATTTTTACTTGACTCTGACATGAATTAATTTTAATAGTAATTATAGCAATAAAAGAAAGTTTAATTTATTTTGTCAATTGCCTGTGAAGCCTAATTTTTCTTTTTCTTTTTCATATTATTTTTTCCAAAATAATATTTTTTTTCATTTCAAATAAATAGATTATAACCAATGGAGGAAAAAGATAAACCCAAGCATATTAAAAACAAGCAATAGCAATAAAATAAACACACACACACACACACACACATACACACCAGCATTTGATTGTAAAGATAATCTTCATATATTGACACAATCACTTGTCTTCCTGTTGTTCATCAATTTACTTGAGCAAACACCCGTTACACCTCTGTAGATGGCAAGCTAGTGTAGCCCAAGGGCATCTGTTCACTCCAGGAGCATGAAGAGCCTCAAACCATTCCTTCAGGTCTTGGGAATGAGGTCTGTAATTGTTACTGGTTTACCACAAGTGTCCTCTAAAGTGACAAGGAATTTTGCATAAGGATTCCTTAGAGGGAGAACCAGAACAAGTATTTGACTTTCTGGCTCTTTCCTTTCCTAAAATTCGTGTAAATTATGATGAAAATTATCATAAAATGAAGGACAAGAGACATGATATACACTAAATTGTACTTGCCTGTGCTTTTGTAGAAGTATTTATTCAGCTATATTCTGTTGCAATGACTGACAATAATTCTTCTTTATCACAATTCCTTTAATGCTCATTAGAAGCAGTAATAGATGATCACAATAACTTTCATTTACATTGTTCGATAAGATCTATAAGGAGATCTGAGTCTTTGAATATTTTTAATAACGTACTTTTATCCTGATCCATCTTTGCCCCTTCTTTTAGAAAGCATAGGTCTAATTTCTTCATCACTGATTTTCCTGAATATAATTTCAATTATTATGTCAATAATAATATATGAATTACTTCTCCTTTTAAAGAAATACTTGTTCCAGCAACACATTTTCCCTCATAAGTTTAATATTAATGAAATAAATTGAGGTTTTTCCCCACCATGCTGACAGTTGACATCATAGATTTCTATATCAAATTTACAAGAATTATAGCCCTGGAAGACAGTGCATAGCTCAGAGCAATAATATGTCATAAATGCACAGCTACAATGTGGAACTTAAGAGTAGATTAGTGTTGTACTTTGAAAAAGCATGACCTTCAATATTTTATTTATCGTTTTAAAATGTTTTTGAAGAGGAAAGCAATTGCTTAGTAGTGATAAGGCAGGGTATGATTATTTCATACATCATAAAAGAAGATCTGAAATCACTGTATCACTGTATCACTGTCTTCCCGTTTATCTTCGATTTGCTCGAGCGGGCACCAGTAACATATCCATATGACCTGTCTCATGCAAGTAGAGCCCAAGGGAACCTGCTTGCTCCAGGAACATAAAAGCCTCAAACCATTCCATCAGGTCATGGCAATGAGGTCTATAATTGTTACTGGTATCTGGCATATCAAATACGACACGGGGAGCTTGCCAGGCTCTGCCGTGTAGGGAGCATACTCTTGTAGTCATCTCAAAATCCAGCATTTATTGATGAACCACACAGCCACAAGCGGCCGCGTGAGCCAGGCTGTGATAGGCTGGTCTGCTGGATGGAGTTCTGACGAGGAGGAAGTCCAGATGTGGAAAATGGAGGTCCTCATGGAGTGGGGGTCATCTGGATTGTTGTGAGGCTCTGCTGGGTTGGTGGGCCAGGGCTAGAAACTGCCATCCCTCCCGAGCACCTCATGAGTGGCTGGGCACAGTGAGAGTCAGTAGCAGCTCTTCCCCATGTCTGTCTCTGGATCAGAATATCTGGGCCAGATTAAAAAAAGACTGCAGCAGGGTGGATCTCGATGAGCCGGGCTGTGATAGGCTGGTCTGCTGGGTGGAGTTCTGACGAGGAGGAAGTCCGGATGTGGAAAATTGAGGTCCTCATGGAGTGGGGGCCATCTGGCTTGTTGTGAGGCTCTGCTGGGGTGGTGGGCCAGGGCTAGAACCTGCCATCCCTCCCGAGCACCTCATGAGTGGCTGGGCACAGTGAGAGTCAGTAGCAGCTCTGCCTCATGTCTAAATTAACCATAATTCTAAAAACCTCTATGTAGTCAACATACATAACCTCTATATAATCAGAATAGACTATTTTGGCAACAATGATAGACTTATCCATTAATTTATTGCTTTAGTAATTTAAGTATATTCACTTTCCCACGTGCACCTTGTGAGCACAAGGTGCCCAGGAGGGATGGCAGCGTCTAGCCCTGTTCCGCCACCCCAGCAGAGCCTCCCCAACAAGCAGGACGACCCCACTCCATGAGGGCCTCCATTTTCCACATCCGGACTTCCCCCTCATCAGAACTCCACCCAGCAGACCAGCCTATCACAGCCCGGCTCATCAAGATCCAATGGATTTAGAGATGACTCCAAGAGCATGCTACCCACACGGCAGAGCCTGGAAAGCTACCCGTGTTGTATTTGATATGCCAAATACCAGTAACAATTATAGACCTCATTCCCATGACCTGATGGAATGGTTTGAGGCTCTTTATGTTCCTGGAGCAAGCAGATGCCCTTGGGCTCTACTAGCATGAGACAGGACATATGGAGATGTTACTGGTGCCCGCCGAAAGCAAATCGATGATGAACGGGAAGACAGTGATAGAGTGATTCACTTTCCCACATTCCAATTTGCTATCACATTTGAATATCTCTTATTATTAAGACTATCTTATCCATATCTTGAATATGTATCTAAGAGTATAGAAATAATTTAAATATCGAATTTTACTAGTCAGCTTTAATTTTGTCATTAAATTTTACTTCAGTATGAAATATCTGCTTCTTAATTAAATCCCATGTATCATATATTCATTGTATTGATAATGAAATGTAAAAGTACTTTAAGATACTGCTGGTCTATTTTATTTTATTCCTCTTTTATCTTCTATCTTAATCAAAAATAATCTACTCTTTAACCTACTATGGATATTGTTTCCTTTTCCTCTGATGCTAATATACTATCATTAACTCTTTGAATATGATTGTTTTCTTACCTACTATTCTTATCAATCATCATTTCATTCCTTGAAAGAAACACTTGTTTGACAGGGATTTGATTTCATTTGTCAACATTTTATTATGCTGAACTAAAACTGTTCTCAGTGTACGAACTTTCAGAAACATAATCTTCACAGATTACTAGGCCTAAAGGTTGTAAGGTTACAACTTTATGTGCTATAACCTTTCCTTCTAGAAAGAGAATCTTTTATCCTTCCATCACTTTTTTTTGAAATGTTTTAATGACGCTAGATTCTTTTTCTGTAAATTATGATGTAACTATAATACTTGAGAGTTGTCACCTGGATTGTGCATCAAGAGTCTTGGGTTATCCAAACCGAATGTTGAAATAAGATTGGGATTTTTCTCAATACCGATTATTGGGTCAGAGAAATGGTCCAGGGAGTAAGGCCTTGGATGTTGCCCACTTCAATTTAATTCCCAGAATCTCATATAGCTCTCTGAGAATATAGATAATGACCCTCCACCTGCACTCATGAGTACAGTGCCAGATGTGGTTCATGTAAACTACTATGTGTGACCTAAAAAATTCCCTATAAAAATAATTATTATGGGGCCAGAGTGATAGTCCAATGGGTAGGGCATTTGCCTTGCACACGGCTGACCTGGGTTTGATCCCTGGATCCCCGGCATTCCTTATGGTCCCCTGAGCACCACCCACAATAATTCCTGAATGCAGAGCCAAGAGTAACCCCTAGCATTGCCAGGTGTGACCCCCTCAAAAAAAAACCAGATTATTACCCACAACACAGCCTTGTTTTAAAATGATTGGTACTATTTATTTGTTTAAACATTTTATTATACCACCATGAGATATACAATTACAACGTTGTTCATGTTTAGAGGTTTCAGTCACATATTATTCCAGCACCCAGCCCTCCACCAGTGCCCATTTCCCACCACCAATGTCCCCAATTCCCTCCCCACCCATAGCCTGTTTAAATGGCAGGTTCTTTATCTCTTTTCTCTCTCCCTCTCTCTCTTTTCCTTCTCTTACACATTGTGGGTTGCACTACATACACTTAGAAACCATCATGTGCATTTTTTTGGCTTGGATTTAATGCTCAGTTCTAGGTTGGCATTAGCCCTTTCGACATTTATTCACACATGTTCCCTTCTCTATCTTACCTAACCTCTGACTCCCATACGTTTGAGGTAAGTTCCACTTTTGGTAAGACCACCTGATATATTTATGTCATGCAAATAAATGCAGTCATTCTATATCTCTCTCTTTCCTTCTGACTAATTTCACTCAACATGATCCTTTCCATGTACATCCATTTATAGGCAAATGATAGGTACTATTTAGGAAAGGTGGTGGATAGTGGATTAGCCTTAAATCTGAGATATGTTTCTGCCATAAATCTCTAGATATTCTGAAATGTTTATTTATTTTAAGTAGAAGTTGTATCCATATTCAATAAATTGCGCTAGGCTTTCTGCATATTATTATTCTTCTAGAGCCCTTACTAAAAACAATATTTATATAATTTATGATACTAAGGTTAATTCTGATAACCATTTGTCAAGTATACAAATCCACTAACATAAATGAACTTTATGAAAAGTGGAAATGTATCAAAGTGGAGTTGTTAAAGCCTTTATAAAGTGAAAGTGAATATTAATAACTAAGAGAATCTTCAAAAAATTCTATTCTGGAGGTAAGAGGTAGATATATTGGGTAGGATACTTGTGTTGCAGGGGCCCGGCCAGGAGTAATTCCTGAGCACAAAGTCAGAGTAAGCCCTGAGTACCACCGGGGCCCAAAAACAAATAAATAAAGGAGGCCCAAAACCAAATAAATAAACAAAAGCCATTCTGTATTCAAAATCATTGACAATATTAAAATATAAATAGCTAAGCTTCTGACTTCTTGGCGAGTGTCAATAAGAGCAGTGCACCAACTTAGGATGTCTTCAACATTGGCTAGCTCTTAAATTCACAAGAGTGCTTAAAGAGAAAGTTGAACACTACACAACTTCATTTTCTTGTATCAAATTTAACAGCCACAGATTGGGGACTGTGTGGATGTTGAGTTTGAGATCTTGATGTCTCCATCCCTTGTATCATTGTAGCAAAATAAATCCTTTCCCTATTTTCCAATAAAGTTGCATTTCTTGGTTGAGGTTCAGAAGGCTCAGTTTCAAACAGCCTTTGTCTTTAGACTTCGATTGGAAGGACAACTGACGTTATCCAAAAGTGCTGTAGGTTATTTGATTTATGATGTTTGTAATCCATTCCTTAAGACTTTTTATAACAATATTACCCACTAAAATAGGTAAGATTTTGGTAGCATCAATAAAATGCTCCTAAAGTAATGCAGCATTTCTTAGTCACCAGTTTCCTCCCTCAAGGCACATCATCACTTAAATTCCTTTATTGGACCTAAGGAATATATAACATTATCAAGCATACAACATGCAAATCTAAGGGAACATTATTATTAGTAGAAGATAATATACTACTAACTTTAAACTTATACCTGTTTCCTCTAGGAAAATAGAATCTAAAGCCCTAAATAACAATGAATAAGAAAACAAAATTCATACAAGAATCTGATTAAATTAGTAAATCTGCTCATATAATTCATTCATTCTTAAAGATATATCAGTGCTTCCCATATACCAAACACCAAGTTGAGACAGAGAGAGCAGTGAAGAAAACAGAAATTAATTCTTTTATAAACTTTGAAATATAAAGATGAGGCAGACAATTTACAAATTAATAAATAAAGCAAAACCAACACACTCATAACACAAGAAAATAAATATAAATTTATCCTAAGTTTGAGGAATAAAGTTGTGAATTATTTGTCCTTTATCTCTAGTTGTGAGATTTTAAATAAAAAGTCAGACTTCACTGTCTAGAGAAAAACCAAAATAGAATCTAAATAAGGATTATTAAGAGTAAAATAATTTTAATTTATTTTAAGCTTCTTAATCATTATCCTATAGTTTATTTTGCTTCTACAAAGCAAGTTAATAGTACTCAATATGTTGGTTATTATTTTAAAATTAAATATTTATATAATGTTTAATTCAATAAATTAATATAATTAAATAATATTTAATTTAATAAATTTACATTAATAGAAAAATCAATGTTAAAATAATATATGACAAAGAAAAATTATTTTGGAGGTATTAAGACTTCCAAACAATGGTGTAACCCAAGACTGAACAAAAAATGACTCAGTTTTCTGTGGTTTTATACTTTGGTAAAAGGTATGAAGTTTAGGCTTGGAGTCAGAAAGATAGTCTAAGGCAGTAAGACACTTTTTTTTAAATGTTATCATTACTGTTTTATAGGTCTGCTGAACCAAAGACTCTCAGACATGGGGCAGAGCTGCTACTTGCTCTCCCTGTGCCCAACTGCTCGTGAGGCGCCCAGGAGGTATGGCGGGATCTAGCCCTGGCCTGCCACCTCAGCAGAACCTCACAACAAGCCAAACCACCCTCCCCTACTCCATGGGGCCCGCCATTTTCCACATCCGGACTTCCCTCTAGTCACAACTCCACCCAGCAGACCAGACTATCACAGCCAGGGTTGCGCGGCAGCTAACAGCCACACGGTTCATCAATAAATGTTTTATTTAGAGGTGACTACAACAGTATGCCACCCGCACGGCAAGCCTGGCAAGCTGCTCGTGTAGTAATGATATGCCAATTACCAGTAACATTTATATTTGGTCATTCCGTGACCTAATATAATTGTTTGAGGCTCATTATGTTACTGGAGCAAGCGGATGCCTTTGGGTTTTACTAGAATGAGACAGGGCATATGGAGATATTACTGGTGCCCGCTCTAGCAAATACATGATTAACAGGAAGATAGTGATAGTGACTGTTTTAAAAGTATATTGAGTAGATTAAGCATTCAAGATTTTAAAACATTTCAAATCTAGGAGGCTGTTTTGTTGTTTTCTTTTCTTTTTTTAAAATTTTTATTATACCCATGTCTGTGAGTCAAAAGATCAAGTACAACATCATTGGTCTGACTGAGACGAGGAGGCATAAGTTGCATCATGCTGTATTTGACACGGAGAAGAATTGTTCTTTGGAACATGCGACGAAAGAGGCATCGGTGGCGTTGGTGTCCTTGTCAACACGAACATGGCCGTAAACATTGATTCATTTGAATGCCTAACAAACCGAATAGGACAATTACACTTGAAGAGATGTGGCCCACTGCCAGCAATTTTTATCTTCATTGTCTATGCACCAATATCCACATACAATGAAGATGAAATTGAGAAATTCTACATGGAATTGGAGAGTTCTATAAAAAAGATCACACCTTCTACAAGATCATAGTCGGTGATTTTAATGCCAAGATAGGACTAAGAAGATCGGCTGAAGAACTCCACATTGGGACCCATGGCCTAGAATGGAACGAACAGGGTGAGAGACTATCTGAGTTCATCATGTCCACCAAGACCATTCATGGGAACTCACAGTTCCAAAAAGCTGAAGTGAAACGTTGGACAAGGGAATCTCCTGGCGGACAGTGCCACAATGAAATTGACCACATCATCTTCAATCGATGGTTTTGTCTGACCGATGTAGCTGTCGCCACCAAATTCCAAACAGGATCGGACCACCATCGTCTCCGTGCAAAATTCTACTTCCCGCAACAGGGAGAAAAGGCTGCAAAGTTTATGAAGAGAACTCTCAGAACGACCACCAACTGGGAACTCTTTGGCACCATTGCAGCAACATGGGAAGATATCATCATTGACGACATCTATGAAGAATACAACCAACTGGTTCAGAACCTCCATGATTGTGCGAAGAATGCCAAGAGAGAGAAAGACACAAAAGGACGCCTGTCTTCAGAAACTCTCAAGCTCATTCGCCAACGTGGCAAGGTGCGAGCCCTCAGGAGACCAAATGCTAACGTCCAAGCTTGCTAAACAGTGCAGAGAAGCGATAAAAGAAGACCTCAAAGACAGAAGAGCAGAAATACTGGAAGATGCAGCAGAAGCCAGGAAAAGCATTCGAACTGCCCGCCTGTCCTTTGCCAACTATAAGAACAAGATGACTGCCCTGCGACGCCCTGATGGATCTATCACATCTTCCAGAAAGGCAATGGAGAAGATTATCCAGGACTTCTACTCAAATCTCTTTGATAGCCACATCCATCTGCCCACATACCAAATTCCACAGGATGGATATGTCATTCCCAACGTTCTCCCTTCTGAAATCCGACATGGCATCTCGTTGGTAAAGAAGGGAACAGCACCAGGCCCAGACAAAAGTCAGACCCGAACACCTGAAGAATCTGCCGTCGGTACTGATCAGTACACTAGCTCGGCTCTTCACACTCTACCTGTCCAAATGCAAGGTGCCCTCCCAATGGAAACCAGCAGGACAGTTCTACTGTTCAAGAAGGGACATTCACATAATGGCAACTATCGGCCCATGTGCCTGTTGTCCATCATCTACAAGCTGTTTACAAGAGTCATCCAGAACAGGATTAGCAGAACACTAGATGAAGGATAACCATGCGAGCAAGCAGGCTTCCGGGAAGGATTCAGCACAATCGACCATATCCACACGGTAACCAAGCTCATTGAGGTTTGTAGGGAGTACAAGATGCTGCTCTGTCTCACGTTCATTGATTTAAGGAAAGCCTTTGATTCTGTGGAAACTGAAGCAATCATCGAAGCCCGAGCCAAACAGGGTGTTAAAACCCAATACATCAAGATTCTTCATGAGCTGTGTTTAGGATTCACCACCAGGATCTCACCATTCTACAAAGAAGTGATCATTAATGTGAAAAGGGGGTTCGACAGGGTGAACCATTTCACCAAAACTCTTCAGTGCCACCCTCGAGAACATCATGCTACCTTCAATTAGAATGGGAAGGAATGGGAGTGAAGATAGATGGTCAGCAACTACACCACTTCTGCTTCGCTGATGACATCGTTCTAATAACACCAAACATTAGGCAAGCGGCACAAATGCTGCCTCTCTTCCTCCTGTGCAGCTCAGGTTTTAGGTCATTCATCATGTTGATTTCTCGACATAGGTACACATAACTGCTGCATTCAGAGACGTTTGTTCCATTGAGAGTGAATGGGGCCTCTGGAACTAGTTCATTCTTCATGAACATTGTTTTCTTTAGATTCAGATGTAGACCTATCTTTCCATTCTCGGTCGAAGTCAGCCAGCATTTGTGCTCCTTGGCTAAAGTTTGGTGTTATGAGAACGATGCATGATGTTCTCGAGGGTAGAGCTGAAGAGTTTTGGTGAAATGGTATCACCCTCTCGAACCCCTTTTTCACATTAATGAACACTTCTTTGTAGAATGGTGAGATCCTGGTGATGAATCTGTAATACAACTCACGAAGGATCTTGATGTATTGGGTTTGAACACCCTGCTTGGCTAGGGCTTCGATGACTGCTTCAGTCTCCACAAAATCAATGGCTTTCTGTAAATCAATGAACGTGAGACAGAGAGGCATTTTGTACTCCCTACAAACCTCAATGAGCTTGGTTACTGAGTGGATATGGTCGATTGTGCTAAATCCTTTCTGGACACCAGGAGGTTCTTGTGAAGCATGATGCCACTGCGCTGGGTCTGCGAGCTGTGGATCTTGCGCAGGGAGATGCTGATCAGGCTCTGGGCGTCCAGAGCGCACTCCATGCTCCCACGGAGAAGGTGTTGGCGAAGCCGCTGTTGCTGCTAATGTTGCTGCTGTCCCCGCCCCCTGGCAGCGGGAATGCAGCTCGGGTCAGTGGGTCCCCTGCACTCAGAGAGGAGCCGCCACCATGTGCCACGATCCCCCAACGGCCCCAAAGCAATGAGCCCTACTACCATGAGACAGGACATATGGAGATGTTACTGGGGCCCGCTCGAGCAAATCAATGTTGAACGGGAAGACAGTGATCCAGTAATTTTTATACCACTGTGAGGCATACAATTACAAAGGTGCTCATAATTGGTTCTTGGTAATACAGTATTCTAGCACCCATCCCTCCACCAGTGCCCCATTTCCGCCACCAATGTACCCCACCGCTCCCATCCACCTTTCGGCTGCCTCAATTGCAGGTAACCCCGTTTCCTCTCTTTCTCTCTGTCTCTGCATCTCTCTCTCCCTCTTCTTTTACACATTGTGATATTTAGAGTTTATCACTTAAGCCTCTTTGTGTATATTAAATGGTGAGTTTTAATCAAGCAGGAAGACACCTACCTTTGATCAGTCCCTGGAATGACACATAGTCTCCTGATCACTACTAGGTGTCAGGTTATCAGTCTTATGCATAGATCAAGGATTAGCCTCTGAACAAATGCAGTTTTTTTTGTTTATGGTTACCAAACTTGATTTTTAAAATCTGGTACTAGTTATACAACATTGAGTACCTTTAGTTTTAATGCAGAATAAATAGTAAAATAAGTTAACTGCCCAGTCTATCTTAGTTCCGTTGGAAAAAATTATATTTCCATACCATTTTATCTTTAGTTGGGAACTATTGAAATTATCCAGATTCCTTGCTGTTTGGTAAATGTTCTAATTGGTTATGTTTTGCTACCTTGGGCACTGCTATTAGACAAAACTGCAACAAAAGACATCAATAAAATGCAGTAAACTTCAGATTGTTAAAATCTCCAATGTTATTAATACTATTAAAATGCTAATTGGTGTTTAGTAGAGATTCAGCTGCAATTGTAAAGGAAGAAATGCTTAGGCTGCAGGATCTGAGCCACAGATTGTTTGTTCCCTAAAGGGGAGAAAATTCACTTTGTTTAATTTATATGAACAAGAAACATTCCAAGGAGGTGCACTGGAGTGCCTTCAGAACTCCTAGGGTTGGGGCCACAGTCAACTTCACCCCTCCACCCTAGGTGGTCCTTAATTGCCACTACAGGCTGCCTAGCTTTAACTTATTGTTTGCACTGCACATGACCTTGGATGGGAACTAGAGCATTATGAATTAATTCCTGCAATATTTCGTGTTTAACATCTGTGTTGTCACCAACTATTTTTCAGAGGATAAAATAAACAGCCATATCTATCTCCTACTATATTTCATTCTTTCAAGCATAATTCTATTGTTTTTCATAGAATCCCTATATAGATGAGCGATAAAATAGTGAATTCACACAATTCCATTATTTTTAGGGAAAAAATAAAAATACAATTAGAGGATGATACAGAAATAAGATATAGACTTTAAAAAAGGAGCCTGCTATATATCTTAATTGTCCCTACTGTGTTATCTTTTATTTTAAATAAGGGAAATCTGTAAAGCACAAATATTAAAATGAAATAATTTCATTTATCCTTAAGTGTTTTCTTCATTTTTGAAATGTGATTACCGCAGGGTGAAATGTATCAACAGCTTAACAAGTAGAAATAACATTGAACAGTGAACCACATTAAATGAAGGATACCTGCAAGGGGAAGTGAGTTAATAAAAATTCAATTACTCAAATGGGAACTTTTCCAAAGCCCTAAGGTTAACACCAGATTAAACATTCACTCTTTCTCTCTAAACACACACACACACACACACACACACACCTAACTTTATTATTGACCACAAGTATTTAAATTATTCCCTTTATAGATTGGTAAGAGATTAAAGTTATGGCTAAAATAATCTGTTAATGTCATATTTGAGAAATAGATTCACACAGATACAGAAAACTAAAAATAATGAAAATCACAAATATTGTTCAAAAAGTGAAAAAAAATCTGATAGCTGCTACACAGAATTCTCAGAGCAGATCCCAACATTAGAAAATAAAACTAAGTAATAGACTTAGTAATTGCAGAGTACAGACTTTGTAATTGCAGAGTACAGAATGATACACATAAGAGTCAGGTCATTAATCTTTACTGTCAGTTCATCTTTATTCTTCTGAGTTTTAGAAAAGTACACACAGGGAAATTGAATATTAAAGAAAATAGCATTATCGATAAATGATGGAACTATTTTAATCTGCCTCAGTTTCTGAAATATAAGATACTCATAATGGAAGAAAAAATAATTTTATATGAGCCAGTTTCTTTATACAATGTTTCAAATGCTTTATATTTCCAATGTATACTGAACTCCCAAGGTGATAATAGACTTAATTTAAGGTTATACATAGGCCTTTTGTGAGGTTAACTAATATTAACTAATTAATTATGGAAAACAGGATCTTAATAATTAAGCTTGGTAAACAGAATCTGAATGAAAAAACGATGGTAGGAATTTAGTAAAAGAAAGAAGAACATGTGTGGAGTTTGGCCCCAGTTAAAAAATCATAGGCAAACCCTGTTGGAAAGGGAGTTAACAGTTTAATGAACAAGTTATCCAAACACCAGGAGGTTAAATGTTAACAGGAAGGACTTCAACAATAATACCTTAAGTGCACATATATTAGACACATATATCCAACTTTTTGCCAATTTTTATTTCTCAAGGGTTGATTTTAAGTAGAATACCACCAGCTGTTGAACTTTTTGAACACTGAAATTATCTGCCAGATGACTTTGAAGTTTCCACATAAATTCTATATTCTCTCCATTAGGTAAGATAAAGCAGAAAGAAAGAAAATATATGTTCTTTAAAGTAAATCTATATTCTCGATTATTCTCAATACTGGTTCAGGTTAAAAAAAAATTCTCTCAAAAGAAAAGTCAGTTATTTCAAATTTCTACCATGGCCTTATCCAAAATCTTCCTTCTTTGAGTTTTGTGAATTTTATCTTTCTGTGCCTTTTATTTCAGGTTATGACTACACATGACTGTTAATTTTTAATGAAGAGATTGCCATAAGGTTGAAAGAGGAAAACATATTAATATTTTTAGCAACCCCTAATAACATGGAATCTATCCAAACATAATGGGATAAAATGTCATAATATATACATAATATATACATAATTTTCAATATTATTTCCCACAACTTTGGTATTTTTTCTTTTTTACTATTTTTTAATCAAATGTAACTTGAGTATGAGTTCCAGACCCTCATATGATATGCATAAATCTTTGATCTAAAACAATAATTTTTCATGTATCATTGATTTTGTATGATGTCTTTTATTAATGTTAAAAATAGGTGTATAAAATTTCATTAAATAATCACTACCTATCACTATCTTCCCGTTAATCATCTATTTGCTAGAGCGGGCACCAGTAATATCTCCATATGTCCTGTCTCATGCTAGGAGAACCCAAAGGCATTCGCTTGCTCCAGGAACATAAAGAGCCTCAAACCATTATATTAGGTCACGGGAATGACCTAATATAAATGTTACTGGTATTTAGCATTTGTAATCCTGTATACTTTGATCCTATTTCTTGCAGTGACAAATATAAGTAAACTGTGATTCTTGTTCCAAGAATATCTTTTTGTAGTTTCAAATTAGTTTTATTTATTCAGTACCTGGTAACAAGTTGCAATTATAAAATATAAAGTCGGGCAGATATAAAGGACACTAGATTTATGAATGCTTCCTTATGTTCTATTTTTCTCTCCTAAGAATCATAAAACTTCTTAATTCACTCTCAATATTCCTGAAAGTGATTTTCAAAATAAAAATAATTACCATTGGCAAACTATATTGCAGATTTTCTCCAGTATAAACAATTGTGTACATCTAGAGAGATAGCACACATTTAGGGTGCTTTCCTTGCACTAGGACGACCTTAGTACCTTCTTTCATTCTCCAAACCCCACGGGGAGTGATCCTAAATATAGAGCCAGAAGTGAGCCTTGAGCACTGTCAAATGTAGCCCCCCAAAAAGAAAACAAACACAAACACAAGTCAAATTAATCAAAATATCATATAGCACTATTCTCTAACCATTATACTTATTTTGCTCACTTAAGACATTTATTGTAATGTAAGAAGTCTCTTTTCTCATTTTCTATTCAAACTTTTCTATTTTATTCCCATATATGAAATTGAAATGTTCATGTTTAAGGTTAGCAATATAAACTAAATATTTTGAAAAAAAATTCAGAAATTTTGGGCCTCATTTATTTTATCAGTTATGATAGAATTGTCTTTCTTGAAACACTTTTCTTTAACTTCTCTATATTTTAGTCCTTGGTTGAGCTATTGATGCTCTATCATCAAAAGTTTCTTTTTGTAACTTTGTTGTCATGAACTGATTATTTTGCCTCAAAATTTGAGTGTTGAAACTTAAATCAAGGTAAAAGCATTTGATCATGGGTTTGGAGATGTGAGTCATAAAGGCATAACTCTCATGGATAGTATTAGTAACTTTATAAGAAGAGATCAGAATCTAGCATTAACAACTTTATAAGAAGATGCCAGAAACTAGCTACTACTTTTCACCATAACAGTACAGTATAAAGAAGGACTCTGAAAACAGAAAAAAAATACTCATACTATTAACATAGCATACTTGTGCTTCATGGCAAATTTTCAGCTTCTGAAATTTCAAGAAATAAATTTATATTTTATTATACCATCCAATCTGTGATACTTTGTTATAATACCAGACTCAGATGCTTGTACATCACATTTATAAACAATGTTTGCTTCCTTTTTTAAAATAAAAGGGGCTACACCAGTCAGTGCTCAGTCTTACAGCTGGCTCTCCTCAGGCACCACTCCTGTAAGTACTAAGGGGACTATATGGAGTGCCAGGGATAGAACCAGATTGGCCACATTCAGGAAAATATGCTTCCTGCTGTATTATAAGCTCTGGCCCCCAAAATTCCCAAAGATTTTTTTAGGGGTAAGGGTGAGGTGCAACACCCAGTAGCTATGAGACTTACACCTGGCTCTATGCTCTAGTATTACCCCTGGCTACACATTGTACCATAAGGAGCACTATAGATCAAATTTGGGTTCCACCTATCGTCTGTCAGTTACCAAAACTAATATGGCAAAATGTAGGTTACCAGAAGTCATATGTGATGGGAAATACATAATTAGGCATAACTGTAACTCAATATGATATGTGTATTTTATATAAAGTAAGTTCAGCTTACTAGATTATCAAAATGCTATAAATTTTAAGATGAAATAAGAGAATTTGATTTAAAATAGTAGAAAATCACTTAATATTTCTAAGTTAGTTTTGGATGCTCTATTTAAAGATATATAAGTATCTATTATTTTTTCTGATCACTAAATCATATTTGAACTTTTTATAACTTTTATGCATGCATATATCTTGTATCACTTTTCTTCCCATTGTTTATGAATCTGCTCAAGCAGGTGTCAGTTGCATCTCTATTTGTTGGGAATGATGTTCATTATTGTTACTGTTTTTGGTATATCGGATATGCCATGGGTAGCTTGCCAGGCTCTGCTGTGACTCTGGGTTCATCCCAGCAGTACATATATTTATTTATATATACATATACTAGAATATCTTTCAGAAAATAATAATTTTATTATTTTTATTTTATAATATTTTATTACAATAAAATAAAATGTCTTGATAAGGTATTATTATAGATATAATATTATATATTTATAATATAAATACATTATATAAATATTAATATACTATATAAATATATTATTTATAATAATACCTTATCAAGGCATCTACATCATTTTTATCAAGAAAATTGAGGAAGATGTTATGCCAGATCAGAAATAAATTCTAGATATAAAAGTTGGCATAGCTTTTCTAAATTTAGAAAATAACTTTCTTGTTAAGCTCTCAAGAAGTAAAATATATTTAATTAGAAGATACCAGTAGAGTCATCTGAGTAAAAGTTATTTGACAAGGAACTTGAAATGATTCATAGGAGAACATAACCTCTGAAGTCCTGTGGACTGAAAAACTTTAACTTCTCTTTCAACATCAAAATATTATGCTTTTGAAATGCACATTAAAATAACTGTACAAGTCTATAAATGCCAGTTGCTAAATAACTGACAAGTACAAGGAGAGATTGGAGGTATGAAAAATGAATAATTTCTCTATAGGAAAATATCTCTAAGAAGAAATGGGATAAAATTGGGACTTTGGGAACAAATGAAAATAACATGTTGGTAATATTACAATAAAAACACATTTGATAATAGGGAAAATTTCAATAAGCATGTAATGCTGAGAAAAATAATAATATACATTTATTTATATCATTTGTGTTGCCTTTCAAAATTTGTAACAAATATTACTAAATTTTCTCAATGTGTCTAATATTATTGTCTATTATATATATATATGTGTATATATATATATATATATTATTATATATATATATATATATACACAACGGGAAATTGAATCCTGAAGCACAGACTGGCAAATAAAGCTGCAGCTGGTGTTCATATTTTTGTTGTATTAATTCTATTTTACTTTTTTATTTGTTTGTTTTTAGGGCACTGCCAGCCATGGTCAAGGTTTAGAGATGGCTCTGTTCTAAATATCATTTCTATGGGACTCAGGAAACTTGTGCAATGCTTGGAATAAATCCCTGATTGATCATATCATAATGCATTATGGCTGACCTATATCACCAGTCCTGAATATATTTTTTAATTCTTTTGCTTTCTGGTTAGTTTTGGGGTGACACCTACTGTGCTCAGTGCTTGCTCTGGCTCTGGCTCTGCATTCTGAGAGCATGCCTGGAGAGGTTCTAGGGACCATTTAAAATGGAATGGGTGGAAACTGGGTAGACCAAAATCAAGGCAAGAGCCCTAACTGGAGTATTCTTGCTCCAGCTCCCCATCCCCAACTTTTATTTTTGCTTCTTGGGTCACACCCACTATCCTAAGGCATTACTTCTGTTTCTGCATTCAGAAATTACTCCTGGCAGTGCTGGAGGATCTATGGTATGTCAGGAATGAACTGGGGTCTACCACGTGTAAGCTAAATCCCTACTTGCTCCAGTACTTATTTGAAACCCTTAAGCAGCATCCCATGGAATCACTTGTCTGGCCTTCCCATTGTTCATCAATTTGCTCGAGTTGGTGCCAGTAGCGTCTCCATTCATTGGGAATGAGGCTCATTATTGTTACTGCTTTTGGCATATCAAATACACCATGGTTAGCATGTCAGGCTCTGCCGTGGCTCTGGGTTCATTCCAGGAGGCCCAGTCTTTTTCTATTTCAGACTATCAACCATCCAGAACCCACAGGGCAGAGCCCTGGGTGAGGACAAGCCTGTCTCCTGTCTGCCACCTGCCAATGCAGCCAGGCACCACAGCCACCTCTGCAACCTCGAGGGGTTGCAGAATCCTTTAGAGTAAGCATTAATAATTTCCGAGTTTTGCTTTTCTTTAATGGATTGAAATCCTAGTTGGTACTCTTCTTTTATTTTTGTTTGGTTGTGTTTTGTTTCTGTGCCACACCTGACCTGGTGATGATGAGGGTATACTCTTGTCTCTGTGCTCAGAAAGCATTCCCATTCATACAGGAAAGACAATATACTATGTTGAAGATTGAAATAGGTTCTATCATGTGCAAGGGAAGTGACCATTCTGCTGTACTCTCTCTCTCTCCCTGCTATTTATTTTTAATTTTAGATGCATTTCAAATCATGTAAATTGGCACTACCAATGAGTTTCTAAAGTTTTAGGATTAGGTAAAACATATCTACTGTCACACATATGAACAAAAATTAGGTAAAGATAACCTAAACTTAGGACATAGTTATTTAAATATGAATAATTTATAACAGTAAGCAGCTATTTTAGAAGATCATGTAATTTAAAACAATTTATTAAATAGTAGTAGAAGTATTGGAATAATATTCTTCTTGCTGATATGTGGATGGAAATGGTCCTGACACCTATGTTTACTGTTCATCTACCTGAACACCCATCTCTCATTCTTGCTCAAATGACTATTATTCATCAAATCTGACTTTAATGTGACTTCTTCAAGGATTTCATTTTCTAGTCATCTCATAGTCTAAAAAATTTCCCCTTTGTTTTGAGAGTACTGTCTTCATGAGTTTCCTAAAATGCCACTATTTTAACAAATTATTTTGAAAAATTATTAATTGTAGTAACCTGACAAACTGGGGTTCCTTGAGTACAAGTGTCTCTTTCTTTTATGTCATCAACACTAAGAACTAATTTGGCATCTCAAATGGTCCCCTAAGAAAACCCACAGTAATTTCTGTGTGCATAGGTAGAAGAAATCCCTGAGCATAACTAATATGAGCCAAAAACAAAGAAGTCAACAGGCAAGCAAACACAAAAGGACAATACATTGGCTAAATAAATCCAACAGTCGACGTGGACTAAAATTGAGTAGACCATTGGAAAAATTGTCTCTCAGGAGCTTGAAATGCCAAAGTTTAGTAAAATATTTCTTTCAAAAGTAACAAAAATAAATATATTTCTCTCATCTGACTTTTTTGAGATAACTGAGTATAGTGATACCTCTGGAAGGATACCAGATACCTCTGATAATACTTTATAACAACCATGGTATGTAATACCAGAAATAGATTTAGATGAATATGAAGAAAAAAAAATCCTGTCTCTGAGCATGTGTTGACTAAAATTAATATGAACATATAATATTTATATGTCACATGTGCCTGAAAATAGCCATTGACAGACAGTGATGGAAGATGAAACAAAAACAATGGAGACAATTGATTTACTATTTTAGTTCTTTCACAGGATTTTATGCTATTAGTATAAACTACTATGTACCATAATATATGAAGTATATTCAGAAAAAACAGTTTTGATATGATTAAATGAGAAATTCCATGCACAAGAACAGTTTTAAGCTGGAAAGCACTTTTTAAATGGCATTTGAAATTAGTTTAATAAATTCTATCTGATACTATAATTTTCTCTAAATATACAGATGTCCGCAGAGATGTACAACTAGCTCATAATATAATTTTCACACTTGATATTAATTAATTATGTGTAAATGAGAAAGCATCAGTGGCAAAAAAATATCTGCCAATCCAATAATACTTGAACCATGGAGAGTTGCATCAGTACTGCTGAGTTTGTCATTTCTCAAATTACAAAGGATTAGGTCAAGACACTATTCATATTATCACATCATCTCTATAAAAACTTTAAAGCCACTCTTGGTATTTAAATTTTAATTTATTAATGTGATAGTCATTGGTCATCAGTAACCCTATAGGAAGTCAACAGTGTCAGTCAATTAATTCCTATTAGAGGACTAACCATGGAAAAACCTTAAATGTCTCAATCACTAACATAATAATCTTTTATGACCATTTTTACTTACAGTAAAATACACTCTACTTATATGTAACAGAATATTATTGAAATATAATGGTGTTCTATGAGATGTGGATGGCAGATTAATTCATTGGGACATCAAAATTATTATATTGGCTTAGCTTTTTATGTGTTGTATGATTATTGTGATGCAGCAATTTCACTTCATTATTAAATCAGTAACTGTCTAGGAAAATGTGACATTTTCCTAATAAAACCTCTTTGCGACCCACAGATAGTGATAAACAGTCTTAAACAGAATGTATTCTGTAATACCATAATTAGGCTTGTTTTGAGAAGATGATATGAAACAAAAAGTACTTCTGAGTTTGATACTGCATGCTTTGTAATGAAGCCAAATACTAATATTTTCAAATCAGTTGTTTTCTTTATAATGCCCATCCCAAATCATTACAAAACTAATCCAGAAATGGTTATTAACTGTTATAAGTGTAGGCTTAATTTTAATCAAAATAAAGGACTGTTGACAAAGTTCATTGTGTGTCATCTATGAAAGATTGCTGCTATGCTCTATGACAATTGAAAACTTTTTATCTCTGTGAAACAAATTGCAAATTATTTATTAATATATTTCTAAGGAAATCTAAATGAAATTGCACAATATGCAAGAAACCCATATTTACCCAGTTCACTGAAAAAAGCATTTAAAATAAAACTTCTTTAAGGTTTTTAAGTAAAATATATATATTTTTTTCCTTTTTTGGGTCACACCCAGTGATGCTCGAGGGTTACTCCTGGCTCTGCACTCAGGAATCACTCCTGGCGGTGCTCAGGGGATCATATGGGATGCGGGGATCGAACTGGGGCCGGCATGGGCCGGCCGCGTGCAAGGCAAACGCCCTACCCGCTGGGCTATCGCTCTGGCCCGTATAATATATTTTTTAAGAAAATGTTTTCTGGGGCCGGAGACATAGCACAGCGGGTAGGGCTTTTCCCTTAATGCGTGGACAACCCAAGTTTGATCCCCGGCATCCCATCTAGTCCCCGGCACCGGCAGGAGTAATTCCCTGAGTGCAGAGCCAGGAGTAACCCCTGAGCATTGCCAGGTATGACCCAAAAAGCACAAAAAAAAAAAAAAAAAGAAGAAGAAGAAGAAGAAGAAAGAAAGAAAATGTTTTCTGCAATTTTTTTTTTTGGACACTAGAGCACTACATCTTACTGCATTCAGTGTTTTAGAATAACCCCTGGTGAGGTCAGCTGATCACGTGGCTGCCAGGAACTGAACCTGAATCAGTGGTGTGCAAAGTAAGCACCCTACTCACTGTACTATCTCTCCAACCACTGCTCTAAAGTTTTAAAATGCCCAAACAAATTACATTTTTGGAGGAAAGACAAGTTCCAACACTGAAATATAGATGATATATGTGTTTTCCTTCACCTGGGTGAATTCTATAAAGTGTGCTCTTAATGTAGTATGGAACCTAAGCAGATGTTTTTTCCTATTATTTCTAGGTAATTCTAGAAATTAGTATATTATTATTAGTAGTATTAGTAGTAGTAGTAGTAGTATTAATTAGTATATTATTAGTACTATGATTTGAGGAACACAGTCAGAGGTGCTCAGGATTGATTCCTGGCAATATGCTCAGGAATTTTCCTGGCAATGCTGGGGTCACAAATGTGGGTGCTGCAGATGTAATCTGACTTGGTCATATTTAAGACAAGTACTTTACCTCCTATATTACTATCTGTCCCTGTCTCTTTTATACTGCATTAAGATATGTGTTTTCTATCGATAAAATATTATCTGAAGTCAAAGAAAACACCAAGAAATGTAATTAATTGTAACATTCAATAAGTCACAGAGTAAAACTTGATAAACCCAAGATTTTCAGAATTATAGGACTAAATTGAAAAGTTAAGCCTTTCCTAATTAATTTATATATTTAAAGGTAGAATTTTTACAAGAAAATGACTTGAATTAAATAAATACTATTTACAAAGACAACCATAATATTTGAAAAAGTTAATTCTTTGATTTTTTCCTCAATTTGGGTGCAATTATAGTCCATTTATCACTTGTATCACTTGTATCACTTGTATCACTTGCATCACTTGTCTTCCTGTTGTTCATCATTTGCTCAAGCAGGCACCGGTAATGTCTCTATTCATCCCTGTGTGTGCTAGTAGTCCAAGGGTATAGGCTAGCTCCAAACCACTCATTCAGGTCATGGGAATGAGGTCTATTATTGTTACTGATTTTGGCATATTGAATATGACACGGGTATCTTGTGGCATACTCTTGGTAATAGGTAGGCTCTCAGTTCTTGTATTTACTGATGTACCACATGACCAAAAAGCAACTGAACAACAGGTAGACCCTGTAGCATCTTTGCCCTGTGTCTATTTATCAGAATACGGAAACATAACAATATTTTAAATAAGTGCCCACCACTAATTCAGCAAACATCAGCAACGTCTTATAGACTGAGCCCATGGTCCTCCCTCAACCAGTACCATTTAAGTATGAGTGGAATTGCATATAGCACTTGTAGCATTTGCAAAGATCTAGTCAACCCAAAGCTCCTGGAAATAATCTGACACCAGAATTTGCTCTGACAGTTTGTGTTGTAGATCCCTTCCTCAGTTAAAAAACTTACAACACAGAGTGAGACTTGAGCCCTCATTACTACAGCAACAATAACTTCATTTCCCATGTCCCCAGGCTCCCACTCTAAATACTTTATGGCTCACTCAGCCACATTAGTTCTTGAGATCTAGTGATACTGATTGATTATGAGGCTTCATTGATACGAATATCATGGTATCTCAATTACCAAAAAAAATAACCCCATTTTTAAAGGGACATTAGGAGCATCATATACCTCAAGTTAAAAATATCACTTGACCACTTGATATCCCGTAATTCATCAATTTGCTCGAGCAGGTGCCAGTAATGTTTCCATTTGACCCTAACACGTGCCAGTGTAGCCAAATGGCATCTACTTGCTCCAGTAATGCGAAGATCCTCAAACCATTCCTTCAGGGTCTTTATAAAGCAGCCTGACCATCTTGTAGGTGGGCGGCCACATGATCTTTTAACATCCCAGTGGGATCCAGTCAGTATCAGCTCTAGTCCAGTGGTCATCTCCAAATTGCAGTACATGTCCAGCCCATCTGATATTCGATGCCTTGACAAACGATACAGTGTCCCTGGCTCTGGATCATTGACGATGGAGGTCGGAACTCTGGATTCTTTCTCTCACTTGAGTGATGCATGATATTCCAAGCATACCTCTTTCTCTTTCTCTTTGGGAGACACGAATTGCATTCTCGTCTTGATTTCGTAGGGACCAGGTCTCTGAGGTGTATGCTAATGCAGGGAGAACAGTGGAGTGGAAGTTGAACTTAAAAATATATTAAAAGATAAAGGCAATCAACAATAAATTGAAATAGAAATATATAAAGAGGAACTGGAGAGATAGTTCTGCAGGTAGGATACTTGCCTTATATACTGCTGACACAGTTGCAAATCCCTAGCACCCCATATAGTCCCCAGAGTACTGCCATTAGTGAACTCTGAGCTCAAAAGAGGATTGAGCACCACTGGATGTCTCACAAGAACTAGTATAAAAAGAAACATAGACACAGTGATCAATAGGATAGAACAAAGAACCAGAAATAAACTTATACATGCATAATAATTTAATTATATTAATTATATTGGGTCGTTCATTGAAAAAATAAAATCTGTTTTTAACATATTATCTTGGGGAAACTAGATATTCACAAACAAAATAATGAATATTACACAACTGCTTCATTCATATGTTTCTAGTGTTAAGCAAAATTTGTTCAAAAGTATTTAAGATGAAGAAGTGAAGTAAAACTTGAACATAAGAATGGAAACAAAATCCATAGAAAGAATATTCCACAATATTGGTCTCAGTTTGGACACGTGATTCCAATGGAAAGGAAAACAAAGGTAAAAAATAAGTTGAAAATATATTAAACTAAAAGAGCCTCACAGCAAGAAAATAATACTACTTCTTTGTTGGTGATATATTCCCTAGGAATGTGCAATGGGACCACAATCACTCAGCAATTCTGGGCCAACAAAAGCAGATGACTGAATGCTGGGACTAAAAATACTCTCAATACTCTGGTCCCTCAAAAGAGACAATTTACAAAACATTTTGCATGATCTATCTCGGTTCTGAATTAGTTTTGAGGGCTGGAGCAATAGCCCAGCAGGTAGGGCGTTTGCCTTGCACGTGGCCGGCCAGTGCCAGCCTGGGTTTGATCCCGGCATCCCATATGGTCCCCCAAGCACTGCCAGGGAGTAATTCCTGAGTGCAGATCCAGGAGTATCCCCTGAGCATTGCTGGGTGTGACCCAAAAAAAGCAAAAAAAAAAAAAAAGAAGTAGTTTTGAGTCAGCTTACAACGTAATAGAGATATAAGTGAGAAATTTGTAAACTTAAACTAATAATCTTAATATTATCTTAATAACATTAAGCTGCCTACAAGGACCCACCCTTCAGAAACCCGCCCTTTAGAGAAGAGTATTTTAAGCCCAGGAATACTTGAGTCACAGACGCAGTTACCCCAGGCAGAGCAGATATCAGCTCTCCCCATTGCATGTGGCCGCTGTGTAGCCACACAATTTATCTCCACACCCCTCTAGAGAGCTCTGCAAGCTACTGAGAATATACCATCCACACGGCAGAGCCTGGCAAGCTGTTCGATGCATATTCGAGATGTCAAAACCAGTAATAAACATGTTCATCTTCCTGACCATGAAAGAACCCTTAATAAGGCAGCACTAAGAAGGAAGAACAAGGAGTGTCTGATAAAATTTCAAGGCCAAACTAGGCTGCCAAAAATAAGGACAAAAATGACTATCTGTACTTTCAATGCACGTACGCTGGCATCGGAAGCATGTATCGAGGACCTGATGGTGCAACCACAAAAGATCAAGTATGACATTATTGAAGTGACTGAGACAAGGAGGTGTCAATCTCATCAGGGTGTTTTTGACACCGGAGAAGAACTCTTCCTTGGAACATGCTATGAAAGACGCATCGGTGGCGTCAGTGTCCTTGTCAACATGACCGTGGCCATGAACATTGATTCATCTGAGTGTCTAACAAACCTTATCGGATGATTACACTTGAAGAGATGTGGCCCACTGCCAGCAATTTCTATCTTCATTGTCTACACACCAACATCCATACATAAGGAAGATGAAATTGAAAAATTCTACATGGAACTGGATAAGTTCTACAAAAAAGATCACACCTTCTACAAGATTATAGTTGGTGATTTTAATGCCAAGATAGGCCTGAGAAGATTGACCGAAGAACTCTACATCAGGACCCATGGCCTACAATGGAATGAACAGGGTGAGAGACTATCTGAGTTCATCGTGTCCACCATGACCATTCATGGGAACTCATTGTTCCAGAATGCTGAATCGAAACATTGGACATGGGAATCGCCTGGTGGACAGTTCCACAACGAAATTGATCTCATCATCTTTAATTGAAGGTTTTGCCTGACCTATGTCGCCGCCGTCGCAAAAATTCCAAACAGCATTGGATCACTGTCTCCTTCATGCAAAATTCTACTTCACGCAATTGGGAGAAAAGGATGCAAAGTTTAAGAAGAGAACTCCCAGAACGGCCACCAACTGGGAACTCTTTGGCACCATTGCGCAACATGGGAAGATACCATCATTGACGATATCGATGAGGAATACAACAGACTGGTTCAGCACCTCCATGATTGTGCGAACAATACCAAGAGAGAAAAAGTCACAAAAGATCGCATGTCTTCAAAAAACTCTCGAGCTCATTTGCCAACGTGGCATGACTCGAGCCTCAGGCAACCAATGCTAACATCCAAGCTTGCAAAGCAGTGCAGAGAAGTGATAAAGGAAGACCTCAGAGAAGAGAAGAAAAAACTGGAAGATGCAGCGGAAGCTGGGAAAAGCATTCCCACCGCCCGCCTAACTCGCCAACTATAAGACCAAGATGATTGCCCTCCAACATCCTGATGGATATATCAAATCTTCCAGAAAGGCATTGGAGAAGATTATCCATGTCTTCTACTCAGATCTCTTTAATAGCCATATCCACCTGCCTACATACCAAATTCTGCAGGATGGGTATGTTGTTTCCAACTTTCTCCCTTCTGAAACCCAACATGCCATTTCATCGGTAAAGAAGGGAACAGCACCAGGTCAAGAAAAAGTCAGACCCGAACAACTGAAGAATCTGCAGTCAGTACTCATCAAACAAGATACCTGTCTAAATGCAAGGTGCCCTCCCAATGGAAAACCAGGAGGACAGTTCTACTGTTCAAGAAGGGAGACATCCACGGCACTGGCAACTATTGCCCCGTCTGCCTGTTTGTCATCTACAAGCTGTTCACTCTGAGTCATCCTGAACAGGATTGGCAGAACATTAGATGAAGGACAACAATGTGAGCAAGCTGACTTCCGAAAGGATTCAGCACAATCGACCATATCCACACGGTAACCAAGCTCATTGAGGTTTGTAGGGAGTTCAAGATGCCTCCCTGTCTAATATTCAGTGATTTATCCATTTATTTATTTATTTATTTTCTCATTTATTTATTTATTTATTTATTCATTCATGCATTCATTCATTCATGCATTTATTTATTAATTTATTTGCTTATCTACCTACCTACCTATCTATCTCTCTATCTATCTGTCTAGCTGTCTGTCTGTCTATCTGTCTATTTGTATATTTGTCTGTCTATCTGTCTGTCTGTCTATCTGTCTCTGTCTGTCTATCTGCCTGCCTGCCTGCCTGTCTGTCTGTCTGTCTATCTATCTATCAACCTATTGATTGAATGATTGATTGATTTGTTATTGGGTCTCACCTGTCAATGCTCAGGAGTTACTCCTGGGTTTTCACTCAGAAATTACTCCTGCTTGGGGACCATATGGGATGACTAGGATTGAACTTGGGTTGGCCGCGTGCAAACCAAATGCCCTACCTGCAGTGCTATCGCCTCTGCCCCCAATATTCAGTAGTTTAAAGAAAGCCTTTGATTCTGTTGAGATTGATGTGGTCACGAAACCTTAGCCACCTAGGGCTTTCAAACTCAATACATCAAGATCCTTCATGAGCTGTTTTATGAATTCACCACCAAGATATCACCATTCTAGAAATCAGATCATATAATAAAATAATATTAATGAATGAATGGTCTAATTAATATCACTAGCACAAATGGTTGATAAGATGTGGCAAATTTTATTTTTAGTGAAGTAGAGGAGCATACAACTTTCACATTAATACTATGACAGCACAGTGTAAAAGAAAATTCTGAAAAGAATTAGAGATTTTGTTCAAGATAGATCTTTAACATAGAGTATTGGTTTAAATTCTGTTGAAGATCTCGTTCAAATAACTTAGGATTTATGGTAAAGATAAAAAAGTTGAGATGATTGATTCAAGACTGTTAGGATCACAACCATTTGTTCATGCTCTCCAAGGGAACGTTGTTTGATCTTTCTAAAAATGTTGCTCAAGGCTTACCCCAGTTTGATCACCAGTAGCACATGATGGTGCTGCCAAAGGGATATGCCTCAGCAAGAACATTGACCCAAATGAGGGCACTGCTCGTGTTTCGATTTGTATAACTTTTTTGTCCCTGAAACAATTCAAAAGGCAAGTCCTAAAATAAAAATAGGTGGCACATTCTTTGCTACTTGCATTGCAACCTAGGTTGCCTATTCTCTTCTCTGTCTGTCTCTGTCTCTGTCTCTGTCTCTCTCTCTCTTTCTTTCTTGTCTCCCTCCCTCCTGATAATTTTCTAAATAAAACTTTGAGACTTAAAAATGTAAACACTTTTAAAAATTTACTTAGTAGGAAAATAAAGATGAAACCTGCTCTAAAGAAAAGAAAAATGTGTAGTACTTGTATAAAAAAAATGTTAGATATATATTTATAGGTAGTTTGAGGAAGTAAAAGTGAAACTATTTTGTTGCTTGTTGATAGGTTAGCAGTCTTTTTGATACATTTACAAGTTAAAGGGTGACATATGTTAAACTTTGGGTTTTGTTTATCAAAGCCATTATATGCTAGAAGGTACTGTTTACTTTTATGTTTGTAAGACAACATGCTATTTTTTGATACTAGTATATGCTCAAGTTCTAGAAGAGTAAGAGAGCCTTTGTTCCCAGCAACAATGAATTTAGTGGGGAAACAAACACATAATTTAGTGGGAAATATGGACTACTGATTTTCCTACTTCATTAGGCTAGATAATTCAAAATATAGCATGTTTCCCCAGTACAGTGGAATAAAAGACTGTGTCTCTGAGTGAACTCCAAGTTTTTCTTCTCTCCACTCACCTTTCTTTAATACACCTTAATATGTATTAACCACATATTATACACAATAGCACAGAAAAATGATTAGTAATTATTTAAATTTATTGCTACACCAGGATTTCTTTTTTAGTTTGTCCACCAAATTTTACCAGACTCATGTGTTGGTTTTTTTTTCTTTTCCTGACAGTGTCAAAATTACTCTCGGTGATACAACTGGAGTAAAGAGTAGATGCCCAAGGGAATATGGTTGATCAATTTAAATTTCCCCCCATTTGAAAGTATCAATAAAAATAGATAATGAGCTATCTAGGGATATGAGGAAACAGCAGATAAAAGAAAGCCTCCAGCCAGTTGCATTCTTCCACATTTTCTTTGTGCCCAGCTGGACTACAGGATTGGGTAGGGTTTGTGTGCCTGAACAGATGGTGGAGTACAGGCAGGCTTCATAGCCCAGGCAGAGGACAAATTCAGCAGTGTTAATGTCTAGGAAAGCTCAGATTCATGCAGGACAAATTCAGCAGTGCTAATGTCTAGGAAAGCTCAGGTTCATGCAGGGATTGGATGCACAGACATGACAAGGTGCTGAGCACAAGAGTCTTATTCATTGTGCCAGAGACTAGGCAAGCTGGGACTAGACATTAGCATCCCTCTGAGATACATCTGAAAGAGGCCCAGTAATAAAAGTCTTGCCCATGTCCACATGGCCTTGGTGGAAACTAAAGAAAGTCCAGATGTCAGGGAATCATTGGGTACAGTCCAAGATAGGTCCAGTGACAAGATTTCAAATCCATGCTCTGAACTGAGCATTGTCAGATGGAATGAATGACATTCTACATGGATAAAGTAGAGTCTTGAACAATTAGGGAAGATTTAGACCCATCAAATTAAACTGGGCAATATACCTTTTAACTTCTCAACCTCCCAAGCTTTGTATGCAAATCTTCCTTACAATTTAAAAAAAAATTCACCCAAAAGAAAATCTGCTTTTTGTGTAAACACAAATTTTATGTTCATGCTCACAGATTACTCCTGAAGAGGGTCAAGGGACCATATTCTATACTAGGATCAAACCTGGGTTGGCCACATGCAAAGAAAGTGGACTCTCGGCTATACTTTCTTTCTTTTTTATTTAAGTATTTTATTAGTATTTTATTAGTATTTTTTAATTATTTTATTATACCACCGTGACATATACAATTACAAAGATGTTCATATTTGGGTTTTGGTCATACAGTGTTCCAGCACCCATCCCACAACCAGTGCCCATCTCCCACCACCAACGTCCCTGGTTCCCTCCCTCCCCCAGCCTGCCTCCATGGCAGGTTCTTTATTTCTTTCCCTTTCTCTCTATCGCTTTCTTTTTCCTTCCCTTCCAGATTGTGGATTACAGAACATACATTAAAGAGTTGTCATGTGTATCTTTTTGCCTCTATTTAATGCTCAGTTCTAGGTTGCTACTTTCGACAATTGTTAGCACACTGTTCCATTTTCTGTCTTACCTGGCCGTCTGGCTCCCACACGCTTGTGATAATTTCCACCTTTGACAAGACCTCCTGATACATGTTTCACTTGACCTTGGATATTAGTATCATAATATGTACATATATATTTATGCCATGCAAATAAATGCAGTCATTCTGTATCTGTCTCTCTCTCCTTCTGGGCTAAATTTACTCAACATGATCCTCTCCATGTCCATCCATTTATAGGCAAATTTCATAACTTCATTTTTCCTAACAGCTGCATAGTATTCCATTGTATAGATGTACCAAGCTTCTTTATCCATATACTTTCTTTCTGATACTCAAATTAAACTTTTTAAAATTACTTGAGTTAAAAAAAATAAAAAATAAAAATTACTTGAGTCACTGTCAATGCTTTGTATCCTTTTCTGATTTCTCCATATTCTGATTGTTATTCCTACTAATTCTGCTCTTATTTTGTGTTTAATCTTTAAAATACTAATTTGGTATTCCACATTCCACAGCACATACTTTATCTGAGTGTTTTAATGTATTTCCTTTCCAATTTTGACTGAGTTCTAATAATCTGATAGATCAAATTATAAATCGTATTTCTTTAGAAAATAGTTTATTTTTTAAATCTTCTCACATTAAAGACTAAATTTAAATCAGACTTTATTACCAATCATTTATTCTCTATAAAATGTTTCACTTGACCTTGGATATTAGTATCATAATATGTACATATATATTTATGTCATTTAAATAAATGCAGTCAACCTGTTGTTTTTTTTTATTTATTTAATTTACGTTCTGAGAGGTCAGACCTGGTAAGTTGGGTTCATAGCGGTGCCAGTATAAAACCTGGATAAGTCATGTACAAGGCAAACACCTGACCATTGTACTATCTCTCTAACCAGTCTCAAGTAAAAGTTGATTTAAATATGAGTTAATTGGAGACAGAAAGATAACTCAAAGGTATAGATAGCATATGGGGTCATGGATAGGTCTGAGCTTACTCCCTAGCATTGCTTGGTTCTAGCACTAATGGGTCAGACTTCTGAGCACTGCCAGGTATAACCCTAAAAACAAAAAAATCACATTTCAAATATTTTTGTATGTGTGCTTATTAATTGTAAGATTTCCTCTAGATATCTGCCTACTCAACTGAAATATAAATTCCTCAAGTCCCTGAGGCAGAACTATTTTTATTATAATGTTCTTTATAATGAGGTCTATCAGGGCATATGGAGATATTACTGCCCACTCTAGCAAATAGATGATTAAAGGGAAGATAGTGATAGTGATAGTGAATGAGGTCTATAATTGTTACTGGTATCTGGCATATCAAATACAACACGGGTAGCTTGCCAGGCTCTGCCGCATGGGGTAGCATACTCTTGTAGTCATCTCAAAATCCAGCATTTATTGATGAACCAGCGGCCATTTGCGGTCGCATGAGCCAGGCTGTAATAGGCTGGTCTGCTGGGTGGACCAGCCTATTATAGACCTCATTCCCATGATTGATGGAATGGTTTAAGGCTCTTTATAGTTCCTGGAGCAAGCAGGTGCCCTTGGGCTCTACTTGCATGAGACAGGTCAAATGGAGATGTTACTAGTGCCCGCTCGAGCAAATCAATGATGAACGGGAAGAAAGTGACAGTGACAGTGACAATGTTCTTTAACCACGGATTAATTATTTTTGACAAAAGAAAGAAAAATTAAAGGAAGCTTCAGCTATGCCAACTAAATGAATGCACTAGAGTAGTGAATATTTTATAGCTACTTTTTATCGTATGCTCATATTATTTCTAAGATGTGACAATATAGTAAGGTACCAATATACTAAGGTAGCCCTTGACAGACTATTTTGCCTTTGCATCATGTCTCTCTATCCCCTGTTCCCAGGAAGGCCCTAGTCTTGAGCTCCCAGATCTTGATAACCTGAGACCCCATCTTTAGTCAGAAATCTGCACCAATACATTTAAAAAAGAAGCCTCTACACTTGATATCTGATCTCACTTATTATATAATCAAATTCCTCAAACCCCACCAAAGCTATTTGGTCACTCAGGCCTGTTTCAGAAGATATCCATTAGTTCAGCTTTGCAGTAATACTCCCATTCTACCTTGATTTTTCTTCTTAGTAACAGGCTATTACTAAGAATAATAGTAACTGATGTAGGCAGGCAGATGGGGGGGGGGGGACACTGCATGGCAATGAACCATTGCCATTATGCTATCACCTTTTGGAACCAGAAATGAAGAATTGATAGGACCCACTAACCAACAATGGACCCAAGGAAGCTGGATCCACCACCTTCTGTACAGCCCTTTAACCCCCCCATCAACTTTGAAGGCCCAGCAGAAAATTCCTGAACACTCCAATCTAAAGGGATAAAACCCCTTGGGAAACAGTTGGGGCTCTCTGCCTCTGGAGCAGCCTGCATTCTCCCTTGAGCACATTACTCTCTCTCTCTCTCTTTCCCTACTCCTTCCCTGTCCTAAAAGCCTCCTTAATGAAATCTGTTTTATTTTACTGCTCATCAATTCCTGAAAATTATTTTTCTGTGAGGAAGACAAGAACCCCAAGGAAACCCTGGGTAAGGCCTAAGACTGACTTTCCTTTCCTGCAAAGAGCCATTCCCTGCTCCAGCCTGAGCCCATGGCTTCCGAAGAAATCTTGGGTGCTGGGGATCAACTCCCGTGCCTAGAGATCAAGCAGACATTAGGTGTGACTTGATGGCCACCTCATGGGGCTGGTGGGGCTTAGGCCCACACTCGTGCAGGGCTCATAACAGACTTCATCAGTCCTTAGCCTTCCCAGTGGGTCCGGGCAGCAGACGTGGCTGGGCAGAAAGTGACCATCTCTCCCCTTCCAGCCTCACATAAGCCTCCTGAGGTGTCCACCTACATCAGTAACTATTAACCTCTCATCTCTCTGCCCCATCTCAGTTGTTATATTCAAAATTGAACCCTCTTTTATATTAAGATCCCTTTTGAAATATAGCAATGGTTCTTGAACAGAAAATATTTTAACTACTTTAATTACTGCTAAATTTGTGTTTCCTTTTTGTTGCAGAGAGATAGGTAGGGGACACCATAATGAGATTTTGGGAGATCATAAAACTTTAGAAATTGCTCAACCCTAAAGTAGCTTAATAGCATGGAGACCACGTCTCTTTGAAATGTGAATTGCAAGATTTTGGAGACAGTGAAACTGAGACAAATGCCGAAACCCAAACCTACAGATCAGACAAGGGTGGAACTGTCAGAAAAGGACGGCAGATAGGGTGCTTTCCCTGCAAAACCATCAAACTCATGTTTGATTCACACCAGCAGTAAGTCTTCAGTACTGCAAGGTGCCCTATAATCAAACAAAAAGAGGTAAAGAATAAGTTATAGGAGAAACTAAAAGCCTTCATAACATTGTGAAAAGCCCATCAACATTACAAAACTTCCCCTGTTATAACACCCAGGTTAACTTTTACATATGCAGAACTCCAAGAAAAAAAAAACTATTTGGAGGAATTGTATAAAAATTCCCTCCAACTGCTGAAGCTGCAGTATATCACTGGGCAGGGCCTTTTTCCTGTTTGTAGCCCATCAGGGTTCAATTTTCAAATAGGTCAGCACCAATAGGAAATGATTATGAGATTTCTAAGAAGCCAAAGGAAAGATATTTATAAAAAAAGAACTGGGGCCAGAGTGACAGCACATCGGGTAGGGTGTTTGCCTTACATGCCGAGATCTGTGTTCGATCCCGGCATCCCATATGGTCCTCGAGCACTTCCAGGAGTAATTCCTGAGCAAAGAGCCAGGAGTAACCCTTGAACATCGCTGGGTGTGACCCAAAAAAAATTAAAAAAAAAAAAACTATTAAAAAAAAGAAATGGATAGAAAACAATGAAATCATTGCTTTTTTTTTTTATTTTTGGGTCACACCCGGCAATGCTCAGGGGGCTACTCCTGGATCTGCACTCAGGAATTACTCCTGGCGGTGCTCGGGGACCATATGGGATGCCGGGATCGAACCCAGGCCGGCACAGGCCTGCTGCGCGCAAGGCAAACACCCTACTCGCTGGGCTATCGCTCCCAGCCCCAACAATGAAATCATTTAATTAACTATACCATTATGCTGCTTTATTATCGGGAAACTCAGTGGGCTCTTTTTTGGTCACTGTATCACTGTATCACTGTCTTCCCCGCTTCATCATCAATTTGCCTCGAGCGGGCACCAGTAACATCTCCATATGACCTGTCTCATGCAAGTAGATCCCAAGGGCACCTGCTTGCTCCAGGAACATAAAGAGCCTCAAACCATTCCATCAGGTCATGGGACTGAGGTCTATAACTGTTACTGATATTTGGCATATCAAATACAACACGGGTAGCTTGCCAGGCTCTGCCGTGTGGGTAGCATACTCTTGTAGTCATCTAAAAATCCAGTATTTATTGATGAACTACGCAGCCGCTTGCAGCCACGCAAGCGGGGCTGTGATTGGCTGGTCTGCTGGGTGGAGTTCAGAGAGGGGGAAGTCCAGATGTGGAAAATGGAGGCCCCTCATGGAGTGGGGGTCGTCTGGCTTGTTGTGAGGCTCTGCTGGGGTGGCAGACCAGAGCTAGAACCCACCATTCCTCCTGGGTGCCTCATGAGCTGCTGGGTACAGGAAGAGCCAGTGGCAGCTCTGCTCCATATCTGTGAGTCTCTGGATCAGCATGCTGATCTCTTTTGATAGTTCAATTTTTTTTACCCTAGAGGCATTTCTAGATTTAACTGTGTTTTAGATTTTCAGTTTAGTTTCTCAGCCACTGTGTGTGTGGTCTGATATTCTATATTTCCTGATGCAGGTTACTTTGAGCAAAAATAAACCGAATGGAGTCTAACATGAGTTATGCATTCAAAACATGCAATGGCATGCAAAATACTAGCAAATATATTGATTATATGATATAGTCAAGGGTTTAAATAATGCCACAAAAATCTCTAAACTACAGTAAGATCACATGGTTTCTTAAAACGATTGCACAAACATATACTTTCAAGAGTTAATAAAATTTCCCAAAGGACCAATTCAGTACTCTTGACTTATAACCTGAATGGTTTGAAATTAATAATCATGATTACAATCAAAAAAAAGTGAATCAAACATCTCATTTTAATTTGCTGCTATGAGAATTCTCTCTGTGTTGTAACTTCTGAATTAAATGCCACTTCCCCTAGTATTAAAGAGGCCCACTTCATTTCATAGATTTAAATGTATAGCCTGTTCAGATTCTTGTCCTCAGGCAATTAAGATTGAAATCAGAGGGCCAGAGACAAGATGACCAACCAAATTGAGTAGAAACTTGATTCATGGAAAGAAAGGAAATAGAAAGTAAGGACAGCTAGGGCTTGAGTCCTCTTTAAATTAAACAAACAAACAAACACTGCCCATGCCCAGGGAAGAAGAAACCCCCCTGCGCCCCCTCTTCTTTTAGTGAAATAAAACAAAATTCATTGACAAAAATTTAGAAAAATGCGAGGGGAGAGACAGACAAAAGAGTACATGCATTTCTCTAGAGGGAAAGAAAACAGAGAATGACTTGTGGAGAAAGATTATGTTCAATTTGTCCCAATTGTCTTGGCCTGAGGTTCTCTGCATACACAAACGTTCATTTGGGCATTTTCATGAGGAAAGCATTGCACTCTTGAGCATCCTTTCATATTCTAACTATGACCTTTAGATTCTCAGGAGCTTCTCCTTTTCTGAGAGTCCACTGTTTTCTGGGTGAAACAACAGTTTCTCAGTCTCCAAGGAACTCAGTATTTGCATCACAAATGGATGTGGTTTGCATGCCTGGGAGCTACTCTGGTCTGGACAATTTCTTAGGTTTTATTATTTACCAAAATTTCCCTTCCAGGGTCCTTTAACTGATCTGCCTGAAACATTGTCCCTAGCGATTTTGCCCCATAAATCTTCAACAGTTATGTGGGTACAAGGAGTTCATGACTTTGTCCTGTCACGGAGTTCATGACTTTGTCCTGTCACTTCATACTGACAAAAGGGTTAGACCCTGCCTATGTAAGGGAGCAAAATTTCCTGAAAACTCAGCATTAATAATGCTCAAAGGTTTTGTTTCAATAGAACTTCCATGGAGTGCTTGAGATCAAACTTGGTGCCTTAACTACACAAGATACTTTCCCCTTTCCTTTGAGTTATTGTTCCCTGACACTCATTTTTTTCTTGTGTCTTTTTGAGAGTAGAAACCAGTTTTATTTGTTTTTGTCCTTAAATACAGGAAAATTCAAGGAGAAAAAATGGAGTCTCACTTCCATTTTATCAATGTACCTTTCATCTCTTTTCTTTTTCCAAGTCAATTTTATTTATATATTTTGTCTGTTTGGATTTAGGCCCTCCGGTTTACTAAGATTTAAAAAAAAAAAAAAACTTAAAACGTAGTTGATAGTCTTTTATTAAACAGTAGAGTTAAGAATAAAATGCCAGGGCAGGAGCGATAGTCCAGCTAGTAGGGCGTTTGACTTGCATGCAGCCAGCCCATGCCGGCCCGGGTTCCATCTCCGGCATCCCACATGGTCCCCCGAGCACCGCCAGGAGTGATTCCTGAGTGCAGAGAGCCAGGAAAAGCCCCTGAGCATTGCCAGGTGCGACCCAAGAAAGAAAAAAATAAATTAATTAATTAATAAGTAAATAAATAAATAAAAATAAAATGCCTTTGGAAGTTGGAAAATTTTTATCAGATATTCAGATTTGTTAAATGGTATGTTTAAGACCCGGATTCTAATTAAGATCAGTTACTAGTATAAAATGATAAGGAATTCATGTTAAAGCAACTTTCTAAATATTGTTGAACTGAGTCATGAAGTAACAGCTACATTGTGGATCTGAAAAGTGTGTTTAGTTCTATGAACCTTTGATAACATAGTTATGGAAGATATATTATAGATTGAGAAAAAGCCTATTTGGGTATTGCTATTAGGAATAATACAAGACAAAATGAAGGAAATTCATTTGATATATTGAGCAAGCAAACAGAACACATAAAAGTCAAAATACCTTCCAGGCTAATTGACAGATTTGTTAATGGTCTCTTACCACATTCAACACATTCCAGCTCCTTGTAAAAAGCCGATTTTCTTCCCTAGTGTAATTTGTGGTTCATTAACTTTCAGTTGGTTAGAAGTAAAAAATTACTGCAGGGTCAGGTAGGTTTATGCCATTTTAAAAGAAACAATTATTAGGAAAAAAATGGTCCTTAAGGATTTTAGCTTTTATTCTTTAGTAAACCTCCTTGAATTAACTTTCAGTGTAATTTTGAAAGCACCAACTGTCTGTTGGAAGGAGAAAAACATAAAGAAATACATCAATAAAAGTGTATCCTGTGAAATCATAAGAATAACAGTATAAAGTAGTAAAATCTGATATTTTGACCTTGTTAATGATTTTATATTTTCTGTCAGTTAATATACTTCAGTCTCAAAATCCCAAGGAAGATAAAGCAGTTATAATAGAGATAACTAATTGTTTAAATTTGTTCTGTTGTTAAATCAATAAAATAAAATTGTATTTTTGCCTCAAAGTTAATAGAATGATATTGAATAGATATATATGATTACAAGCCTGATAAAGAATACCACTTGATTGTCACACCTATGGTGCGGTGTGTTAATGTTGAATGCTGATAGTTAAAAGATAAATCAAAGTCAAATTATGAAGAAAAAAAAGGGCAATGGAAGCACTGAATTCAATGAAGTTATACCTGTGGGAGATAAGATCAAATGCAGGTTTGCTAAGATTTAAAGGTCAAATCTGTATTGCTTCAGTTGAGATCCAGCTGTGAAAAGTGTGATGAATTAGTGGTGAACAAAAGAATAGGGTCTTTTCTTATTGTTACATTTATCTCCTGGATTACCTTGATTGACAGAAATACATGGGCAGAAAGGTTTCTGAAGAGTCATTCTTTTCTTCTTTTTTTCCTATTGGTTATTTGCCCCCCTAGTTCCTATTCCTTTTCCACTATAACATTTCAATTTCATTTCTTATGTAATAAAACTCAGAACTAAATATTTTCTAGTAAACTAAGTGTAACCAAAATTGTCCAAAGTATTTGATTAAAAACTTTCCAATGATTATCAGTTTAGGTATTAATAATCACTCAATCACTTAAAGTACTTATTGGACCTGTGCTAAGCTCTATATTAATATAGCAAATAATCATGTTTGACAGTGATGATGATTAGTACAGTGTAGCTTTTTAAAATATTTTTATAATTTGCCACAAACCCATGTTATGAATGAAAAAACTTATGCAAAGAAACTGTACAAAAATTCACAAAAAGCAGTTTTAAATTTGAAAATTAAACATGCTGAAATGAAAATTAGGAAATATATGTTAATTAAGAAATAAAGTCAATGAAGTCAAAATTAGAAATTTTCTATTGCTGAAACTGAAATTAGGAAATATATATTAGTTCAGAAGTAAAGTCAATGAATTTTATTCTTATATCTAACTTATTAATGCACTCATTTTAGATCATTGAGCTAAACTATGTGTGTTAATGCATTGGGTTACTTTTTAAAGAGGTTCATAAATATACGCATGTACTGTTCCCTTTCTCTGGAAATTAAAGAAAAAAATATAGCTATTTAGTAACATCCTGGACATCGACCTTTCTTAAAAAAATAAAAGTGCCTTTCAATTGCACTTGAGGTCACTACTGCACCCTGAAACATTTCAGAACCCTTAGTTAGAATTTATAATAAGTGATAAATTGATAGATTAATCTAAAAAGTTATGGAAGGAAGGGATTATTCTAGTCCACACCTGGTGGTGCTCAGAGATTTCTGTGTTTCTGCTCAGGGATTTCATTGAGAGTGTTCAGAGGATCCTATGGGTTGCTGGTTCTTAGACCAGGTTGGGATGTCAAAGCAATCACCTACCTGTTATTTTAAAATAGGATTTTCATTGCCTCCTATTACTGTTTTCTTTAGAATGCTAGAATACTTTGCATAATATTATTTTGTCCAAATAAGAAGATGTCTGTAGAAAATTAATAACAAAATAAGGTGAAACAAATATACCTGAAACAATGTAGTAATATGACTTCCTATTATTCGGATTAGAAATTGAAGCAGTTATTCATACATATATATTTGTGCTACTTGTTTATTAAACAGTGAAGCATCTAGTCCACAGTATATCCTATTAGTCTGCCAGTGCCTAATTACTAGTTTATAGGCTTGGAGAAATGACATAAATTCTTTATTTGTTGTTGTTTTATTTTGGGGTCACTCTCAGTAAAGCTTGGGTTTCTTCTGACTCTGCACTCAGGAATCACTCCTGGCAGTGCTCAGGATGCTGGAAAACAAACTTGGATTGACTGTGTATTAGGCAAGTGTCTTAACTGCTATACTATTCTCTAGCCCCAAAATACAGTCTTTAACTCCATTTCTTTATCTGTAAATCATGAATTTATATTACTCCTATGAGGTTTATTATGATGATAATGTTATTATGGGTTGTAAAGTTAGTACAGAATATAAGGTACATGCCTAGAGTGTGGCTAGCCCAGATTCAGCTTCTAGCACCAAATATGGCCCCCAATCACTGCCAAAAATGACTGCTAAGCATAATATCAGGAGTAGCCCCAGAGCACTGCCATCTACATACTATTCTTCCTTAAACAATAAATTAATTAAAAAATAGTGTGTCAAAAGATCCTAATTGACAACAAGTCATCACTCTCAAATATCCTTCCAACTTTAAGTAACTTTATTGTACATTAAAAGATATACATAAGTATTATTTGCTTTCCTTCTAGTTATATCATCTACTAATTTTGTTTGTTTCTTTATATGTAATAAAAAAGATAATTGCAATAATTATTTTATAGAGCTAGTTTTGGGAGAAATACATATTACTACTATATATTACTAAAACATATGCTATTAGTAGTCAAAGTAATAATGATGAGTATATTGTTTGACTGATTTATTGCATACTAAATAGTATTTTAAACCACATAGCCAAATTAAAATGAAAACTTAAGTTCATATTTATGTTTACTGAAAATTTTAAAAAGCAGAGAAGGAATTTGATTTACAGCTTACTTCCAAAGGCATTTGAACTCTTTTACATAACAATCTAATACATTTTCTAAAGAGAATTGTATTTGCTTTGGATGATAACTTCTATGGTAGTGAGATGACAAATGGATAAAATAATACTATCAACCTTGCTTTTCTATCTCATCAATTACATGTAAATAAACATGTGGCAAAATAATTTATTTTCACTAAATGACAAAAACATTTTTTCTTTTCTTCCTAGAGCACTCATACTAGTTTGAACTCAGATTTTAGCAGATAATTTTTTTATTTTACAATTTTAAGCTTGAATTTGGTTCATGAATTTAATTGTTGTAAAGAGTTATTTGCCTTCCAATATTATGTTTTGCAACTTGAATAAAATAGTATCATAATATTTTTCTTTTGTAAAATAATTTGTCAGTTTATTTTTTCTATGACATCGGGCAAATTGCTATTATTTTTGTTGTTAATTTTGGCCACAATGGCTGTGCTCAGGACTTACTCATGGCTCTGTGCTCAGAGATCATTATTGCTGGGGCTCTGGCACTATATGTGATAGAAGATATCCAAACTGGGATTATCCATGTGCAAGACAAATGACTACACACTGCACTATTGCTTTGGCTACTTGCATGAGGCAAACTAAAAGTAGCCTGCTATATAACTTTTTTGTTTATGTTTTAACAAATCACTGCCAAAGTTTTAAGTTTTTTATTTAAATGAGGGTTTAAATAATTTCAAGCAATTACCTTCAATTACTTAAATAATTAAACAAACTGGTTAAGTATAGAAAATAATAAAGCAACCATCAGCTAAAACCAGAGAGGTTAGTTTCTACGGCATTTTTTTGTATCCCATCCCATTCTCAAATGATTTGAAAAAAGAGCAAATAAGCTTATTCTACAAAAGTCATCATTTGTCCTCTGTTCTCAGTTGCATCAATGTATAATATTCAATGCAATAGGCTCTGCCAAATACATTTTGGGAGTCTAAAATCCTAATTTATCAAAAAAGTTATTATTTTCTTAGCACTTTCAATGAAACTAAATTTCCCTACATTAAATTTTTCTTCTCAAACCCCCAATAGGGAGGATTATTGGGGGTTTAAACTTGATCACTTGATCACTTGAATCTCTTTATTCATAGATTTGCTAGAGCGGGTGCCAGTAACATTTCCATTGGACCCTATCAAGTGCCAATGTAGCCCAATGGCATCTGGTTGATTCAGGAATATGAAGAGCCTCAAACCGTTCCTTCAGGGTCTTTACAAGGAAGTCTGACCATCTTGTAGGTGGGCGGCCACGTGATCTTTTGGCATCCCGTGGGATCCAGTCTGTAACGGCTATAGTCCAGCAGTTGTCTCCAAATCGCATTACATGTCCAGCCCATCTGATTAAACAAAGGTGTTTAAACAAAGGCAAATAATTCATTGTTTTTATACTACTAGCATGAAAGGGGAAAATATAAACAAGAAGAATATTTAAGGGTTATGCTGTATATTTTATGCTAAATTTTAGATTTAAAAATATGCTGATATACTTTACTATTTTGAAATATTTTATGTAATCAATAACAAGATATAATGAGCCTGTCAAAGATGCAATGTTAATTAAACAGGTTTTGTGTCATTTTTTTTATTTATTGGAAAATCTAATGTACAAAGTGCTTAGACTTTTTTTATACTTTCTATTTTTTTAAATGCCTTTGACTTTTAATGTAATTTTAAAGGATCAATTTGAAGGAAGAAATTAATCTAAGATTTAAATAAATTGCATATGATTTACCATTTTAATTTGGAATTTAATAAATGACACAGTTCAAAGTATGTTCTCTCATCTGGTTTAGGCTTAAATTATTATTCATATTTGTGCACTGCAAGTAACTTCATATTTTCATAATAAATATCATAATAGATCCCTATAACCTGATGTGAATCACACAAATCATTATCTTACCAATGTTGGCATTCTTTAGTCAAAATAAAGTTAATTTTATTTTTAAAATAATGAAATTGTCACTTAGAGACCAGCACATATATTGTATTGGCTATTAATGATGAATTCATCTCATAAGGATTTTTCTTTATAAAACAGTTTTATAAAACATCATTATTAATAATGACTTTTTATTAACTACATCCTTAAAATATGTTAGATTTTGGGGTTTTTTTGAACTATTCATCACTAAGTATATTGTTCATATTTTATTTTATAGAGCTCTTAAAAAGGTTTTATTTTTATATACTCCATGTTGGTTAAAGAAAAAGATGATGAAAGCTGGTGGCACTAAGATCATTGACTTAAAAGGTAGTTGGTGATTTATGACATTGTTACCACCCATCATTGAATAAATGAGGCTTGAAACTGACTAATGTTTCTCTTCATTTTGTTTGTTGGAAGCATTTATAACTTCCTCCAGGGAATTTTTAGAACTATATTATATAATACACAGAAAAATAAAATCTTGAAGTGTTGCTTATTTTTAATTACATTTGTGAAATAATACTTTGGACTTAGTATTTCAGGGGATAATATTACTCTTAGAAAACTTGCATTTTTGTGGTAATATGCCACCTGCACAGCAGAGCCTGGCAAGCCTCCTGTGTCGTATTTTATATGCCAAATACCAGTAACAATTATAGATCTCATTCTCATGACCTGATGGAATGGTTTGAGGCTCTTTATGTTCCTGGAGCAAGCAGATGCCCTTGGGCTCTACTAGCATGACACAGGACCTATGGAGATGTTATTGGTGTCCGCTTCAGCAAATCAATGATGAACGGGAAGACAGTGATACGGGTGATACAGTGATGTGTATGAATAAAGGAAAAATAACACCAATAACCAAGTCTATTTCAAAATAGTCTTTAAATTGTTAGTTATTATGCTATATTAAATCAAATAAAATTAAGCTATCTCACTTTCTTAGAAACAATTTTAACTGACTGAAGAAAAACATGTAGATGACATTATGGTTTGCTGAAAGTACTAATTTATAAAGTTCTTTTATATCTAAAAGAATGAAAACAAATAAATTGTCTTTTACCTTTTTATCCTGTTATTATGAAAAGAGAGCTCAATGCACATATGCAAACTTCTGTTTTAAATCAAGGATTATATACCCAAAAAAACACCTCCCATTTTTCCTTAGGGTTCCAAGTCTGAAGCCACACTGTTGTCATTCCTGCAGTTTATGCTTTGTGCAATATGTTCACTTCTGCATTTGTGAGACATATAATGTAATTTGCAGATTAATTTACTATATTTTTTACTTCACCTGTATCACTTGTCTTTCTGCTGTTCATCCATTTGCTCGAGTGAGCACCAGTAACATCTCCATACATCGTGTTGGATGCTAGTGTAGCCAAGGGCATCTGCTCGCTCCAGGTACACAAAGATCCTCAAACCATTCCTTCAGGACATGGGAATTGAGTCCATAATTGTTACCAGTTTTTGGCATATCAAAATTGTTACCAGTTTTTGGCATATCAAATATCACACAGGTAAATTGCCAGACTCTGCCATGCAGGTGGTAAGCTCTCAATAGTAGGCACTCAATTTGTACATTTGCAAGATGAGGAGAGATCAGATTTTTACAAAATGAGGAGAGATCAGCTTTTCCCTTGGGTGGAGTTCTGAGTAGCTGGGGAGTTCAAATGTTAAAAATGACTACCCTCATGATGTAGGGGTTCCTCTGGCTTCTTGCAAGGCTCTATTGGGATGGGGGGCTAGGGATAGAATCTGCCTTCCCTTGCAGGCACCTCATGATCAGCTGAACACAGGGAGACCCATCTGATTTTCGATGCCTTGGCAAATGAGACAGTGTCCCTGTCTCTGGAATAGCGATGGAGTCAGAGCTCCAGATTCCTTCTTTCACTTGAGTGAGGGGTGACATTCCAAGCAAAGTTCTTTTGATTCCTCTTTGGGAGACCCAAATAGCATTCTCATCCTGCTATCGTAGGGCCCAGGTATCTGAGGCGTATGTTAATGCAGGGAGAACGAGGAATTGAAGAGATGTGCCCGGAGGCAGAGGTTCTTTTGCTTTTTCGCTATTTCTTTAATGTTTTTGAAAGCATTCCATGGCGCTCTCTTCCTCTTGTGCAGCTCAGGTTTTAGGTCTTTCATCAAGTTGACTTCTCGACTTATGTACACATAACTGCTGCATTCAGAGATATTTGGACCATAGAGGGTGAACGGGGCCTCTGGAACTAGTTCATTTCTCATGAACATAGTTTTGTTGAGATTCAGCTGTAGACCTATCTTTCCACATTCTCTGTCAAAGTCAGCCAGCAGTTGTGCCACTTGGCGAATATTTGATGTTATTAGAATATTATCAGCAAAGTGGAACTGGTGTTGTTGCCGACTGTCTATCTTCAATCCTATTCCTTCCATTCTAATTGTCACATGACATTTTCAAGGGTGGTACTGAAGAGTTTTGGTGAAATGGTATCATCCTGCTGAACCTCTCTTTTGGCATCAATGACCACTTCCTTGTAGAATGGTAAAATCCTGGTGGTGAATCCATAATACAGCTCACGAAGAATCTTGATATATTGGGTTTGAACGCCCTGTTTGGCTAGGGGCTTGATGACCGCTTCAGTCTGCACAGAATCAAAGGCTTTCTTTAAATCAATGAGTGTGAGATAGAGTGGCATCTTGAACTCCCTACAAACTTCAATGAGTTTGGATACTGTGTGGATATGGTCAATTGTGCTGAATCCTTTTTTAGAAGCCAGCTTGCTCATATGGTTGTCCTTCATCTAGTGTTCTGCCAATCCTGTTCAGGATGACTCGAGTGAATTGCTTGTAGATGATGGACAACAGGCAGTTGGGGCCATAGTTGCCAATGTCGTGAATGTCTCCCTTCTTGAACAGTAGAACTGTCCTGCTGGTTTTCCATTGGGAGTGCACCTTGCATTCAGACTGGTAGCGTGTGAATAGCCAAGCCAGTGTATTGATGAGTACTGATGGCAGATTCTTCAGGTGTTCAGTTCTGCTTTATTTGGGCCTGGTGCTGTTCCCTTCTTTACTGACAAATGGCATATCGGATTTCAGAAGAGAAAACATTAAACATTAGGAATGACATATCCATCCTCAGGAGTTTGGTATTTGGCATGTGGACATGGCTATCAAAGAGATCTGAGTATTAGCAATATATATCTGCTTTGGATTGATGGGACTACAAATATACTCAATGGACCCTGGAGCCACTCTCCTGTCAATACTCTCCCAACCAAGCCTGCACTTCAATGATGAGACCTGAGGGTCAGGATTTGAAATTTTGGGAACAACGTAGGTTCTCCCTGCACTGCTTGCCCCTTCAGAGTTAGAGCTATCTACCATTATAAAGTCTGGAGTGAGCATCCCTATAGTCCTGGGTCTGAACTGGTTTACCTGGTTTGGGCACATGCAGGGAATTCATTTTAGCCACTGTTTTTTGTGCATAACCCTCAGCTTCAATATTATAGAACTTAATTAAAATAATAATGTAATGAATATACTTGAAATTCAGAAAAATTTTGATATTTTGAAAAAAATGCTATATCGGACATTGTGTAAACATACTGGTGAAGAATGTAAGCATCGGAAATTTTTAAAATTTTAATCACTATCTGCTGTGTGTTATCATGCTAGTTGCTTAATGTCTCTGAAGCTTACTTGAAATTTTTAATATATTAAAAGTTAGCATAATGGCAGGTGCAATATTTTTATAAACGTTATATTTAAAAGTAAATTTGTACCTCCTTTAACTGCTTGAGGTTTGATCCAAAGCTGATTTTATTTTAATTTATTTTTATTATTTTGCCTTTTGGGTAAGACCTGACAATGCTCAGAGCTTACTCCTGGCTCTGCACACATGAATTACTGCTCCAGTGCTAGAGGAAAATAGAGATGATGGAATTTGAACATGGGTTGCAAGGTGCAAGGCAAGCTCTATACCCATTACACTATCACTCCGGCCCAGATACTTTGATTTTTAATCTAATATACATTGCAGCGTTCAGACCCAATACATCAAGATCCTTCGTGAGCTCTAATATGGATTCACCACCAGGATGTCAACATTCTTCAAGGAACTGATCATTGATATCAAAAGAGGGGTTCAGCAGGGTGATACCATTTCACCAAATCTCTTCAGTACCCCCTTCGAAAATGTCACGGTACAATTAGAATGGGAAGGAATGGGAGTGAAGATAGAGAAATGGCAACAACAACACCACCTCCGCTTCGCTGATGACATCCTTCTAATAACATCAAATATTAGCCAAGTGGCATATATGTTGGCTGACTTTGACCGAGAATATGAAAAGATAGGTCTACAGCTGAACTTCAACAAAATGCTCATGAAAAATGAACTAGTTCCAGAGGCCCCATTCACTCTCAACGGAACAAATATCTCTGAATCCAGCAGGTACGTGTACCTAGGTCTAGAAGTCAACATGATGAACAACTTAAAACCTGAGCTGTCCCCCAGCGTGAACAACGTTGTAATTGTGTATCTCACGGTGGTATAATAAAATGTTAAAAAAAAAAAAAACCTGAGCTGAGCAGGAGGAAGAGAGCGGCATGGAACGCCTTCAAGAGCATGGAAGAAATAGCCAAAAGGACAAAGAACCTCCATCTCCAGGAACATCTCTTCTACTCCACCTTTCTCCCTGCATTGACATATGCCTCAGAGACCTGGGCCCTAGGAAAGCTGATTGAGAATGATATTCGGGTCTCACAAAGTGGAATTGAAAAGAGCTATGCTTGGAATATCACTCCTCACTCAAGTGAGAGAAGGAACCGCAGTTCCGACCTCCATCAAAGATCAGGAGTCAGAGATGCTGTCTCCTTTGCCAAGGTGTCCAAAAATAAGATGGGCTGGACATGTAATGCAATTTGGAGTACCACTGTACTAGAGCCATTACCGACTGGATCCTATGGGATGTCAAAAAGTCATGTGGCCGCCCACCTACAAAATGGTCAGACCACTTGTCAAGACCCTGAAGGAACTGTTTGAGGCACTTCGTATTCCTGGAGCAATCAGATGACATTGGGCTACACTGGACGTGATAAGGTCAAGCGGAAATGTTACTGGTGCCACTTGAGGAAATCGATGAATAATGCAATGTCAAGTGATCAAGTGATCAAGTGATACATTTCAGGTTGAATTAAAAATCTTTAGAGTTCTTATGAATTTCTACATCTATATTTCCTCAAGAGCTAAAACAGAAACAGTACCTATGTCAGCACTAGCTCTAATTCATGTAAAATACAAGAAATGAACCACTGAGGTATATGGCACACATTGAGTTTGTAACAAATAGTTATTGTCTTGTTCATAGATTCTGTTGAAGTGATTGTGTTTCCTTATTTGTAAGAACTTTTGAAGTAATTTGAAGCTTATTATCTTTTTAACATACTACAGTATAAAATACTCTGGAGTTATTTTTAATATGTTGGTGGCAAGGACGATTTCAGCACTGCAAGCTTAGAAGGAGCAAATGGATAAGTTAGGAACCATGGGCCATCTAGGAGAAAAGTTCAATAGTGAATTTTAGGTGCCCCTGAGAAACAAACAAAAAAACTTAGGAGAAATGGTTGGGAAACCTGCATATTACAAAAGAGGTAAAATCAGAAAAGCACCATTTTGCATTTATTTGAAACCACAAATAGCCCATTACACATACTTTATATTGCTCTCTCAAATAATTATTTGTTCCATCTTCATTTCCTCTGTAACTTTTTAATCATTTCATATTTGTTCCAGAAATCAGTCATTTCTTCCCCATGATCATGCACATGAGATGCTCTATGTGGGAATATTTGAATACATTCCAGACCAAAATACCCTATCACCTTTAATGAGTACCAGCAGTAGTACCATATTTCTGGTTTGCTGCCATATGGCACAGCTGTCTAGATGAGCATCAGAAATTCAGGGTGATGAGAGGCCAGAAGCAAATTCTTTTCTAAATAAACTGTTTCAAAGGCCGAAAAACTATAGCACACTATTTTTAAAAATGGGTTTTAAAAAATTATTATCTATTAGCAAAAATATATGTACAGCAACAACTTAAGTGGGTGGTTTGCTCCACATATATTACAATTTTAAGTATTTTTTTTCAAGACAGTAAACATACTGAAAGAATCTAACTCAAAATGATTTTACTATCTTAAAAACCTAAATTTAAATCAAAAAACGAAAATCTCAAATAATAATGAAATTCTAAATTAGAAGAAACAGGAAATACATTTGAGTCAATAAAAATATGATCAATGATGAACCTGAGGTTTAATATTCTGTTCCAATGGGTTCAGGTTACTAGTTCTAACACAAATCTTGTGAGACATTGCATAAATTTACTACTCAGGCCTGGTGAGACAAATACATAAATTCAGTTTAAATTTATTCATCTTTGTAGTTTATTCTTTAGGCATGTAGTAGAAACCAGAATTAAAAAATTTCTAAATTCCTTAATCTATAATGCTCAGATTTCAAAGACTAGGAACATTTCTCCACAGTTTACAGCTCAGATTTGTTAGGCAAAACTTTGTCATTGAATCATTCTTTATTTTCTTAAGTAGCAGATCTTTCCATCTGGGTTACTTTATCAACCTGCTTTTTAGCAGCTAGAATTTCAGGATTTTTATTTGTTCTGGTTTTAGAGCTACAGCCATCAGTGTTCAGGGGTTATTTCTGGCTCTGCAACTCTGGGATTACTCCTTACCATTCTCTGGGGACAGGAATGATGGGGGATAGAACCTAGATGAAAGGGAAGTGCTCTACCAATTAAACTATCTCTCCAATCTGAAGGGGTTTTTTTATTTCTTAATTCTTTTTTTTAATTAATATTTTATTATACCACTATGAGATATACAATTACAAAGTTGTTCATGTTTGGGGTTTCGGTCACACAGTGTTCCAGCACCCATCCCTCCACCAGTGCCCATTTCTCACCACCAATGTCCCGATTCCCTACCCCCTCCAATAGCCTGCCTCTATGGTAGGTTCTTTATCTCTTTTCTCTTTCTCCCTCTCTCTCGCTCTTCCTTCTTTTACAATTGTGGATTGTAATATATACACTTAGAGGTTATCATGTGTATTTTTTAGTGTGCATTTAATGCTCCGGTCTAGGTTGGTATTAGCCCCTTTCAACAATTATTAGCACACGTACCCTTCTCTGTCTTACCTAATCTCTGACTCCCACATGTTTGTGGCAATTTCCACCTTTGATAAGGCCTCCTGATCCATGTTTCGCCACTTTGGATTTTGGTATCATAATATGTATATATATATATATATATATACATATATATATATACACATATGATATATATACATATATATATATTTATGTCATGCAAATAAATGCAGTCATTCTATGTCTTTTACTTTCTGACTAATTTCAATCAACATGATCCTCTCCATGTCCATCCATTTATAGGCAAATTTCATAACTTCATTTTTCCTAACAGCTGCATAAAATTCCATTGTGTATATGTACCAAAGTTTCTTTTTCCAGTCATCTATTCTCGGGCACACTGTTTCTAGAGTCTGGCTATTATGAATAGTGTTGCTATGAAAATAAATGTGCAGATGGTGTTTCCACTGTGTGTTTTTAGCTTCCCAGGGTATATCCCCAGGAGTGGTATGGCTACGTCAAATGGGAGCTCATTTTCTAGTCTTTGGAGGAATGTGCATATTGTTTTCCCAAAAAGGGCTGTACCAATAGACATTCCCACCAACAATGGATGAGAGTCCCCTTCCCCACATCCACGCTAGCATTTGTTGTTCTTACCCTTTTGGATATGCACCAGTCTCGGTGGTGTGAGGTGATATCTGATTGTTGTTTTGATTTACATCTCTCTGATGATTACTGATGATGAGCATTTTTTCATATGTCTTTTGGCCAACTGAAACCCCATCAAAAATCAGGAGAAGAAATGAACAATCTGAAGTTTTGAGAATTACTCTTGATTCTTGTATTAAACTTCTCTTCATTTTAGTTCTCGGAGTTAGTAGCCAATAGTAGGCAATGCCTTGTATCACTTGTCTTCCTGATGTTCATCGATATGCTCAGCGGGCACCAGTAATATCTCCATAAGTCCAATCACTTGTTAGTGCAGCCCAAGGGCATCTACTAACTCCAAGAACATGAATAGCCTCAAACCATTCCTTCAGTTCATGTCAATGAGGTCTATAATTGTTACTGGGTTTTTACATATCAAATATGACATGGGTAGCTTGCTAGGCTCGGCTGTGTGGATGGAATACTCTCAGTAGTAGGCTTTCATCTTGTGCATTTGCTGATGAATTGTGTAGCTGCAAAGCAGCCATCAGCAACAAGAAGAGATCTCTCTTCTCTTTGGTGGAGCTCTGATGAGCGTTGGAGTCCAGATGTTGAAAATGACTCCCATCATGGTTTGGGGATTCCTCTGACTTCTTGCGAGGTTCTATTGGGATGGAAGGCCAAGGCTAGAACCCACCTTCCCTCCCAGGATCCTCATAATCAGCTGAGCATAGGGAGAGCAGATAGAAGATTGCCCAGTATATCTGAGTCTCTGTAAGGCATACCTGGGCTTGAAAAAGGCTTTGTTGTAGGGTGGAACTCTGATGAGCAGGGCTTGAGATCGGCTTTTCTCTTGGGTGGAGTTCTATGAGCTGTAGAGTCCAGATGTTGAAAATGACTGCTGTCATGGTTGGGGGGTTCCTCTGTCTTCTTGCTAAGCTCTACTGGGATGGAGGCCAGGGTTAGAAACTGCCTTCTCTCACAGGTACCTCATGATCAGCTAAACACAGGGAGAGCAGATACAATCTCTGCCATGTGTATCAGAGTCTCTGGATCAGGCATACCTGGGCTTGAAGCAGGCTTTTCTGTAGGATGGAACTCTGATGAGCAAGTTTGAGATCAGCTTTTCTGTTGGGTGGAGCTCTATTGAGCTGTGGAGTCCAGATGTTGAAAATGATTGTCCTCATGGTGTGGGGGGGTTGCTCTGGCAGTGCTTCAGCTGAAAGAAAATTCTTAAGATTTGTGTGACTTTCTCATACATGCCACAATGATTGGCTTTGTTTTATGTAAAATTCAGGATATTGGGATTTTTTATGTTAATAAATCATTAACTATCTTAATTGTCAATTCACTTCAACACTTGACATCCCATTATTCATCGATTTGTTCGAGTGGGTGCCAGTATCATTTCCATTTGACTCTATCATGTGCCAGAGTAGCCAAATGCCATCTGCTTTCTTCAGGAATATGAAGAGCCTCAAACTGTTCATTTAGGGTCTTGACGAAGAAGTCTGACAATTTGGAGGTGGGTGACCATGTGATCTTTAGGCATCCCATGGGATCCAGTTGGTAAGGACTCTAGTCCAGCCGTCATCTCCGAATCACATTGCATGTCCATCCCTTCTGATTTTTTACGCCTTGGCAAATGAGACAGCTACCCTGACTCTGAATCGTTGATGGAGGTCAGAGCTCCGGATTCCTTCTCTCACTTGAATGAGGCATGATATTCCAAGCTTAGCTCTTTTGATTCCTCTTTGTGAGAATCAAATAGCTTTCTCAATCAGCTTTCTTAGCGTCCAGGTCTCTGAGGCATATGTTAATGTAGGGAGAATGGTGGAGTCAAAGAGATGCACCCGGAGCTGGAGGTTCTTTTTTCCTTTTAGCTATTTCTTCGATGCTCTTGAATGCACTCCATGCCACTCTTCCTCCTGCGCGGCTCAGGTTATACGTCATTTATCGTGTTGAGTTCTCAACTTAGGTACACATAACTGCTGCATTCAGAGATGTTTGTTCTATTGAGAGTGAATGGGGCCTCTGGAACTAGCTCATTTTCCTTGAACATTGTTTTCTTGAGATTCAGCTATAGACCTATCTTTCCACATTCTCGGTCAAAGACAGCCAGAATTTGTGCCACTTGGCTAGTGTTTGGTGTTATTAGAATGACGTCATCAGCGGAGCGGAGGTGGTTTGGTTGCCAACTCTCTATCTTCACTCCCATTCCTTCCTATTCTAATTGTCGCATGACATTCTTAAGTGTGGCGCTGAAGAGATTTGGTGAAATGGTATCACCCTGCTGAACCTCTCTTTTGACATCAATGATCACTTCCTTGTAGAATGGTGAGATACTAGTGGTGAATCAGTAATACAGTGCACAAAGGATCTAGATCTATTGGGTTTGAAGGCCTTGTTTGGCTAGGACTTCTAAGACTACTTCAGTCTCAACAGAATCAAAGGCTTTCTTTAAATCAATGAACATGAGACAAAGTGGCATCTTGAACTCCTTACTAACCTCAATGTGCCTGGTTACCATGTGGGTATGGTTGATTGCGCTTAATACTTTTTGGAAGCCAGCTTGCTCGCATGGTTGTCCTTCATCTAATGTTTTGCCAATCCTGTTCATGATTGCTCGAGTGAACAGCTTGTAGATGATGGACAACAGGCAGATGGGGTGATAGTTGGCAATGTCTTGGCTATATCCCTTCTTGAACAGTAGAACTGCCCTGCTGATTTTCCCCTGGGAGGGCACCTTGCATTCAGACAGGTACCGTGTGAAGAGCCAAGCCAGTGTTTTGATGAGTACTGATGGCATATTCTTCAGAGTTTCTTTGATATGCCAAAACCAGTAATAGTCAGTCAAGGATAAAATATCTAGTGAAATAAAATTATGGAAAAGACTATATTCCGTGAGTAATAGTAGAGTTGAATTTATAAAAATGAATAAATGAGAAATAGATAATAGAATGGAAGTATCATTTTAAGAGTATTTTTTAAAATGTACTTTTGAAGCAAAAGTAAATGTTAATTTTTAAAAATGCATGATAAAACCATTTAACATTTCTAAGTGGTAGGCACCTGTCGGGGCGCGCCACCGGGTCCCCGACAGTGCCGGGAAGCGAGTTCCCGTCTACCTCCAAAGCCGGCGAGGAATGGATGAAAACTCAGGAATCCGATGCAGTTTTAAAAGGCTTTACTTATCACAGGTTCAGGCATACAAATCAGCAAAAGGAAAAGCCCGGTGCTTAGGATTCCAGGCTAGAACCCCAGCCATGTGTAGGCCAAGATGGCGGCCACCACGTGTAAAGGCCCTGTAAAAGGAGAAGAAGACAAGACTTCCAAGAAGGGTGAGCACTCACAAAGAGAGAGCCCACAAAGAAGCGCGGGAGAAAGGAAACAGGCTAGTTTTATACCCCTGCCACTCAGACCTTCCTCCCACTGTTATGGAAAGCAGGGAGGATCAAATGCCCTTAGGTAATCCCTCCCTGCACCTCACCTAGGCCCTTTAGTATGCTAATGTTTTGAGCCAAGATCTGCCTGGAAATGCCTTTATAGGGTAGAGAAGGGGGTTTCTGAGATGGTATGTCTCTGTACCAAAGTCTAATACTAATGCCAGTTAAATATTTCTCCAAGCCTTCACAAGTCTCTTCTACTTCATTGTAGTTTTATATTTTAGTTGCCTTTGAGTATATCAGGTAGCCATGCTTATTTGCTTGGAAGCAAACAGCATTTCTCTCTGGTCTAATTACCCAGGGGTCCTGCGTGGCCAGGCTAATATGCTGGTAAGATCTAGCTAGTCCCACGATGATTGTGGTAGCATGGGAGAATATTTACACCAGCTAGTACAGCATACATGGTCAGATAAACTGCCACATTTAGACTACCCCCTTATCTACGAAGTGATTTGCAGGCGGAAATTCAGAGCATATGCAGCGGCCCTTAAAGGAGTCCTGCAACAGGCACCATGTATTTGTTACATCAGTCTCTGTTACTTCCTGTACTTTAAAACATCTTTAGCTATTAAATATATGAAAACACTGTTCTACCGAGACCAGAGTGATATAACAGGTAATGTAAAGTGCTTGTCTTGTGCATCAGTAGTCAACCAAAGTTTTATTCCCAGAGTATCACCTTCAGAAATGATGCCTGAAATCAGACAAAAGAGTATACTCTGTGGGCTGCTGGGTGTGGCCACCCCCCAAACAAAACAAAACAAAAATACTTCTTGTTTTGATAAATGGATTTTATGTAAGTTTCTTTACCAAAAAAAATCTCTGCTAAACATTTAACATCTGAATAGTGTACTTTCTGGTGCAAGCCAAGACCTCTGAAAATGAGACTTAGCAGACACAGATGGCAACATTAGTTACTGTCCAACATATAGCATATGCTTCTCTGTGAAATTAAAAAAAATATTTCTGGGACTCACTTTTAATAGTCCAAAGCAGACAATGATTATCAATTCCCATATTAGCAATTGTCCCATATGAATTTATGTGTATATTAAGGGTTTTCTCAGACTTGAAAAAAAAAACTCATATGAAAACCATTTAAACTTTCTTAGTTTGATTGAATTATTTGCAGTTTATTAATAATAACTTGATCTTAATTTTAAAATCCTAATAAAATAAAGTAAATTACTCAGCAACTCTTAACAATGGTATCAAATATGTAAACTTGACAGCTATATGTCTTCTAATGAAGAAGTGATTTTACCACTTAGGTGCTCGAGAGATGAGGTACTTACCTGAACAGGGTTCCATCCCTGCCATCCCAAATGGTCAATTGAACACTAGAAGTAAGTCCTGATAATATTTGTGAGTGACCCAAAAACTGAAAAAAAATAAATAAATAAAAAAGAAAACTTCCTACTTATGTTTCTACATTTGTTATCATGAATGAAGATGAATGAAGAACATACTACAGGGGCCACAGGTTAATATTGAGGTAAATTGCTTGCCTTTATGTGGCTGAACCTGGTTTGATTCCTAGAACTACATAAGATTTCTGTTACTGGATTTGGCATATCGAACATGCAAGAGGAAGAGAGCGGCATGGAATGCCTTCAAAGGCATCGAAGAAATAGCTAAAAGGACAAAGAACCTCCGGCTCTGGGCACATCTCTTTGACTCCACCGTTCTCCCTGCATTAACATACGCTTCAGAGACCTGGGCCCTACTAAAGCAGGATGAGAATGCTACTCGGGTCTCCCAGAGAGGAATCGAAAGAGCTATGCTTGGAATATCATGCCTCACTCAAGTAGAGAGAAGGAATCCGGAGTTCTGACCTCCGTCGCTATTCCAGAATCAGGGATGCTGTCTCGTTTGCCAAGGCATCGAAAATCAGATGGGCTGGACATGTAATGCAATTTGGAGACAACTGCTGGACTAGAGCCATTACCGACTGGATCCCACGGGATGTTGAGAGATCACGTGGCAGCCCACCTATAAGATGGTCAGACTTCCTTGTAAAGACCCTGAAGGAACGGTTTGAGGCTCTTCATATTCCTGAATCAACCAGATAACATTGGGCTACATTGGCACGTGATAGGGTCCAATGGAAATGTTACTGGTGCCCGCTCGAGCAAATCGATGAATAACGGGATTCAAGTGATCAAGTGATCAAGTGACATAAGATTAACAGATGCCACTAAGATTGATCCTTGAGGACAGAACCAGGGCTAAGAAATAAGCACCATATTGTTTTTGGGCCACACCTTCCAGTGCTCACAATTATTTCCTGCTTCTGTGCTCAGGAATTACTTCTGGCTGACTGAGATGACCATATGTGTGCTGAAATTGAACCAGCTTTGGCCATGTGAAAGGCAAGTATCCTATTTGCTGTATTATCTCTCTTATCAATCCTAGTTATTTAAAAAATAAATACAATTAAAATGTTGACCAGGGTTTTAATATATATGTATATATAATATATATGCATATTTGTTTATATCACTATATCACTGTATCACTGTCTTCCTGTTCATCATTGATTTGCTCGAGCGGGCACCAGTAACATCTCCATATGTCCTTTCTCATGCTAGTAGAGCCCAAGGGCATCTGCTTGCTCCAGGAACATAAAGAGCCTCAAACCATTCCATCAGGTATGGGAATGAGGTCTATAATTGTTATTGGTATTTGGCAAATCAAATATGACACAGGAGGCTTGCCAGGCTCTGTCGTGTGGGTGGCATACTCTTGTAGTCACCTCTAAATCCAGCATTTATTGATGAACTGTGCAGCCACTTGCGGCTCCGTGGACCGGGCATAATAGGCTCTTTTGCTAGGTGGAGTTCTGATGAGAGAGAAGTTCGGATATGGAAAATGGAGGCTCTTGTGGAGTGGGGTCTCCCACTTGTTTATTTGTATAAAAACATATATATATGTATGTATATACACATATATATGTGTATATACATACATAAATGTATGTGTGTATGTCTATACATATATTTGCATGTGTGTAGATATATAGATAATTGTTTTGTGTGTACCTAAAAACTGAATTAAATATGGAAAAGCAAAAAAGTTTAAAACGTTTAACATAACATTAAAGAAAAACACTAAAGAATAAAATAAAGTTATCAGGCTGAAAACATATCATTTCAACTCTTTAAGCTTCAGTAAAGCATTATTAGGAAAAGAATGCACAAACATCAATGCAGCACAATCACATACCTGGAACAGAGTCGCATAAATACAATCTACTGTGCTTCAAGCAAAGAGTAAAGATACTTTAATGTAGTGAAGACACATTTTTTAACAGAGGGTATTGGTAAACCGATGTCCACATTTAAAAGAAGTAAGTGTATACACAAATTTTATATGCTTCATGAAAATTACCTCAAAATGGATCATAAATATAAATGGAAAAACACTTTTAAACTTCTGAAGCCAACATAGGAGAAATGTGCAGTTACTTTGGAATGTTGATCTCTTTTTTAACATAATATACTTAATCTATTAGGAATTCATTAACAAATCATACCTCATTAAAATTATGAAGACTTGGGCACTATGAAAACTTGCACCTGATGACTATGATGCTTTACTTATAATTGTCCAAACTGCCAAACTGGAAGCAATGAATATGTTGGACACATATTTAATGGATAAATAAACTATACTTCTGTCTGCTTCCTGTAAATTTTGCTTTTAACGTCAAGTTATTCTAAAAATAATTTAGAAGTACATGATAAATAAGAAAGGTGCATTGCAGAGAGAAACCTTTATTTCAAGTTGCAGGTCTGTTTCTTATATTTATTTTTCCATTGACAACTATAGCAACTTAGGTCTTTCAGAAACTTTTAGTATAAAACAAATTCCATGTTGTGTCTAATATAGAAAAATAAATATAAATTATTATTTTGCATTATTTTCCCTTTCTCTTGATGTCAGGTATTTAATGTATAGACCAACTGCGAGAAGGAAGATAGCAAACTTTCAGTATGTTGAGAAAAGAGCACCTACAAGAAGAAAGAATGATAGTAAACTTTCAGTATGTTGATAAAATGCTATACAATGCATTATACATATTCAACGTATATATTTATATAAAAAGTTTATAACATGTGTGTTAAGTCAGAATCATCACATTTATCAAAATTAAAATGCATTCTTTGATTCAGTTTGCAAAAAATGTGAATGTTTTAAGTGATAATGCAGCACACTAAAAAAAAATAATCTCACTAATATTTTGCCTTCTTAAATGTGTGAAAACAAAAAATAGAAATCCATAGATAAAAAGACAAAATTAAAACAAATTTACAATGCTATATGTTGCAAGTTTTAACCCAGTAATTTCTAACTTTGCCTTCCTGGCCAGTATATATTAGAAAAATTTTAAGATATAATGGCTTTTCTTGGATATTGTGGTGTCACTGTTCCATATTTGCGACTTATTCTTATGCTATTTCTATAATTAAAATAGTTTATATTTTGTTTGGGGGCCACATGTGCTGGCTCTCAGGGCTTACTCCTGGCTCTGTTTTCAGAGATCCCTCCTGTAAGTGCTCATAAAACCGTATTGAATGCTGGGGATCAAACTGGAATCGGTGTTATGCAAGTTCACGCACCTTACCTCGGTACTCTCTCCAACCCTTGGAAGAACTTATAAATATATATATATATTTTTTTTTTTTGGGTCACACCTGGCAATGCTCATGGGTTATATTCCTGGCTCTGCACTCAGGAACCACTCCTGACGGTGCTCTGAGGACCATATGGGATGCCTGGAATTGAATCAGGGTCGGCCACATGAAAGGCAAATGCCCGCTGGACTATCACTCTGGCCCCAGAGCTTATAAAGATTTTAAGTGACTGAGTTCTCTATTATATACATTCATCTTTGAATTTTATTTAATTTTGATCAGAGGAATGGTTTTATGCCCTTTGAAAATTAGTATTCTGTTATTTTAATTTCTCTAAATTTAAGAAGTTTAATATGTCACAATCTGATAAAGAACTCATTTATAATATTTCTATTCCTGGAGTTGCCTGAAGCTTATCCTGAAAGTTCTACAGAATTTTAAGACCTTAATTAAATTATGCAGCAATGACCAATATTTATAATTAAATAAGTAATTAAGAAAAATCACTTTCTTTACTCCAACTCCTTATAGAGGGATTTTCCTTATAGTAATAATTCATTTCTAATTTTACTCATAAATAAGTTATTTTAGTGAAATTTGAAATCCAAATATTATTTTTAATAAAGGAAAACAAACTAAAAACAGTAAATGAATTTTTCAGAAATTAAGTCCTATTACTTAAGATCATTAAATCCTGTGGATTTAATTTTTTAACTTATATTTCATAAAATATTATAATTATAAACTAGAGAGATAGTACAACTGGTATGGTATTTACCTTGCATGCAGATTACCAGGGTTCAATCTTTCGTATCCCTTATGGTCCCCCTGGGCCCTTCAGGTGTGATCCCTGAGAGCAGAGCTGGAGCACTACTGAGCACTACTGAGTATAACCAAAAAAAAGAACAAAAAATTATAATTTAAAGTCTAAGCTTCCATAAAGCCAAATACATGTCAATTATCAGCTGTTATCATGGATGCTGCATGATCCTTAATAATTTTAGTAAACAAATGCATTTTCAATTAGTGAAAATGCATTTTCTACTCTCTTTTGAAATAAATTCAGCATAATTTCAAATAATTCTAACACAATTAAATTGTAGTAGTAATAGTACTGATACTAAAATTACTACTAATAATTTTTATTAGATTATAATGTGGCAGCAAACAAACTTTACTGACAAAATAATGAAGTTCCCATATTACATCCATAACTAAGCTAAGTGTCCCATTGATAGAAAGAGCTTAGCTAACACACCATATTTGGCATTTAAAAAGAAAGACTTTTCAGCATGTAGAACATGCATGGAAAAGCCAATGTATGTTTCTGCATTACATTTAAATGCAGTTTTAAGAATCATAGATCACAGAGTGGTTTATCAATAAGGGGAATTGCTGATTCTGAGGATAGTTTATGATTAATAATAATGGGACATGTCAAATAGTTTCTAAATTATTTTATAAATTTTATATTCCACTTGCAGTACATGATATTCCACATCATTTCCCCATTTTCTCTTGTCTTCATTTTTATTTATTTATTTATTTATTTTTCTATTGAGTAATCATGCCACACAGTTAAATGTGTGTTCCTGATCAGGTTTCAGTCACACAATACTCCAACACCCAATCTTCCACCAGTGCACATTTTATACCAACAATGTGACACTTTGACATGTGCAAGGCAAGTGCCTTACCTGCTATAATATTGCTCTGCCCTAGTTGTTATTTTTTTATCTTTACATTTTAATCATTTTCATAAAAATGCAAGATAAAATTCTGTTTTTATATTACATTTCCTAAAACCTACTAAAGTAGGATTGTTACATATTAATTAGGTTTTATATAATTTTGGTGTAATATCTCTTCAGTATTTTTGACAATTGTGTTTAAAATTGTCAAAATTGTCACTGCTTTAAAAACTTCTTTCATAGAAGTTTGAATAGAATATTATGTCATTTGTTAGATCTTGATCACTTGATCACTTGACATACCTTTATGCGTCGATTTGCTAGAGCGGGAGCCAGTAATATTTCCATGTGACCCTATCATGTGCCAGTGTAGCCCAATGGCATCTGGTTGCTTCAGGAATACAAAGAGCCTCAAATCATTCATTCATCTTGTAGGTGGGCGGCCACATGATCTTTTGACATCCCATGGGATCCAGTCGGTAACAGCTCTAGTCCAGCAGTCATCTCCGAATCGCATTACATGTCCAGCCCATCTGATTTTCAATGCCTTGGCAAACAAGACAGCATCCCTGACTCTGGAACAGCGATGGAGTCGGAGTTCCGGATTCCTTCTTTCACTTGAGTGAGGCATGATATTCCAAGCATAGCTATTCCGATTCCTCTTTGGGAGACCCGAATAGCATTCTCATCCTGCTTTCTCAGGGTCCAGATCTCTGAGGCATATGTTAATGCAGGGAGAAAGGTGGAGTTGAAGAGATGTGCCTGGAGCCAGAGGTTCTTTGTCTTTTTAGCTATTTCTTCAATGCTTTTGAAGGCATTTCATGCTGCTCTCTTCCTCCTGCGCAGCTCAGGTTTTAGGTCTTTCATCATGTTGACTTCTCCACCTAGGTACACATAACTGCTGCATTCAGAGGTGTGTTCCATTGATGATGAATAGGGCCTCTGGAACTAGTTATAGTATTGTAGTAGTAATAGTACTGATACTAAAATTGCTACTAATAGCTGGCTCTGAGCACTTCTAGATGTAATGCCACTTCTTGGGCCACTAATAGTGGCCCTGATCACTGTAGGGTGTAGCCCCCAAACCTAAGTAAATTGCAGTCCACGTAACAGAATTCTGAGACTCCCAGAATTTTCATAAATAAAAATTTTCAGTAATAAAAATTCATTAGATACATTTGCTAAAAGTACTTTTCCACTTCGAATCTGTGTGTTCATTACATTAAAGTTGTGTGTTTTAGTAAATAGAGATTTCTAGTTTGGTGCTGCTTGATTATGAATTTTAATAACATTTAATAAATCCATGGTTTATTAAGAGATATTTTAAAATTCTTATATCATTAATATGATTTCTAGTATTTCTCTATACGTATCTGTTTCTGTCTGTCTGTCTGTCTATCTATCTATATCTATTTTATGAGGCTACACCTAGAAGTGCTCAGGTCTTATTATAAATCTATGCTCAAAGATCACTCCTAGTGGTGCCAGAGGCTGAATCTGGGTCAGCAGTGTACAAGACATATACCTTACTTACTGTGCTGTTTCTTTGACCCTTGATCAAACATCTTTCCACATGTACTTAATTTCTACTACACATTATATTTAAAGGTATTTATTTTATGTGTGAGGGGCACATCTAGCAATTCTCAGGGGTTGCTTTTGGCTTTTCTCTTGGGAATTACTCCTTGCAGTAATCAGGGAATCATATGGTATGTCAGGGATCAAACTGAAGTTGGCTGCAATCAAGCCAAATGACCTACTGCCTTATATTTTTATGTCCTCCCTCTATTTCTTTTGAGGGGCCATACCAGATGGTACTTGGGACTACTCCCAATTCATATTCAGATGTTGCTCCTGACTCTCGTTGATGGGAATTGGCATGAAGTAAACCAATCACAAGCAAGGCAAGTGCCATAATCCCTGCACTATCTCTTTCAACACTAAGTCGTTTTAATTTTTTTCTTAACTGCAATGAAACAGAACTTTTCATATGACAGATCTTTTCAGGGATTCTCTGTTTTAGTAACCTGTCTTCGTATTTGCTATGATAGCTTCCCAATAGATATTTATGTATACCTTTATAACTGTCATTATGAATCTCCCATGTATCAATTTGTTATATTTATAGTAAGAAAGTGTCACAGATTGAGTGATTTAAAACAATATATGTTTGACAATGATGTTATCAATATGGTAGAAATACAAGTCCTTATTCATACTCACAGAAACATAAAAGTAACAATGCTATGCAGGCCAAAATACATATTTTTGAAGTATAAAATTCTGTAAAGAACTACCAAATACCAGAAAGGCCATTCAGTAAACTCAGAAAAGTGGTGCATGAACTACAGGCAAATGAGAGCAATTGCATTGAAACATGTAAGAAACAAAATTTTTATTGGAAATGCAAATGATGTTCCATGTGGGTGAAAATATCCTGCCCAGTAACTTTCTGAGAGATAGAGAAGTGGTAGTAGAAAGTAAATTGAACATTTAGTCACTTGGACATTATGGAGGGAGTGTTTTCGGTATTTCCTCACTCTGAGCACTGGGTACACCAAGATAGTTTGGATTCATGGAGATCACTAAGAATAAAGAAAAGTAGCAGGAAGTCTGTAGAGTCTATAATGTCTTTGTGACATTAAAAGCATATTGAGGATTTTCCCCTCAGGATACAGGAAGAGAGACATCGTGTGCACTCAGCATTCTGATTGGGGTTAGGGCTACTCAGAGGACTGGTTTCTCTCTTGCTGGACTGTATTCTGAGGGGACTAAGCATACAAAAAAATGCCTTTCAGGCTTCTTTCTCTGCACAAAAGAACTGGAAAGCATGTTGTTTGTCAAGAATCTGCAGTACAGCTGACAGACAGCAGAGGGAGAGATTACCACTCCTGAAAAGAAAGCAAGTCCTCTAATTAGGAATACACAAGGTCAGCTCTAAAAAAGGCACATCAACATAAAAGGTTGGAGTGTCCCCAGAATCTTCAGGCAGGTTGATTGGTTAAGTTTTGTTCCTCTAAATATCAACCTCTTGAGGTCAGGAGAGGTAGGGTTACTACAAATGCACAGATATCAGTCAAAAGCTAGAAAAGAAACTAAAGAAACAGAGACGCATATCCCAACAATAACACAATCTTCAGAAACTAATCCTAAACAAGTGGAGAGTTCCAAATTATATGCCAAAAATCAAAGCAAACACCACAAAGGATATTTAGTGAGCTCAGAAAGGGGTATATGAACAAAACAAGAATTTGAACAGAAAAGACATTTTTTATAAAGAAAAATTTGGAGCTCAATATTATAATAATAAGCTAAAATTCTTAGAGGGATTCAACATTATGTTTGATCAAGCAGAAAAAAATTAGTGAATCTGAACATTAATCATACTGAATTAACCATTCAAAGGATCAAAAAAATACATTTTTAAAGGATGAAAATAGTGAAAACATCTTGAGATACTATGAAGGTAACTAACTCATTTGTAAAAAGGAATCTCATATAATGAAAAATTAAAAAAAAAACCCGTTACACACATATGCTACTTCAGTTTTGCAGATACTGCCTGAGGGGTAGCCACCCTAGTCATTTAGCTCTGATAGACTATAGGACTTATATATCTGTGTCTCTTAAGACTGTGTCAAAGAAAAATAGTCTTTAAATAGTTTTAAAATAGGTATAGGGAGTATTTCCTCATAGCAATACATTTAGGTTCAGTAAAGAGAGAAGCAATAACTCATTATCTGTTTCTACCTGAAAAGGGGTTGACTACTTAAAAATTCAGCTTGTAATCTACCTTAATTAGATACTGACTGTAATCCTTTCTTTCAGGACACTAATGGGTATTGGCACAGCCTCAACTACTAGCAGCTACAAAGAATAAATAATGATTCTTAGACAATTGTAAAGATTGGAAAGACAGGAGCTCAGACAAGTCTGATGAGAATGGGTTTCATATTCTGCAAAAGACCGAGTCAAGAGTGGAACATTTTATCGATCACATAGACAAAGGAATTCAAGAAATGCAAGCATATATTGTAATAGCACAAATTGAATCTCCAGAAGTAGCTCTTTTGTTTTAATGGTTCACACTTGTGTTGCTTAGGGCTTACTCCTGGCTTTATGCTCAGGGATCACTCATGGTGGGACTTGGTGAAGTATAAAGGATACTGAGTATAGAAACCAGGTCAGTCTTTTGTAAGGCAGGCTCTCAAAATGCAGTACTAATGCTCCTGCTAACAATTTTTTGTGTGAATATTTTAATTTTTGGCTACATCCAACAGTATTCAGGATTTATTCTTAGCTCTAAGATCAGAGATCACTCCTGGTAGGGCTCTAGGCATTTGCAGGGGTGAGGATAACAGATCTAAGCAGAACTCACAAATATCCTTTAATGAAATAGAAAAAGTGGGAGATAAAGTGAGAATACATGTAAGTAATTTGATGGGAATGTAAAATTATGTAAAATAATTATACTAAAGATCAAAAAGAAAGAGTACATTTTAACATACATTTTAACACTATGTTGCTATCTTAACGCACAATAAAATAAAATGAATGTAATAATCAAATAAAAATAGCTAAGGAACTCATGGAGGGAAGGACAGATGGAAGGAAGGGAGAGATGGAGGGAGGGAGGGACCAGAGATGGTACAGAGGCCAGACTTGAACCCTGGCTTCCGATATGTTCCTCTAAGCAATGCCAGGAATATTCCTGAGTGCAGAGTCAGAAGAAATCCCTGAGTAATGCCAGCTTTGGCCCCAAAACAAACAAGTAAAAAAGCTATACAAATAATTACTGAAAGTTTACCCAATCTAGGGAAATAACTAGATTTTCAGAATCAAGAACCTTCTCAAATACCCACACTCTGCATAGATAAATGCAAAAATATGACAAGCTCACAGTTCATATAGTCAAAAGTGAAAAGCTAACAGCTTTATGTTTAAGGTCAGTAATCAATAATGCTCATTCTATCACTTTTAACCACCATGTAAAAGTATTAGCCACACAAATACGGAAAAGAATAAATAAATTAGAAGCACCCAGATTGTAATTAAGATAACATGTCACTATTTGCAAATGACATGTTATCCTAGAGACACTAAAATATGTTATACCAATAAATACATTGAATAAAGCTGCGGTATACAAAATTAATACCTAAATCAAAATATATATATTGATATATATATTTCTATATATTTCTAAACGTTAACCATAAAGAATGAAATAGATTTCTATATGTTAATCAGAAAAACTATACATTAACCAGAAAAAAGAAAATGAGGAAAATAATCTTATTTATCAACAAAAAAGAAAAAAATATTTAGGAACAAATTTAGCAAAAAGCAAAGATTTTCACAGACGAAATTATAAAATATTGATTAAAGAAATTAAGGAAATCAAGAACTATTAGTTTGTGATGTGGATTTGAAGAATTATTATATTAAAAAATTCCATCGTCCTTCATGCAGAGACTCAATCACACGAGGGAGAGCTGCCATATGGCTCTCCCTAGCTCAGCTGACCATGAGGTACCAGGAGGGAAGATGGGTTTTAGTCCTGGCCCATCATCTCAGTAAGGTCTTGGAAGTAGCTAGACGAAACTCGCTCACCATATAGCCACCATTTTCTTTTTTTGTTTTTTGTTTTTCTGCTTTTTTGGGTCACACCTGACGATGCTCAGGGGCTACTCCTGACTCTTTACTCAGAAATTACTCCTGACAGTACTCAGGGGACCATATGGGATACTGGGGATCGAACATGGGTTGGCGACCTGCAAAGAAAAACACCCTCCCTCTTTTGCTATCACTACGGCCCTGATATAGCCACCATTTTCAAGGTCCAGACTCCAAAGCCCATCATAGCCCCACCCAACAGTGGAGCGGATCTCAACCCGGCTCACTAGAGCTCCACACAGTAGAGCAACTGATTTCAAGTCCAGGTAGTCAGTTCTCAGAGGCAATAGTCACGGGTTTTCCTAGAGATAGACCTGGGGTTCCCATCCACATCTGTGTCCTGTCTGGGAGGCCTGGTGGACCCACCCATTAACTACTTCAGGGCTATCGACCATCATGCAGAGACTCAGACACGGGGAGAGAGTTGCTTTCCGGCTTGCGGCCATGTGGGTATATCAAACTAGTGAAACTTATCATGTTCTAGAAACTCAGAAAGTAAATTCAAGAACAGAAGTCAGAAAACCATGCCCAACACAACCACAGTTAACCCCTGGTACAGACTCCACAGCTGGACACAGACCGACACAAGAGAGAAGCTAAATTCAAGTCAAGGCATGCGAGACTCGGCTACTATGTCAACCAAGTTTTTAGGGGAGCCTGAACTGGGGCCACTACGACCAACCTCGGCTCCTCAAAGGCCTAGTGGCCCCACCCAGAACTGCTACAGGGGCTCTCGGTCAGACACCAGGTATTCAGGTGCACATTTGAGTCTCTGCTGCCTACCCTGTGCCGGACTTTTGGGGCCTCTTGGGGTAAAGTCAGGTTTTTCCTCCTAGGCCTGTCCTCCACTAGGCTCCCAGAAGTCAGAAAACCTCAAGCTACACAACTACAATCATCCTCTGGTCAGGGAATCCAGAGCTGGACACAGCCCAATCTCCATGGCATGCGGGCACCAGCAACATATCTCAAAACCTGGTATACCACAAATGTGTGGGAGTCAGAGGCTAGGTAAGACAGAGAAGAGAACTGTGTGCTGATAATCACTGAAAATGATGATACCATCGGAGAACTGAGCATTGAATATAATATAGGCAAAAAGATACACATGATAATCTCTAAAGGACAATCCACAAAGTGTAAGAAAGGGAAGCAAGAAGAAGAGAGAGAGGAGAGAGAGGCAAGGAGAGAAAGAAAGGAGATAAAGAACCTGCCGTAGAGGTAGGCTAGGGGAGGGGGAGGGAATCAGGGGACATTGGTGGTGGGAAATATGCACGGGTGGAGGGATGGGTGCTGGAACACTGTAGGACCAAAACTCAAACATGAACATCTTGTAATTGCATATTTCACGGTGATATAATAAAATATTTAAAAAAACCAGATGCTCAAAGAAATCTAGGGCATTTTTACATAATAGGGTAATTTTAAAATTTGGTCAAAACACAACGTGATCTTGGTAGTCAAAGAATGTTAATAAAAAACAGGACTAAAGATATCACCATTACTGATTTCAAACAAAATGACAAAGCTACAGATCAAAAATCAGCATGTTACTGGCATAAAAATAGACAAATAGTTTGATAGCATATAATGGAGAACTCAGAATTAATCTCATACAGATATGTTAATTTAGTTTTACCAATGGAACCAATAAGATTCAGTGAGGAAAGGATATAATTATCAATAAATTATATTGGAAACATTTTGTAGCAATGTAAAAATGAATGAAAATTGACCCTTATATCATACAAAAATTAACTCAAAATCAATTAAGGAATAGTCTTAACACAAGATATATAAGTTGGTAGGGGAGCAGGTGTAATAATTAAGGCATTCATCTGGAAAATTATTTTATAAATAAAATAATTTATATTTAAATATATAAATTTATATTTATATAATTTATATATATAATTTATATATAAATTTATATATATTATATTAAAACGCTTTGAGGATCATAGAAGTAGCACAATGGTATGGAGTGTATGCTTTTTGCATGCAGGAGGTCCAAATTCATTCCCAAACACCATATAGTTCTAAAGAACTACCAGTAACTACTCCAAGCAGTGAACTGTGAATAGTCCCTGAGAATAGCAGTTGTGGCCCAAAACTTAAAGGAGAAGAAAAGGAAGTATCAAAATTGAAAGTAAAAAAAAATCTTAAAAGAAAACTACTAAGAAGTAAATGACGGAGAACAGAATAATAGAAAGTATTTGTGAATTATATACCATACATCATAGTAAAAACCTACCACATAATATTACACTCTTATTTAGATTAAGAATTAAGAGCTTGTCATGGTTTTTATTGTTTTTAATTGATTTAAGAATTTGTCTTTTTTTTGTGTGTGGCATAGTATGAATTTCGGTGACCTGTTAGAATCAATCATTTTCTTTTAAACTTAGTCACTGATACGGTATAAAGAACTTTAAAGTACGTCTGATAAAGATGATTTTACAGAGAGGAATATCTATAATTATTTGAAGAATATAACTGTTATACCTATGGTTAAAATAGGATTCCAAATATGATTCTGAAGTGCTAATAGGAAAGTGGTACTATTTGAATTAAACTTAAAATATAAAGACACTTTTTCTAATACCAAATGCTTAGACTGTTGAAACTTAGAAGTCACAGGAAGAAAAAGTAATTTCCCTTCCTCTAAAATATTTTACATTTTATCAGTTCTGTTTAAAAACTATGATATTATATATAGCCCATATAGATAGATTGAAATTTTCTGGCTATTTTAATGGGTAGTAATCTATCTTAATACCATGAACTTACATAAAAATAATAATTCTTTTTTTATTAAACCACTGTGAGACATACAATTACAAAGGTGTTCATAATTGGTTCTTGGTAATACAGTATTCCAGCACCCATCCCTCCACCAGTGCCCCATTTCCACCACCAATGTAACCCACCCCCAGGCTGCCTCAATAGCAGGTAGCCCGGTTCCTCTCTCTCTCTCTCTCTCTCTCTCTCTCTCTCTCTCTCTCCACCTCTCTCCCTCTTCTTTTTAAACATTGTGGTTGTGGCTAGCCCTGCAGATATTTAGAGTTTATCACTTAAGTCTCTTTGTGTATATTCAATGGTGAGTTTTATGCACACTTAGTAAAACACTGGTATCTATTTATATCCTATTAATGAATGCAATCATTCTATATCTGTCCTTTCCCTTCTGACTAATTTCACTCAGCATGAGAGTCTCCATGTCCATCCATTTGCAGGTAAATTTTATAATTTTGTCTTTTCTGACAGCTACATAGTATTCCATAATGTAGATGTACCACAGTTTCTTTAGCTAGTCCTCTGTTCTCGGGCATTTAGGTTGTTTCCAGATTCTAGCTATAGTGAATAGTGCAGAGATGAATAAAGAAGTACACATAGTGTTTCTGCTATGTGTTTTTCAGTCTCTCGGGTATATTCCCAGGAGTGCTATTGCTGGATCAAATGGGAGCTCAATATCTAGTTTTCGGAGGAATGCCCATATTGTTTTTCAAAAGGGCTGAACCAGTCGGCACTCCCACCAACAGTGGATGAGAGTCCCTTTTTTTCCCACATCCACGCCAGCACCGGTTGTTCTTGCTGTTTTGGATGTGTGCCAGTCTCTGTGGTGTGAGATGGTAACCTCATTGTTGTTTTGATTTGCATCTCCCTGATGATTAAAGATGAAGATCACTTTTTCATATGTCTTTTGGTCATTCAAATTTCTTCTTTTTGGAAGCTTCTGCTCATTTCTTCTCCCCATTTTTGGAAGGGGTTGGCTGTTTTTTTTCTTGTGAAGTGCTACCAGTGCCTGATATATCCTGGATATTAACCCCTTGTCAGATGGGTATTGGGTGAATATCCTTTCCCACTCTGTAGATTGTCTTTGTATCTTGGTCACTGTTTCTTTTGAGATGCAGAAGCTTTTCAATTTTATGTAATCCCATATGTGCTTCCATTTGCTTGGTCAGTGGTGTGTCGTCTTTAAAGATACTTTTCGTTTTGATGTCTTAGAGTGTTTCTCCTATGTTTTCTTCAATGTACGTTATAGTTTCATGTCTGATGTTGAGATCTATAATCCATTTTGATCTGAATTTTGTGCATGGCATTAGAAGGAGGTCTAAGTTCATTTTTTTTACCACGTAGCTGCCCAGTTTTCCCAGCACCATTTGTTGAAGAGGCTTTCTTTGCTCCACTTAATATTTTTTGCCCCTTTATGGAAGATTAAGTGGTTGTATATTTGAGAGTGTGTTTCAGGATATTCAGTTCTATTCAATAGGTCTACGGGTCTGTCTCTATTCCAATACCACTCTGACTTAATTACAACTGCTCTGTAGTAGAGCTTGAGGTTGGGGAAAGTGATACCCCCCCATCTTCTTTTTTTTCCCAAGGATTGCTTTAGCTATCCTTGGGGGTTTAAAATAGTAATTATTAAAGTACTGAAAAGCATGTTAGGGTAGTCTAATAAAATGAAAATAACTTCAGAAAGTCTATCTTTTAAGCAAGCACCAAAACATTTAAAATAAATTTTGTATTAAAATACCTTAGCAATTAATATACAAGTATTTCTAGTCCAATATTGTTATTGATTGATCTATCAGTTGCAATGGCATAAGTTTCTTTTTTAACTTTCGATGAAAAATTGAAGGAATTATTTGAAACTTTAATGCAATTCTTTATGTTTCTGAGAAATTTAAAAGTGTAATCAAGTCTCTTATTCAATTTAAGCTATTGTAGGAAGCACAGGAGCTCACTTAAACCATCAGTTTTCTATTAATCAGCTGTCTAGTAATTACTACACCTTGTCTATTGTATCCTGTTCACTTCCATATCTTTCTTTCAATAGATTCAAGTACTTGCAAGTGCTCCTTCTAACATAAAGAGCCTGAATGTGCTTTGCAGTAAGGACTGTGCTGAAGTGTAGCTTTTCTTAAAAGAGTAACACTTTGAAGTAATGACCTGACTAATTAATGCTGAATTTCAGTAGAAATCCTATTCCTACTGAAGCACTTATGACATCCCCATTAATACTAAGTGAGCCCATCAGAATTAATCCCTAGCAATAAAATACCAAATAAGTTGAGAATGATTAGGCTATTATTTTTAAGTGTGACACAGAAAGAAAAACAAAACAAAACAAAAAACTGAAGGCCAAAAAGAAAGTAGTAATTTGTTTATAGGCACAACTAGTGGAATTATATTTATTCAATACAAAAAATAAATAGAAATATTCAGATGTTCTTCATAATTTAGTCCACTTTTAATGTGGTTGCTCTGAAAATTGTAATGTCTAAACCACATAGAAAACCTTATTAAATATCTTCTTTCTTTATATACTATATATATTTAATAGCTTCTCTTTATATATATTTTGTATGTTCTACTTATGTGAAATATATAGGAATATAAATGTGCATACATGTATATGTATACATATTATACTTAGAGGCATATATGAAACCAGTTGAAAGAATTTGGACTAACTTAACATCATAAGGTTTTAGTTTTTAACGTATCTGCACTCATTTCTAAAGACAGCTGTTTTTTCTCTTTGGGTCACATCCAGCAATGCTCAGGGGTTACTTCTGGCTGTCCACTCAGTAATTACTCCTGGCACTGCTTGGGGATCTATAAGGAATCTTCAGATTGATATTGGGTCCACTGCATGCAAGGCAAACACCCTATTAGCTAGTTGTGCTACTGTTCCAGATCCAGATATATAAACAATTTAAGTAATTAGTCCTTAATTCACTCAGACTGATCAAACATAGTCATTTTTAAGCTGATTTAGAATGTAAGACACCACAAAATGTCCTTTGGAAAAGAGTGAGCTGTGGGTGTAGAAAGCAGAGGAATATTGGAGAAAGAGTTTTATGTCCTATTATACAAGAAGCAGAACAATTCCTTTGTTATGTGTTTTAAGAATTTTGTTTGTTTGCTTTGTTATGAGGCACACTGTGCTGTGCTTTGGGGCCACATCCAGTGGTGCTCCGAAGACTGTCTTGAGAATTTGATTCACTGCCTCACACATGCAGGGGACTACACTACCTCTGATCTACATACCACGTTCATTGTGTAATTTTTTTTGTTATTTTTGTGTCAGATTTTAGTACCCAAAATAAATAAATCTGTTGCTTGAAAACAAATTATAATTAAATTTGGAAAGCACTTTCCTAGTCACATTTTATATAATAAATGTTGTTATTATATTTTATATTTTAATAGGCTTAGAGAGGTCTTATTTCTGTGCTTGAAATTTAGCATACCATAAATTTCAAACTACGTTATTTTCTAAACCATTTCAAAAACCATAATTTTCAAACTCCAATAACATCTCAGTCTCCCCAAACCATTCTCCTGCTTTCCAGTAGATGTTACTCTCCTCCTCCTCTGACGGTAAACTTTCTGAAATTACATTAATAATATTATTGCTTTTTCTCCATTGATTTGCTTGCTTTCTATGCATACTCAAGAATTAGTGTTTTCAGAATGGCATCTCTGATCATTTACCACAACCAAAATTATAATTGAACAGTATGTTTTTAATGACTAATGTATTATTATAGAAATGTACATATTTATATTTTCATATTTTGGACACACAGCTCACTTATCTAGAATGTATCTAACTTTTACCATTATGATATTAAGGATAAAAAAAAAGTAAAGCACATATGCTAGAGTGATCGTAAAGCAACTAGGGTATTTGCCTTACATTTGACTGACCTTGGCTGGATCTCAAGCATTTCATATGGTCACCCAAATACTGCCAGGAGTCATTTTTATGTGCAGAACCATGAGTACGTTTACCCACAAACCTCACTGGATGTGGCTCAAAAACCCAAGGAAAAGAAAGGAAAGAAGGAACAATGGAAGGATGGAAAGATGGAAAAAGTAACGAGCACAATATATCTCATTTGTGATTTCATTCAGTCTAATTTATAATGATCTTATTTGCTCATATCCTAATGGATAATATATGTATAACTATAAATATGCACACATTTTTGCATATATATGTATACAAAATATACATTTCTGTGAATAACATATGTTATCATATATTCTTATATCACAAGTCTAATTTAAATTTGTATCTTTAAGCCTATGTCCTTAAACTCTCATATAAGAATCACCTACAATTACAAACTAATTAGATCTAAATTTTTTTAAGGTCAAACGCTAGTATCTGTATGACAAATATGAATTTTCAGATGAATATTCACTATGATGAATGAGTTAGGCATGTGGGTTTTCCACAAACAAAAGTTTGAGAATCACTGCCTATTGCCTCTAAGAGTATCTGAATATAGTGTCTAATTAGAGAATATGTGTTGATTAAATTAGTGAAACCAAAGTCTGCAATTGGCCTTGGAATATTTACTCTAAGTGCCAGATGGCCATATTCTTTGTGAAACAGTATTTCATATGGCTAGTTCTAGATAAAAGACATCATGTTAAATAGCATATTCTGATATAACTAAGTAATCAACTCCCTGTGTCTGTACTTTGCCTTCACAGGAGTTGATCAGTGTTTTTTGTTTTTAATACAGAGAGACTAATGCAATTTTTATTATATCAATTTCAATGGTGGTTCTAATCAGTTTTAAATATGAACCAATATTTAAATATATATTAAATATATATAAACATATATATTTAAATATATATTTCAATATATTTAATATATATTTAAATATATATAAATATATATTTATATATTTAAATATATATTTCCATACATATATATTTTATATATATATATTTTTTTTTTTTAAGGGCATCTGCTTGCTCCAGGACAGGAAGAGCCTCAAACTATTCTTCAGGTCATGGAATTGAGGTCCATAAATGTTACTAGTTTTTAGCATAATAAATAAAACACGGGTAGCTTGCCAGACTCTTCCATGTAGTTGGTATACTCTCAGTAGAAGGCTCTCATCTCAGGCATATACTGATGAAACTTAAAGGGGAAAGATCAGGTTTTCTTTTGGATGGAGCTTTGAGGAACTATGGAGTCTGGATGTTGAAAATGACTGACCACATGGTGTGTGGGTTGCTTTGGCTTCTTGCTAGGCTTACTGAGATGATGGGTATCAGTTAGAACCTATCTAGGTCTGTATACAGTGTATAAATGTGAATGATCCTGGGAAGGACCTTATCCTAAATCAGTATTATCTAAGAATATTGCTTCTGAGGTCGCGTGCCAACAGAGCTGTGGGTCTGGCGTGGGTGGGTCTCTCTTCCAGAGTAGCTGGCATGGAGGTGGAGGAAAGGGGGAGCCCAAATCTCCGCTCTAAGTCTGGCCAGTGTGGTCTTTCCCCGCACATGTGAGCGAACACTTGGAGCAAATTGGTTTTAAATTGGTTGGTGGTTCAAATCGGCTTTAAATATGAGCCAATCCTTCCCCCTTCACTTTATTTAAACACTGTGGCTTACAAAGTTGTTCATTGTTGGGTATCAGAGGGGTCCCAAAAGGCTATTGGGGTTTGACAGGGTTCCCTTGCATGTTAGGTAACAACAAGCATACCCCCACCTGATGGACAGAGACAGGACCACAAGCTTCTTGGTAGTTAGTAGCTATTTAATTCAAGTTAAGTGTGCATCGTAAAGGGTTAGTCTTTCAGAGTTAAAAGTGATGGAACTTTCGGGGCTGGAGCAATAGCCCAGCGGGTAGGGCATTTGCCTTGCATGCGGCTGGCCCATGCCAGCCTGGGTTCGATCCCCGGCATCCCATGGTCCCCAGAGCACCGCCAGGAGTAATTCCTGAGTGCAGAGCCAGGAGAAACCCCTGAGCATTGCCGGGTGTGACCCAAAAAAAGCAAAAAAAAAAAGTGATGGGGCCGGAGAGATAGCCCAGCGGGTAAGGCGTTTGCCTTTGCACGCCGCGCTCATGCCGGCCCGGGTTCGATCCCCGGCATCCCACATGGTCCCCCGAGCACCGCCAGGAGTAATTCCTGAGTGCAGAGCCAGGAGAAACCCCTGAGCATTGCCGGGTGTGACCCAAAAAAGCAAAAAAAAAAAAAAAAAAAATAAGTGATAGAACTTTGATCCTAATCAATGAGCAGTTAATGAAAGCCCCTTCCTTCCTAAGACCTTCCCAACAGGAATAAAATTTCCTCCCAGGAGAAAGGCAGAATTCCAGACAAAGGATGTTGTTTTCTCCTTTTCTCTGCTGGTAAACAATTATACTACATTTAATTTTTAATTGTATTTCTAGTCTCATTGTATAAACACAGTAAAAGATATAGTCATTTATCGACACCCTGGATTAAGTTTAAAGTGGTCTTCTGGATTCATGGAAAGCATGGCCTTTAAAATGCGGACATCTTGCAATATATTCTACTCTACAGTCCTCAGGTCAGATTATATTTTTCTATCCTCAGCAGGGTCCTAAATCTGTTGCTTATCTTTGGATCATGACAGAGTTTTGTTCCATGACAGTGCTTTTATTATACTATTTAAGATACTTAGCCTGTCTCATGTCAAGGCCAAGGTAGCTTATTCAAGGCTTGCCCTGGGTCCATCCATGTGACATGATGGGACTCTTCTATTGGGATATAATGAATTAAAATCAATCTAAGGGCAACTGAGTTTTAAGTTAGGAAATATGACAGATGCCCAGGAGTAAATATTTCATAGTTACTTAGCTCCTATATTTCAAAAGCCCTTAACTGTTCTCCTGTTTCTATACAAAAAGAACATTGCTCTAACATAAGCATATGCAGGGAGAATACAGGAAAGGAAAAAGCAATTCATTTACAATACAAAACCCAAGGCCAGTTTAGCCTTGGCTTGGGAGACTGACACCTTCTGAGTAGGAGGCAGAGATCTGTGGACCGAATGGTAGCGGATGCACCATCATTATTACAAGAATGAGTGCATTGCATATAACTAAACTTCCTGTGCGGGAATAATGACAAAGTCCAATGTTAAATCTAAAATACTTATGACTATAATTCAACGGTTCATGATTATTAGATACAGGCATTCAATATCCCAACCCAGTTCCACCACCACTGTGACTTTCCCTCCACCATTTTCTCATTTTCCCAACTACTCCTTAAACCTGCCACCAGAGCAAGACCAAAGTAATTTAATTCATATTTACTTTTTTACCACTTAACAGTTAATCAATTATTTAAAAAATTACTTCAGTGAAAGAAAATTTGTGAAACTCATATTTCACCATAGTGACATTAAGTCCTTACTGAGGGTTTGCTAAGCTGTTTGTTTCTGTTTGAGCCTCTCCTATGCTAATTTTCGTGCTTTTTTTTTTTTTTTTGCTTATAAAAATTAGTTGGTTTTTAGCTTTTATTCCCATCCAATCTGGTTTGTTTCTAATGGGATATTAGATCTGTAGAGTTTGGAGATGTTGTTGCAGATAATCCAGAATAGTTAATTGGGTGGTAAGTTTATATGGTACCAATGGTGGAATGTTTGTGCTGGGGTTCCTGGAAGTACGTGGGAAGAGGGGGTCATCTACCCCATCTCAATAAACTAGTTATCAGCTATAAAATGAAACTAGTATATCTGATTTTATTTTGCAGTTTGGCTTCTCCACAGAGCAGAGCTCAGTTGTGAGGTGGTGGAGTCTGGTCTTGGACAAGGGGGAAGCTGTTAAGTGTGAATGAGCTGCCAGGGTTTCAGCAGGGTGTGGCCCTTCTGGCTGGCACTTCTCCCAAGGTCACCCTGCAGTTTTCAGCCAGTGACTATAATACCCGAGAAAATATTTTGTCAGGGATGCCGCCAGGGTCCCCAAAAGTACCAGGAAGCAAGTTTCCTTCTACCTCCGAAGCCGGCAGGGAATGGATGAAGACTCAGGAATCCGATGCAATTTTAAAAGGCTTTACTTTTATCACAGGTTCAGACATACAAATCAGCAATAGAAAAAACCCTGTACTAAGGATTCACGGCTAAAACTCCAGCCACGTGTAGGCCAAGATGGTGGCCACCACGTATTAAGGCCCTGAAAAGAGGGGACAAAGACAAGACTCCGAAGAAGAGAGTCCAAGAGAGAGAGAGAGAGAGAGAGAGAGAGAGAGAGAGAGAGAGAGAGAGAGAGAGAGAGAGAGAGAGGAAGCAGGCTAGTTTTATATCCCTGCAACTCAGACCTCCCAATATTATGGGAAGCAGGGAAGGTCAAATTCCCTCAGGTAATTTCTCACAGAGCCTCACCTAGTCCCTTTTATATGCTAATGTTTTGAGCCAAGATCTACCTGGAAATGCCTTTATAGGGTAGAGAAGGGGGTTTCTGAGATGGCATGTCTCTGTACCAAAGACTATACTAATGACAGTTAAATATTTCTCCAAGCCTTCACAAGAGTCTTGTCTACTTCACAGTAGTTTTGTATTTTAGTTGCCTTTGAATTATCAGGAGCCATGCTTGCTTGCTTGGAGGCAAACAGCATTTCTCTCTGGGCTAATTACTTAGAGATCCAACGTGGCCAGGCAAATATACTGGTAAGATCTCGCTAGTCCAATGATGATTGTGGTAGCATGAGAGAATATTTATACCAGCCAGTACATGGTCAGATAAATTACCACATTTAAACTACCCCCTATCTAGGAAGTGATCTGCAGGAGGCAATCCAGGGCAGATGCAGAGGCTTTTAGACTTTTAGGTGTCCTGTAACAATATTTTGGCTAATTGATCTTTTTTGAGACTTAATCATGAGTATTTGAATCTTGGCTGATCATTGTGCTTACATGGTGGCAGTAAAATGTGGGCCAGAATCATTTTACATATATATATATATATGTATATATATATGTATGTATATATATATATTATCATCCACTCTATAGTGATTCCAATATTAAACCTATGTTTTATAATTAAGTACAGGCAGTGTCCAACAATATCACCAGAAGTTGTTTATTCTCTGGGAAGAACCTAGAGCCACGGCAGAGTCTGGCAAGCTCGCTGTGATGTATTCAATATGCCAAAAGGAGTTACAATAATGGACCTCATGCCCAAAGAATGGAGATGTTGCTGACGCCCGCTCGAGCAAATCGATGAACAACGGTAAGACAAGTGATACAAGTGATTTTTTTTTTACTGGTCGATATATCTCTATTCCCATGTTCAGTGACACAGGGCTTTAATGTCAAGTGGATGATGGAATAAAAAGTTATTTCATTTCTTAAGCAAGGACTTTTTTGTAGTTTCTAATCATTTTTGTACTCTTTTCTTCAACAATTTTATCTTTAATGGATAAATGATAAATGCTATGATTAAGTTAAATTTATAAATCTGGCCCATTCAATTTATTTAGTATTCTTATCTTTCAAAAATAACCACCTACATTTGCATAGTTTATTTCCACAACAAATATTGTTGATATTAAATCAAACAGCCATTTACTTATGAAACTAATTCTGTCTTATTTTCTTATTTTATATAAAACCACTACATTTTTAACAACCCAGATTTAAAACCTAGAAATTACAAAATCTTCTCTTCCCTTTTGCTTTCACTTGAGCTTTTCCAAACTCCACAGCATCTGTCATCTCTTTATTTCCACTCTTAACACCATCGCTACTTCTGCCCTGCCAGCTGGACAACTACCACTATTCTGCCAAAGGGGCTCCTTGATTTTTCTTTTACTTGACTTAAACACATACAGCAGTAATCGATCAGATTGAGCTTGTTAAATCGTTCTCCTGCCTAAAATCAATGTACTTCTATTTCAGATCCAGCTTTCATTCACTTATTATCAATGGTGCTCCTCCTCCTCCTCAGTGAATGTTCTTTCTGTACATTCTTTCTCTATGTTCTTTCTTTCTATGTACATTTCCCTCCCCCTTTCTTCTCCTCTTCAGATCTTTTGATTTAACTTCCTAAGCACGTTTCTGTTGGAGAATTGTGCTCAAAGCCAAAACACATGTGTGAGTTTTTAAAAAAGGAAAGTATTATGGGTTGAGGCTCAGTTTTTGCAAAGCGTTCTGATACAGAAAAATCAGAACTAGGCTAGAGAGATCGCACAGCAAGTAGGGCAGCTGTCTTGCACATTGTGGACCTAAATTCAATCTCCCACATTCCATATGGTCCCCCAAGTCTGACAGAGTACCGTGAGCACAACCAAGTGTGATCCCAACATAAAACAATCAGTAGAATCAGAGTTATATTTTGCCTAACCCTAACATTCCAGAAAATCTTAAAAACAAACTATGTAGGAACTATGTAACTGCATGCCTTTAAAGTATATCTGAACTTCATATCTCATTGCCTTTGAGATAAAACTGCTATAATCAATTATATAAAAGAGCAATAAAAACTTTAAAATTAATTGAAATTTTACAATTTATTCAAAGGCAAGAGGCTTTAATATGGGAAAAAGGTGAACAAAGCATGTTATCGATCCTTTAAAAACCAAACTCACAAGTAACATTAGGTATGTCTCTAGTAAACAATGTTAGGTTTTTTCTATTACATGCTGAAACATCTAATTTGAGCATTAGATTCCATGCTTTATTAGACACAAATGGCATGAGAAAATCATATTCCTCCTAGGATCCCAATTTTCAGGGGAGAAAGGAAGAAACATAAATCAAGGGGGCATAGTGATAAGACAGTGGGTATGGCATTTGCCCTGCATGTGGCTGACCAGGGTTAGATCCCTGGCATCTCCAAGCACAACAGGAGTAATTCCTGAGGGCAGAGCTAGGAGTAACCACTGAACACTGCTAGGTGTGACCGAAAATGTAAAATAAATAAATAAATAAACATATAAAGCAAAAAATTTGCATTAAATGTCAAAACCTTAGGAGTGTCTTGTATTTTACCCACTTTAACGTAAAAATCTGCCATCTGCCATTGTTTTTAAATGGTTACAGAAAGCATGGAATCCTTATAAAAGGTTTATTAATCATTAGAAGCAAGTCTTCACATTCATATCCATATCCCATTCCACACTCTCTAAGACTATATGAGTTGTCTTAATAATTATATGGTTAGTCTTGGGCTAATTGCACAGTGGTATTAAGATATGAAAGCTCTGTAGGCTCCACAACCAGCAAAACTGGATAAGAGGTAGACCAGACCCACAGCTGTGCAGCTCGACACACATGGAACAGCCCATGTAGCCATGTGAAGACTGTAAATGCCTTGGACCCTGGCCGAGTTCAACATAACTCCTAGGTCAGCAGACACGTGGAGGAGGAGACTGTACCACCCATACTTGGAGGGGGATGGGCCCCCCATCCCTTCCATCTCCACACTCTAAGGGCTGTGGCAACGAGCATGCTACCATCACAACCAGAAAAAACTGAATGAGAGTCAGACCAGACTCACAGGTGTGCTGGCTCCCATCAGACTTAGATAATAATCAAGTTTAGGACCATGTCTTTCCAAGGATCTTGCACATATACACACTGTAATTATCATTGCAGATGTAACAAACTGTGGTGGCTGATGGGGAATGGGGAATAGCTATGTCATACTGTTGGAGGACAGATTTAGCTATTCTGGGAGTTTTGTTGTTTTGCCCACTCCCAGCTTAATCTACTTAAGCCAAGATTCATTCTAATGAGACTTTTCTTCTATGTAAACACTGCTAGAGGGTGTGGCAGTTACAGAAGTCACCTTGATTGAATAACTTCTGACTTATACATCTATTAAGACTTCTATGTTTTCTAGATTGGGCACAGCTCCTCTTTATACCCACTGCACCCAGCGTGGGACAGTTAGAATTTACCAGGAGACTACCACCCTGGCTATGCTGAGACTATAGGAAGACTATAGGAAGGATCATACTAGTTTGCTCTAAGCAGGCGAGAGTGACCCTTTCAGTACACGAGAACAAGATACTTAGAATCACCCTGGTGCAGATAATAATAAGAAGGACCTTGTGGGTACCATCTAGATTACATGAAGCTCATGAAGTTAAGATGACTTTATATCAGTCCTCTCTCTCTACAGTGTTTTACATAAGAGATAATCTCCTTAGTCCTTGGCATAACCTTTGTTTATACCTGCAATAAGGTGTGGCACTACACTCTGTTTAGAGTTCTTTGTTGACATGCCCCTCCTGATTGGATTACTTTGGTGTATATAAGGGGGCTGACTTGAGGCCGCTTCACCTTTTGCCTTTTGGTTCCTCAGCCTTCAGCTTTTGGCTCCCTGCGGCTTTTGGCTTTTGGCTTTTGGCTTTTGGCCTTTTGCTCTTTGGCCTTTTGCTCCTTCTGGGTAGGACTCAGCTCGGGTGAGATCTCTCTCTCTCTTTGGTGGGAGACTTAGGCTCTTTTGTATGGTCTAAGTTCGGACCAGAGCTAGAGTTTGTTTATTATATTGGAGTGCTGTGGAAGAGCTTTTGTACTATTAAAAGCCATTTTTGGAACTGCACCAGACTCGTGAGTTTTCATCTTTTCTCCCGGCGTCCTCGGGAGGTAGAAGACAACCTCTGTCCTGACACTGTCGGGGACCCGGCAGGCGTTCCCGACATCATACTATAACACACCATTTAATGGACACATAGAAACTTGCATGATAAACCATAAATATCTGTATGGCGAGTCACAACGTGTAAGAGAAGAGAGAGAGAAAAATACAGAAACAGAGACAGAGAGAAAGAGAAAAAGAAAAGGTGCTTACTGTAGAGACAGGCTGGAGGTGGGTTGGAGGGAGTGTGGGGACAATAGTTATAGTAATGGGGCACTGGTGGAAGGATGGGTGCTGGAACACAGTATGATGCGGACCCAATTATGAGCATCTTTGTATATCTCACTTAAGATATAATATCTCACAGTGGTATAATACATTTTTTTAAAAAGATATGAAAGCCCATGTTTTCGTTTTATTTTAATCTTCTTATTGAATCATTACCAAATCATTGGCTTTTCAGGTTGAATCAGATGTTATCTCTAATTCCAGACAAAACATACTGAGATTATGACTGCTAATATATATGGGACAGGCAGTTCTAAAAGCATGCAGCTTATTTTATTGAAACTATAAAACTTTCTTGTAAAAGATACAGCATTTTAGAGATACTTGATCAAATGTTGTAAAAGATACAACATTTTAAAAAATACTTGATCAAATAGCCAAGGGTCTTGAGTATATAGAAACATTATTAGCATTTTTAATACATTTTAATTTATCTATATAGGTCATATTGTTATATGGAACAAATACTGGAAAAAGTGATTAGTATATAAATTTGGAGACTTAGTACTACAACATTTATCAGTGAGGTTATTTCAGAAATGTGAGAAAAGCTATAGACACTTTCTTAAAGAAAATGGCAATATTAAAAACAGAATTAAAGAGTCAAAAATAAGATGTCAATTAGAGGAGGAGATAGGAAATTGGGAAACTAGCACCAAGTGGGGAGTTTTCAATTATGCAACCTAATGAACAATAGTGTGTTGATAGCTAACAATCTGTATTACACATTGTTATTATTATTGTTGTTTCTGTTGTTGTTGTTGTTCTTGTTACTTTGGTTTTGGGGAATATCTAGTCATTCTGCGCTCAGGAATCACTCTGGTGTTGCTCAGTGCACCATATATAATCCTAGGTATTATCCTAGGGTTATCATGTACAAGAAAATGCCTCAATCCCTGTACTATCTCTCCAGTGCATACACTTAAAATTTTAAGGTCTTCTGATAAAAAGTCACCATCGTGTAAAATAGTACCACTAAAAAGTTATTTGAATACAAAATGTTATAATTTTAATGCATGCAAACAAATACATGATTGTGAAATGTCAATAATATTTTGTCACAAAAACAAAGGAAATATAACTCCATCTTAATCAACAATATAAAATCTCTGCTATATAATTTATTCTGTCACCTATCTGAATTCATAATTGTTGCAGGACTCCTCTAAGAGCCTCTGAATCTGCTCTGGATTGCCTCCTACAGGTCACTTCGTTGATAGGAGGGTAGTTTAAATGTGGAAGTTTATCTGACCATGTATTCTGTACTGGCTGGTATAAATATTCTCTCATGCTACCACAATCATCGTGGGACTAGCTAGATCTCACCAGCATATTTGCCTGGCCACGTTGGATCTCTAAGTAATTAGACCAGAGAGAAATGCTGTTTGCCTCCAAGCAAGCAAGCATGGCTCCCTGATAACTCAAAGGCAACTAAAATACAAAACTACTGTGAAGTAGAGGAGACTCTTGTGAAGGCTTGGAGAAATATTTAACTGGCATTATTAGTCTTTGGTACAGAGATACATGCCATATCAGAACCCCCTCTACCCTATAAAGGCATTTCCAGGCTGATCTTGGCTCAAGACATTAGGTGAGGTGCTGGGAGAAATTACCTGAGGGCATTTGACCCTTACTGCCATGGGAAGTTACATTTAGCTTATAGCTCCTCCCAGCTCTGCTAGGAGACTTTGAATTAGCTCTGGGTCCTTGTAAAAAGCCAGAAGGTCTCCTGAAGTTGCTACATTTCTATAGAGCTATTTTCCCGTTTTCATCTCTAGATAGCCGAGACCAGAATGGGCTGGGCTGGGGAGTTTGTGCGGATTTCTATCTATAAAATAAGCTGCAAAGAAAAAAGAAGCTCTCTCTTTTTTCCTCTTTTTTGCCATTTTGGCTTCCCTTGGTGTTTCGCTTCTCCATCCCTCTCCATCTCTGTTGGGTCTCAACACGTGGTGGCAGCCATCTTGACCTACACCTGGCTGGGACCTAGCTGGGAACCCAGAGTCCAAAGGTTTTCCCTGCTCTTGGATTGTATATTGGAACCTGTGATAGTAAAGTCCTTTTTAAAACTGCATCGGATTCCTGAGTTTACATCCATTCCCGCCGGCTTCGGAGGTAGAAGGGAACTCACTTCCCGGCACTGCTGGGCACCGTGGCGTATCCCCGACATCTGGCATCCCTGGGTGGACACCCCTGCACATAATAACATATTTAATAATATAATAAGATATTTGAGAATATTTTAAATGCAAAGCTTTTAAGGTAGCTTTATTTCATATACACAAAAGAGTCTCAAGGCAAACAAGAGTCAAAGAGCAACAAAACTTCAATACTGTTTAAAGCAAAACAACTTTTCAAAGAGAATGTTAAACCAGGAGAATTCAATAAAAATGAAAATGATTGCATATATTTGTTGTTGAAGAGTTAATGTAATAAGAGTTTGTGGTTTCACACATAAATTGTGAGAATATTTGGCTTTCAGCCCTAGAAAAAATATGAGTGGGATGCAGCTGATATAATTCTCAGAATAAAGGTATTAATAATATACTTTTGTCAGACCTGTATTTGTAATGCCCAGCACAATGAGGCAATTTCTTTTACATAATAGAGATTCCTCAATGCTTTGTTAGTGTCTCCTTACTAAAGATGAATCTTCCGAATGGCTTAATTACAAATTTAACATATGTAACATTAAAACTAAATTATACATTTCAGATACTTTACACATAATATTTTCTAGTTAAATAGAAAAAATATTTACCTAACTCATCACAACTTGTTGCTAAATTATCGAGGATGTCTTTTAGCTCATCCTTAGGCATTAATAAATAGTATCAATGATAAAATTCTTTTCTGAAAACAGTTGAAAAGTATTTGTGTGTGTGTGTGTGTGTGTGTGTGTGCGAGTCAATGAGTGTATTTGAAAGTGCTTGAAAAATGATAATGCAGATATTTCTTCACAGGATGATATTTCATAGATTGAGACAAAGATTAAGTAACTCACTATATATACTTATTTGATATTGCTTTCTTCTAATAATCTCTTTTTCTATACATAATTAGGAATTCTCTAATACAGGAAAGTTATTAAATGATAAATGCATTTTATTAGCAACAAATAAATTAATTACACTAATTAAGTTTTTTGTAATAACTAGCAGTTGCAATGTTCTACTACCATATGATTTTTGCCCTTTTTTTCTTTTTTGTATACAACAATCTTCAGTTTTCATATTTGATTTTGGCAGAAAAATTAAAGACAATGGTTTTATTCCCAGACCTGCCACCCACAAGCTGTGTGATGACGAATTTACACTTATTTTGCCTCAGTTTTTCCCATAACATAAATAAAATAGCAATTATTATTACATAGAAATCCCATTAAGTTGCTTTGAAAACGATAAAAATAATGAGGAATAACTTGACAGAATGAGTTAGAAATCCTTGAACTTTAAAGAGAATTTTATATAAATACCACAACAAAATACTGCTATGAAGCAATTGCATGTACTGTGCTGTCTGATATTACTTGCTATGTTTCACAACATTTTAATTGAAAAATACTTATACAATGCATTTTTAACATAAAGAAAATAAAACTATCACTTGTATCACTTGTCTTCCCATTGGTCATCGGTTTTGTTCGAGCGGGCACCAGTAACATCTCCATATGTCCTGTCACATGCTAGTGTAGCCTAATGGCATCTGCTCGCTCCAGGAACATAAAGAGCCTCAAACCATTCCATCAGGTCATGGGAATGAGGTACTGCTATTTGGCATATAAAATACAACACGAGTAGCTTGCCAGGCTCTGTAGTGTGTGTGGGCTACTACATGAAATGAAATGGAATACTACATGAAATAGAATCAACATAGTAATGAATTGTTTTGCTTTTTTAAATTTTCAGAACCATGATTCAGTTATTTGACATGTATTTCATTCACTTAAGTCTTAAAGAGTTTTATTTTCTATTTTTGTAGGAAAGCTTCATATATAGTAAACTCTTCTTGACAAATATAAAAATCTAAGTTATAATAAAACTTTACAGAATATAACTTCAAATTATATAAGTTTTTATATATTATATACTATATATGTTAGCCTTGACTCTTAATTATTTTCTTTACTTATAGAACAATTTTTTCATAACTAACTTCACTTGAGAAAATGCTAAGTTTTTTCCACATAATGTAAACTGAGACCATTTGAAATATTTAAGCTTGCCTAAGTGGCACTTGCTTTTTCCTTTTGTTTTGTTTGTTTTGTTGGGTCACACCCAGTGGTATTGAGAGCACTTCCTCCTGGTTCTGCCTTCAAGGATCACTTATTACAGGTCTCAGGGTACCATATGGGATGCCAGAAATCAAACCTATGCTGGTCATGTGCAAGGAAAACAACCTACATATTGGACTATTACACATTGAACTATCACAATGGACTATCACATTGGACTATCACTGAAAAAAAAGGTAACACTTTTTTCACTTATCCAGTTTTTAGATTCCAACTTTTAAGGATGATCAGAAATCTTGAAATTATTAACTACTTCCCAAGGAATGTTCGAAATTGATTAAAATAAATGAAATCAGTTGTAAAATCTTCCCCTCCCATCTGATAAACTTCCTGAACCTGTTTCTATGAGATTATTTGTAATATATCATGAACAATTTATGAAAGATGCTGTGAATTTTTATTCCAAATGAGATTCATTCCAAATGAGATACCATGAAAATTCATGATAATATTTCTAAAATAGAAAGCTACTTGTGGCTGGAGAGATAGTACAGCAGGTAGGGAAATTCTCTTGAGTGTAACTAACTCAAGTTTGATCCCAGGCTTTTCACAGAGTTCCCTAAGTCCATCAGAATGATCCCTGAATAGAGAGTCAGGAATATTCTTTGAGCATTGCAGGGTGTGGCCTACCCAAATCTAAAAAAATAAATACAAGTTAAAAAATAAAACAATGTCTAGTTGTACTCTCATTATTTTATTGCTATAGTGTTGATATGGTGGTGTATCACTATCTATAAAACATAATAAAAGCTTATTAGTAATACTCTGACTAGTAAAATAGACTGATTAGTAAAAGTCTTCCGGTTTTTGAAAGATTGGTATAGATATATGAATGCTTACATATTATATATTTCTTATATTGGTAAAAGATATGAACATCCTCAAATTCACTCACAGATATTAATCAAAGATTGAAAAGGAAATGAAACATTGTTAGCAACTTTGGTTATGATTATGGAGACTACAGGGATAATACTGGGGTTGAGGCACTTGCTTGCATGTGACTGAACCCAGTTCTGTCTTAGCACTTGATTTCTCAAAAACTGTTTCTGTAAGCAACAATTCAACACAGAGCTGAAGTAGCCTGTGTTTACTCATGTTGTGACCTAAAGTCACTCCAAAACAAAAAATTAATACAAACAATGCTTCTCCCATTACAACATAGGAAATGTTTGTCAATAGGTTTGGCATGTAGCTACAATGTGTGAGGCCATAAATGCTTTACCCTACATTTACTTATACTAATCTGATTTTATTTTGTTCTGCTTATTTATTTTGTTTTTTGGACCACCTGGCAGTGCTGAAGGTATACACCTGGCTGTACATTCAGGGATCACTCCTGGCAGGACTCAGGAGACCAGATGCTAGTGCTGGGGATCAACCAGGGTCAATGCCCTACTCAATGTACTGTCACTCCAGACCTAACTAATAAGATTTTAAGCAAAAATACTCAATAAGTGTTATGTTAGAATATTATAAATTATGTACTAATGTGTACATAATAGTGTGTACTGATGTGTACATAAGGTACTGGTGTATACTGGAACCAATGCACATGTCTTCAGAACTCTGTGTTCTGTTATGTGATATTAATGTTGTAACATACCACTAATATGCATCCGAGTGGTGGTGTTACATACCACTATTATGAGTCAGAGCCTCTCAAGGAGCCAGAGGAAGCCCCACACTAAGAGGGCTGCCATTTTCAATATCTGGACTACACAGCTCATCTGAGCTCTACCAAGCAGAAGAGCTGATCACAAGCCCTGCTCTTCAGAGTCCTACCCTACAGTAGTCTATTTCAAGCCCAGGTATGCCTAATCCAGAGACTCAGATACAAAGGGGCAGAGGTGCCACCAGCTCTCCCTGTGCCCAGCTGATCATGAGTTGCCTGAAAGGGAAAGCGAGTTCTAGCCCTAGCCCACCATTCCAATAGAGCCTTGCAAGAAGCCAGAGGATCCCCACACCATGAGGGCCGCCATTTTCAACATCCGGACTCCATAGCTTGTCAGAGCTCTACCCAGCAGAAAAGGTGATCTTTCCCTGTCTCATTAATAAATGCACGAGATTAGAGGCTACTACAAGAGTATACCACCTGCATGGCAGAACCTGGCAAGCTACCAATGTCATATTTGATATGCCAAAAAACAGTAACAATTATAAACATCATTTGCATATCCTAAAGAAATGGTTTGAGGCTCTTCATGTTCCTGGAGAGAGCAGATGCCCTTGGGCTACATTAGCATGTGACAGGACGTATGGAGATATTACTGGTGCCTGCTTGAGCAAATCGATGAACAACAGGAGGACAAATTATACAAGTGATACAAGTGGTGTGAAATAGGTTATTGTGACGGAATACAAGGAATTTCTTATTAGCAATCATCTCCCTGGGGTAGGTGGGATAGCACAATAGGTGTCGTTTGCCTTGCACACAGCCTACCTGGGTTCAATCGTCAGCCTCCCATACAACCCACTGAGCACCTACAGGAGAAATTCCTGTGTTATTGCATGATCACAAATTCTAATTCCCAATAGTCCATATTCTAGAGACGATCCATGACATTCTGTGTTGAAATGTAATGCAACATTACTGGGCAATGAAATCCTAAATCATGACATATTCCTTGGATAATTCCTGGTTCTTAATTCATCAATATTATTAAATCACTTCTTTTTAATTTGATACACTTCTCTTACTAGTTGTTCTTCCTTATCATCCTTCTGTGATTTCCTCCTTTGTTTTTTATTTTATAAGAATATGCAGTAATAGAGACTCGCAGACATGGGGGCAGAGCTGCTACTGGCTCTCCCTGTGACCAGCCACTCACGAGGCGCCCGGGAGAGGGATGGTGGGTTCTAGCACTGGCCCACCACCCCAGCAGAGCCTCGCAACAAGCCAGACAACCCCCACTCCATGAGGGCCTCCATTTTCCACATCACGACTTCTCTCTCATCAGACCTCCACCCAGCACACCAGCCTATCAGCGCCCGGCTCATCGAAGTTCCTCCCTGCAGCAGTCTTTCTTAAATCCGGCTCAGGTATGCCGGTCCAGAGACTCGTAGACATGGGCAGAGCTGCTACTGGCTATCCCGTGACCAGCCGCTCACGAGGTGCCCGGGAAGGATGGTGGGTTCTAGCCCTGGCCAACCACCCCAACAGAGCCTTGCAACAAGCCAGACGACCCCCCACTCCATGAGGGCCTCCATTTTCCACATCAGGACTTCTCTCTCGTCAGACCTTCACCCAGCACACCAGCCTATCAGCGCCCGGCTCATGCGGCCGCTTGGCGCTGCATGGTTCATCAATAAATGCTGGACTTAGAGAAACCTACAAGAATATGCTACCTGCACGGCAGAGCCTGGCAAGCTAACGGTGCTGTATTTGATATATGCCAAATACCAGTAACAATTATAGACCTCATTCCGGAATGGATTGAGGCTCTTTATGTTCCTGGAGCAAGCAGATGCCTTGGGCTCTACTAGCATGAGACAGGACATATGGAGATGTTACTGGGGCCCTCTCTAGCAAACCGATGATGAACAGGAAAACAGTGATACAGTGATGCAATAATATCTATTTCTGTATTTATTTACATTGATTTAATCAATAATGATGTTGAAAAATCATCTCTTCATGTTAGTATTGACAATTGTATATTCTCTTCAGTGAAAGAAAGAAAATTACTTTTTTTATATTTCCATTGCTATTTTCCTCATTAAGTCAGCATGAAGGAGAGCACCACACTCTTTTCCCTCCCTCTAATAACTATTAACATTTGAAATGAATAGCGATTTATTTGGCTATATCTCTATAATATTTTTTTGAAAAAAAGAGATTTTATTCTTTATCCTTTCTATAGAAAGGATAGATAACTACCCTTTCTATAATTTTACTCTAGTTAAGGGACAAAAAACAACAGGCAGGGTTATTGGCAGATTTTCTTTGAATATCATCAAGTACAGGACTGGTGCTTCACTTCACTTGATCACTTGAATCCCGTTATTCATCGATTTGCTTGAGCGGGCACCAGTAACATTTCCATTGGACCCTATCACGTGCCAATGTAGCCCAATGGTATCTGGTTGATTCAGGAATATAAAGAGCCTCAAACTGTTCCTTCAGGGTCTTTACAAGGAAGTCTGACCATCTTGTAGGTGGGCGGCCAAGTGATCTTTTGACATCCCGTGGGATCCAGTCGGTAATGGCTCTAGTCCAGCGGTTGTCTCCAAATCGCATTACATGTCCAGCCCATCTGATTTTCGATGCCTTGGCAAAGGAGACAGCGTCCCTGATTCTGGAATAGTGATGGGGGGTCAGAACTCCGGATTCCTTCTCTCACTTGAGGGAGGCTTGATATTCCAAGCATAGCTCTTTTGATTCCTCTCTGGGAGACCCGAATAGCATTCTCATCCTGCTTTCGTAGGGCCCAGGTCTCTGAGGCGTATGTTAATGCAGGGAGAATGGTGGAGTCAAAGAGATGTGCCCGGAGCCGGAAGTTCTTTGTCCTTTTATCTATTTCTTCCATACCTTTGAAGACATTCCATGCTGCTCTCTTCCTCCTGTGCAGCTCAGGTTTTAGATCATTCATCATGTTGATTTCTAGACCTAGGTACACATAACTGCTGCATTCAGAGATGTTTGTTCCATTGAGAGTGAATGGGGCCTCTGGAACTAGTTCATTCTTCATGAACATAGTTTTCTTTAGATTCATCTGTAGACCTATCTTTCCACATTCTCGGTCAAAGTCAGCCAGCATTTGTGCCGCTTGGCTAATGTTTGGTGTTATTAGAACAATGTCATCAGCAAAGCGGAGGTGGTGTAGTTGCCGACCATCTATCTTCACTCCCATTCTAATTGTTGCATGATGTTCTCGAGGGTGGCACTGAAGAATTTTGGTGAAATGGTATCACCCTGTCGAACCCCTCTTTTCACATTAATGATCACTTCTTTGTAGAATGGTTAGATCCTGGTGGTGAATCCGTAATACAGCTCACGAAGGATCTTGATGTATTGGGTTTGAACACCCTGTTTGACTAGGGCTTCGATGACTGCTTCAGTCTCCACAGAATCAAAGGCTTTCTGTAAATCAATGAACTTGAGACTGGTGCTTCATTTTGCACATTTTCAGCTGTTCTCTTTCTTCTATAATTTAGATCCCAAAGCAAAAACTTATTATGTAAGACAGGATGAATATTTCATTCCCAACGTTCTCCCTTCTGAATTCCGACATGCCATCTCATTGGTAAAGAAGGGAACAGCACCAGGCCCAGACAAAGTCAGACCCGAAAACCTGAAGAATCTGTCGTTGGTCCTCATTAATACACTAGCTCGGCTCTTCACAAGCTACCTGTCTGAAAGCAAGGTGCCCTCACAATGGAAAACCAGCAGGAGAGTTCTACTGTTCGAGAAGGGAGAAATTCACGACATAGGCAACTATCGCCCCATCTGCCTTTTGTCCGTCATCTACAAGCTGTTTACACGAGTCACCATGAACAGGATTAGCAGAACACTAAATGAAGGACAACCATGCGAGCAAGCAGGCTTCCAGAAAGGATTTAGCACAATCGACCATATCCACACAGTAACCAAGCTCATTGAGGTTTGTAGGGAGTATAAGATGCCACTCTGTCTCCACGTTCATTGATTTACAGAAAGCCTTTGATTCTGTGGAGACTGAAGCAGTCATCGAAGCCCCTAGCCAAACAGGGTGTTCAAACCCAATACATCAAGATCCTTCCTGAGCTGTATTACGGATTCACCACCAGGATCTCACCGTTCTACAAAGAAGTGATCATTGATGTCAAAAGAGGGGTTCGACAGGGTGATACCATTTCACCAAAACTCTTCAATGCCACCCTCGAGAACATCATGAGACAATTAGAATGGGAAGGAATGGGAGTGAAGATAGATGGTTGGCAACTACACCACCTCAGCTTCGCTGATGACATCGTTCTAAAAACACCAACCATGAGCCAAGCGGCACAAATGCTGGCTGACTTTGACCGAGAATGTGGAAAGATAGGTCTCCAGCTGAATCTAATAAAACCATGTTTATGAAGAATGAACTAGTTCCAGAGTCCCCATTCACTCTCAATGGAAAAAAAACATCTCTGAATGCAGCAGTTATGTGTACCTAGGTCAAGAAAACAACATGATGAATGACCTAAAACCTGAGCTGTACAGGAGGAATTGAGTGGCATGGATTGCCTTCAAAGGCATCAAAGAAATAGCTAAAAAGACAAAAAATACCTCTGGCTCTGGGCTCATCTCTTTGACTCCACCGTTCTCCCTGCATTAACATACGCCTCAGATACCTGTGCCCTACGAAAGCAGGATTAGAATGCTATTCGGTTCTCCCAGAGAGGAATTAAAAGAGCTATGCTAGGAATATCAAGCCTCCCTCAAGGGAGAGAAGGAATCCGGAGTTCTGACCTCCATCCCTATTCCAGAATCAGGGATTCTGTCTCGATTGCCAAGGCATCGAAAATCAGATGGGCTGGACATGTAATGCGATTTGGAGACAACCGCTGGACTAGAGCCATTACCAACTGGTTCCCACGGGATGTCAAAAGATCACTTGGCCGCCCACCTACAAGATGGTCAGACTTCCTTGTCAAGACCCTGAAGGAACGGTTTGAGGCTCTTCATATTCCTGAATCAACCAGATGCCATTGGGCTACATTGGCATGTGATAGGGTCCAATGAAATGTTACTGGCACCCGCTCGAGAAAATCGATGAATAACGGGATTCAAGTGATCAAGTGATCAAGTGAAGACAAAAGTTAAAGAATTGCAAAATTAAAAACATGAATTAACAATACTATAAAGATCATAAAATTGAATAAAATATTTCATAATTTTGAACAAATGATATATTTATTTTCTCTGAATATATATATATATATATATATATATACACGTGTGCAGAGCTGCTACTTGATCTATACGTGGGCAGAGCTGTTACACATGGGGTAGAGCTGCTACTTGCTCTCCCAGTGCCCAGCTGATCATGAGGCATCCGGGAGGGATGGTGGGTTCTAGCCCTAGCCTGCCACCCCAGCAGAGCCTCGCAAACAGCCAGAGGAACCCCCACACCATGAGTGCTGCCATTTTCCACATCGGACTTCCCTCTCGTCAGAACTCCACCCAGCTGAAGAGCTGATTGCAGCCCAGCTCGTGTGGCCACTTCCGGCGCGCAGTTCATCAATAAATGCTGGAGTCTTGAGGTGACTAGAAGATTATCCCACCTGCATGGCAAAGCCTGGCAAGCTACCCGTGTCGTATTTGACATGCCAAATACCAGTAACAATTATAGACCTATTCCCATGACTTCATGGAATGGTTTGAGGCTCTTTATGTTCCTGGAGCGGGCAGATACCCATGGGCTATCTCTTATGTGATAGGACATATTGAGATGTTACTGGTACCCACTTGAGTAATCGGTGATCTTCGGGAAGTCAAGTTATCAAGTGATATATTTAATGCAATATTTAAATTTTAAAGGAAATGTAATGAGTTTTTTTGTTCTAGTCATACATCAAGAGAAATGTAACCAAAATAGGATCCGGGGCGGGCGATAGCCCAGCGGGTAGGGCGTTTGCCTTGCACGCGGCCGGCTCATGCAGGCCAGGGTTCGATCCCGGCATCCCATATGGTCCCCGAGCACCGCCAGGAGTAATTCCTGAGTGCAGAGCCAGGAGTAACCCCTGAGCATTGCCGGGTGTGACCCAAAAAAGCAAAAAAAATAAAAAAAAAACAAAAATAAGACTCATTCCACAGAAGATTCCCAGCTTCCTCTCAGATTCATCAGGGTTAACATTCTGGGTTCCATTATCATTATTATTTCCATTGCCACTCATTATCCTGTATCTGAATTTCTTGTGAATGGATTCATAGAGTAGGTGTTTATATGTATATGTCACTGTCTTCCCGTTGTTCATTGATTTGCTCGAGCGGGCCCCAGTAACATCTCCATATGTCCTGTCTCATGCTAGTAGAGTCCAAGGGCATCTGCTTGCTCCAGGAACATAAAGAGCCACAATGCATTCCAGAATGAGGTCTATAATTGTTACTGGTATTTGGCATATCAAATACAACACGGGTAGCTTGCCAGGCAGAGCCTGGCATATATATATACACTCACACACATTATGCATATATATCCATATATACCACATATATGTTATATATAAAACATATATTTAGATACATATATGCATACATATAGACATCTCTTGATCACGATCACTTGACATCCCATTATTCATCGATTTGCCAGAGTGGCGCCAGTAATATAATGTATGCATATGCATATACAATGCATATTCATATGCATATTCATATGCATATACATATCACTATCTCTTTTACTATCACTATCACTGTCACTATCAGTATTTTCCTGTTCATCATCTATTTGCTCGAGAGGGCACCAGCAATATCTCCATATGTCCTGTCTCATGCTAGTAGAGCCCAAGGGCATCTGCTTGCTCGAGGAACATAAAGAGCCTCAGACAATTATATGAGGTCATGGGAATGACCTCATATAATTGTTACTGGTATTGGCATATCAAATACGACATGGGCAGCTTGCCAGGCTTGCTGTGTTGGTGGCATACTCTTGTAGTCACCTCTAAATACAACATTTATTGATGAACCGCGAGGCTGCAAGTGTGCGAGCCAGGTTGTGATAGGTTCGTGTGCTGCTGGGTGGAGTTCTGATGAGAGGGAAGTCCGATGTGGAACATGGCATTCCTCATGGAGTGTGGGGGGTCTTCTGGCTTGTTGTGATGCCCTGCTGGGATGGCGGGCCAGGGCTAGAACCCGCCATCCCTCCCAGGTGCCTCGTGAGCGGCTGGGCACAGGGAGAGCAAGTAGCAGCTCTACCCCATGTCTGTAAGTCTCTGGATCAGCATACCTGGGCCAAATTGAAAATATATATATATATATATATATATATATATGTCTATGTCAATGTGAGATACATATACATATACATATGCATATGCATATGCATATACATATACATATATTGCTTTTTGGGTCACACTCAGTAATTCTCAGGGGTATTCCTGACTCTGCACTTAGGAATTACTCCTGGCAGTGCTCAGGGGACCATAGGACAATCCAAAATCAAATCCTGGTTGTTTGCAAGCAGGCAATGCCCTACCAGCTGTACTATCATTCCGGGCTAAAAGCAAGACTCGTTAATGTTTCTTATAGCAAATTAATTCTTTTATGTTGAAATACTACACTTCTTAATTGACTCATCTGTTTTTAGACACTGGTGTTATTCTAAGGTCTCAGCTATTGCAAATAAAACTGCAATGAACATCGATGCTCGTATGTTGCCAAATTCTTGTTTTTATTTTCCTAGAATAGATACCTAAAACAGAATTTATAAATTACATCTTAGCTTAATATATATATATATATATATATATATATATATATATATATTTGCTTTTTTTTGAGGGGCGTCACACCCGGTGACACTCAGTTGTTACTCCTGGCTCTTTGTTCAGGAATTACTCCTGGAGGTGCTTGGGGTCCATATGGGATTCTGGGGATTGAACTCAGGTAGGCTGTGTGTAAGGCAACACATGCCCTCCCTGCTGTGCTATCGCTCTGGCTGCAGCTTGCTATATTTTTTTACATTTTTTTAAATTTCCATTCAAATTCCCATAAATGTTGAAACAGTTTATATTTATATTAACAGTGAATGAGGACTTATATTTCTCTGTTTATCATATGCTTCCTATTTCTGGTTTTACCTTAGAAATCATTCTTATTTCTGGTTTTACCTTTGAAACCATTTACCTTAGAAACCATCGCAATCCTGATGATGAACCCTTTTTCATATACCTATTGTTCATCATTGCCTCTTTTTGGATAAATATCCATTGGACTCTATTTTTCATGTTTTGATGGAATTATTGTTGCTGTTAAGTTTAGAGTGTGTTTTACTTATCTTAAAATCAGCTCTTGAAACTTAATTTTAACCTTAATTTTAATTATTACATATAATTACTTTATATAAAAAACCTTATTTTGTTCTCTTCACTATAAAAATCATACCCTCAGAATTATATTGAGCAGTTTGTTGTCTGTGAATTAATGACCAAGCTAATAACTTTTTTATAGACTCAATAATCAAGTTACATAGATTGTTTTAAGTTATTTATTTTTAATTGGGGCCATACCAAGTGGTGTTCAGAGATTACTCCTGGTTCTGCACTCCAGAGCTACACCTGACTGTGCTTGGGGGATCCAAATGTGATGTCAGAGATTGAACCCAGGTCGATAGTATATTAGGCAAGAGCCCTAACCATTGTACTACCTCTCTGGCACTAATTCTCAGTTAAGATTTTTATCATTCTGTCTTTCACTGTTTTAGTAATGAAACATAACTTCAGGACTAAAATATATTCATATATGTTCCTATCTCTGTCATTTCCACCTTAAACTTCTCTTTAAGATTAATTTTTAACCAACTCCAAGATTAAAATTTTTGAAGTAAATATTTATTAGGTCAGTCATCTGTCTCAAAATTATTAAATATTCCTATTTGTTTTCAAGGGGAAAGAAATGAAACACTTTAAACTATGGGTTTCCAATAATTGTATTCCAATGAATTTTTCTCCTTTTTAATATAACAGTGGGTAGCAAAGAAAAAGTGTCTTTGATTGCCACACATACACCTACTTGTATTTAGTTATTGTCAGAAACAATTCCAATTATTGTCAAATACAAATAAATCCACCGCATATATGAAAGTTTACCATAACAACTAGTGGATAATTTTTTTTACTTTTATTTATTTAATGAGTTAATTTTTAATTTTGGTTTGGGGCCTATTTCTAGTTCAATGCTATGGGTCACTCCTGGAAATGTTAATGGAATGATGGAGTGAGATGGATTAAGCTGTGCTAAAGCATGTACACAGCCCTTTGAACTACTTTTCCAGTCACAAAGTTTCTTCTTTTAAATCTAGACTTTCACTGCTATTTGTCTGGCTTATATTTTACTCATTGGTAGATCAGTCCATGAAAGTTAGTGTGTTTGCTATTTCTACATAAGGACTGCCTGTTTTCCTGAAAAGTGCTTATTTCTTTGGCTCTTTTTACCAACAAAAGATCTTTGAAGCTTCAATAAATATTAAAGGGGGCATGAGTAAAAGCACTTGTATCACTTGTATCAATTGTCTTCCCATTATTCATTGATTTGCTTAAGCAGGCACCAGTACCATCTCCATTAGTTGGGAAGGAGTTCCATTATTGTTACTGTTTTTGACATATCAATTACACCATGGGTAGCTTGTCAGGCTCTGCCATAGCTCTGGGTTCATGCCAGGGTGTCTGGATTTTTTCTATGTCAGACCATCAACCATCGAGAGCCCACAGGGCAGAGCCCTGGGTGTGGACAAGCCTGTCTCCTGTCTGCCACCTGCCAATGCAGCTGGGCACTGCAGCCACAACTGCAACACTTCGAGGGACAGGGGAGTAAAAGCAACAATGAGAAAAGCATAATTCCTTTCTATATGTTTGGTAGCCACCATCAAGATCAACGAACTTACTACTGAGTATCAAATGGTAATGCCACAAGTAGAAGTCCTGATAATCAGAGGAAAAACACCTTAAAATATATTTGATTTCCACACCCAATTTCAATTTTTTGTAGTAGAGTTATAAATCTTCTATTTATGTTCTTCTATTTTCTTATTCTTGAAAGCTTTCTGCATTTGATTCTTGAAAAATTTGTCCACTTCAGCTCTAGAATGTCTTAAGATAATACATTGTTATCTGAATAATTATTTTTTGCTTGATGAGTTAAAAGTGTGATGGAAGAAAATTATTATGGAAAGATTATTTTTTCCAACTTTATTTCAACACCATGATTTAAAAAGTACAAAGTTTTTCACAGTACAGTTGCTACAAGTATTCATCATTCAACACCACTCCCACCACCAGTGTTCCCGCCCTGCCACCAAAGACCTTTGTTTTCCACCCACCCCCCATGCTCAAGCCAGTTCTCTTCACAGGCACCAATTGTATTAGTTATTACGACATATTCGTGGTAATGATATCAATAAATTCTTGACCTTTTGGGGGTTGTTATGCAAAAAATTTGGACAATCTGTGTTCTTGTTTTCTCTTAACTGAATTTATACAATGTAGTGGGTTTCTACTAGTCAACTCCAAACCCATCACCACTGCAATATCAGACAACAATTATAATAAGTTTTCACAACCACTGATTGAACCTATCCTAAGCATACACTGAACAATATATTTTAAGTTGCTTGTTAGATCTAATTTTCCAAATATGGTCAAAAATATATTCCTAGAAGAAAACCAATGAGGATTATTAAATCTTCCATTGGACCCACTGGGGCATTGAACCCTCTGTACAACAAATTACTGATATATTCCTACAGAATAGATATTGTTACTACACCTTTGTTGTTGTTGCCCCAATTTAAATCTATTGAATGTGATGTGATACCTGGCACATCTACGCCAGGTTTTGAGACGATGCACAGCCGTGTATGACCAAAATCATCTCTGCTGTTCATCAGTCTCTTTTGTGATTCTCATATGAGTCCATGGATCACGGCTAGTGAATGGCATTGCGTTGGGTGAGTTGGCACCTGAGCAGTCCATCGGCTCAACCTCCTGGCCCTTAGAGGAGAGGAAGATGGGAGGAGGGGCCCCATACCTGTTTCCAAGAATGCCTGGAGAGGTTAGCTACAGAGACCCACCTGGATTTGAAAGCAGATTCACTCTTGGGTGGTGCTCTTCCGAGCTGTGGTGAGTGGGAGTTCTGGCTGCTAAAGCTTTAATGGAGCTAGAACCCATCCCCATCTCCTCCCCTTCTCACCCCTGCACTTCATGTTCAGCCTGGCATGGGAAGGATCAACATCATCTCTGCTGTTCATTGGTCTCTTTTGAGATTCACATGTTAATCAATGGATCATGGCCTGCGAATGAGATTTTGTTGGCTGCGCTGGCCGAATGAGCTTCTTAATTGTGACTTCTGATCTCCTAGAGGTCCATTTACAAGTTTCTGGAGTGTAACCATTAAGTAAGCTTACATGGTTGAGCCTTAGGCGTTTTGTGCTTGTGACTCCTACACGCTTAATTCGGGGCAGTTTGACATTTCAGGAGAGTCCTTGGTAGTTGTAAACTGGTTAGGCCCACCTGAGTGATTTGGGATATGAGAATGCCTATGGACACCCTCTGACACCCTGGTTCCTTTGCCCTACTCAGGATGATCTGATGGCAGAGCTGTTTCTCCGGGCGCCAATCTCCACAGCGACTGCAGCCATTAGAGTTACCAGGACTAAAGTTGTGGAGGCTGTCTTTTGCAACTTGGACACTCTGGGTGAGGTGAGGCCACCAGTCCAGGATACCCGTGACTTCGGCGCTTCTGTACATTTTCTTTTACTGTGTGTTTAGCAGTGTGCAAGCTGGTTGGGAGAGAAAATAGTGGCAAGTGTTCTGTGGGCCCAGTCAGTTGCTGCTTGGGGCCTGCATAGGAAGTTGTGACAAAGCTATTGGCATCCACCCAGACCTCAGTCTCCGCACTCCACAGCAATGCCTAAGAACTCCTTCAGACATGTTAAAACACTGTCCTCACATACAACGCCTAGGACCATGGAAGTTCCACGAGCTGGGGGAGGCGGGAGGGGGGAGCGTATCACTCACACCTTTGCAAGACCCACTCTGGGCTGGTGCTTCAATGCAGGTGACTAGCTGGTTGTGTTTAAAGGCATTCTCACTGTGTCAGAAAGTTCATGGGGTATTTGCATTTACTCAGAAAGTTTCAGAGTTTGCTGCTTAGGGCTATGGAACTGTTTCACCTCTGCCTGCTCCAGTGCTAGTTGCCGCACAGTCCCATCTTGCCACCCTCTCCCCACCAAGATTTTTTTTTTGAAGTGAAATTGAAGTGAAATGCTTTTTAGCTCACAATCAGGTAGAAACTGTAAAATATTTTTATTTGTTTACAAGGGGAAAAAAACTTAAATTCCAAAGTTAAACACTAAATGAAAGAATCCTTGAAAATAATGATCCAAGGTCATCTAGTAAGTCTAGTTATGTAGAACATAAGTTTTTGTTTGTTTATTTTTGTTGGTTTGTTTGTTTGATTGTTCTTAAGTTTTTTGGCCAGACCCAGCTATGGCCAGTGCTTACTCCTGGTATCCACAAGGCAATACAACTAACCTGTTATACTGTTACTCTGTCAGCAACTTGCAGAACTTTTAAAGCATATCTTATAAATAAATAAAAGTAAGTGATTTAACTATGTATAGCTTTTACATCGTGGTATGAGTGTTCTTAAAATTCCTAAAAAATCTACATAGCCTCAATTTCCTTTAAAAGTATAGCATTTCAATATTAGCATTGGAATAAAAATAGGAAAATACTATTAGGGAATATTCTATTAAAATGAAATATGATTGATATAACCAATAAGAATCTTTTCTATCAACAGTTTGTTAAAGTTGCAGACTCAACTTAAATTCTGTGAAGTTTAATGTGTAGAACATTATTAACTAAATGATATAAATATAAGATCTAAATTTTATAGAAGTAAGTTTTGTTTCAGTGTATTGAAACAAGTTGATTAGGAAGGCACTGACATGAAAATAGAGACTTTAAAATGACCAATAACAGATAGGCAGCATCCTGGTTATTGGTCAGTAATATCCCTAAATTCCATGTAAAACTGTTACTGATTACAGTTCTTCCCACCCTCTTCATAGCATTTTTCTATTCTATATTTTTTGGCAGTGAAGGAAACAGATTACTGTATGACTATGTATACATAGTCATAGAGACTCCTGGGGAAAATAACAAAAGAAAGAAGACATTATCTATAAACATAATGGAAACCAGTTGCCGAATATGATATCTACTTGTCCAATATCTAATTGTTCTCATTTTAGAGTTACCAAGTATATCACTAGCTCATATAAACATCTGAAAAATGTCAAACTACAGTTTGTAATGATACAATTTCCTTTTGCCCTTGCATTATCCTTGCTCCATCTTATATAACCTTTCATATATTTATTTTTCTGTCCACATTCTTCTTGAAGTATGTTGTTAAACTTAGGACCTCATAAAGTAAATCCTTAGTTATGAAAAAGGAAAGTGAGGTCATTTTTGGAGTTGTGTGGCTAATTTACAATCTGAACTGTTTTACTTTTTTTTTCACCAACTTAAAGACACCTTAAAAACTTATCAATAGATTTCTTTGTGTCTTTTACTAATGAAGTTGTATTTTTATTTCTACCAGTGGTAGGTGTTGAATAATTTGAATGGGAATTTGAAGGTTCATGGCTTTCAAACCAGCAGGAGTTAAGACTTAATTGCTTAAAAATATATTTTCATGGCTGATACCAGTAACAAAAAATGTCTGTATGTCAAAAGACTCTGTGCTAATCAGTTAACCATAACATGTGCCACCCCATGCTTAGGGACAGTGTAGCTGTTAACAGCTTGAAACTATTAAAATGTACTAACAGGGTACTTCCTTTCACTTTTTTCATGAAAATGCTTCTTTACTCTAAAAAGAAGGAATGGAACTTTTAATTTAAGCACTATCAGTGAAAACTGAAAATAAGTCACCTAGTTTGAGTTCAAAACACATTACATTTGATGCTGTTCATTAGAGTAACACTTGAAAAGTCACTCAATTGCTAATATACCACATCAACTCAGAGGGTACCTATTAGATCTGGTTACACTCAAGAGACAAGAACTCGATTTCCAGCTCCAGAGATCAGGTCAAGAATTGCAATAACAATTAGTAATTAGTAGTTAGATCTCAATTTACCACATTAGAAGGTCATTTCTCCAAAGTATTTAGTCTCTTGAGAGGAAAAGAATATGAGACTATAAACCGTTGAGACTTTCTTCAAATCTTTAGACACGTAAGTATAATTAGATCTTTCTAAAATTCATGTCTAGACTTAATTGCACACTTAGTAGAAATAAACAACAGCAAAAGTATTCTTGATTTAAGATATTTTTTTGCCATTTTACAGTGATTAAATCCCTGTGATCATGAATCAAGGACATTTTTGGAAGGGAGAGAAATTTTAAATATATTTTTTACTATCCCCATACAAAACTACTAGTGTCAGAAAAATATAAAACATATAATTTAAAAAAGTTATTCTTTTTTAGCAGTAATATGACTATTTTCTGATCAAATGCATAAAAAGTGAAAAATCTCGTTCCAAAACTAAGATAAGTTTAATGAATTTTATTTTCTTAAACAACAAACTGTGATCTAACTTAAGATAACTTTACTAGGAAAAGAGTTAACCTTAATTGCTGAATTTCTATTTTTGATTTTGTTTTTTAGTCACATACCTAGTGCTGCTTAAGGGGTGCTCCTGGCTTTGCTTTCAGGGACCATCCTTGGTAGTGCTCAGGGAACTATATGGGGTGGCCAGGGACTGAACTTCGTTTGAAGTGTGCAAGGCAAGAGTGCTAGCCATTGTACTATCTCTCAGGCTTTAAACTCCTAATAATTTTTTAACTTCACATTCAGATTTTCAAATCTTATTTTAGGTATATGCAGTGAATTAATGAGATAGACTTTCTTATTATTGGGTAGGCTGAAGGGATTTCCTATTTACCTATTTTTATGCCTGTCATATCTGGAATATAAATTAACTCATGCAGGGTTACTCATGCTTTATAAAGGTCATCTTGGAAGCAGAATTCTTTCTTCCTATTACTCTGTTCAAAGATGTCTTCTGGAGATTTACCTCTCTGGGATTTTACTACATCCGACTGTACATTGTCATAAAACAGGACCCAGATTCTACCATGCTAGAACCAATTCATCACTTTCTTCTCCACAGGCAAGGTATTTTTCTTTGATCTCATAAATACCCTTTTATTTTTCCTGAATTTTAAGTGATCTCTTATCTCAGACACTATCATTTGTAATCTACTTATATTATTGCAAAAATAGACTTCAGGATATTTTATAGATTGCTTTAGTACTTAAAATAACTAATTTCCTCATTGCTGCAATAAAGCTGGAGTCAACTATCTTTTTTCAGAAAAAGGAAAAACATATAAAAGAAAGTAAATTGAAATTATATCCTTAAATATTATCTAGTCATATTTTGGAAATTTAAGTAGCCTGAAATAATTAAGTTTTAGACAACATATTATCAGGTGTTGGAGGACAGGTTTAGCTAACCTGGGAGCTTTGTTGTTTTGCCCACTCCCAGCTTAATCTATTTAAGCCAAGGTTCATTCTAATGAGACCTCTCTTCTACGTAAACACTGCTAGAGGGTATGTCAATTACAGAAGTCACCTTGATTGAATAACTTCTGACTTATACATCTACTAAGACTTCTGTGTTTTCTAGATTGGGCACAGCTCCTCTTTATACCCACTGCACCCAACGTGGGACAGTTAGAATTTACCAGGAGACTACCACTCTGGCTACGTTGAGACTATAGGAAGACTATAGGAAGGATCATACTAGTTTGCTCTAAGCAGGCGAGTGTGACCCTTTCAGTACACGAGAACAAGAAGAACAAGATACTCAGAATCATCCTGGTGCAGATAATAATAAGAAGGATCTTTTGGGTACCATCTAGATTACATGAAGCTCATGAAATTAAGATATATTACTTTATATCCTCCCTCTCTCCAGTGTTTTACATAAGAGATAATCTATTATGGATTAGTCCTTGTCATCACTATCACTATCTTTCCGTTCAACATCTATTTGCTAGAGCGGGCACCAGTAATATCTCTATATGTCCTGTCTCATGCTAGTAGAACCCAAAGGCATCCACTTGCTCCAGGAACATAAAGAGGCTCAAACCATTATATTAGGTCATGGGGATGACCTAATATAAATGTTATTGGTATTTGGCATATCAAATATGACACGAGAAGCTTGCCAGGCTTGCCGTGCGGGTGGCATACTCTTGTAGTCACCTCTAAATAAAGCAATTATTGAAGAACCGCTTAGCCGCTAGCAGCCGCTTGAGCTGGGCTGTGATAGTCTGGTCTGCTGGGTGGAGTTGTGACAAGAGGGAAGTCCTGATGTGGAAAATGGCGGCCCCCATGGAGTAGGGGGGGTCGTCTGGCTTGTTGTTAGGCTCTGCTGGGGTGGCAGGCCAGGGGCTAGAACCTGCCTTTCCTCCCGGGTGCCTCATGAGCGGCTGGGCACAGGGAGAGCAAGTAGCAGCTCTGCCCCATGTCTGAGAGTCTCTGGTTCAGCAAACCTGGGCCGGATTGAAAAAAAAACTGCTGCAGGTTGGGTGTCGATGATCCGGGCTGTGACATTCTGGTCTGCTGGGTGGAGTTGTGAGGAGAGGGAAGTCCAGTTGTGGAAAATGATGGCCCCCATGAAGTAGGGGGATTGTCTGGCTTGTTGTGAGGCTCTGCTGGGGTGGCAGTCCAGGGCTAGAACCTGCCATGCCTCCTGGGTACCTCATGAGCGTCTGGGCACAGAGAGAGCAAGTAGCAATTCTTCCCCATGTCTGAGAGTCCCTGGCATAACCTTGGCATAACCTTTGTTTATACCTGCAATAGGGTGTGGCACTGCTCTTCTACACTCTGTTTAGGGTTCTTTGTTGATATAACCTTCCTGGTTGGATTACTTTGGTGTATATAAGGGGACTGACTTGAGGCCCCTTCGCTTTGGGCCTTTTGCTTTTGGCTCCTGTGGCTTTTGCTCCTCGGCCTTTTGCTTTTGGCTTTTTGCTCTTTGGTCTTTTGCTCCTTCTTCTCGGTAGGACTCATCTCGGGTGAGATCCTCTATCTTTGGTGGGGACTTAGGCTCTTTTGTATGGTCTGAGTTCGGACCAGAGCTAGAATTTGTTCATTATATTGGAGTGCTGTGGAAGAGCTTTTGTACTATTAAAAGCCTTTTGGAACTGCACCAGACTCATGAGTTTTCATCTGTTCCCCGACGTCCTCGGAGGTAGAAGAGAACTTCTGACCTGACACTGTTGGGGACCCCGGCGGCATTCCTCAACAATCAGGCAATTGGTTAAACTCAAAAGGCAACAAGTTTTCTAAAATACAAATACTGTTAATGATTAAATGAATTTTTTACACTAGAAGTTTCATAGAAAATTTACTAGAATAGAGAATTCCTCCCAATAAAAATAGTGTGTTCTTATGGCATCAATAATTACATGAGTAAGTACTTCTGAATAAGGGTTTTTGCATACACTGTCTAAATAAATGATTTCAATAAGATATTTTTATAAAATATTGAATATTTATGTCCATACTAGGAAAATTTATATAGAATACCTAGTTGGAAAGGAGAGCTAGATAAGTCATACTATATCTTCTTTCACAGTACACAAAATGGTATATATTTATACCATATGATTTCCTTAATCTTTTGATAGGAATTTGGCAATACAATATATCAAATTGTTGAAAACTCAATAGAATGCTGAAATGTGTAGTTAACTTTTTTGGAGAAAGTGTTAAAGCTAACAGCATAAAGAAAATGAAAGACAAAATATGTCAATTCAACTTTAGTTTTCTTTACAAAAAGACAAGAATATTAAACCTGTTTTTTTTTACATAAACAAATAAGATGATTTGCACACATATAAAAGTAAATTCAAGTCACTTTAGTGTTAGCACTGGAATACTATTAAAAGAAAGGGGAACAAAAAGAGATAATTCAAAAAATCTATCCATATTCTCTATTGTGTTGCTTCAGTTATATCAGATACTCCAGGTCACACAGAAGTGTTAATGACATTCTCATGACAATTACAAAAACAAAAATAAGTAATTTTAAAAATAAAATATAAATGCATGTTCTGAATATTACACAAGTAACTAAAACAAACAAATGCAAGCAAAGGCAGTTGAAAATTTTGGATATGAATGATACAGTTCTTGTTTCTATCATTGACTGGACATTTAAATGTAACTGTTAATTTGTCATTAAAATTCTATTTACTTTACCTCTGACTAAGTTAAAAAGAGAAATAATGTTTGGGAAAAACAGAGAGAAATCTCATTTATTTTGTGCCCTGGAACTCAGTGTTCAAAATAGTCACTGCCCTTCCCTGACTTTCAGTTCTGAATTTATATGTTGCACAAAGAAAGTTAAATAAGAAATGGTATAATATGGGACAGCACTGATTCTTAAACCCCAGTAGGAATTTAATATATTGACAATTTTGTTACTATATCATCCAGAAAATTATATTCTCAAGCAATTAAACCTTATCTCCCTCTAGTTTAGAAGTCATGAACCATCAATTTTTCTATTTTAGTTAATCAATCTCTATTCTTGGTCTAAGAAGTTATGGCTGGGGTTACTTGATATAAAAGTATTGCAAGAACTATCTAGAGTTGATAAAATATTTCAACCTGTGGGAAAAATAGTCTCTAAGGTCCAGCTCAGAGAAGTTCTGAAAGCAGAAGTTCAGTAGATTCTTGAGCAACATTTTAATCCATATGACTATCAAAGGTATATCACTTGAGTAATGAAATTTATTATAATTTACAATTACAAAAGGATATCAATTTACTATAAAATAGAAACAAAAATAAAATGTGAACTATATTAAACAATAAATTAATGTAGCTGTCTAAGAAGTTTTAGTGTATATTTTAATTAAAAAACATTGGTTTCTAAAACTGAATGTGGTTTAGGTGTCAATTTCACTCTTATTTTAACAATATATTACCATACCACATCCAGTATTGATGTATCGCTATTTTTATATCTTTTTGGCTTTTTTGGGGTCACTCCTGGTGTTACTAAGGTGTTTACTTCTTGCTCTGCACTCAGGAATTGCCCCTTGTTGGTGCTCAGGGCGCCATAAGGAATGCTGAAGATTAAACCCAGGTTAGCCACATGCAAGGCAAATACCCTACCCTCTGAAATATTGCTCCAGACCATTAAGTACCACTCTTTATCCACTGCTGTAACTTAAACTATCTTCCTACTCTACATATTACCTTTCCCATATTACCACATATTGTCTCACAGAGCCTTAGTACTGAGTTTTTCTTTTTCTCTGTTCACTTGTCTTTATTTTTATAAATCACATATATGAAGGAGATTATGTTTTTTATCTTTTTTCTTATTTGTCTTAGCATGACACCTTCTGGTTCCATTTTACTTATCTCAAAAGGAAAAAATTTCATTTTTTTAATAGAGGAATTGTGTGGCACATTTCTTCCTACACAGTTTCTTATCATCTGCTCTGTTTTTTGACAATTATGTTATTTCCTTATCTTGCCAATTTTAAATAGAGCATAGATATTCTATAACATTTCTGAATTAGTGTTTGTTTTGTATTTTATCAATATATATTAGAAGTTGCATATCCGGACCTCCCTCTTGTCAGAATCCAGCAGGCGAGCCTATCACAAGGATCGTCAAGCATTTATTGATGAACCGCACAAGCGCCGCATGGTTCATCAATAAATGCTGTATTTCAGGGTGACTGCAAGAGTATGCCACCCACACCGCAAGCCTGGCAAGCTGCCTATGTCGTATTTGATATGCCACATGCCAGTAACAATTATGTTAGGTCACTCCCATGACCTAATATAATGGTTTGAGGCTCTTTATGTTCCAGGAGCAAGCAGATGCTCTTGGGCTCTACTAGCATGAGACAGGACATATGGAGATGTTACTGGAGCCTGCTCGAGCAAATTCATGATGAACGGGAAGATAGTGATAGATAGTGAATTATTGGATTACAGAGGGTGTATATACTTTCTCAAAACTTTGAGATCCTCCTCACTCTTTATCTCTCTCTTTTAATGGGAGCACACCCTATGGTGCTCAAGGATTATTCCTGTCTCTGCACTCAAGGATCATCCTGGAAGGTTCAGGAAACCAGATGATGTGCTAGAATTGAACCTTAATTGACATCCTGCAAAGCAAGAAACATCCTCTTGCCTGAATATCATTCAGAACAAAAAAAATAGGTATCTATTAACTCTTTCTTCTACAGATGAATGACCAATTGAATCCATTTATGATAAAAGGTTCTCAACAACATAGAGACAGGATGATATTTCCACAGTAAAGTGTCCATACAAGATATCTATGGCTAATATAAAATGATAAAAAACTGAAATATTTTATCTAAGATGAGAAACAAGAAGAAGATGTCCGTTCTCAAGCCCACTATATAACATAATTAGAGACATTCTAACTTTAACAATCAGGCAGCACAGAGAAATAAAATAGAGAAAAATTGAAATAGAAGGAAATTATTGCTATCTGCAGGTGCTGTGATAATATTCATGAGAAAACCCCAAAGATACTTCTAAAACTCTAAAGAAAAATAAATCATTACAATAAACTGACAGCCTACACAATAAGCATTAAAAGCTTATTGCATTTCAGTTTGCATACAATGAATTAGAACAGAAAGAAAGTTAAAGCTCCCACTTAAAAACATCCATTAAAAAATTAAATGAGATGTTGTAGGGAGTGCATTAGATTGAGTACATGTTTTGCATCCATGTCTGGTATAACCGCTAAGCACAAGTGGGTGAGACTCCACCCAAAATAAACATAAGATAACTAAATTATAAACATAAAAATATTAAAGGCCAAGAAACAAAATCAACAGAGGATTTGTTGTTTTGCCTCTGTGTGTGTGGGGAGTCAAACCGAAGGTGTTTGTGGCCTACTTCTAGCTTGGTCATCATTCACAGCAGTGATTGGTGCACCATGCAGTGCCAAGGATAAACTAGGACATACACCATGTAAATCATGTTGTCAGCTCATCGAATGATATCTCCCGTCCTAAAATGTTGGTTTTTAATTTTTGGGCCTCCCAAATAATCCAATTCTTAGTCAACTGGGATGCTGGTTTAATACAAGAATATAAGGAAGTGGTATTGCTTTGGCCTTGCAGTGCCAGAGATTACCTGGGATAACCCAAGAGTGCTGAGTGTCTGCACATTATATCTGCCATTTCTAGGATTCTTTAAGGTGGCACCAAGTGATGACATCAGTGGATTATGCAGAGTCATCATCTAAAAACTATCTTAGCTATGCTCAGTTTATCCACGGAGAGTTTATGCATATGGAATCCATTTGTTTCATTACAGCATAGGTAATATGGTTACAATAGTAGTGGTGGTTTAGTTATGCTGTAAAAAAGTTATTTCATCTATACCTATAATCCTCCACCATTTTATTTATTTGCTTGCTTGTTTATTTAATTATTTTGCTTTTGTTTTCTGGGTCACACCCAGCAATGCTCAGGGGTTACTCCTGTCTCTTTGCTCAGGAATTACTCCTGGCGGTGCTTCAGGGATCCATTACTTTTTTTTTAAAAAATATAACAAACTAGTAGACTTAATATAATAAACTTCTGCTATCTTCTGCCTTCTTCATTATACTAATTATCAAAACGGAATTGTAAAATGTGTATTTCCCTCTTTTTACTTTTATTCTTAGCTTTAACCCGTGTCTTTTGTATTGTGTTCAAATCAGAGGCAAATATCAAGGCCTATCTCAATGATCTTAGTCTTGAAGTGTGTCCTTTACATGCGTTTATACAGAGGGTATGCCCTCTGTGCTACCAGTGCTAATATTCCTGTCATAATAATAAACAGATTTTTCACTTTTAATTTGTTGAGATAACATTGATTTGCAATAGGGTAAAATACTTACATATTTTAGGTGTATAATATTACCACACCACATCAACCACCGAAGAGCCAACATCATTCTCTCTCAATATCATTCTAGCCTTCTATTCCTCAAAATCTCCGTAGATTAAGAAATTATTTTACTACACATTTTCTATATTTCCTTTTTCTTTGTTTCTACATTAATACTTATATATATATGCCTATACATATTGATATATAAATCAATTACCTGCTCTTTGACCTATTTCACTTAGCATGATGTCCATGTTCCTCTTTTAAAAAAAAAGGCAAGACCTGTATGACTGAAACCCGATCATTAATAACTTTCTAATGGTTTATATCTAGTGATTCAATGATTCAATAAAAAAAACTTAAAAAGAAAGATTTCAGAAAAAAATGAAAATATTCATAGTCCTTCACACTGACACACAAAGAGAAAAAGCGGGGAAAGGAGGGAAGAGTTCATCTTTTCTCAGATTTGAGTAGTATTCTTTTTTCACAACTACTAAGTTTCAGAATAGCACAACACCCCCTTTTTTTCATCTTTATCCATTTGGTTTGGACTACACCCAAAGTCAATATCATGGAGTACTTTGCTGTTTTTTCAAACATTTTTGTTTATATTTTGTGTATCTGATCTAACACCCAAATATTTTTGTTCATTTGCTTTTCAGTTTTGGTTCTCTTTAGGCTTTTGGGTCACACCTGGCTCTGCTAAGAGCTCTCTCCTCAGTCTGCTCTCTGAGATCCCTTCGGCCAGTCTCACTGAACTATATGGGGTGTCAGGGATTGAAGCTGGCAACTGACTGCTTCAAGCAAATTATATTTGTGGAAATACAACGAAGTTTTATTTATTTGTTGCCTGTCTCTTTACCATAGTGCCCACTGTGCTAAATCTTTATCCCCTAACACCCAAGTCTTTAATGAATTTTGATTTAATTTTTGTTTATATGGTGGAACCTTGATGCAGTTTCTTTTTCTTTAGTCTAGTTTTAGTGACACTCTTCATTAAAGAGGCATTCCTTTCTCCACTTTATTCTCTTGACTGCATTGCATTAAATAACTGAAATGTATACTTGAAGGTAGATGCAAGGCTTTCAATTCTATTCCATTATTTTTGTGTCTGCTTTAATTCTAGCATCATTTTTTAGATTGCTTCAGTTCTACAGCCTTTTCTCAAATCAGGAAACACGATACCTCTGGATTGTTTTAACTACTTGGGGAGTTTTGTGGTTCTGTACAATATTTAGAATTTATTCCGAGTCTTTTAAAAATGCCAATGGAATTAATTCTTACAAAATCACATTAAATTTCTATGTTTTAGGTGTGGTACATCAGTAAACGCAAAAAACCAAGAATGCCTGCATGAGAGAGTCTGGTAGGCTACCTGTGTCATATTTGATATGCCAATAACAGTAACAATAATAGACCTCTTTCCAATGACCTAAAGGAATGGTTTGAGGCTCTTCATGTTCCTGGACTGAGCAATGGCCCTTGAGCTATACTAGCATGACAGGGACAAATAGAGATGTTACTGGTGCCCACTGGAGCAAATTGATGCACAGAGGGAAGACAAGTGATCACTGTATCACTGTATCACTGTATCACTGTCTTCCCGTTCATCATCGATTTGCTCAAGCGGGCACCAGTAACATATCCATATGTCCTGTCTCAATCTAGTAGAGCCCAAGGCCATCTGCTTGCTCCAGGAACATAAAGATCCTCAAACCATTCCATCCGGTCATGGGAATGAGGTATATAATTGTTACTGGTATTTGGCATATCAAATACAACATGGGTAGCTTGCCAGGCTCTGCCATTTGGGTGGCATACTCTTGTAGTCACCTCTGATCTACAGCATTTATTGATGAACTGTGCAGTGGCTTGCAGGCTGTGATCAGCTCTTCTGCAGGGTAGAGTTCTGAAGAGAGGGAAGTCCGGATGTGGAAAATGGCGGCCCTCATGGAGTGGGGGTCATCAGGCTTGTTAGGAGGCTCTGCTGGGATGGCGGGGCAGGGCTAGAACCTGCCGTCTCTCCTGGGTGCCTCTTGAGCATCTGGGCACAGGGAGAGCTGATAGATAGCAACTCAGCCCCATGTCTGTGAGTCTCTGGATCAGCATACCTGGGTCAGACTTGAAAAAACTGCTGTAGGGTGTGTCTGATGAGCTGGGCTGCAATAGGCTCTTCTACTGGGTGGAGTTCTGACGAGAGGGAAGTAAGGATATGGAAGATGGCAGCCCTCATGGAGTGGGGGTTCATCTGGCTTGTTGCGAATCTCTGCTGGGTTGGCGGGCCAGGGCTAGAACCTGCCATCCTGCCGGGTGCCTCATGAGCAGCTGGGCACAGGGAAGCTGGTAGCAGCTCTGCCCCATGTCTGTGAGTCTCTGGATCAGCATACCTAGGCCGGACTTGAAAAAGACTGCTGCAGTGTGGGTCCGATGAGTCTGGCTGTATTAGGCTCTTCTGCTAGGTGGAGTTCTGATGAGAGGGAAGTCTGGATGTGGACAATGCCCTCATGGAGTGGGGGATCATCTGGCTTGTTGTGAGGCTCTGCTGGGGTGGTGGGCCAGGGCTAGAACCTGCCATCCCTGCTGGTGCCTGTGAGTGGCTGGGCACAGGGAGAACTGGTAGAAGCTCTGCCTCATGTCTGTGAGTCTCTGGATCAGCATACCTAGGCCAGACTTGAAAAAGACTGCTGAAGTGTGGATCCGATAAGCCGGGCTGTAATAGGCTCTTCTGCTGGGTGGAATTATGAAGAGAGGGGAAGTCCGGATATGGAAAATGGCGGCCCTAATGGAGTGGGGGTCCGTCTGGCTTGTTGCAAGGCTCTGCTGGGGTGGTGGGCCAGGGCTAGAACCTGACACCTCTCCTGGGTGCCTTGTGAGTGGCTTGGCACAGGGACAGCCAGTAGCAGCTCTGCCCCATGTCTGTGATTCTCTAGATCAGCATCACCATATTTTGTGTATCACTGTCTTCCCGTTCATCTTCGATTTGCTTGAGCAGGCACCGGTAACATCTCCATATGACCTGTCTCATGCAAGTAGAGCCCAAGGGTACCTGCTTGCTCCAGGAACATAAAGAGCCTAAAACCATTCCATCAGGTCATGGTAATGAGGTCTATAATTGTTACTGGTATCTGGCATATCAAATATGACACGGGTAGCTTGCCAGGCTCTGCCGTGAGGGTCATCTCAAAATCCAGCATTTATTGATGAACCGAGCTGGGCTGTGATAGGCTGGTCTGCTGGGTGGAGTTCTGACGAGGGGGAAGTCTGGATGTGGAAAATGGAGGTCCTCATAGAGTGGGGGGGTCACCTGGCTTGTTGTGAGGCGCTGCTGGGGTGGTGGGCCAGAGCTAGAACCTGCCATCCCTCCCGGGCACCTCATGAGTGGCTGGGCACAGTGAGAGCCAGTAGCAGCTCTGTCCCATGTCTGTCTCTGTATCAGCATACCTGGGCCAGATTAAAAAAAGACTGCAGCAGGGTGGATCTCGATGAGCCAGGCTGTGATAGGCTGGTCTGCTAGGTGGAATTCTGACAAGGAGGAAGTCTGGATGTGGAAAATGGAGGTCTCATGGAGTGGGGGGGTCGTCTGGCTTGTTGTGAGGCTCTGCTGGGGTGGCGGGCCAGGGCTAGAACCTGCCATCCATCCTGGGCACCTCATGAGCGGCTGGGCACATTGAGAGTCAGTAGAAGCTCTGCCCCATGTCTATTTTGTGTATCTTGGTTATTTTAGAAGGTGATGTTCCTAATCCATGAAGCAAATATTTTTCTACTGCCTTTTTCTTCTATTTTAAACAGAATTTTTTAATGCAAAAGTATTTACACTCCTTTTGATTTTAAGGCAACTGTTTTTACTGAAATTCTAAATATACTGTATTTTAGTTTTTATTTTCAGTAGTTAATTTCATGTAGAGATAAAACAAGGCTTTATTTATTTGTTGCCTGTATCTTTACCATCACTTGATCACTTGACATCCCACTATTCATTGATGTGCTCAAGCAGGCGCCAGTAATATTTCCATTTGACCCTATCACATGCCAGTGTACCCCAATGGCATCTGGTTGCTTTAGGAATAGAAAGAGCCTCAAATGATTTGTTCAGAGTCTTGATGAAGATATCTGACCATCTTATAGGTGGGTGGCTGTCAGGGACTCCACCAGGGTCCCCAACAGTGCCGGGAAGCAAGTTCCCTTCTACCTCTGAAGCCGGTGAGGAATGGATGAAAACTCAGGAATCCGATGCAGTTTTAAAAGGGCCTTACTATCACAGGTTCCAATATACAATCCAAGAGCAGGGAAAACCTCCAGACTCTGGGTTCCCAGCTAGGCCCCAGCCACGAGTAGGCCAAGATGGCTGCCATCACGTGTTGAGGCTCAACAAAGAATGGAGAGGACGGAGAAGCAAAATGCCAAGGGAAGCCGAAATGGCAAAAAGGGGAAGAAAGAAGGCTTCTTTCTTCTTGCAGCTTATTTTATAGCTATAAATTCGCCCAAAACTTCCCAGCCCAGCCCATTCTGGGGTGGGCTATCTAGAGATGAAAACAGGAAAATAGCTCTATAGAAATGTAGCAACTTCAGGAGACCTTCTGGCTGTTTACAAGGACAGAGAGATAATTCAAAGCCTCCTAGCAGAGCTGGGAGGAGCTATAAGCTAAATGTAACTTCCCCTGGCAGGAAGGGTCAAATGCCCTCAGGTAATTTCTCCCAGCAACTCACCTAATGTCTTGAGCCAAGATCTGCCTGGAAATCCCTTTTAGGTTAGAGAAGGGGGTTTCTGATATGGCATGTCTCTGTACCAAAGACTATACTAATGCCAGTTAAACATTTCTCCAAGCCTTCACAAGAGTCTCCTTTACTTCATGGTAGTTTTGTATTTTAGTTGTCTTTGAGTTATCAGGGAGTCATGCTTGCTTGCTTGAAGGCAAACAGCATTTCTCTCTGGTCTAATTACTCAGAGATCCAACGTGACCAGGCAAATATTCTGATAAGACCTAACTAGTCCCACGATGATTGTGGTAGCATGAGAGAATATTTATACCAGCCAGTATAGAATACATGGTCAGATGAACTGCCACATTATGACTATGCCCCTAAGAAGTGACCTGCAGGAGGCAATCCAGGGCAAATGCAGAGGCCTAGGCTTTAAGGTGTCCTGCAACAGGCGGCCACGTGATCTTTTGACATTCTGTCGGTTCCAGTCAGTAATGCCTCTAGTCCAGCAGTTGTCTCCAAATTGCATTACATGTCCAGCCCATCTGATTTTCGATGCCTTGGCAAATGAGACATCGTCCCTGACTCTGGAACAGCGACAGAAGTCGGAGCTCTGGATTCCTTCTTTCACTTGAGTGAGGCATGATATTCAAAGCATAGCTCTTTTGATTTCTCTTTGGGAGACCCTAATATTTCTGATAGCTTTTTGATGATTTATTTAGAGCTTTCTAATTATATGTCATAAGCAAATACTGTCAGTTCAACTTTTATTCCTAATAAGTACCTATATTTTCTCTTTATTCTTAAATTTTTGTGGTCCAGGATTCTAATAGTTTTGAATAATAATAGTGAAAGTGATATCCTTATCTATGTTGATATTTAAAAAAAGACTTTAAGTCTTTTAGTGTTATAAAATTAACTACTTTTTTCTGTAGGGTGGAAATCTGATGAGCAGGGCTGTGATCAGATCTTCCACTGGGTGGAGTTCTGACGAGCTGTGGAGGAGTCTGGATGTTGAAAATGGCTGCCCTCATGGTGGGGGTTCCTCTGGATTCTTGCGTGGCTCTGCTGGGATGGCAGGCCAGGATTGTGGGTCATCTATTTCAAGCCCAGCTATGCCTGATCCAGAGAATCAGAGACACGGGGTAGAGTTGCTACCGGCTCTCCCTGTGCCCAGCTGGGGTAGAGCTGCTACTGTCTCTCCCTGTGCTCAGCCGATCATGAGGAGCTAAGGAGGTAACGCAGGTTCTAGGCCTGGCCCAAATCCCAGTAGAAACTCGCAAGAAGCCAGAGAAACCCCCACACCATGAGGGCTGCTATTTTCAACATCCGGACTCCAAAGTTCGTCAAAGCTCCAACCAGCAGAAGAGTTGATACCAGCCCTGCTTGTAAAAGTGCCACCCTACAGCTGTCTATTTCAAGCCCAGGTATGTCTGATCAAGAGACTCAGAGACATGGGTTAGAGCTGCTACCAGCTCTTCCTGTGCGGCGCCGTCATGCAGAGCCCAGGAGGGAAGGTGGGTTCTAGTCCTGGCCCACCATCCTAGCAGAGCTTCACCACGAATCCAGAGGAACCCCCCATACCATGAAGACCGCCATTTTCAACAACCAGACTCCACAGCTCATCAGAGCTCTACCCAGCAGAAAAGTATATATTTCCCCATTCATCAATACATGCGTGAGATGAGAGGCTATAACAAGAGTATACAACCACTGCGGCAGAGCCTGGCAAGCTACTTGTGTCATATTTGATATTCCAAAAACCAGTAACAATTACAGACCTCATTCCCATGACCTGAAAGAATGGTTTGAGGCTCTTCATGTTCCTGGAGCAAGCAGTTGCCCTTTGGCTACACTAGTATATACACTAGTATATGACAGGATGTATGGAGATGTTACTGGACCCTGCTCAAGCAAATCAATGAACAATGGGAAAACAAGTGATACAAGTGATTTATTATTTCTATGTGCCTTCATAGCTTTGTGGTAAGTTTATTCTATGCCTATTTTGTTGAATTTTAATCATAGAAAAATGTTGAATATAAACCAAAAGCAGTCTCTTTATTTATAAATATGATAATATGGTTTTATACTTTTGATAATTTGATAATCAGATAATTTGATAATATGGTTTTATATTTTTCTGATATAGTGTATCATATTCATTGATTTGCATATGTTGAGTTATCATATTACCTGAATGAATTTTGCTTGGATATGACTACAGTGCTACCTATGTATTGCTAAATTTTATATGTTATGGTTGTTTTATATCTATGATCATCAAAGACATACGTCTGCAGTTGTTTTGTGTATGACATCTATTTTCTGTATCCAGGTATTTTCAATCATAGACATTTTTTGGAAGAATTTATTTTTCTTTAATTTTCTATATAAAATCTTGACATCTGCGAGAACTAGGTAGCAAATTACTTTTGAACTTACCATTAAGTATAAAAATTTCTATGTATCTTTATATTCTTATATGGTCTTAGTTTATACATATAAAATTAATGAAAATAATTAAAGAAATTAGTTTAAAATTTTCTTTATATCCAAATAAGCCTGATTACCTTTGCTTTTCAAATTAATATTTGGTATGCTAAAAGGTTTTCTTTGGGGGCTCACCTGACTGAGCTTAGGGCTTACTTCTGATTTTTGCACTCAGCAATCACTTTTGGTAGTCTTTGAGGAAGCATAGTGGTGCTGAAGATAAAATACTGGTTAGCTGTTTATAAGGTAAGAGTGCCTTACCCACTGTGCTTATCTCACTGACCCCTAAAATGTTTTAATAAGGTTCAAAAATTCCATAAACAATTATTAGTGTCTGATTTCCATGGTATTTTATAATACTATATTGAAGACAAAGGGCAGAATTAAATTAAGCACAATGGAGGCATAAAGTAAAAAAAATCAGCAAGTGCATTTTGAAGTATAGACTTGAAGATCATAAGTGGTTTTGTGAAATTTTGGAGATGGGATAATGGTACTAAGCATTCACAAGAGAAATTACAGTGACATTAATACTTTATAAATTTAATAATAAATTGATAATAAGTACTCTCTAAGAGTAGTGGAATTTATGTGTTTGGCATTGCCAATAATCGAGAATATTTTCTCTATTTTCTCTATTTTACCTACCTTCTGAACCCATGAGCTTATAGTAGTTTCCAACCCTTGGTAGGTCCTCTTGACCTCTGTTCTCCCAGGTGTTTGATACTATTTTTATATTCCACAAACTAGTGTAGTTATTCTATATCTGTCCTCCTTCTGGCTCATTTCACTTACCGATACTCCCCATATCCATTTATTGATAGACGAATTTCATGACTTCATTTTTCCAATAGCTGCAAAATATTCCATTGTGTAGATGTACACATGGTTTCTTTATCCAGTCATCGGTCATGGGGAAGATGGTATGAGAGAGAGGGGCACAGTGGTATTGGGAAATGTACACTGGTGGAAGGATGGGTGTTGGAGCACTGTATGATTGAAACCCAATCATGAACAGCTTTGTAATGGTCTTTCACATGGTGATTCAGTAAAAAAAAATATAATATTTTCCCCCATCTTTTAAGTGGTACTATATAGTAAGCATTATTATTTCAGGTGAAGAAACTTAGGTATAAATATTAAATGACTTCACCTAAAGTTTCTGCAAAGAAAGAAATTAAATAAATATCTCTGTACTACAATGTCAGCCTCCAATTATTTGTATCTAAAATTAAGTAAGTTCACATATGTTTACCTACTATCATCAGTAATTGAACTTCTTATATGTAGGCTTTTACCATTAACTACTTTTGGAGACGGAGCTATAGAACAGTGGGGAGGGTGTGTGCCTTGCATGCAGCTGACCGGGTTCAGTCCCCAGCATTACATATGGTCCCCCAGGCACCACAAGGAGTAAGTCCTGAAGGTAGAGCAAGGAGTAACCCCTGAGCACCGCCGGGTGTGACGCAAAAAGAAAAATAATAACATTAGCTACTTTCTTGGACTAGGAAACTAGAGATTAGTCATTAGGCACTGGCTACTCAAATGATGTGACCTGAGGAGGCCTCTCTGAGTCTAGCCAGTCCTTTGTTGACATCTCTGAAGATGAGCTATGAGAGCTACAAGACAACAGACTAGAGGGTTTATTACAGAGCTATCTGAACTGTTAATAAAAAAAAAAGTCAAAAGATCTGCTAAGAACAATCTCTCTGGGGCTTAAAAAACAGACACATTTGGGGCCAGAGTGATAGCCCAGCAGGTAGGACATTTGCCTTGCACACGGCCAACTGGGGTTCGATCCCTGGCATCCCATATGGTCCCCTGAACACTGCCAGGAAATAATTCCTGAGTGAAAAGGCCAGGAGAAACCCCTGAGCGTTGCCGGGTGTGACCCAAAAAGCAAAAAAAAAAAAAAAAAAGGACACATTTGAAATATGTATATAGAATGAAGAAGTAAAACTAATTCGGTAATTAGTCCAACCTATACAGTAAAAAGGAGGAAAGGGATGAATCAGTAATTGGTTGTTTTATTATTTAGCATTTTACAAAATTGAATGGAAAGAGGTAGAAAGAGGTAACTAATAAGAGGTAGTTAATATTTTGTATCAACAGAAGGAGAGTAAATAGGATTATATGCAGTTATGTAAATTTATGATTCTGGCCAAATAAATATTGATTGAATATCATTTTATCTTTATTGCTATCATTTATAATAAATCTATTGTTAATGAATTTTCCATAATAATTGAGGAACTGTTCAAATGGCATAATGTTCACCTATCATATTGTACTTTTACTGACTGAATTAAAGTTTTCTTTTAAAACTGAATTTCATAGTTTGACTTTTATTTTCTTGATAAAATACTGACAAACTGAGAAAAACCTTCACTGAGCACATATGATGGGCAAATATGCATCAAACTGCATTGACTGTGTAGCGTATGCATGGATTTGGTCCATTTTGTTTTAAGCTGTCAGATTAATTTCTCCTGGGCATCTCTCCTATTGCTGTGCATCTGAGCAAAATAATATTTTATTGTTGGTCATAATTAATAATTCATTGAAATATACCAAATTAATATACTCAAAATATGGATATAAATCATATTAGGCCTCTGAATATAAGTCTAGTCACAGTGTGATTTTTGCAATATAAATCAGTTATATGTTAGATCATTCACTATCAAAGCAAGTTGAAAATTATAATAGTAAAAAAGAAAATGACAGATTCTTTCTGCCTATGAATGAGAAAACAGATTTGTAAAATGTGAAACGAGCCATTCTGGCAAAGTCGAATTTGAACTTCAAGTGTAAACACTTGATTGAGTTAATGGCTGGGGTTTCTCAATCTCAGAAGCTCTGGTGCATGGGGAGGGTGAAGCAGAGGTTATGGGAACTCTTCAGCATTTTACTTAGAACATCCTTAGAGAACTTAATTAGGCAGATTACCTGTTATGCTTGGTGTAGTGTACTGAACCCTTTTAAGACGGTATGTCCTCAAGGCAAATGGAAGGCAAAGTCAGAGAGAATTACACTACACACAAATAACTCTGAGTGTTTTATTAGTGGGCCTCATAGAAACAAAATCTTCCCTGCCAATGCACCATTTAATGTTTAACTCAATTGAGTACCAAAGAGTTTGTTAAATGTCGAACAGCTATCTGGATTTATAGATCTAACCTGACTATCCTTTTTAGGGCTTTTTTTTTTTTTTTTTTTTTTTAGTCCTAGTGATACCATGCAAGCTTTGGAATAAAACAAAACCTTCAACCTCCATGTCTTTAACACTAAGAACTTTGTTCTAAATTACCAGATGACAGTATTTTCTCTTTTTAAGAAAAACAAATCTGCTTCTTGAAAAGTAGTATCTTGTAATTATAAACACCACAAATTATAATATATTAAAGATATGCCTCTGAACAGGAGCTGTTTACTAGTCATTTTAAGATGCAAATATTAATTTTCTGTATCTCTGTTAAATTTCTGATTCTTTTTTAATCACATTATTCCCCTAACCACCTACAGGGAAGGGTCACAATGTCAAGCAATCCTGAATGGTATTTTTGTGTGAATAGGGAACAAAGCTTTTAAAGGCCAGAGGTTCAGGAACATAAACCAGATGTGATCATTTTGAAAAGTCTACTTAGTTTGGGGTAGAAAGGTTAGCCTTTTAGATCTTTTTAAAAAATCTTACTGTCAAACATTCCATGGAAACAAAGCATTTTCCTATTTCAGACTGCTGCTGAAATACTTTTTTTTTTGCCCTGTTTTGATGAGATATTTGGTCTGATCTCTATTGGATATGTGCTTTCTACATGTAGAGTATGTAAGAAAATGTAATTTAAAATCTGCTAAAATATGATAGAATATTTAAGATTTCACTCCATTTCAAACAATATTGAATTGACTATTTTAAAATAGTCATTTCTGTGTATTTAAGCTTTCACTCTGTGGAAAAATACGATATTAAATTGAGTATTTAAAAAGGATAGTCACTTTTGGGGCCAGAGAGATATCACAGGGCTAAAATGAGGGGAATCCCTCAGCACCACATAGTCCTGAATTCCTGAGCGTGTTTTCATTCAGCTCATGCATATTGCTGGGGTGGCTTGGGTAACCCCAGGCATTTTAGTCCTCTCTTTTGAGATCCTTGCATTGAACTGTGGACCAAGTTGGCTTAGAAGTTCCAGAGGATTCTTCAAGCTACCTGAGTACTGATTTGGAGATATCTCCCCCAAAACTTGTGATGCCAACAAAATAATTTGATTTAAAATTTAATTTTCAATTGTCTGTGCAGTGCTAATCTAGGTTTTTTGTTTGTTTTGGTGTTCACTTGTAGTGGGCATGAGAGGGTGGCACACAAGCTATAATGGTCAGGCCTACTCCTGTCTCTGCACTCAGAACTTACTATTGGAGATGCTTTGATGAACAGTCTGGTGCCGGGTTTGAACCTGGATTGGCCACATGCAAGACCAGCACTCTCCCTGCTGTATTACCTCTCCAACCCTACATTATTATTTTTTTTAAGTAAAGCTTTTCTAAAAACTTAAATTCCTTCTATCTTAAGAATAATGGTTCATATGATGGACAATTGTCATTCTCTAGGATAACCAATTTATTAAAAAATGCATTCATTATTTTTGAAAGTTATAGATATTTTGTCCATTTTTATATTATGTTTTATAACTATCTATAAAACTTTTTAAATAGATACAGTCTCTCTCTAAGTAGAACTAGGTCTGTGTTTCTAGCATCCTTGTTTTATATTTGGTTAACAAATCATGTCAGTGTCTAAGTTCTGTATAGCGTCATTCTTGTTTTACTAACAAAGACAGTATTACATATATTTCTCAGCATTTGTTTTGATGGTATATGACCTTGACTAAATTCTTTTAAGTTACATTTTGTGGATAAAGTGTTTTAATTCCTTAAAGCTCAATTTTATCAACCATAAAACAATAACACATCATTTTATACGATGAATAAGACGGTTTAATGAGAAACTATATAAAATACTAACTTAGAGCCTAGTTCAACAGTGCCTGGTACATTGTAAATAGTCCATAAATTTTATTATCTCTAACTATATGTCAAATACTACCTTTGTTTTAAAAATACTGGCAGTCTTTGAAAAAAGTCTAAATTTATCTGTTAGTTAGAACCCTCTGATCATTTACAAATCCTTAAAATCTCTGCACTATTAAAATGCACATATTAAAACAAATACCTTAAATGTCAATATTAAAATAAAGCTTATGAACTATGTATCTTATGAGATAAGGTATAAAATGATCTAGTATCATTGTCTTTATAGTTATGTAAGTGTTTATTTTATAATACCATATAAATTTAACTTCTATCTATCATTAAAATAATATGAATTCAAACTGAAAGTGAATTTACATTTGCTTCATTGAATTAAGTGTTGTGGCAGAGTCTACAAATTACTTTCTGACACTTTCTTTATTGATCCAATTCCTGATTTCTAGATGGCTGTAAGGACATCTGGAATAAATGTTATATTACTCTAGCCTCTGTGTTATATATACTGTCAGAAAAAAATAAATAAAGTTTGAGTGTCTCTTATGGCACAGTAAGTTAGTAGTACCACTTGCTGCCTTGGAGAATGTGAGTTATGTTGTACACATTTATTGATAGACATGAAAAATTTATTGCCAACTTATGTGTATAGACAGTCTCTCCTACCTACAATTTATTCTTGAAACAATGTCTGAACACTTCTGAATATCTTTTTAATTTCACAAATCTTATGCATTATTGATCTGGCAAAATAACTAATTTTATAGAAAAATAGTTGAACAAGACAAGGGTATAATCTTCATAAGATTCAATAGTCATATCATATATTCTAACATCCAAAGTCAACAAATCATAAAAGGGTGGGAAACTATATTTACTACTAAGAAATCACTATCACTGTCTTCCTGTTAATCATCTATTTGCTAGAGCGGGCACCAGTAATATCTCCATATGGTTGTCTCATGCTAGTAGAACCCAAAGGCATCCGACTAAGAAATCCACTCACTAAAAAATAACCATATACTACTTGTGATAAATATTTATGGATTATGTTCTTATACAATACTTATTATAATGGCTCTATTAGTGCTATAACTGGAAAAGGTGGGTCCAAGAATGTGAGTGACACCCTCGTCTCTCACTATTCCACTATATGATCCATTGGAAAAATATTGTTTCTAAACATTATCTTTAGTCTGTCATATTTTACAAAGCTTAGTCTCTTAGGAAAAAATAATGTATTTAAAAATATTTGTTCCACCAGCAGGCAGTAATAGCTGCTAAAATTATAATTTAACTGTGATATTCTGTGATTATATGAAATTTAACCAACATGCATAAAGCAACAATGTTTTATGAACTCCTTGATTAGAGTAGAGAGAATGGCCATGATACATTAGGACACAGGAACAATCTGTTATGCAGTTCATACTTCGGTGTGCCTAAGAGAATCTTTGCAACATCATTGAAAAAATTTTAGGGAAAAAAATATAGTCCTCAACATAGGGAATAATTATAAGAGTTTGAACCATTCAAATTTGAACTTTTGAGTGATTCATGCAATTAAATAATCCTGTGAAATAGGAAATAAGAATAAAAATAAATAAGAATTTCAAGAAACCGGAAGGAAATAAAAAAAATTCTTTGTCATTACCATTGATTGTCCAAATGAGACCTTTACAGCTAATCACATCATTCTTTGTTCTATTATGTAGTTATATTAAGAACTTTACACTTCTTCTAAATTCATTGCTTTATAATACAGTTATCTATCCAGTAGGGATGGTTTGCTAGTTTGTAATTTTTATTTCAGTTTATGATATATAATGATTAAACTTAATTGAATTAGAAGTTTAAAAAAAATCACAGAAACAGTAGCAAAGCTTGATAGAATGAATTTTCATTTAAAAAAAGGAGAGTGACATTATGCTATCTGGGATATTATTGTAGCTATACTATTTTTTTTTCTTGAAACTTAGTTTTAATGCTAAGACTATATATAGGTGACAAATATTTCCAGGACAGAGTTCTTAGATGATATAATATGCATTGGCTTATACTTCTTGATTTTTTCTTTACTCTGTTTTAAAACTGCACAAGCTAAAACACAAGAAATAAATAGAAACAAAATAAAGATTATGCTTACTAAAATTCTCATATTTAGAATTTTATTCAAAATACTTGATCACTTGACATCCCGTTATTCATTGATTTGCTCAAGCGGGCGCCAATAACATTTCCATTTGACCCTATCACGTGCCAGTGTAACCCAATGGCATCTGGATGCTTCAGGAATACTAAGAGCCTCAAACCGTTCATTCAGGGTCTTGACGAAGACATCTGACCATCTCGTAGGTGGGTGTCCACATGATCTTTTGACATCCCGTGGGATCCAGTTGACTGTTAGACGACTAGTCCAACAGTCGTCTCCAATCGAATTAAATTTAATAAAACATCTATTGACTCTGCATGTGTCCCATTCAACCCTGTATATTGCCACAAAGATGATTTCTTTGTTCAGAGAACTTCACTCATAAAATAAAGACTACAACTATGACATGTCACAGAGCAGTATAATAAAACTGAAAGTTAAATAATATAGGAAAGTAAATGTAACTAATTTTTCCATTTGGTTATGAAATGTTACACAGTTCTTTGAGTTTCTTGAGAAGGATTTTAGTAAAAATGGATATACAAGTGCTAAGATAGGCTTGCAACCTTTCAGATTTAGATTTAAGTTTAGGTGAAAATTCAGTTGTAAGGTAAGGGCCATTTTAGACAAATGCAGATATATGGTGAGTTTGTTCACATATAGAAACCTAGAGTGTGAAAGAACGATCTAATAAATGAAATCTATAAAAAGTAGAAAAACTTCTGATTGTATTAAGAATTAAGTAGAAAGAACATTTAGAGGAATTTATTTTTATTAGTAGGAAACAAAGAGTGACAGATCTAATACAGAAAAAAAACATGGATATAATGTATAGAATAATTCAAATGTGAGAAAGACTAGTAAGAACACTAGTTAGGTATTATTACTGCTGGAGGAAATATACCCAAGACAACACTTATTAAATTAAGAATAGCTGAGAGAGTTTATATACAAAGTAGAACAAAAGTTACAGGGTTTAGTATTCTACTGAACATAAAATTTTGGCTAAAACACAGTTTCAAATTGTCTACTTTGTATTATTGTAGATATTATAACAATGACTTCTATTGGATACTCACATAGGCCAGTCAAGGTCTGATTAAAAATTTAATAGGTTCTATTCTGATTTCCTTATTCAAACTACCTATGTAAGGTTTAGGTAGATCCACATAGTTATTTTAAAGTGGAAATTGAAGCCAAGGTTACAAATGCAGACTTCAGTGGTACACCATTAGGAATTGGGAGACAGTATCAGTCAAGTATTTTTTAGCAATATCAATTCTCCTCCATTATTTGTCCCAGTGAACCTTACTCGACACCAAGACTTTTTGCAAAAGTTTGGAAATACATCCAAGTTCTGAAGTATTGAGAAGTACTAACAACCGAGTTAATAATGATAAAAGTTTTTTTACTTCACTGAAATGTTCTTAAATATCTCAAGTATTGGGTACAATTTTCATGGGAGTCATTGCCAGATAAATAAGTTTTATTAATTTAGACGTCTTGCCAACCCATTACTTAATGATGTTTTAAATACTCCTGGTATGTAATAAAGAATAGTTGATCAATGTTTATTAGCAAAGACCCCCTTGATGAGTTTTTATCAATAGATTTTGGCAAATTTCTTGTATCCAGTTGTCTCTTTCAATGATAGCAATCCTTGATGTATAAGTTACACTTTTATTCCAAATTGGGATATATTAGAAGTTATAATTGTTACTATACATTATCACATTATTTTAAAATATACCAACTCTCTCTTCTCTTCCCTTTTTGATAGAATAAAAACTGATTCTATTTTTATTTGATTCTTCTTAGTATTTAAGGGATATAATTGAAACTAGAATCATAATGAGGAAGCACAAATTATGTCTGATTATATACTCACCTATTAATGATAACATTTGTTAAAATTCTCTAAAGATATTTGATCTACATAAGTTATTTTGAAAGAAATTCAAGATTTAAGTTGTTGACTTTCCCATAATTGAATATTTTCATAGGGATTTTGGTGTGTATAGTAGTTTAGATGATAAAAAAAAATCCTGATTATGTATGATAAAATTTTGACAAAAAAGTTTTTAAGAGAGAATTACAATTGAAAGTAAGCATATTGAAAGAAGGCAGAAACCCAGCAACCCCTTCCCCAACCAGGGAAGGCCTACTCATGGAAAGTTACCAATATAGGGCCTAAGTAACCCTTTCATCCTGCATCTACAACAAAAGGCCCAGAAGGAATTCCTGTTTCCCACTCTGGCAGATGTTGGGAGACCCCCGCCCACATCCTGATATCCGGTCTGACCTGCACCCACCTAGCTATTGCTGACCTGCAATTCTGCACTTATGCCTAGCCACACCAAATATAGAAAGAAGTATTGAGTGTGACCTGGTTGGTATGTGATGGCAACTTATTGCAAAGTAATTGGCTGCCTACGCACAGACTTTGATGTAATCTATTGGATGGTTATGCACCGGCTTTTCTGTAGAAGTGGGAATTTTCTTTTAAAAGATCCCCTTGAAGGGCTCGGGGCTCTCAGCTGCTGACTGTTTGAGGTCATGCTTAGAGCCCCAGTATACTCGAATAATTAATAAACCCTTTGTTTCTTCCATGGATCTGGTCTCTCAGAGTTTTCCTTGATAGGTGCGAGTTCTGAGGCTCCCAGTGGGTCACCCCATTGGGTGGCCAAACCTTTCAATATCTAGAAATAAAATATAATAATATTTTTTTGGTATATGGGATTATTTATTAGTAAATGCCATGATCTAGCAAAGTACTTTTTTGTTGAAGAGAACCACTGGGTGTTACTGACCATTGAGTTTCATGAAACAAAAAACATTTTTGTGTGTTTGGGGCAATGGCCAGAGGTGCTCTGTACTTAGGGATCATTCTGAAAGTCTCAGTTAATCAAATGGGTAGCCAGGCTTCAGCCATATGACAGGCACGTGCCTTACTTTCTGTACTACCACTTCTGACCAAAATGACAATTGTAGAATCAAACTTCCCTGTTCACTTTCTCAGTGTGAAAATTAAAGTTCACCAAAGCAATGTGATTGCACATGACTACTCAGTTACTAGTTTGATAGAATTTATGTAAAAGGACTGGCATCTAGGGATGTTAATACTCTCATGGTCGTTATGACTTCTTTCAATTAAGTAAAAAAAAAGAAACTCAGACATTTGCCATAGAATTAAAATTGAATATCTCTAAGCGAATTTTCCCCAGTTCTGTTATAGTTGGAAGTGATTAAAAATAAATGTCAATTCTAGATCAGTCTGTTTTAGTATGGATAGGGAGACTCAAGCACAGATTGCATAACCTGAAAATGAGACCACAAAGTATAAGTCCACAGATTTAAAAACAAAACTAAAAGAAAACCTGTCGGGGGCCCTGGTCAGCAGCTCCTGCACAAATGAGGAAGACCTATATCTTGCCAGACTTCATCCCTGCAGGAAAAGGAGATGGATGGATTTGGGAGAAACTCTGCCCTGCCACTGCTGCTAAGGAAAGAAAGAGAGAGAGAGAGAGAGGAAAGAAAGAAAGAAAGAAAGAAAGAAAGAAAGAAAGAAAGAAAGAAAGAAAGAAAGAAAGAAAGAAAGAAAGAAAGAAAGAAAGAAAGAAAGAAAGAAAGAAAGAAAGAAAGAAAGAAAGAAAGAAAGAAAGAAAGAGAAAGAAAGAAAGAAAGAAAGAAAGAAAGAAAGAAAGAAAGAAAGAAAGAAAGAAAGAAAGAAAGAAAGAAAGAAAGAAAGAAGGAAAGAAAGAAAGAAGGGAAGAAAGAAAGAGACCCGATGTAATGCAGTACTCATTTTACTGAATACAGTTTAAGCCTTTTGTATAATATTTGGGTGGAAGGGGTACAAACACAAATCACATGGCATTTGCAAGCTCCTGGGCCATTGTAACAGACCACAATTTTCACAACAAATGACTAGCAACAGAATTAGCATTTGTAAGGTATTACTGTATCACTGTCTTCCCGTTCATCTTCTATTTGCTGGAGCAGGCACCAGAAACATCTCCAAATGACCTGTCTCATGCAAGTAGAGCCCAAGGGAACCTGCTTGCTCCATTTGTAAGGTAACATTTGCAAAGTAAGGATCATTGATTTACATATTCCTGTGATCAGAGGTTAGAGGACCAGGCACATTCTGCCTCACCTTAGCTCAGATAAGTACAGAAGTTTTGGATGCAACCATATGGGCAGGGCCCAATTCTGGGTCCTGCCCTTAGGGCCTTGTGGTAGGAAAGTGCTGGGTCCTAGGATTAGCAGCTCAGAACTCAACAAAAACCAATATTTTTAGCCACATTCAGCACTACTTCTGACTGTGTTCAGGAATCACTCTTGAATGTTCCAGGTATGAACCCATGTTAGGTGCAAACACGAATGACCTACCCACTCTGTATTCTCCAGTGTCATAGCTCACATATTTAAACCATACAAGGGGTGCCTGTGCTCAAGTCCCAAGTACAGCACAAAATTCAAAGAAGGACCTGAAAGTACTTAAAGCAACTGAAGTATTCCTCTGTTCAGTATGTGTTATACAGCCTTCAAGTTACTTGATTGAAGTTCTTCAAATTCAATTATTAGATAATACTGATTTCTTCTCAATTATATCATGCTTTGTCCAAAACTCTGATTTTGCCAATTACTCTGCTAAAGAATTCATTTTAAGGAAAAACATTGTGTAACAAGAAATTTAGATGGTGGTTCTGACAAGTTTATGCTGCTTAAGTATGTAGTACTCAGCAGGCACAGACATCCCACTTATATTTAATCATAGCTATATGAAAATAGAATGATTTTTATTTTAATTTCTGATATCATTTTCCCATGCTCATTAAATTATTATTTGATAAATGAAACTGTTAATTAACATTTTTATATCAAGTGCAATGAAAAAAAATCATTGAAGTACTCAGGGTACCTCTGACATAGAAATGTTGGGAGCCCCATAGGTGCCATATATTAGCCTGACCAGATAAAACTACACCTACAAATGGGGAAATCATAAAAATCATATTCCTTGGGGAAACTGTAAGCAACGAAAACAGTTCTTCAAAAGAATATAGTTCCTAAAAATGGGCTTTTATCCTAAAATTATTATTTGACTTCTCATTTTGTAATGTTTGCTAAGTTCTGCTGTATATTGTTCATAACTATGATCAACAATAGGACACTTAATCTTATTTTTTCTGCCTCTATTATATAATGATCTACTTTATAAATGTTAATGACATTAAGAAATAATCCAAATGAAATGCTTAATACTGCGCTCAAAACCTAGAGTACTAAAATAATGTTAATTATTAACTTTAATCACAGTGGCATTTTACCTAACTAAAATAACTATACACATTATTAAAAAATTAATGAATAAATTACAAACATTTGTTTCCTTTTACATTTTTCTCTGCTTCTTTTTGTTGTTATTGATATCGTTATTATTACAGTGGCAGGAATCACACTTGTGCTTGGTTGTGCAGCTGATACAACTGAACAATTCCTTGCACACTTCCGCCAGGGGCACTGAATATTGTAATTCTGCTGTATTGCAGAGGGCACCAAATAGTGGAACTGTGAAACTTTGCTTGGCATATAATCATCAGATATCAAACCATGGCAATTTTTACAAGAGAGTTTTTTACACTATTCATACCCATGGTGCCAGTATTCTTTTATGCATTTACATTTAATTTTTATTCCATAATTTAATTTAATTGTACAGAAAGTCATGAAGTCCTAGTACTTTCTTGGCATGGAAGGAGATAATGAATATTATTTTCTTGATGTAAAATAAGCACCATGATAATTACAAGCAACTTCCTTTTGCTATTGTTATAGCCAGCTACATTTTGCCCTGCTGCGCAAACTCTATGCAGAGCAATTGCCATCTTGGAACGCCAGTCCCCAGATATTATCTTCCTTCAATTTATTTACATTTTTATTTATTTTGACTTAGGGGGTCACATAAGACAGTAGCCTGGGAGATATTTTTTGGATATTTTTCATAGATCTTTCCTAAATATGGTGGGAGGACCAGATAGTCTCAGGGAATGTAAATGGGTTGGCAAGATGCAAGGCAAGCACCTTCACCCTGTGCTATATTTCTGATCCAATGTTTGCTTATTTTTAAATGCAGATATTTCTCTATAGCTTTGGTGTATATAATTCATGTAATTTCATTATCTCAAATATTCAAAAATAATTTATTTCAAAGTGTGAATTCTTGCTTAGGATTTTTAATAATATTTTATGGGGAGAAAGTGCTGAATATTAAGAATTGATGTAAACAGTTCATTTGTTTTTCACCTATAAGGTCAATTGAAGATTTCAGGGTTTTTGCTTGTTTCTTAATAAAATGTTTCACTGTAGTGCCAAATACTGAACCCAAGACTTCATAAAAATAAGGCATATACTCTGCTAAGCTCTATTCAACTTTCCATGTTTTCTATTGATTTACTAAAAGAAACAAAATCTTTGGTTAATATGAAACTTTACTAGCAGCAAAGTATTTCTGTAAAAAAATGTTACAACCTAAAGATTAGGATTTAGCTCTGTAAATTTTATAGCTTTTAAATCTATCTGTTGTGTCTAAATTGTAAGAAAACTTTGTTCTTTATCAGACATATAACAATCTATGATCACTATCACTATACTCCCATTAATCATCTATTTGCTCGAGCGGGCACCAGTAATATCTCCATATGTCCTGTCTCATGTTTGTAGAGCCCAAGGGCATCTGCTCACTCCAGGTACATAAAGAGCCTCAAACCATTATATTAGGTCATGGGAATGAACTAATATAATTGTTACTGGTATTTGGTATATCAAATACAAATGGACTATTTTTCCTGGAGGGAAAATCAGAAAAACAAATAAACAAAAAAATGACTTCTACTATGTATTCTTGGCGGAAATTAGGGCAGCCCTTTATAATCCGTGTATTCAATTTATTTCGCTTTCTCTCTTCTTCTCTTTTCTTGTCTTCTCTTTCCTTTTCTTCTTTTTGTATTTTTAGTTTTGAGTTCATGCATGGTGAAGTTCTGGGTCACTCATGATTCTGAATTCAGAAATGACTGCTGGCATGCTCAAAGTACCATATGGGATGTGACAGATCAAACCCAGGTCAAGCACAAACAAAGCAAGTGCCTTACCCATATGATTCCTTCCTTCCTTCCTTCCTTCCTTCCTTCCTTCCTTCCTTCCTTCCTTCCTTCTTTCTTTCCTTCTTTCTTTCTCTTTCCTTTCTTTCTTTCTTTCTTTCTTTCTTTCTTTCTTTCTTTCTTTCTTTCTTTCTTTTTTCTTTCTTTCTTTTCTTTCTTTCTTTCTTTCTTTCTCTCTCTTTCTCTTTCTCTTTTTCTTTCTTTCTTTCTTTCTTTTTCTTTCTTTCTTTCTTTCTTTCTTTCTTTTCTTTCTTTCTTTCTTTCTTTCTTTTCTTTTTCTTTCTTTCTTTCTTTCTTTCTTTCTTTCTTTCTTTTTTCTCTCTCTCTCTCTTTCTTTCTTTCTTTCTTTCTTTCTTTTTTTCTTTCTCTCTCTTTCTTTCTTTCTTTCTTTCTTTCTTTCTTTCTTTCTTTCTTTCTTTCTTTCTTTCTTTCTTTCTTTCTTTCTTTCTTTCTTTCTTTCTTTCTTTCTTTCTTTCTTTCTTTCTTTTCTTTCTTTCTTTTTCTTTCTCTCTCTCTCTCTCTCTCTCTCTCTCTTTCTTTCTTTCTTTCTTTCTTTCTTTCTTTCTTACTTTCTTTCTCTCTCTCTCTTTCTTCCATTCTTTTCTTCCTCAAAGGCAGATGTAAGCGATGCTATATCTGTCTTTGTGGAGCTTGCTTTCAGCTAGAGAGGCTGATAGCTATGATAGATAAAAAATATTACATTACACAAAATAAAATGCACTCACTGAATTCAATAATAGAAATTTGAGTGAAGTTTTTATTTAACTAATAATTTTTAAATAAAGAGATGAATCTTCAATAAAAAGTAAAAGATTATGTATTAAAAACAATTACTTATGCAATTGCAAAAATTGTATATGCAGAACCATTAACTAGCAAACTTCACAGTAACTCTAACATAGACATATGCTGTTCTTATCAGAAAAATAAACATGCAGAGATAATAAGCACAATGTCTAAATTATTTCTTCATTCTCAAACCATATCAAGCTTAGTAGAGAAGTTCCAGATACAACACCAACACATACACTAAATAAACCAGTCATTTCCAAAACTGAAAGCCTGTTCAAGAAAGCACAGTTCATGCCAATTCAGAGAAAAAGGAAATATTATTTCTAAAGAACAGTATTTGTTATGGATATAGTGTTTGTTACTCCTTCATATACTGTTTGAAAATATGGCATTGACACTCTTATATTGAATTTGACAATACAGAGCAGGAACATATAACTAGCAATTCATGTCTAAGCAGTAATTACATATCTATTAATTTCTCTTCTAAAAAAAAAACAGAGAAAAAGGTAAAAAAAGAAAAGAGAAATACTATTTTCAAAGATGTATGAGTATTTTTTTTAACCAGCAGAACATCTATACTTTCACTGTATAACTGTCTTCCCGTTGTTCATCGATTTGCTTGAACGGGCCCCAGTAACATCTCCATATGTCCTGTCTCATGCTAGTAGAGCCCAAGGGCATCTGCTTGCTCAAGGAACATAAAGAGGCACAATCCATTCGGAATGAGGGCTATAATTGTTACTGGTATTTGGCATATCAAATACAACATGGGTAGCTTGCCAGGCTCTGCCATGCAGGTAGCATACTCTTGCAGTCATCTCTAAGTCCAGCATTTAATGATGAACAGCGGCTGCTTGCGGCCACGGGAGCCGGGCTGTGATAGGCTGGTCTGCTGGGTGGAGTTCTGACGAGAGAGAAGTCGGATGTGGAAAATGGAGGCCCTCATGGAGTGGGTGGTCGTCTGGCTTGTTGCAAGGCTCTGCTGGGCTGGCGGGCCAGGGCTAGAACCCGCCATCTCTCCTGGGCTCCTTGTGAGCGGCTGGGCACAGGGAGAGCAAGTAGCAGGCAGCTCTGCCCCATGTCTGTCTCTCTATACTTTATAGTATACATCTATACTTTATCAACATAAATCATATAATATAAGTACAGCATATTAAAAATATTTTACAAGCTCTTATAGAGGTTGCACCCACCCCAGCTATGAGTTACACTCACCAGGCTCTCTCTGGGAAACCTTTAAATACAAACTTAGTACTCATCATATTGGTCATACTTGTTTTGTTGTTTGTTTTATTGGGGAACCACACCCAGCAGTGCCCAGGGATACACATCACAGTGGCCAGTCAGGGATCAGGCCTGACAGAGTCGGGGGACAAAATGGGGTGCCATGATAAAACTCCAGTCTACCATGGGCAAGGCACGCATCTTGTCTGCATTGCTTTTCAGTGTTAGTGTAATTTTAATGGAAATTCTTTGCTTTTCTAAATTTAAAATCAGAAAAATTTTCAGAGGCACATGAGACTTCAGACAGCAGGGAACTATTGTAGCTTAACTATTAAATACTATGAGAAGCATTGATCATTGATCACCATGTATGAAGGAAAAGAGATCTGATATGTATACACATGTTTGTGAAATATTATGTTACCTTAAACATTAGTACTTAGTTACCTTATACATACTAATGGCATAAATTGAGTATTTTATGTATAATTAGTAAGTGACCAAATGCAGAGTAAAGACCTAGTCAAGTGAGTTTCAAAAATCTAAATTTTAATTATAGAATAAAATGTCATTAGAAAGTTCCTATATAAGCACTTTTGTCCTGGCAATGATGATGGCTTTTTTCTGGCTCTGCACACAGGGATGACTACTGTAAATGCTTAGGAAGCCATATTTGGTGCCAAGGATCAAATTATAGTCTACAGTATGCAAAACAATTGTCCTTACCACTGGACAATCTCTCCAACCTGAGAAAGGCTTTTCTGATGTTTAAAATTAGAAAAATTTTAGGAAATAGATAGGATATCTCTTCAATATCTCTCCAATGAAGCTGCACATGTATAAACTGATATCAAAATGTTCAAATTGAAAACCTACTATTCTTTGTGTGATGAATTTGAAATACAAGAAAGCAGTTTCTCTAATTTTATGATTGTTATAACAATTTTCCTTTTATTTGTAACAGATAAATTTGTTAAAACAAAAAAAATTAGTTTAAGCTTTGTTAAGCACTTAAAATGTACATGTCTTCGGGTTAAACATTAGTAAAACAAGTAGACATTTTCAACACAGCAGGACTCTTGTTTGTACTATATTTGTCAGAATTTTAAAGCCTGAAACAGTGATGATTAGAGTAGTTTTTCTTGCATGGTTACTTGATCTATTGAATGGCTAAAAGTGCAAAATATAATTTTGGATATGTTGCAGATTTTTTTTTTGTCTCAGGAGTGAAGAGTTAGAAACGGATACAGCAGGACATGCAAGAGAACTAAGAAGGAGACTGTAAGAATAAAAGTAAAGGAAACAGTAAGAAATAGCATGAACAAGTACACCAGAACATGAGGTTAGCTTCTTCAGTGAAAGACACTACATTAGGCATAAATGAAAGCCATTTTATGGCCAGAGTAAATTTATTCTCCTAGTATGTGTGATCCCTGACACTTTTATTATAATGAAGATTTGTCAGGAGCAAGTCTTTAAGCCTATATGATAATGATAATTTAAGGCTTTCAAGTATTAGGTACTAATGAGGATATCTATATAGTTTCTTTGACAATAAAGCCCCATTTTGCATTAACTGACAGTATTGAATCATTTTCAGATAAAGAGTTATAAAAAGCAGAAACAGCACTTCAATATTCCAGTTAAAAAACCAACAGTAACTTGGGAAAAGAAAACTAGATTTTCTTTTTTTTTTTTTTTTGGTATACATGAAACCTAAATGCTTACCCTAAGCATTATGGCATGTTTCACTGATTCAGCAATACCTTTACCAACTCTTTGTCAATTTAGTCCAGAATACATCTTTTCTTAGACATTTTACTTGGATGTTGAAAAACAGTTACTCTAACAGTATTCATTTATAAATAATTAATGACATAATAAAGAGATGAATTTGACTGTATACCCATTGAATAAATAAGAACAAAGAAAATTGGCAGGAATACAATTTGAATTTCATAACATAATGAGAACTAGGATTTAAGTTTGATTGATGGTTTTATGAAAACACCTCTTCTGTATTGTGACTGCGTGTGCGTGTTTGTGCTACCTAATTAAATTGCTTCCCTGAAGTAGCCAAAAACTAAATTTCTTATAGAACATTCTTTGTGAGTAAAATACAAACTTAATTTAAACAGTTTGGCAATTTATGTTTCTGATGAAGACAAAAATAATCATTAAAAGTCCTTTCTTAACACTGATTGTCTTTATAAATCTGAGATACACATTAGGTTTGTAGCTGAAAAAACCTGTTCAGCTTACTCCCTGAGAGTAGCAAGTGTTATATGTGTGAAGAAATTCTAAAACAACCTGAGAAATCCTTAGAGAAAAAGGAAGAGGCTTGTATCTCAATCATTTAGTTTTAGCTAGATTAGCATTATTGACGAACCCTGAGTAGCCTGTTCTTTGTATAGAGTAAAATCTTTTCACTTGTAAAATCATATTATTTGCTCCGTATCTGAATAACATTTTTCTTTTTCTTCCTATGAAATAAAGGTGGTTATTTGAAAGTCATTACTTATGTATAGAGGTTCAACTTGGCCATGGAGATTGGTTGGACAGGTGGAACTTGGTTTGATACCCTCAGAGACAGGGGGTAAGGCTTAAGCACAACTAGGTGTGGCCCAAAACCCAAGAAGTTTTTAAATTTATTTTTTGCTTCACCATGCAGTTTTCAGGGTTTTACAGACCACTTCTGATAATAACCTTACCAGTAGGGATGGTGGCTCTATGCCAGAGCCTCAGGATGTGTTGCTGCTTAGGGTCTGCAGTGCAAGCAACCTCCTGGACTACACTGATGGAGATTTTGTGGGGGTGTGTGTGTGTGTGTGTGTTAGAGAGAGAAAGGAGGGGGTGAGGAAGGGAGAACCAGGAAATCAATATTTTAAAGTTTGTACTTTTGTTGTTATACTTGTCTACTCAGGGTTTGGTTTTTGGATGTTCCTCCATGTTCCCAACTGCACTAGTGATTTTTGTCTCTGTAAAAAGCACTGTTTAGTTTATAAGTAAAATATATGCAACAAATTTAGTAGATATTATAAATGGTATTTTTTCTATTATTATTAGGTATCAAGGATTGATACAAGCAAAGTATCAAAGGAACACTAAAACAAACACACAAAACCATGCTGAACAAAAATATATCACAAATTAAACACATAAATTCATGCAAAAATGTATGTTTCAACAAGAAGGAATTTGATTTCCTTCTGAAATCTGCTTATTCTATAATGAGTTTTGCATGTTAAGGTAATTAAGGTTACTATAACCAAAACTTAATATCCTATTCAGTTCTCCCAAAATTAAAGAAAAACAAAAGACAAAAGGATTTTAGCAGTGGTGATTCAGTCTTGAAAAAACAAGAATAGTTTTCTGAAATCTGTAAAGTGAAAATCAAGCTGCCAATCATTTATACAAAAAATTTAAAGTTATATGGCAGAAAAACAAAGGAACTGTGAAGTGTACTTTAGTTTGGGCATATTTTGATAAACCATATATTGCAAGACATATAGTGAAGTTGGAGAACAACTGCTAAGCAAGTTTTCAAGCTAGTCACAAAGGTAAAGTGTTATGTATAGGTTTAACTTTGTGACGATTTAACATCCAAAATTGCTGCTAAATGTAAGACTCAGATGCGTGATCTCTAGCAAGGGAATATATCATCATTTTACCCTTAGAAACAAATATTTTACCAATAAGGTCATATGATTTTCTATATATAACAAAGTTAGTGTCTTCAAACACTGGTTTGCAGGTATAGAAAGGTTGTAAAGCACTGGTCTACTGCTTCAATTTTAACTGCTGGCCAGTGAACTCTCAAGCAGGACAGGTATCAATCTGCAGGTGTTAAAATTTTGAAGAGGGGCCCAAGCAATGGACAGCATGTAGGGCATTTGTCTCAGATGTGGCTGACCAGGTTCAATCCCTGGCATTCCATATAGTCTCTCAAGCACAACCAGGAGTAATTACTGAGTGAAGAGTCAGGAGAAATCCCTGATCATTGCTGGGTGTGACCCAAGAAGCAAACAAAAAAAAAGGTTGAAGTATGCTGATCTAAATTATTATTTGCTTACTGAAATATTTGTGTTCTGGGCGATGCTTATTATTTGTAAGTTTAAATTATTTACACTTCTAAGTCATCATTAATGTAACTATGCCTTTAAGGGATGTTGTGCTACCCAAACAATTGTTTTTAATTCATCCAACCTTCTGTCTTGATAAACTCCCTGATAATGAACTACATTTCTTCTATCTACCTTTAATTTCTGTTTAAATACTGCTTAAATACATTTAATGCTCTTATTTAGATTTCCACAAATAATTTATCAGAAAACAGAGCTTTCATATATTACAGGCATAACAGCTATTTTCTCACTTTATTTAAATTGTTATTAATAATTTTATTGGACATTTAATTCAACTCAGTATTTTGAAAAAAATATTTTTAAAATAACACCAGTGAAGATAAATGACATTGCATTTATTCTATATTTTCTTATGTGTGTCTAAAATGGTTTATAAAAATATAAAAGACATCAAAAAATCAAAACTAAGAGAAATATTATCAAGTGGTGAAAAATACAGCTTATGAGTCATTAATAATCTAACTACTTTTCTTCAACCTCTTTAGGGAAAAAAAAACTATTCTTGTTTTTCCAGACTGCATCACCACTGCTGCAATCCCTTTGTTTTTTGTTTTTCTTTAATTTGGGGGGGACAGAATAGAATATTAAGCTTTGGTTATCATAACCTTAATTGCCTTAATATGCAAAGCTTATTATAGAATAAGCAGAGACTCACAGACATGGGGGCAGAGCTGCTGCTGGCTCTCCCTGTGCCCAGCCACTCACGAGGCACCCGGGAGGGACGGCAGGTTCTAGCCCTGGCCCGCCACCCCAGCAGACCTCACAAGTGCCAGACGACCCCCCACCACACCATGAGGACTGCCATTTTCCACATCGGGACTTCTCTCTCATCAGAACTCCACCCAGCAGAAGAACCTATCACAGACCGGATCGCGAGGCCACTTGCGGTCACGCAGATCATCAATAAATGCTGGAGATCAGAGGTGCCTAGAAGAGTATAACACCCACAAGTCAGAGCCTGGCAAGCTACCTGTGTTGTGTTTGATATGCCAAATACCAGTAACAATTATAGACCTAATTCCCGTGACCTCATGGAATGGTTTGAGGCTGTTTATGTTCCTGGAGCAAGAAGTTGCTCTGTCTAGCTTGAGACAGATATATGGAGATGTTACTTGTGCCCGCTCAAAAAAAATCGATGATGAACGGGAAGACAGTGGTACAGTGATTATAGAATATTGGGGTCAGAGAGTTCATAATTACCTTTGCTATCACTGTCATTTTACAAAAAAGAGTAACTGATGTCCAGAGAATGAAAAAGCATTTTCAAAAAAACACAACTTTCTATTTTTTCCAGGAAAGTTTCTGAGACAGTAATTTCTACAAAATTGTTTGGAATAAAGTTGTTTCAGGCATAAAATATTCCAACATCATTCAGTGATTCCTTGTCTCCACTGTTATCCTAGGTTTCCTCCTAACCCCCTCTCAGTCTGCTTTTCAGGCATTTAAAAAATTATCTCATATTATTTGGTTCATTGGTTCAATTTACATATTACTTATTACATTGGTCCTTTTAACTATCTAACACCTGAGTTGCACAGGAGGGAGAGAGCAGCATGGTACACCTTAAAGAGCATTAAAGAAATAGCTTAAAAACCAAAGTAATTTGTAATATGTAAATTCTATCTCATATTACTTGGTCCAATGGAAAAGCATCTGCAACACCCCCTGTCATTTTCCAACTATAAGACCAATATGACTGCCCTCCGATGTCCTGATGGATCTATTACATCTTTCAGAAAGGCAATGGAGAAAATTATCCATGACTTCTGCTCAGATCTCTTTGATAGTCACGTCCACCTTCCCACATACCAAATTCCATAAGATGAGTATGTCATTCCCAATGTTCTTCTTTCTGAAATCCAACAAACCATATCATTGTTAAAGAAGCTAGAAGCACTAGGTTCAGACAAAGTCAGACCTTGTCACCTAAAGAATGCCATCAGTACTGATCAATACACTGACTTGACTCTTCACATGCTACCAGTCTGAAATCAAGGTGCCCTGCCAATGGAAAAACAGCAGGACAGTTCTACTGTTCAAGAAGGGAGACATTCATGACATTGGCAACTATGGCCCCATCTGCCCCATCTGTCCATCATCTACAAGCTGTATACTCTACTCATTCTGAACAGGATTGGCAAAACATTAGATGAAGGACAACCATGCAAGGAAGCTGGCTTCTGAAACGAATTCAGCAGAATTCACCATATCTGCACTGTAACCAAGCTCATTGAGGTTTGGAGGGACTTAAAGATGCTGCTTTGTCTCATGTTCAGTGTTTTAAAGAAAGTCTTTGATTCCATTGAGACCAAAGCAGTTATTGAAGCCCTGCTAAACAGGGCATTCATACCAATACATCAAGATCCTTTGTGAGATGTAATGGACTCCCCACCAGGATCTCACCATTCTACAAGGATAATTATTATTGATGTCAAAAGAGGGGTTTGGCCGGGTGATGCCATACACCAAAACTCTTCAGTGCCACCCTCAAGAACATCATGTGACAATTAGAATGGGAAGGAATGGGAGTAAAGATAGACGGTCAGCTCTTAGAAACAATAGATATGTATAGTATAGTGGCAGGGTACAAAATCAATACCCAAAAGTCTGTGGCTTTCCTATACACAAATAATGAAAGAGAAGAAAGGGATATTAAGAAATCGATTTCATTCAAAAATTGTGCCACAGAAAATCAAATACCTAGAAATCAGCTTAAACAAATGTGCAAAGGACCTATACAAAGAGAACTACAAGACACTGCTTCAAGAAATAAAAAGAGGACACGACCGAAATGGAAACACATTCCCTGCTCATGGATGGGGAGAATTAACATTGTCAAGATGGTAATACTCCCTAGAGTTTTGTACTGATTCAATGCAGTTCCTATAAGGATTTCCATGACATTCTTTAAAGAAATTGACCAAACACTCCTGAAATTCATATGGAATAATAAACCCCCATGGATAGCTAAAGCAATCCTTGGGAAGAAGAAGATGGGAGGCATCACCTTTCCCAACCCCCAAACTGTACTACAAAGCAGCAGTAATTAAAACAGCGTGGTACTGGAATAAAAAACAGACCTGTGGACCTATGGAATAGAGTTGAGTATCCTGACACCCACCCTCAAATACACGATCAGTTAATCTTTGATAAAGGTGCAAAGAGTCCAAACTGGAGTAAGGAAAGCCTCTTCAACAAGTGGTGCTGCGAAAACTGGACAGCTACATGTAAAAAAAATGAATTTGGATCTGTGTCTAACACCTTGCACAAAAATCAGATTAAAATGGATTAAAGATCTCAATATCAGACCTGAATCCATAAAGTACATTGAAGAAAATATAGGAAAAACCCTCCACGACATTGAAGCTAAAGACATCTTCAAAGGTGAAACACCATTAACAAAGCAACTAGAAGGAAAGATAAATATATGGACTACATAAAACTAAAGAGCTTCTGCACCTCGAAAGAAACAGTGACCAAGATAGAAAGACAGTCCACAGAATGGGAAAGAATATTCACCCAATACCTATCTGATAAGGGGTTAATATCCAATATATATCAGGCACTCGTACAGCTATATAAGAAGAAAACAGCCAACCCCATAAAAAATGGGGAGAACAGATGAACAGAAACTTTGACAGCCAGAAATTTGAATGGCCAAAAGGCATATGAAAAAATGCTCATCATCACTAATCATCAAAAAGATGCAAATCAAAACAACAATGAGATATCACCTCACACCACAGAGAATGGCCCATATCCAAAAGGATAAAAGCAACAAGTGCTGGCGTGGATGTGGGGAAAGTTATGAAATTTGCCTATAAATGGATGGACATGGAAAGAATCATTTTGAATGAAATTAGTCAGAAGGAAAGAGAGAGACATAGAATGACAGCATTTATTTGCATGACATAAATATACCAGGTGATCTTACCAAAAGTGGAAATTACCACAAGTGCATGGGAGTCAGAGGTTAGGTAATATAGAGAAGGGAACATGTGTGAATAACTGTCAAAAGGTCTGATACCAATATAGAACTGAGCATTAAATACAGACAAAAAATGCAAATGATGGCTTCAAAGTGTCAGTGAGTGTAACCCACAATGTGTAGAAAAAGGAAGAGAGAGAGAGAGAGGAGGGAGAGAGGAGATAAAGAACCTGCCATTTAGGCAGGACGTGGGAGGGGAGGGTATTGGGGACATGGGTGGTGGGTGATGGGCACTAGTGGAGGATGGGGTTTTGGAACACTATGTGACCGAAACCTCCAAACGTGAACAACGTTGTAATTGTATATCTCACGGTGGTATAATAAAATGTTAAAAAAAAAAAAAGAGACGGTCGGCAACTACACCACTTCCACTTTGCTGATGACATCGCTCTAATAGCACCAAATATTAGCCAAGTGGCACAAATGCTGGCAGACTTAGACCATGAGTGTGGAAAGATAGGTTTACAGCTGAATCTCAACAAAACAACATTCATGAAAAATGAACTAGTTCCAGAGGCCCCATTGACTCTAAACCGGAACAAATGTCTCTGATTGCAGCAATTTTTGTACCTAGGTTAAGAAGTCAACATGACAAACCTAAAACCTGAGCTGCACAGGAGGAAAAAAAGCAACATGGAACACCTTCAAGAATATTGAGAAATAGCTAAAAGGACAAAGAACCTCTGGCTCTGGGCATCTCTTTTTTTTTTTTTTTTTGCTTTTTTTTGGGGGTCACACCCGGCGATGCTCAGGGGTTACTCCTGGCTCTGCACTCAGGAATCACTCCTGGCAGTGCCCGGGGGACCATATGGGATGCCGAGGATCGAACCCCTGCCGGCATAGGCCGGCAGTGTGCAAGGCAAACGCCCTACCCGCTGGGCTATCGCCTCCGCCCCCTCTGGGCATCTCTTGTCTCCACCGTTCTCCATGCTTTGACATGCCTCAGAGACTTGGGCCCTATGAAAGCAGGATTAGAACACTATTCGCGTCTCCGAAAGAGGAATCAAAAGAGCTATGCTTGGAATATCACACCTCACTCAAGTAAGAGAAGGAATCCAGAGTTCAGATTTCCATCAACGATCCAGAGTCAGGGATGCTGTGTCATTTGCCAAGGCATCGAAAATCAGATGGGCTGGACTTGTAATGCGATTTGGAAATGATTGCTGGACTAGAGCCCTATGGACTGGATCTCACAGGATGCCAAAGATCACGTTGCAGCACACCTACGACATGGACAGACTTCTTCATCAAGACCCTAAACAAATGGTTTGAGACTCTTCATATTCTTGGAGCAAGAAAATGCCTTTAGGCTACAACTGCACATGATTGGGTCAAATGGAACGTTACTGGTGCCCACTTGAGCAAATGACAAATAACGGGATATCAAGTGATCAAGTGACTTGGTTCATTAAAATATAAAATATAGCAAATAGACTTATCATAAAATAAATAGATAAATGTAATTTTAATGTTCTATTGCTGTTGACCTTTCTTAATAGTAAAGGACAAACATTCATACCATTAGAGAGTGACATACAATTCTACATGATGGGACTTTCTCTTGTTCTTTAAAAAAACTTTTCAACATTTCTTGAAAATTGGTTGGGTTATTAATTTCCTAATCTGTAGCCTGCCATGAAGCTCAATATGGTTCCTTCAAATCTGAATGACAATCTAGCTGGATAGAGTATTCTGGATGAGGTACTTTCACTGAGTTTTCTTACTATATCTTCCATATTGTTTTGGCTATTGTCTTAAGTGATAGATCTGTTCTACATCTTTTTTTTTTTTTTTGCTTTTTGGATCACACCTGGCGATGCTCAAGGGTTTCTCCTGGCTCTGCACTCAGGAATTACTCCTGGCGGTGCTCAGGGGACCATATGGGATGCCGGGGATCAAACCCGGGCCGGCACAGGCAGGCCGCGTGCAAGGCAAATGCCCTACCGCTGGGCTATCTCTCCGGTCCCCTGTTCTACATCTTATAGGCTTTTCATTGCACATTTTTTTGATCTTGCTGCATTCAATTATCTGTCTCTTTTTTTGAATTATGCCATTTAGAGTACAGTGTGTCTTGGAGTTTTCCTGATTGGATCTCTTTTAACTAGGACCCTTTAAGACTTTGGATCTCAGTGTCTGTAATCTTCAGCTCTGAGATCTTATTGAGGATTCCTTTAACTACTGTTTCTTTAACACATTTGCTTTCCTGTTCATCAGGGACTCTGATAGTTCTTATATTGTTCCTGTTGAATTCATTTCATAGTTCTCTGTTATGCTGTTTATTCTTTTCAGGCTTTTTTACCGTATGCTGTTACCTCCTTCTCTTGGTGCTCCTCAATCTTTAGCTCGTTTTCTTTTATTCTACCATTCAGAGCTTCTATTGGCTTTAAAATTTTACATGCCATCTTCTTAATTTCTATCATTTCTGATAGAAATTATATTAATGACTAATATAGTTTTTTATTTCAAATCTCATCATTTTGTGTGCTTTGCTGACTACTCATGCTGTTATTTTCTTGAATTCATTGAACATCCTCACCATATTGTCACAAAAGGTATTGAGGATTTACTGGTCTTGTTTATTTTCTTGGTGATATTGCTTTCACTCTTTGAGATTTTTGGACTTCTATACCTTTTTCTCTTTTATTTTCTACTGCTCTTGTTGTGATGAGGAGGGAGGTAGGTTAGTGTTTGTGGAATACCAGGAATAGAGCCTTGGTCAGCCATGTGGAAGTCAAATATGTAAAGAGCTAAATTATTTCTCTATAACCCAACCTAATTTTTTTTTAATTTATATTGAACTGTTTTCTCTCATCTGAATAATAATTTTAGGTGTAAAAAGAAAGATATAAAAGTCAAAAAATTAAATGCTTTTAGGGATACCAATCCCTGCGGTGCTCAAGGCTTACTCATGCCTCTATATTCAGGGATCTCTCCTGTCAGAGCTCAGGGGAATATATGGATTCCAGGGATTGAACCTTGATCAGGTACTGTCAGAGTAAGCAGGGTTACCCAACAAAATCTGGCAGTAGGATTAGGAATCCCTTTCTGCCCCAGGGGAATGCCAGCTAACACAGAGAAATAAGTGAGAATCCAGCAAAGTTTCAAAAGGCTTTCCTCACACTTGTTCCGGTATACAATTCAGCAATAGGAAACCTTCAGACTTTTGGGTCCTGGCTGGACCTTTGCCATGAGTAGGTTTAGAGTCCTAGGCCAATATGACTGCTACCATGTGCTAATGCCCAAAAAGGGAAGAGAAAGGAGAGGAGAGAGGAGCCAGAGGGCAAAGAGGAGCCGAAATGGGGGGAAAAGCCTTTTCTCCTTTCTCCTAGCTAAATTTATAATAGAAGCCCACCAAAAGCTTCCAGCCCATCCCATGATGGAAGCCAGGTAAATGACCCTATTGAAATACATATCTTCAGGTGGGCTCTTTGGCTCTTCACAATGCCAGATCTGACTCCCTGAGATACAGTCTCCCTAGCAGAGTGGGGTGGGGCTGCATGTCTGGACCAGAAAGCAGTTCAAAAAAGTAGTTTGTAGAGAATGGCATCAACACTTCTTACCATGACCACATAGTCAGCTGATCTGGAGTCATATTAAAATATTAAAATAATTAATTTTGTCATTACCTTTAGAATCAGAGACACACCAGTTTGCCTGGAGGAGCCCTGGCAAGTCTCTTTGAACTAGAACTGATTACATTATGGTTGATCCAAAGTGGTCAAGTACTCTTGGAATACATACATATTTGTCCCTTGTGGGGACACATGGGAGTAGGAAGAGTATTGAACTGGAACAAACAAGATTCATCACCATTATCACTTGTAAAACTTGTCTTCCCATTGTTCATTGATTTGCTCTAGTGGATACCAGTAACATCTCCACTTGTCCCTGTCATATTCTAGGATAGCTCAAGGGCCTCTGCTTGCTCCAGGAACATAATTGGCCTCAAATAATTTCTTCAGGTCATGGGAATGAGGTGTATTCTATTTACTTTTATGGCATATCAAACATGACAAATATGACACGGGTAGCTTGCCAGCCTCTGCCGTGTGGGCGTTCTTAGTTTTTGCATTTAGTGATGTTCACAGCCATGTGCAATGGGTAGAGCCAGTAGCAGCTACGTTTGTGTCTGTGCAATAGGCTTCTTTCAGGGTGGGGTTCTAACGAGCTGGGCTTGAGATTGGTTTCTCACTTGGGTGGAGTTCTGATGAGCTGTGGCATTCGGACATTGAAAATGGCTGCTGCCATCACTATGCAGGGGGATTCTTCTGTCATTTTCTGAAGCTCTACTGGGCCCAAACCAGCCCTCTGTCTTGGATGCATCATGATCAGCCGAGCATGGGGAGAGCCCAGCAAGATTCATTCATAATAAGATTTCCCGTATAAAACTATGAAGTCAAACCAATTCTGCCCATGTTCCTATTGTGTCTGCTCTGAAGATTCCCTAAAGTCAGGGAATAGATCTTCTTAATGCTAAATGTAGCAGAATCCTAGAGCTCAGTAGGGCCTGACACCCAACAAGGTACATTCAAAACAAGCTCCTGCCTATTCTGCTTCTCCAGCCCATTAAAGTTACAAAATTTTCAAAACATCTTGGATAGGAAAAGTCTATGGGCAAAGCACTTGCCTTGCATTTAGTCAATCTTGATTCAATACCAGCATTGCATGTGATCCTCAAGCACTGCCAGGAGTGATAGCTAAGTACAAAGCACAAGTAAGCTCTAAGCATTACTGTGTATGGCCCTTCAAACTAGTAATTTTGTACAACTTGGGAGATAGCACAAGGGATTCATGCTGAATATATGGATTCCTGTTTAGATTTCCAGAACAGAAGAGTTCCTGAGGTCCACTGGGTGTGGCCCTAGTGACAGCAGAGTATTGTATTGCTTATCCTAAGATGTCTAATATGAGAAGCTGTACTGCCATTCCTGGAAGTACCATATTTTGTCATCCAGGCAATATATTATTTGGACAGGTTTGCAGGCACCCTGAGCATTGTTTGGGAGGGACCCAGTTTATTGCTAAAAATAACTGGTGAGGAACACTGGTAATTATGTATTACTTGTTTGTTTGCTTGTTTAGTGGCCACACCCAGATGCTCTGACTTACTCTAGGCTATGCATTGAGGAATTACTCTTGGCGACTTGAGAAACCATAAGGGGTGCAAGAGATTAAATCTGGGTTAAACATCTGCAAAGCAATCTCTCTAACTGCTGTACTATTTCCCTGGTCCCATAATTGTGAATTGTAAATCAAAATTCCTACTTCTCAGAAAAATTCCCCTACTCTTACTTTTTTATAGTTATGCAAACTTATTTGTTGAATGAGTTTGTATAAGTACATGTAGGATATCAGACTATTCCCATGTATATTGGTTCAAAATTTGGGAATTTTTATTTATTACATACTTGTTGCAGTACACTGTTTGCCCAGAGCCTATGCACCTTGTCTGAATTTACTTCCTGCAGGGACACTTTGTAGATAAGGGGCAAGAAAACAGTTTGAATCTGTAACTTTTTGTGGCAGTATATCTTACCATGTATTCTATGTTAGCTGGTATAATTTTTTTCTCTTGTGCTACCACAATTGTCATGGGACTAAATAGATATTACCAGTGTTTACCTGGCTATGTTGGATCTCTAAGTAATTAGACCAGAGAGAAATGCTATTTGCCTCCAAGAAAGCAAGCGTGACTGTCTGATAAGTCTAAAGGCTTATATACAAAACAACTATGAATTAAGGTCAAGAATCTTATGACGTCTAAGAGAAATATATACCTGACTGTAGAATATCCATTGGTACATAAACATGCCCTTCCCCCATCTGCATAGGGTCTGGTGACAAACCAAGGGCAGGACCTGCAGCCTTGGCTGGGGCAATATTACCATTTCAATGGGATTAGGTGAGGTCCTGGGAGATGTCAACTGAGGGGGATTGACCTTAACTGCTTCCCATTGATGTGGGCCAATCTAGGCGAAAAAGTTATAAAATGTTGCCTGCTTTTTTTTCCATGCCTTTTTGCCCCTTTCTCCTCTTCTTCCTCCTTGCTCTCTGCCTTCTCTTTCTTCCTCTCCATTCTCTTCCTGATGGGCCCTAGCAAGTGTTAGCAGCCATCTTGGCCTAGGATTCTAAACCTACACATGGTTGGAGCCAGTTAGAAACCCAATGTCCAGGTTTGTCCTGTTGTTGAATTGTATACCAGAACAAGTGTGAGTAAAGCCTTTGAAACTCTGCTGAATTCTAGAGTCTTTCTCCATTGGTCTGCTAGCGAACCCCTGGGAAAGAAGGGCATTCCTAACACTGCTCCAAGATTTTGTTAGGGACCCTGTGGTTCTCCGACACATACACTTAGTCAAGTTATCTAAAAATCTTTTGAAAAGATTAAAATAAAAGTTTTTATCATATAAATGTCAGAATTGGTATAGAGGAAATAAATTCTTACAGAATAAAACAATAAATTCATGATTTAGGTGTATCGTTTTTAAATCAAGTGTATAATAAAAATACAGCAACCTGATAAAGTTTATCTATCATATTTCATTTTATTTATTGACTCTCTGAGAATTTAGGGAGGTGGGAATAATGAATGCATTGTGAAATACTTTATAAGAATTAATAAATAAGATTTGAATAAATAAATATCTAGAAGCTTTTTTGCTTTCTAAATATACACCATAAATCTGAAAATAAGCACAGGTTAGGAATTTGATTTTCAAACACAATTTGAATTTTAACATCAAGTAAAGTTTAGGGCTGACTTGAACCTACTAAACAGGCTCCAAATATCCACACTAAAAACAGTCTCAATTTTATTTTTTATTTTATTTTTAATAAATTAATTTATTTTTTGCTTTTTTGGTCACACCTGGCAATGCTCAGGGGTTATTCCTGGCTCTGCACTCAGGAATTACTCCTGGTGGTGCTCAGGGGACCATATGGGATGCCAAAGATCGAACCCAGGTCAGCCATGTGCAAGGCAAGTGTCCTACCCGCTGGACTATCCCTTCAGGACCAACAGTCTCAATTTTATGTCATGAATAAGATTGTCTATATATAAAAGAATGTGTTCATATAAAGATAAGTTAGTATCACATATGCGTTTTGAAGAACTGTATTCACTTAAACGTATTCACTTAAATCAGTTTCTATGAAGATTCACCTTCCTAATTTTAGTGCATATTAATTGAGAACTATCATGTAGATTTATTCAGGATTATCTATTCTGATTTTATGCAAGATACAAATCTATGCATTTTGTCTACATCTTCCACTTTTATAATGCATATTAATTGTTTTTCAACTGATCTTCTGGTTATTAAAAGGCAGTGAACTTATGAAAACATTGTCAAGGAAGAGATGAGTTTATATGTGAATTGAAATAATCAATTGGGTGTATAGTTGTGGTGTGATATAATTTCATGAGTTTTCAGGACCTCTGTTTCAATACTGTTGGAGCCCTTGCTTCCCGCTCTGATGGCAAAGAACCACACTCGTAATGCAATAACAAACAGTGTTTATTCCAGCTAGCTGGGGCCAATCGCTTCACTGAGACACGCAGGTCCTAGTGAGAATGCTCAACCCCGGGAAGAGGGCATGAAAGGATTATATAGGCCTTCCAAGGTCGTTACATGCATCACGGCCTGCGCAAAACATATAGCCAATAGACTTAAAGAAAAGCGTATTTCAAACAGTTCATCCAAATAAGGTAAAGAAAGTCAAGAGAAATACTTCATCCTAAAAAAGGACATACAACTTAAGAAAGGCAAGAGAAGTGGTCGGTCCTGTTCCAGTTATTTGCTTAACCAACCTTGAGGATGTCCTACCTCCACAGATAGTAAAACTATACTATCCAGATGACCAGGATAGATATGCTTGGTTGGGGAATCAAGGTGATCTTGAGCTGTGACTTGTTTATCAAGGCTTACATAGTTGGGGCCTTGGCAGGACCTAACAATACTTTTTATAAAGAAACATTTCAATAGAGTTGTGAAGTGGCTATTATTTAAAAGATTTCTGTATACTAATAAAAGTACTTAACTTAAATTCTTAAAACATTCTACACCATCCCATGTTTTTTAGTCATATAATTTGTTCAGATAATTAAGTGGAGTGAAATATTGTGGACATAAATATGTTGATTTTCCATTAATGAAAAAGACCATGTAATAGATGTGCTTTGCAAATACACAGACCAGTATTAAAAGTCCTGTTATTTCAAATTGCTAACTTCAGAGTTCCCTGTGTCTTTAAGCGAACATGGAGCGTTCAGCACAGTTTTCTTACAACTACATGCTAGGAAAAACTAAAAAATGAGGAAAAAATATATGAAGAGTAATACATAAATCACAGTTAGAAAGACAAAAGACATTTCTGTTTAAGTGACTTGGAAACTTATTTATCTGTTTCTATGGCTTACCTTAAGAATGAAGTTGAGAAGTCATAAAATAAAAGATTATTGTGAGAGTAAATTAATTTTTTTCAAAACAAAATGTAGTTTTATATATATTTAAGATATAAAGATACTGAGACATATTTGCAATTGTGAATGGGTACATAGAGAATTCTGTTTCAGTACAAACTACTGTCAGTGTCTCTTTTATATTTTTAGAATATAAAAAGTATATTCTAAAACTCAAAACATAATTGTTCTTGTGTTTATACTGGAAAATTAATTCCATGGAAACTGCATTCCCTAGTTCCTACTTTTTCTTAGGTTAAGTCACTATGTGTATGGTTTTAGAAATTATTTCCAGTCAGATTTTTTCAAAGAGTACATTTAAGGAAATCAACTAGAAGCAGTGACAGTCAAATTGTTCATATAGAGAAATATTATTACTTTCAGAACTATGGTGGAAGCAACCAGCATATATAAAATGGAAGATTTAAACAGTCTTCACGGTTTGCCTTCTCCATTTTAAAATCATTAAAATGGTTTTAATGATCAAATGATCAATGACCATTGATCATCAAATGGTCAATGTATTTACCAAAAATTTTAATGAACATTGGTTGTGAGGACCTTGTAGATTTCCCCTTCTGGTTGCCTTCTAATTTGTATTGTAAGAGAAAAATGAAAACAACAGTAAAGAGTAAGCTTTTGTTGTGATGAGGGAAAATTATTTTACAATTTGATACTGATTTTCCCCTCTATATTAGTGTTATACTCTCCAAATATGATATCCTGTAATATTTCTTTCATGTAGTTTTCTTCCCTTTGTTTTTCATAATAAAAATTCTCACTTCTGTTAAATAAGGACATTTAAAGAAGAAATTTATTGTATTCCAGTTCTTCTTAACAATATGCTTTCCTGAAAGTCTTTAACACTTTTTATTTTTAAATTCTTCCCACAGAGATTTTTCAAAACATTGAATAAATTATTTAGTGGTAAATAAATGGTAAACTGGTTTGAATATTATATTTAAAAATAAAACCTCTGATTTATCAATTTATTTCTCTTTTAAAATTTTATACAATTTCCACAAATATAAAAATATTTAAATATTTTAAAATGCACTGGCTTTATCACACTATCTTTACATAAAACCTTATTTATTATGGATACATTGACCCTTTCATCAGAATTTGAGCAACTGTCTTGACTCAGGTATTCTGCTCAGCACAAGAAACAAGAGATTTTTCCCTTACTACAAAAGTTCACACTTAGGCTGGGGAGAACGATTTTGTGTACCAATAGACAAAATGATAACTGAACACAGATATTATTATAGCCTATATTGTGGTGGGATTCAAGAGCCTGATAGTCCAGTCAGAGAATGCTATTTCCAGAGAGGTGCAGAATAGTAGTACAAAAATCCCAAGACATGCCTAAAGGGTCAACCTGTTGCTGGAGTTTTTCCTTTCCAAAAAAGGACTACCATATTTTTATTCTGAAGTGTTTAAGTAGCAGTATGGAATATGTTCAAAGTTTTGGTCAATCTAAAGCTATAATGTGAGAAACATAGACATCAACAACCTAGTGAAAGCAGCAGATTGCTTAGAAATTTTGCAACTAGTGTCAATTGATCTGATGAAAAAAAGTGCATCTAGCTTTATATTAAAGGCAAGATGTTTTACAGATTGTATGGGAAAAGATTTAACCCCACAACAGTGATGATGCAAGCCCAAGGAACAGTCTTTGATTATTACATTTACAATAAAACAAACTTTTATTTTAGGTGGGTGATGTGAGTCAAAAAATATAAAAGATTTAAGAGAGAAAATAAGGAAATAAATAAAATGAAAGATTCAAATTGTTATTGAATAAAAAACAAATTCAAATCAGGTCAGCTCAAAGTGTCCCTTCAAATACACAGCCTTAAATCAAAGATTAAGGACAGAGAGTATGAAATAATGAAAGCCCTGCTACTCTGCACTTAGGATTGCTATGTATTATGCTTAAATGAGAAAATATATGTAAGATTTATGATTTGTAGAATGTAATTCAACATTAGCTGCTATTCCCTTTGTATATATTTTTTGAATTAATGAAACTCCTGTTAATCTTGATAGAAAAATAAACAAGATCAATCCTGAGCTCTTGGTCTTCCAAATTGAGAAAGATATATATATATATATATATATATATATATATATATATATACAGATAGATAGATAGATAGATAGATAGATAGATAGATAGATAGATAGATAGATAGATAGATAGATAGATAGATAGATAGATAGATAGATAGATAGATAGATAGATAGATAGATAGATAGATAGATAGATAGATAGATAGATAGATAGATACAAGAAAATATATTGCAGCATTTCTAACTATAATAAGCAAATCAGAACAGTCTATGTGCCAAAGCAATAAAAAATTGTCTCACCCATACACATAAACTGCTGTGATAGCGTGCTAAGTTAAATATCAAGCCTCTTATCAAAGATAACACAAATTTCCTAAAACAAATCTATTTGCCAGAGAGATAATACAGTAGCGAAGGTTCTTGGTTTGCTTTTGGTCAATCACAGTTTGGATCACTAGCACTATATATGGTTACCCCAGCAGTGCCAGGAGTCATTTCTGAATGCAGAGCCACTAATGGCCCCTGAGCACCAGCAGAAATTCAGCAAAACATAAATATTAAATCAATTTTAATTGTTTATATTTTATATAATTGTAAGAATAAATGTGAAGAATCCCCTAAAAGAATGTTGCGTAAACATAATTAAACTGTCCTTGTGCCATACACCACATTCAAGATAATCTGAAACAGTTCAAGGGAAGATGAAGTGGGACAGAACAGATGAAGTTCAGAAACCAGGAAATTTTTTTACGAAGAGAATCTGACTTGGATTTGTCAGAGCAAACTATGGAAAATGTATTCAACACTTATTAAATATTACTATTAAAAAAGAGCATGGAGATGTGTAATTTGATGAAGTATTCAGAGAACAGTGAATAATATGCCTGTGTAATCAGGTGGATAGAGAGCGACATTTTTATTTCAAACTGATGAGGTCTTTTCAGAGGGTATACTTGTAGTAAAGGATGAAGCAGTAAGTCCTAGGCTTGGATGAAAATGTTTTTTAAACATATGTTTTATCACTAATATCATGTAACATATGCTTAAATCTTACAAAGAGCACATTCTTGGCTTATCACCAAAAATTATTTATTAAGCATTTACCTGAATAAGACATAATAGCAGAGTAAAATTTCTTTCAAATATCTAATATGCTTTCATTTGTTTTGATGCATTATGTTCATAAAGCATCATAATATTTCTTTCACTGGCATCTAAAACCATCCATTGTGCTCGACAATTTTAGCTAAGAATTTCCTATATAACTCAACTCAACAGGAGTGAGTGATGTGGAGATAGGGATGAAACAGTATAGAAAACTGAAAATGCATTTCCAAATTTGAGGCAATGTAAATATAAATGTCTGTAAAAAGGCAGAGATAATGTATGTAAGTTAAATGTTTGGAATCCTAGGATGATATTTATTATCCCTGTGAGTGATAATGAAGTACACATTGTGAAAGCACTGAAAGGATTCTTGAAAGGATTCTTGTCTAGGAGCACATCCCTTTGAGATGGCAAGTAGGAGAATCACATGCTTTTGCTCAATACTTTCACTGGTATTTACATATATATGTATGTATATATATATGTATATATGTATGTTATACAATGGGTGGGTAACAAGTCTTAAAAGCAGAAATATTAGAATGTAGTTACAACCTAGATGTAACTACAATCTATGGCAACACAATGTCATCAGTAGACTTATTAAACTTTAGATCAAGCAATAGTATATCATAGAGAATTATTAAAAAACTTTTGAACACTATATAGGTTAGTAAAATTTAATTTCTTGGATTTAAAAAATACAGGAGTTTCAATTAAGCTACATGTAGTAGGTTGCTTATACTTCCTCCTATAAAAATGCATTAACATTACTTTCAGTAACATCTTTTTTAACAGTCAGGAAGAAGTGAGTCAAATGGTGGCTGAGATACAGCACATGTCATGTGCAGGGAGAGGAAACCAATCTCTCTTCCTGTACCATGCTGCTTATAGATAAATCTCTTCTTTCACCTACTTTTTGAGTACTCCTCACTTTGTTGACCTAATATTTATGATTAATGCACAATTTTATACATATGTTTAAAAAGTATAGTTATGGTCCCAAAATACACCTGTGCCTACAAGGATCCTGCAGGTTAATGTCTACAGCTAGGGAAAATGGCCTCATTTACATTGACTTTCAATGAGCTCCTGCAGGCAAACACCTGAAGCCAATCATCTCCAGATACCTGCCCGCAGGCCTAGGTGTGCTATCACAGAGCCTGGTACTCTGTCTATGGTGTTTAGTTTTTATGCTCTATATAAAACTTAAAGTTTTACCTAGTGAATCAACAAGCACTAAATATACTTGCAGAAACCATTTTGGGTTTGGGATGAATGAAGCGGACAACATCAATAGAAATAAATAGATTATAGAAAAAATGTGATCTCAAAAAAATGAAAGCAAGCTATGACACTGATGGGAACTATGAAAAAGATAATGAAAGTGAATGAAAAGGCACTGCGGTGTCAATAATAAATAGAATTTTAAAAAAGAGGGAACAAGAAAATACTTAACTTACTTAGGAATACTTTACCATCGCCCTCTAGTAATAGTAGATTTAAGGATTGAAGAATTTAATGTTTTGCCAAAAAATGCATTTTCAGAGTTTGTGGTACCAAATCCCAAGGAAGTTTATTCAGTCCTAAATTTATTCCTTAAACATGCTTCAATGAAAAATGATTTTGATCCAAAACAAACTTTTGATATTTAATAATTAAAATAAGCGTGCAATGTATAGTGCATATTCTTGAGAGTTCTTTGGATGAAATGATTACTTATTTGCCAAAAACTTTTCTTGTCAATTTTTATACAACATAAAGTACAAGTGTTTGTCTTTCAACTGTTCCTCTTCTTTATTTCCACACATACTCTTGGCAACTTTAACCTCTTGATTTTTAATGGTCACTAAAAGATTAATGGCTTCTAACATTTACAAACATATATGAAAGTTCTTTTTGACATTTCTATCTATATGCCTAACAGGCATATCGAGAACATCATAGCTGGGACTAGGGAGACAGCACGGAGTACTAAAGTCCACTGATTGTGTAAAGGAGGCCTGAGTTCAATCCTCAAAAAATACGGTGCCCAGAGCATTATTTGAATAACCTCCATGCACAGATCCACAGTGGCACGAAATAATAGCAAAACTATTTTCATAGCTAAAAATATGACTTCTTATATAAGACCCCTGTACAATAACACCCTACTCCTTTTCTAGTCAAATATAATTTTCTACCACTGGTCAAAAATATGCTTTCACTCATATTTTGGCATACATGTCATAACCAATTCATTAGCAAGGACTGTATTTTTTATAAAAAATTATTATACCATCATGATACATAAAATTACAAAAGTGTTTCCAGTCATACAATGTTCCAACACTCACTCTTCCACCAGTGCCCCATTTGCACCACAGATGTCCCACATTCCCTCCCCAGCCTGCATCTATAACAAGCACATTTTATTTTCCTCTCTTTCTCCCTCTCTCTGCCTCTATCTATGCCTCTGTCTCTGTATCTCGCTCTTTTTTCTTTTTACACCTTGTGACTTGCCCTACAGAATTTAGAGTTTATCATGTAAGTCTCTTTGTGTATATTCAATGGTGAGTTCTCGTCTGCCGTTACCATTTCCCACACTTACTCAAACTCTGGTATATATTTATAGCCCATTAATGAATGCAGTCATTTTATATCTATCCTTTTCCTTCTGACTGATTTCACTCAGCATGCTAGTCTCTATGTCCATCCATTTGCAGTTGAATTTCATGGCCTCATCTTTTCTGCCAGCTGCATAGTATTCCATTGTGTGGATATACCAGTTTCTTTAGCCAGTCATCTGTTCTCGAGCATTTAGGTTGTTTTCAGATTCCGGCTATCTTGAATAGAGCTGCGATGAATAAAGAAAGTATGGATAGTGTTTCTGCTATGCGTTTTTGGGTTTCTGGGGAATATTCCCAGGAGTAGTAATGGTGGGCCAAATGGGAGCTCAATATCTTGTTTTCAGAAAATGTCCATATTGTTTTCCAAAAGAGCTGGACCAGACCGCACTCCCATCAACAGTGGATGAGAGCCCTTTTTTCCCACATCCATGCCACCACCGGTTGTTCTTGCTGTTTTGTATGTGTGCCAGTCTCTGTCGTGTGAGATGATACCTCATTGTTGTTTTGATTTCATCTCCTTGATGATTAATAATGAAGAGCATTTTTTCATATGCATTTTGCCCATTTGAATTTCTTCTTTTCTGAAAGCTTCTGTTCATTTCTTCTCCCCATTTTTTAATGGAGTTGGCTGCCTGATATATCCTCGATATTCACCCCATCAGATGGTTATTGGGTGGATATTCTTTCCCACACTATGGATTGTCTTTGTATCTTGGCAATCATTTCTTTTGAGGTGCAGAAACTTCAGGTTTATATAATCCCATTTGTTTATCATTGCTTTGTTTGTTTATTGTTCCTTCTATTTGCTTGGTCAGTGGTGTTTCATTTTTGAAGGTGCCTTTAGTTTCGATGTCATAGAGCATTTTTTCTATGTTTTCTTCAATATACCTTATACATTTATGTCTGATGTTGAGATCTTTAATAATACAATTTGATCTGACTTTGTGCATGGCATTTTCTAGAAGGTTTAACTTCATTTTTTTACATGTCACTTCCCAGTTTTCCCAGCACCATTTATTGAAGAGGATTTCTTTGCTTCACTTAATATTTTTTGCTCCATTATCAAAGATTCAGTGATTGTATATTTGAGAGTGTGTTTCAGGATATTCGGCTCTATTCCATAGGTGAATGGGACTGTCTCTAATACCAATAGCATGCCGTTTTAATTATGACTGCTTTGTCGTAGAGTATGAGGTTGGGGAAAGTGTATCACCCATCTTCTTTTTCCCAAGGATTACTTTATTTATTAGTGGGGGTTATTATTCCATACAAATTTCAGGACAGTTTGATCAATATTTTTTTTCCCTTTTGGTAAATACCCAGGGGTACTCAGGAGTTATTCCTGTCTCTTTGCTCAGGAATTACTCCTGGCGATGCTTGGGGGACCATATGGGATCATTGGGGATCAAACCCGGGTCGACTGTGTGCAAGGCAAATGCCTGACCCACTGTGCTATCAATCCAGCTCTGATCAATTTTTTGAAAAACATCATGGGTAGCTTTATAGGGACCACATTGAATATTTTTTGAAGCTCTAGGGAGTATTACCATTTTGATGATGTTAATTCTCCCAATCCATGAGCAGAGAATGTATCTCCATTACCTCAGGTCCTCTTGTTTCTTGGAGTAACATTTTGTAGTTTTCTTTGTAGAGATCCTTTATGTTCTTTGTCAAACTAATTCCTATGTATTTGATATTCTGTGGCACAACTGTGAAAGATACTGTTTCTTTAATATCCTTTTCTTTTCATTTGTTATTTGCATATAGGAAAATCTGCTGCAGGGTGGGTGTCGATGATCCGGGCTGTGATGGGCTGGTCTACTGGGTGGAGTTCTGACGAGAGAGAAGTCCAAATGTGGAAAATGGCGGCGCCCGTAAAGTGAGGCGGGTGGTCTGGCTTGTTGTGAGGATCTGCCAAGGTGGTGGGCCAGGGCTAGAACCCGCCATGCCTCCCGATTGCCCATTGAACGGCTGTGCACAGGGAGAGCAAGGAACAGCTCTGCCCCATGTCTGAGAGGCTCTGGACCAGCATACCTGGGCCAATTGAGGAATTAGCTGCTGCAGGGTGGGTGTCGATGATCCGGGCTGTGATGGGCTGGTCTACTGGGTGGAGTTCTGACGAGAGGGAAGTCCAAATGTGGAAAACGGTGGCGCCCGTGAAGTGAGGCGGGTGGTCTGGCTTGTTGTGAGGCTCTGCCAAGGTGGTGGGCCAGGGCTAGAACCCGCCATGCCTCCCGCTAATTCCTCAATTGGCCAAGGTATGCTGGTCCAGAGCCTCTCAGCCATGGGGCAGAGCTGTTCCTTGCTCTCCCTGTGCACAGCCGTTCATGAGGCAATCGGGAGGCATGGCGGGTTCTAGCCCTGGCCCACCACCTTGGCAGAGCCTCACAACAAGCCAGACCACCCGCCTCACTTCACGGGCGCCGCCATTTTCCACATTTGGACTTCCTCTCGTCAGAACTCCACCCAGCAGTCCAGCCCATCACAGCTCGGCTCGCGCGGTTCATCAATGAATGCTTTATTTGGAGGTGTTTAAAAGAGTTTGCCTCACGCTCGGCAAGCCTGGCAAGCTTCTCGTGTTTTATTTGATATGCCAAATTCCAGTAACAATTATATTAGGTCATTCCTATGACCTAATATAATGGTTTGAGGCTCTTTATGTTCTTGTAGCAAGCCGATGCCCCTGGCTCTACTGGCATGAGACAGGACATATGGAGATATTACTGGTGCCCGCTCTAGCCAATAGATGATCAACGGGAAGATCGTGATCGTGATATAGGAAAATCACTGACTTTTGGGTATTGATTAGCATCTGTTTCATCAGGGAGATTGGTCTGTAGTTTTCAATTTTCATGACATCTCTGTCTGCTTGGGGTATCAGGGAGATATGTTCCTTGTAGAAGCTATTTGGGAATTTCTGTTTCTTCAATTTCCCTGAAGAGTTTGAAAAAGGTCTGGAGTAGGTCCTCTTTAAAGGTTTGGTAGAATTCACTGGTGAATCTGTCTGGACCTGGGCTTTCGTGTTTGGGGAGACTTTTGATTACTGATTCCATCTCCTCGATGGTGATAGGTTTGTTGAGGTATTCCAGATCTTCTTGTTAGAGCCTTGGGAGGCTATAGTATTTCAGGAATTTCCATTTCTTCTAGGTTCTCTTGTTTTGTGGCAGACAGACTCTCATAGTAATCTCTGATGATCTTTTGATTTCTGTGGTTTCTGATGTGATGTTCTTTTTTCTCTTTTGATTCTATTTATTTGGTTTCTCTCTTTCCTTTTCCTTGCTAGTTTTGAAGTAGTTTTTCATTCTTGTTTATTTTTTACAAAAATACAGCTCTTGATTTTGTTGATTTTCTGTATTGTTTTGTGGATTTCATCTTGGTGATTTCCCCTCTAAGTTTTATTACTTCTTTCTTTCTGGCTGGGTTGGACTCCTTTTGCTGATCACTTTCTAAGGACTTAAGCTGTGAAGTTAACATGTTTAAGATAGCATTTTCTTCTTTTCTGATAAATAGTTGAACTATGAACTTGCCCTTTAACATTGCTTTTGCTGTATTTCACAAGGTCTGGTAATTTGTGTTTTCAGTTTCATTTGTTTCCAGGAATTTTTTGGATTTATTCTTTGATTTCTTTTATGACATGCTGGTTGTTCAGCAGTGAACTGTTTATTTTTCAGTTGCTTGGTATGACTCTCAACTTTTGTGTGCGATAAACTTTTATTTTCAGTATTTCATGGTCTGAAAAAAAGTTGACACAATTTCTATCTTCTTGATTTTTCTGGAGGTACTTTCTGTGGCTCAGTAAATGATCTATCTTGGTGTATGTTCCATGTATGATGGAGAAAAATGTGCATTTAGCTTTGTCGGGATGAAATGCCCTGTATATATCTAATAGTCCTCTTTCTTCCATCTCTTCCTTTAGGGCCAGTACTTCCTTGGTGAATTTCAATCTTGTTGATCTATCAAGAGTTGATAAAGCAGTATTGAAATCTCCAGCTACTATTGTGTTGCTGTCAATGTCTTATTTGAAGTCTATTAGTAGTAATTTTAGGTATTTTGCTGGCCCCTCCTTGGTTGCATATATGTTTAGGCATGTAATTTCTTCCTAATACACGTATCACTTGATTATCAAGAAGTGACCTTCTCTGTCTCTTCTGACCTTCTTCAGCCTGAAGTCTATGTTTTCAGATACGAGTATGGCCACCCTGGCCTTTTTGGAAGGGTTGTTTGAGTGAAGGATTGTTTTCCAGCCTTTTACTTTGATCCTGACTTTTCTCCAATTGTTCAGATATGTTATTTGAAGTAAGCAGAATGTTGGATTCAATTTTTTTATCCATTTTGCTACTTTGTGTCTCTTAACTGGTGCATTTAGACTGTTGACATTGAGACTGATTATTGTCATGGGATTATATGCCATCTTTCTGTAAAAGTTTGTTGTTCTTTTTTGGGTTTTGTCTCAACTTAAAGTAGCTCTTTCTGGGCTTTTTTTAAGGTTGGCTGATTTTGAGTCTATGACGTTCTGAGCTGTTGTTTATCCAAGAAGCTGTGTATCTGTCCTTCAAATCTGAGTGAGAGTATAGCTGAGTAAAGAGTTCTTGGTGAAAGCACACACAGTGGAAATACTATCTGCACTTTTATTTTAAAGCAGCACTATTCACAATAGCCAGAATCTGGAAACAACCAGAGTGCCTGAGAAATGATGATTGGATAAAGAACCTTTGGTACATCTATACAATGGAATACTATGCAGCTGTTAGGAAAAATGAAGTTAAATGAAGTAAAAATGAAATTTGCCTATAAATGGATGGACATTGAAAGGATCATGTTGAATAACATGAGTCAGAGGAAAATGACAGATATAGAATAACTGCATTTATTTGCATGATAGATAAGTAGACAGACAGACAGACAGATAAATAGACAGACAGACAGACAGACAGACAGATAGATAGACAGACAGACAGACAGACAGACAGACAGACAGGCAGGCAGGCAGGCAGGCAGACAGGCAGGCAGGCAAGCAGACAGACAGACAGACAGTGAGACACAGAGAGTGTATGATACCAATATCCAAGGTCTGGCAAAACATGGACCAGGAGATCTTTTCAAAGGTGGGATCTGCCACGAACAGGTAGGAGTGAGATGTTAGGTAAGACAGAGAAGGGAACAGTGTGCTGATAATTCTCAAAAGTTATAATACAAGCCTATAACTGAGCATTGAATATAAGAAAAAAGATACACATGATAACCTCTAAATGTATGTATGGCTTTCCACAATGTGTAAAAGAAGGAAGAGAGAAATAGAGAGAGAAAGAGAGAAAAGAGATAAAGAACCTGCCATATAGGCAGGCTAGAAGAGGTGGGGGAGGGAATTGGGGCCATTGGTAGTGGGAAATTGGTACTGGTGGAGGGATTGATGCTTGAACATTGTATGACCAAAACCCAAACATGAACATCTTTGAGATGACATATATCAGGATGGAATAATAAATATTAAAATAAAATAAATCAAAAAAAAAAGAATTCTTGGTGAGGCATTCATTTCCTTGAGTTTTTCCACTATATCCTATTGCTGCCTTCAGGCTTGGAGGGTCTCTTCTGATAGGTCTGCTAAAAAGTTGAATGGATGCTCCTTTGTATACAATTTCCTTCTTTGATCTTGCCACTCAAAGGATTGTGTCTCAGTCTATGGCATCCATCATTTTTAGAAGGATATGTCTTGGAGTCTTTCTATTGGGGTCTCTTCTTTTTGGTACCCTTCGGGCTTCTTTGATCTGTATGCCTTCATCCTTTAACTCTGGGAACATTTCAGCAAACATGTTTTTAACTGTTCTTATTTCTATGGGGTTGCCTTCACTTCCCTCTGGGACTCTGATGATTCTTATATTGTTCCTCCTGGATTTATCCCAGTGTTCTCTGTTCCACAACTGATCCATTTTTCATTTTATTCCCATTCTATGTACTTGCCTGAGTATTTTCTGAGGCTCATCTTCAGTCTCACTGACTCTGTTTTCCGCTGCTGTCATCCTGCTACTGAGAGTCCCTTTGCATTTTTTATTTCATCTACTGAGTTTTTTAGTGATGATATTTCTGTTTGCACAGTTCTTATTTCTGCTTTCATTTCCTCCCATAATTTATTGACTTCCCTTTCTACTGTTTCATTTATGTTCTCCCATATTTATTGAACATCCATTCCATTTTGTCATTTAAATTGTTAAACATCCTCACAATGTCTTCTCTGAATTCCTTGTCAGAGAGATTATATACATCTATATTCTTTTTCAGACTTCAGGGTCAGTTTTCTAATCTGCTCTTCAAGCTGGGGATCTGTGTTGTTTCCCTATGGTGCTGTGGGGGTGAAATCTTCTGTGGTACAGTTTCTTCCTCACTGTCTGGTAGACTTCAGATTTACTCCGCTGAAGTTGTTCTCCTATTCCTTCTTCAAGGATATTACCTTCCTCTTGGTATTGATTTCCTGCTCTTTTTATTGAGGCTCAATTTAATGACAATGACTCCATAATAAATTGATATTCACATTAGAAACTCACAGACATAACCCCCAAATTTATGAATTGGTAAAAATTGAAGAATCGTACACTATTAAAATAGAAAAGTCCTTGATACTTTAACAGCTGGAGCACAAGACAAATATATTTGTGTCATGAAATAAAACCTTATTTACCATTATAAATTTATATATAATTCAGTCATTTACTAAATAGCACTGACTAAATAGCACATGCTTATGAGCTTTCAGAATGTATGCAAATCCACTCTTGTTTGATTTTCCTGCTTTTATATTAATATGTGACTGTGTGAGCTCCCACCTGCCTGACCAGCCATGCCCAAGGGAGGGTACCTGGGGAGGAAGTGACCTAGAATGGGGATTGGAAGTGTCCCATTTAATTCCTCTCCTACTTTGACTTCTGGGGCCTGTAGTTTTGCTTTCCGCTGGAGGCCTCCACCACTTTACCACACGCCCGGCCAGCCAGCCACGGACTATATTTTTAAACTTCCCATTTTATCCTGAATTTGATGTGCATCTTGCATGTATTAATTCAATGACCTCCTAATTGTTTTACTGGCATCCATTAGAGACACTTTTATCTTTTGCCTACTTGAAGAACAAGTGGTCTTCTAAATATTAAAACACATTATATGCCTCTTAGTTTCTAAGAGTTTTTAGTAATATCAATTTAAAATCCAGTACCAGGTTTTCCAAAGTCCATTTTGTCTGATTTCTGTTTCATGTAAATTCTGCTCTCCTCATCATTTCTGCATATGCTATTGTTTTTGTCCTCACCTAGACTTCTTGTTTTTACTCTTACCCTTGTTAGGTATTTTTATTACATATACCACATGCCCCATTCCATTAATACCTCAGTCCATTTCCATTTGAAACTATGTTTAAATATTTCTTCCCTCATAGATGGCACCATGAGCAGTCAAGATAACCTGCTCACATTTTCAACCTTAATAGTAGAATTTGAGTTATATTTTCTTTATGTAAAACAACCTTACTTTTAAGTTATGCATTTATTTTTAATCTTGTAATGTATTCCAAAAGAGTCAATTTCACAAGGGGACAGACTTGTTTCCTTGTTCATATTTTCACTGTTGTTTCTCTGACAACTGCACTGACAAATGCACTTGGGACATAGAGACTAGCCAATAAACATTTTTGGAATGCATGGATATAAGAGTAGCTGATACTTCTGTTTGATCATGAAGGATGAACAAAAATATTGCTTTGGTAAAGGGCCTTTTATAAATATAAAGTGTAGAAGCATGGAGCCAGGGACAAGGAACTAATAGTTCTCTGTAGGCAGAATATTACTGGAATCAAAATTAAGATATAATTGGGATTTTTACCATTCAAATATAGCCTGTGCAGTAAATAAAAGGAAGCAAATAAGTCAAACTCTACTGGATCTTTTATGATAGTCTAAATTATTTTTACAATCAGGAAAATAGATGTTATTAGATAAAAGCAACTACCTCAAGTTATTAACGAAATAGTTTCTTTGAAACATACACATTACCATTAAATGTCATTGTCAGTATCAAGATGCATATGTACAGGTGGAACCAAAAACTTCAATTATGACAGATAAACCATGTGCCAACAAATATAAGTTTGGCCAGCAACACACATATTTAAGACTCGTCACATTCTGTGGCTTAGTCTCTTCATCTCTCTGGCTGCATGGAGCCTTGCTTCAAACAGAGCCACCTGATGTTGTCTTGTTACATGCCAGGGAAATCTGTCTGCTGCTGTCAAATTCAGGACCGTGTATAGCAATGTTGCAGAATGTTAAATTTCCTTCTGTCCACTCAGTTTACTTATAACAAGTCCTCTGTCCTTGATTATTTTAAATTCTATACTCATTGAATACTCAGAGGCATAAACAAGATACAGAGTGCAAAGCTCAGTTGGTTACAGCTTATGAATTATTTCATCTTTTCCCTTTGTTTAATAATAGCATATCAGTTTTATTTGATATAGCAGTTTGGAAACAGTGGACACTGTCTATCACAAGTCTTTCAGCTCAATAATCATCTGCTCACACTAATTTAGTAAGGTTTGTAGAAATGCCTTTAAAGAACTAATGTGACTTTATTCAGTCCTATGTTCCAGATAGTTTAATAAGACTAAGATGTTGATACCCTAATAATACTAAGAAGAAATAATTTATGCTGTTGTCTAGTATTAGTGAATTAATAAATTAGTAGGAAAATTAACCTTGAGAATTCAAAGTATGTCACAAGTTCTGCCTTACTTTTCTCAATTGCTGCTTTATTTATAATACCAAGTCTGTCTTAAATAAATTCTTAAGAAAGCTTTAAAATTCATTTATCTTTACTTCTACCACTGTGTAGTTTACTCATTAATGGTAGATTCTCTAAAATACAATATATACAATCACGATTATATTCTTGCTATGACTCTGCAATGTTGAAAATTTTCTTAAATGCTATTTTACCATAGTAGTCACTAGTGCTTATGTGTAATGAGAAAATGAAATGCTGCTAGCGCCAAAGGGGAGAGAAAATTATTTTTTCTTAATATATTTTATTATGCCACCATGAGATAAACAATTACAAGAATGTTCATGTTTAGGTTTCAGCCATACAGTGTTCCAGCACCCATCCCTCCACCAGTGCCCATTTCCCACCACCAATGTCCCCAATTCTCTCTCCCCCTCCCCTAGCCTGCCTCTATGACAGGTTCTTTATCTCTTTTCTCTCTTACTCTTTCTGGGGAGAGAAATTTTATTTTTAAAGAAGTTATATGTAAATAACTATATGACTAGCGGTTACTATGATAGAAACAGCAATACATTTAGTGCTGAAGCTAACCCTGATTTGATCCCAGACATCCCATATGGTCCCCAGAGCACTGCCAGGAGTAATTCCTGAGTGCGGAGCCAGGATAACTGAGTATCCTGGCTAAGCGTTCTGAGTGTGACCCAAAGCAGTTCAGAGTGTGACCGAAAACAAAAAAAAAGAAAAAGAAAGAAATGGAAACAGCAAAAGTCTGCAATTCTTTTTTAGTTTGAAGTATGTGTATTTTACTGTCCCTGACAATACTTTCTTTGTGTGTGTGTGTGTGTGTGTGTGTGTGTGTGTATACACACACACACACACATAAAATAAAACCAAGACCTTAGAATTAGCTGTGCTTATTTATGGGAAGATTCCTTAAAAATGCATTTTGACATTTCCCAAAGATTTTGCTTTAATTTTTACTGGCAATAATACTTGTTATCCACAAAAAGAAATAAAATTTATAAAAAAATAAGCTTGTACAAAATAAAGCCATTAATAAAATTGCTGAGCTGTCAAAACATCTAAGTTATTAATAATTTTAGTCAACAAATTTTATTGCTTGTGTGAAGGGGTAGCAAAGAGCTGTCTATAATCTAATTTCTTGACAAAAACAGAGAAAACTGTCATGAATGCAAAAACACTGATGTGTTTCTGTTTTGTTCTATTCATTCTCTTGAGATGAAAAGAATAAGGAAAATTCTTTTGTAGTAAACTCTAATTTTCATTTAACTATGAATGAAGACGGTCATCAATTTATTAAATTGCCAGAGACTTTCTCACAATTCCTATAGCAGCTATTCAAACTGGCCTTCATATCTTCCCATTGATAAGTTCATTTTACTAAATACTGTTAATTGTCTTGTATTGTTTCTTTACATGCCATATATGTTAGGCTATTTGATACTTGTCATTTTTCTTCTGACTTACTTCACTTAGCAGTACACACCAGTTTAACAATAATAGTCGGAAATCATAAATCTAGACTAGAACTGAGGATTGAAAGTATTAAAGGGATATACATGATAACCATTCAGTGTTTGTATTGCATACCACAATGCTCAATGCTAAAGGGAAGAGAGGGAGAGAGAGAAAAATGTATATATGTATGCGTGCATATATATTTTTATAATATATATATATATATATATATATATATATATTATGTGTTGTTTTATGATATATGGAAGATGCAGCAGAAGCCGGGAAAAGCATTCGCACTGCCCGCCTTTCCTTTGCCAATTATAAGACCAAGATGACTGCCCTCCGACGCCCTGATGGATCTACCACATCTTCCAGAAAGGCAATGGAGAAGATTATCCAGGACTTCTACTCAAATCTCTTTGATAGCCACATCCACCTGCCCACATACCAAATTCCACAGGATGGGTATGTCATTCCCAACGTTCTCCCTTCTGAAATCCGACATGCCATCTCATCAGTAAAGAAGGGAACAGCACCAGGCCCAGAAAAGTCAGACCCGAACACCTGAAGAATCTGCCATCGGTACTCATCAATACACTAGCTCGGCTCTTCACACGCTACCTGTCCGAAGGCAAGGTGCCCTCCCAATGGAAAACCAGCAGGACAGTTCTACTGTTCAAGAAGGGAGACATTCAAGACATCGGCAACTATCGCCCCATCTGCCTGTTGTCTGTCATCTACAAGCTGTTTACATGAGTCATCCTGAACAGGATTAGCAGAACACTAGATGAAAGACAACCATGCGAGCAAGCAGGCTTCCGGAAAGGATTCAGCACAATCGACCATATCCACACAGTAACCAAGCTCATTGAGGTTTGTAGGGAGTACAAGATGCCGCTCTGTCTCACGTTCATTGATTTACAGAAAGCCTTTGATTCTGTGGAGACTGAAGCAGTCATTGAAGCCCTAGCCAAAGAGGGTGTTCAAACCCAATACATCAAGATCCTTCGTGAGCTGTATTACGGATTCACCACCAGGATCTCACCATTCTACAAAGAAGTGATCATTAATGTGAAAAGAGGGGTTCGACAGGGTGATACCATTTCACCAAAACTCTTCAGTGCCACCCTGGAGAACATCATGCAACAATTAGAATGGGAAGGAATGGGAGTGAAGATAGATGGTCGGCAACTACACCACCTACGCTTCGCTGATGACATCGTTCTAATAACACCAAACATTAGCCAAGTGGCACAAATGCTGGCTGAGAATGTGGAAAGATAGGTGTCTACAGCTGAATCTAAAGAAAACTATGTTCATGAAGAACGAACTAGTTCCTGAGGCCCCATTCACTCTCAATGGAACAAACATCTCTGAATGCAGCAGTTATGTGTACCTAGGTCGAGAAATCAACATGATGAATGACCTCAAACGTGAGCTGTGCAGGAGGAAGAGAGCGGCATGGATTGCCTTCAAAGGCATCGAAGAAATAGCTAAAAGGACAAAGAACCTCCGGCTCTGGGCACATCTCTTTGACTCCACCGTTCTCCCTGCATTAACATACGCCTCCAAGACCTGGGCCCTACGAAAAGCAGGATGAGAATGCTATTCGGGTCTCCCAGAGAGGCATCAAAAATCATATGGGCTGGATTGTAATGCGATTTGGAGACAACCGCTGGACTAGAGCCATTACCGACTGGATCCCACGGGGATGTCAAAGATCACGTGGCCGCCCACCTACAAGATGGTCAGACTTCCTTGTAAAGACCCTGAAGGAATGGTTTGAGGCTCTTCATATTCCTGAATCAACCAGATGCCATTGGGCTACATTGGCATGTGATAGGGTCCAATGGAAATGTTACTGGCACCCGCTCGAGCAAATCGATGAATAACGTGATTCAAGTGATAAAAAAGTGATTTATGATATATATTATTTTCAAATAGAAATTAGATTTATTATTAAATATGAATTATAATAAACTTTATATTATTTATGTAATATAAATAATATATATTATTTTTTTCTTCCTCTCCCTCAGAGAGAGAGAGAGTGAAAAGTTCCTGCCATAGAGGCAGATTGGAGGTGGTGGGGTAGGAGGGGATGATGGGAGCGAAACAGGACATTGGTGCTGGGAAATATGCACTGTTTTTGGATAAGTGTGGAACACTTTATGATCAAAACTCAATCATGACTAGCAACAATAGTGTATCGCATGGTGATTCAATTAAAAAATAGCACATACTTTGCCTCCATTCATGTGTAACAAAAGGCAAGATTTTATCTTTTACTGAATTGTTTTCACTGCATAAATATTCTTCATTCACTAATTTGAATGTGAATATTTGGGGAATTTATATCAGGGTTATTGTACATAGTACAGGAAAGAACACTAGTATTTATATATCTTTTTTAAAATTTTTTATTTTACCACCATGTGATATACAATTGCAAACATTTTCATGATTGGGTTTCAGTCATACTTTGTTCCAGCACCCACCCCTCCACCAGTTCCTTATTCCCACCACCAATAGTTGCAAATTCCCTTCCCTCCTCCAGCCTGCCTCTATAGTAGGCACTTTTCTTTTTCTTCTCTCTGTTTCTCTCTCTGTTTCTCTCTCTAACCCTGTCTCTCTCTCTATCTCCCCTTCTCTCTATCTCTCTTTTCCTTCTCTTACACAGTGTGTCTTGCCCTACAGACATTTTGGAATTATCATGTAAATCCCTTTGTGTACATTTAACTCTCAGTTCTAGTCTGGCTTTAATATTTTCCACAAGTAGTAGAACACTAGTATATATTTATATCCCATTAATGAGTGCAATACCTTTTTTACTTTAAATGTATTTTTTGGTTAAAAACTACATAGTACAATAGCTGGGTTATATGGTTGTTCAATATTTAATCCTTTTAAAAATCTGTATGCAGTTTCTACAAAGACCAAACTGGATGTCATTCCCAAGAATAGTGAAAGAGAGTTCATTTTTCACCACAAGCCTACCTAAATTGGTTGTTTCCAGGGTTATTCTCTTTTTTGTTATTTTGGCCTCACCTAGTATGTCATGCAGACCTTAAGCCCAACTTTGTACTCAGGGATCACTTTTGGTTGACTCAGGAAACTGTATTTGTTGCTGGAGATCCACACAGGTCAGTCAGTGCTTTGGTGGATCAGCAAATCTCCCACATACTGTATCTGTTTCTTGCCCCTGTTTCTGTGCTTTAAGATTCAGGCTACTTTCACTGCTTTGCATCATTTATATTTCTTTGATAAAAACTGATGAACACTATTATATGTCTGTTTCCCAACCTTATGGGTCTTTCAAAATTTATCTGTTCATTTCTTCTCTTTATTAATTATGTTCTTTATTGTTATCATTCTTGAGTTTTTAAGTACCTTTTTATCTCTTTATCAAATTCACAGTATGCAATTATTTTTTCCCGAATATTCAATAGAATGCCCTTTTCTTCAAGCCCACATTCATTTAATGGTGAAAAATCATTTTAGTTTGCTTATTTGGGGTTAATTCAGGTATTTTATTGTAGTCCATTTTTAAAATTGTGTTCTGTTTTTAGATCGTTGATAATGTTGAGTTCTCGACCTAGGTACACATAACTGCTGCATTCAGATGTTCAATTGAGAGTGAATGGGGCCTCTGGAACTAGTTCATTTTTGTGAACATTGTTTTATTGAGATTCACCTGTAGAAGGACCTGAGCTGCGCAGGAAGAGGAGAGTGGCATGGGACACCTTCAAGAGCATGAAAGAAATAGCTAAAAGACAAAGAACCTCCAGCTCTGGGCACATCTCTTCGACTCCACCATTCTCCCTGCATTGACATATGCCTCAGAGACCTGAGCCCTACAAAAGCAGGATGAGAACTCTATTCGGGTCTCCCAAAGAGGAATCGAAAGAGCCATGCTTGGAATATCATGCCTTACTCAATTGGGAGAGGGAATCCGAAATTCGACCTCCATTGACGATCCTGAGTCAGGGACGCTGTCTTGTTTGCCAAGGCATCGGAAATCAGATGGGCTGGACATGTAATGAGATTTGGAGACTACTGCTGGACTAGACCTGTTACTGACTGGATCCTATGGGATGTCAAAATATCACATGGTGACCCACCTACAAGGTGGTCAGACTTCTTTGTAGAGATCTTGAATGAACAATTTGAGGCTCTTCGTATTCCTGAAGCAAGCAGATACCATTGGGCTACACTAGCACATGATAGGGTCAAATGGAAATGTTTCTGGCACCCGCTCAAGCAAATTGACAATGACCAGATGTCAAGTGATCAAGTGTTCTATTTTAGAGTCACATTTTGTGGTGCTCAAGACTTACCCATGGCTCTATGCTTAGGAACAATATGGGAAGAGCTTGGAAGAACTTATGGGATGCTGGGAATTGAACATGGTATGGTTTCATTCAAGGCAAGTTCCTTGACCACTGTAAAAGACAATTGCTCTCCCCTGTACTCTACACCTTTGGTCTATAAGTTTGCTTTTATTCAAGCACCATACTGTTACAATTACTATGGCTTAAATGGCTCTTTAAGTTCAGGAACTCCAATACCCTCATTATCCTTTCCTCCCTGAATTGCTTTGATATCTTGGGATCAGTCTTCTGCTGATGACAAATTGTTCTCTTTCTAACAAAAGAAAGACTACAACTTTCAGCTCACCAGTCTCTTCTAATAATCCACAATAGCTATCTTAAAGTCACCTTTGATTTACATACAGATATACATATATCCACACATATACATACATATAAATATTTGTTATCACGATCACGATCTTCCCGTTGATCATCTATTTGCTAGAGCGGGCACCAGTAATATCTCCATATGTCCTGTCTCATGCCAGTAGAACCAGGGGCATCGGCTTGCTACAGGAACATAAAGAGCCTCAAACCATTATATTAGGTCATAGGAATGACCTAATATAATTGTTACTGAATTTGGCATATCATATACAACAAGAGAAGCTTGCCAGGCTTGCCGTACGGGAGGCAAACTCTTTTAAACACCTCCAAATAAAGCATTTATTGATGTACAGTGTGGCCTACACATGACAAATTTGGTTGATATGTAATAGAATTGATTCACAGTTTTTATTTGCCTTTCTGTCTTATTTTAACAGTATATATTTAATATTGTGCCTATCAACATTCTGGAATGAACTGTGCTGCCAACTCCATTTGCCAAATGATTTAAATATACACACCTAGGCTCAGTGTCGAGGTGTGTATATTTAGAGATAGGACCTATTAAGAGGTAAATGAGGTAAAATTGGTTCATATATATGTGGCTATGAATAGATATAAAGAGAGAAATCAGAGTGTATTCTTCCAAATCTTCTTTTCAATGAAATCAACACAGAATAGCATATTAGAACATCCAGAAACATAGATGCTACCCCCAGGTTCAGAACGATTTTAGAAACAAAGTATATGGACACTCTTATAAAAGTTAAAGAATTGTTGGAAAACAAATGCCCATTGCTTAAGTCACCCAGTCTTTGGTACTATTTTTATGGCAGATTAAGGTAAGTAATCATCTTTTGCCTCAAATATTGAATATTTTTTAAAAAATTGAATCATAACTAAACCTTTTATTTACCTCAATCTATTTCAAATCCTATGGTAATGCATTGCAAGGAACAACTATCACTTTTTCTATTAAAATATGCTTGATGTCTTATAGTATATAATGATAATTGTCAATGAATTATTAACTATTACGTGTCAAGCACTAAGCACTCCACTTAAGTTTTATATTAACAAACACATATATCTTTAATCCTCAATTTGTAAGACATTAATTTATACAGTAGTGGGCCATAGTGTTACTGCAGAGGGGTGGGTGTTTCCCTTGAATGCAGATGACCCGTGGTTAATCCCTGGCATCCTGAGCACTGCCAGGAGTAATTTCTGAGTGCAGAGCCAGGAGTATCCCCTCAGCATGGCCAGGTATGACCCAAAAAGCAAAAAAAAAAGGGTTATCCAATAGTAAAGAACTAAGTAATATTGAGATGGATATTGAACTACTTATTTCAAGCGCACAATTTAACATATTTTACTAACTTTCCTAGATTTCCTAAATTTCTTTAAGTTTTCCTTACTATACATAGATCACACGAGATGATGAAACTAAAGAAAAGTCTAGTTTAGTATTCCAGATGAGATGTCCTTTATGTGAACAGTTGGAAAAAATGAGAAGTACTCAAAGATTACAAAGATATATGACAGGTTAAACTTAGCTGGATCTGACAATAGTTTAATTTATCAAATACAAACTTGGTTCACAATAGTATTAATGAAAATCCTCGCCTTCTTAAGACGTTCCAGGTTTGTATTTATTTTATTGCTATAAAATCTATAACTTGATCACTCTTGATCACTTGACATCCCCTTATTTGTTGATGTGCTCGAGCAGGTGCCAGTAACATTTCCATTTGTCCCTGTCATGTGCCAGTGTAGCCCAATGACATCTGCTTGCTCCAGGAATACAAAGAGCCTCAAACTGTTTGTTCAGGGTCTTGATGAAGAAGTCTGACCATCACCATCTATCATCTATCAAGTCTATCAGATAATCTATTTTCAATTTAAAATTATAAACTACCACATCATTATGATAGATATTAAAGCTCCTTTTAGACCCATATTCATCATGGTCTTATTGACTGATCATCTACCCTTACATTGTCCCGTTCCTTGGTTTAACTAGTTTAATACACTTATATTAGAAGATTTCTTTACCTAAATATGCAGACAAAATCTCATTGCTGTATTTACCCTGAAACTGATGAAATGTTTTAAGATCAGCATTCAATGACTATTACTATAAGTCACAAAATACAAGATAACCCTTAGATTTATTAGTTGTAAAACTATATATATTGAAAAATATTAAAATTTTTATCTTTTCATATTTTGCTTCTTTGGCATTTGAGGCATACCTGGTAGTGTTGAGAGTATATTCCTTGTTCTATACTCAGGGATCATTTTTGGTGGGGCTTAATGAGCATATGTGATGCCTAGTATCAACCCTGGGTTGATTATATGCAAGGCAAGCATCATAGCAGCTGTACTTTCACTCTGCTCCCTTAAAAATTATGAATTAGCAAATATCACTTGAAGAAATTCTTGAAAAGTAAAAAAATTAAGAGTTTCACACACATGTATATATGTGTGAATTTCACACACATATATGTATATCTGTGTCTGAAATTCTTAGATTTTTATTTAAAAAATAAAGAAATACGCACACGTGTGTGTATAAACTAGTGTCTACAAAATGTTTTAGAATTTGTTTCAATAAAAAATATTTTGATTCTTAAAGCATTTGCTGGTAATACTTTGAAACACCATCTTTAATGTTTTCAAAGAAAAACAAAGCCAACTTATCAGAAATCTTTTATGGTAAAATACAGTTAAAATTAAAATATCAAATATAGTGCAAGCATACTACTACACACTGAACTTTATGTCTGTTGCAGCTATGAATTTTTACATAGAAATGGGAGACAAATAATTTTTGTCCAGAAATGTTTCATGTTCCCAGCATTTGTATGTAACTAAAATATCTAGTTTTATGGTATTGTGCAATACAAACATTACTGAATGGAATTTGTAAAATTATGATAATCATAAAATAAAAATTATTTCTTCTAAGAAATCTTAGGATAATACCTTAGATTTTAGTTCATGCTAACCCTAAAATAAAATATTTTCCCAAGTTTTCATACAAATCCTCAAAGTGATAATTTTTTAGCTAGGCAAGGAAGGAGTAATCACATTTAGTATGAATTGTATAACTACTTACCCCTGAAACTAATAGACTTAGAAGTAGTAGCAAGTAGTAGTAGGAAGTAATTATGCCTTACACAACCATTATCAGGTATAAACTTAAAAGTGATATCTGTGTTCTAGAAACCTATATATTGACTATAAAACTCATTATTTATATTCAAATATTGATGACACATCTGAAACAAGGAAAATATATCCTATCACACATTAATTCTGTTAGTGTCATAACTATTTATAGAAGTATCAGCTTCATTAGACATTTTTATTTATTTTTTATTTTTGCTTTTTGGGGTCACACTAAGCAATGCTCAGGGGCCACTCCTCGCTCTTCATTCAGGAACTACTCGGTGGCGGTGCTTAGGGGACCATATGAAATGCGGGGATTGAACCCCGGTAGGCCATGTGCAAGGCAAACACCCTACCCACTGTGCTATTGTGTTGGCTTCAATTAGACATTTTAATACTGCAAAAACTAGACAGAGAACTAGCCTAATACAGTTGTAAACAAAATGAAAATTAACTTTACTCCATGTCAATTTAACTTTACTCCATGTCTTTTCATGATATTATGGCCATTTTTTTAAACCCAAAATAATATACTACTACCAGTTTAATTCTTAAATTTTTAGTTTTCAAAGTACAGAATAATATTTCATTTTCTGAATGTATCACAGATTATTTATCCAGTATTATCAAAGATTTGTTGTTTGCTTCTACTTTTTGTCAGTTCTGTGATTAATGGTGTGAGATGTATAGGTTTTGGTGAAATTTTGTATGGATATTGTTTGAGTTTGTACTCCTTAAACCTTTGGATATTGCCAGGAATGGATAATTTTAAATCACAGGATAAATGTATGTTTAGTTTCTTAAGAAACCTTCAATCTGTCTAACACGAATTTACAATTTTGTATCTCCATTATCAATAAATGACAGCTTCCTTTTCTACAAATTTCCATCAGCATTTTTCAGCAATCAGATTTGGGTCTTTCAAATGTTAAGAGTAATCTCATTGTTCTAATTTTCATTTGCTTAATGATATATGACAAGTACATGTTTTGTATTTCCCATAGTTATTTCTCCTATAATAACATGCTAACTTGATACAGTTGGTCCATTTAAAAATCAAATTTGTTATCAAAATAATTTTAATAGGGGCTGGAGTGATGGCACAGTAGGTAGGGCATTTTCCTTGCACAAGGCTGACCTGAGTTTGATCCCTGGTATCCCTTATGGTCCCTGAGCACTGCCAGGTGTAGTTTCTGAGAGCAGAACCAGGAGTGACTCCTGAGCATTGCCAAGTGTGACCCAAAAAGCAAAAATAATAATAATAATAATAATAATAATAATAATAATAATAATAGTTATTTGTATTGTTTGGAATAAGTTCATAGTCATTTATGTCTTTTTGTTTTGTTTTGTTTTGGACCCAAAACAAAATCCCTGAGCCTGCTATGCTCAGGGATTGCTCTTGGCTTTGTACTCAAGAATTACTCACGCTGTGTGCAAGGCAAGTTTCTTACCTACTGTACTATTGCTCTAACCCTCTATTTTTAAGCCAGTTAGAAATACCCAAGGCCTTGTATTCTCTTTTTTTTTTTTTTTTTCTTTTTGGGTCACACCTGGCAATGCTCAGGGGTTACTCCTGACTCTGCACTCAGGAATTATTCCTGGCGGTGCTCGGGGACCATATGGGAGGGAGGAGATCAAACCCGGGTCGACTGTGTGCAAGGCAAATGCCCTACCCACTGTGCTATTGCTCCGGCCGCCTCTTTTTTTGCTTTATAGCAGAAATTTTAATTATTCCATAGAATACTTACTGTTTAATTTGCAAGTGTAAATTAACCAATATTCAGACAGCAACATTTTAGGGCTGAAATGGAAAATTATTTACTATACAAACCATCACTATGTATATATACATGTATGTATCTATAAGTTACATATATTATTTGGATAAATATTGCATATACCCAATTGTAGTGAATTTTTATTTTATAACAGCATAAATGACATATGAATATAAGTGATTGATAAGCAATGATAAATAAACCTAATTGAGATTTTTTTACTGAATAAAAATTTTTAGATGAAATTGAAACAGTTAAAAATATCATTATTTACCACAAATTTATGCTCCTAATTTATTTTGAAAATTTTAACAATATTATAATGTTACAGAAAGGAATGAAAGGAGAAAAGCTATCATTTATTCCTGGGGATTTACTAGATAACACAGGATAATGTGAAATGACAAAAAATTCTCTCAAACATTGAGCCCAAAGGAATAACTTTGCAACCAAGCACAAAAACTAATGTCAGTGTTGCTTGTCATATCGCATGCCAAGCTAAAACTTTATCCATCAAAACTATTTCATTCACATAGATGATTCCATGACAGAGTTTGAGACACAACTTAATTTCATTTAATAAATGTGCTGAAATCTTAGTATAAACAAATTAAGGATATACTGATCTATTAAGAGAATAGTGTGTAAATATTGAGTTTAATTTGGTTGAGACAGGATTCTGAAAAATGTTTGTTACCTTTCCAGGGTTTCAAGGTTCTTGCATGGTTAGTTTTTGATATACCCAGGATGTTGAATTTTCAGTTCTGCAATTATTTGAAAGGTATACTTCTCTATCTACTAAGAGTAAATTTTGCTATAGAGGCTCCATAGCTTTTGTCCTTTCCTTTATGCTTTTATCATTGTTCCCTAAGAATAATTAAGAGGCATAGGAATTCTAGTGTGAACTTAGAGACAGTACACACTTCTTCATCAAGATCCTGAATGAACGATTTGAGGCTCTTCATATTCCTGAATCAAAAAGATGCCGTTGGCATACAATGGCACGTGATAGGGTCAAATGAAAAGTTACTGGCACCCGCTCAATCAAATCGACTAATAACAGGATGTCAAGTGATCAAGTGACTTAGAGACAATGTAGTAGGACTGATTAAAGAGAAACTATGAGCAATATTTATTCCAAATCCTATTAAATTGTGTTCTCTCTAGATTATATTGAAGTATCTTGATTCAGCTTATTTGTGACAAACTCATTTTAACAGTTATAAAAGCTGTTTCCTCCTCCAAATCTTTTGTTATTTGCTTCATCTTATAGTTACTTCTATGATTTCAACTTCAAAATCTAGATAGCTATGCTTGAGAAAAAATGAAGTGACTTATTTAAATGCTATACCTTTATTATCATGACAAGTGACCTTTGAATCCAAGCTATATTGCATGTATTATCTTAGCCCTACTTTTAGAAGTCTAAAATGTATATCTAGGCAAATCATCTCCCCTGGGATATTTTATAAGATTTTGCATTAACATGCTTTTGTTCTGTTTCTATAGTGTTATCATCTGCCCTGATTCTTATTTGTGAAGAGAGAGACATAAATTTAAAAAACTCACAAGTATAAGATCAAAATGAACAAAGAAGAGAATTAAATAAAATATGATTAAAGGAGTGTCTCTCCTCCAGTGTTGCAGGCACAGCTGTGGGTCTGGAGTGTCTCTCTTTCAGTGAGGCTGGTTGTGGTGGTTGGGAGCTCACAGCCACACCCGCCGACATGGAGGTGGAGTAATGAGAGGAGGAGCCCAAATCCAAACTCAAATTCCAGCCAATGTGCGCCCCCCCACACACACACATGTGTGCGAACCCTAGGAGCTATGTTGGACTGGACCAGGGGCTGGCTGAGCTATTTACTGCCCTAAAGAACTCCATGGGTTTCTCCACATGGGGCTGAAGCAGCGCAGCTGTGAGTCTGGAGTGAGTCTGGAGTGTCTCTCTTCCGGTGTTGCCAGCGCAGCTGTGGGTCTGGTGTGTCTCTCTTCCAGTAATGCTGACTGTGGTGGATGGGAGCTCATAGCCACACCTGACGACATGGAGGTGGAGGAATGGGAGAAGGAGCCCAAATCCCCACTCCAAGTCCAGCCAGCGTCCCCCCCCCACCCCCACATGTGTGAGCGAAACCTCACTCCAGATCCAACCACTCCAGTCCCACAGTTGTGCTGCTTGGCCCCATGTGGAGCAGCCCATGGAGTTTGGGAGGGCAGTAAATTGCTCAGTCAGCCCCTAGCCGAGTCCAACATAGCTCCTACAGTTTGCTCACACGTGCGGGGTGGGGGTGGGGGGGCACGCTGGCTAGACTTGGAGCAGGGATTTGGGATCTTCCTCCCATTACTCCAACTTCATGTGGGCGGGGTGTGTCTGTGAGCTCCCAACCACCACAGCCAGAATCATCAGAGAGAGACACTCCAGACCCAAAGCTGCACCGGCATGACAGTCTTAGATAATACTGGAAGTTAGGACCAGGTCCTTCCCAGGATCTTTGACATTTATACACTCTATACAGTTCTAGGCAGGTTCTAGCCATGGCCCATCATCCCAGTGAGCCTAGCAAGAAGCTAGAGGAACCCCCATACCATGAGGTCAGTTATTTTCAACTGAGATTTTACAACAAAGTGTTGAAAAAAAAGTCAGTAGTTTCTTGTAACATGTTTAGTAGGCATAAATATAAGTTTAAAGTATTGTTAAAATACCTATGGCTTGACAATTTAATCTACCTCAGCTTCTTCACCTACTAAGTGATGTTAGAAGCAAATGGCTGATAAACATAAATTCGAGTATTACCTCAAAAATCTTTAAGCTGATACCTCAGCTTAAAGATTTAAGCTGAGGTATCATATGTGAGACTTTTTAAAAAGTGAAGGTTTTGTCTCAATATTCTGTTCAGTTGAACAAAACGTCTTTAGAGAAATATTCTGTGTATATCAGTTTCTTTCAATTAATTGAGACTTAAAATACATAACAGCATCTCCTAGCCCTTATCTCAGGAGAATCAAAGGCAATGAGACCAACTAGATGAGTTGTGCAGGTGTGGTTCTGGAGCAAAGCAAGTAGGATTAACAGGTTTATGAAAAACCTATTAGCACAAGCAGTATAACCTGGACTGCAGAAAAAAAGAGAGAACACAAAACATAAAGGTATACATTATATTCTCATAAATCTATTGTAGGGAAATAGAATAAACATTTAATAGTTTGAAAGGAGATGCAAAAGAAGATAAACTCAGAGATTTAAACCTAAAGATCTTACCCTGAAGTTGTGAAAACTAATTGAGGAACACAGATTTTTTCTAACTGGGCTTTATTATGTTACATATCAGTGATTTCTTTGTGTCTTTATTTTTAATGATGAACCTTCAAGTAGAGATGAATATAGTCATCCCATGTCCCAGTATTGTTCCTTCATGTGTGTCAATGTTGAGTATAATGTCATTTTAATTTTATAGTTCTGTAAATTAAGCGGATTTATAGTCAAAGATCTATAATTCATTAGCTAAATTAAATTGCAGAATAAAGTTAAATACTATAACTTCCATCTTTGGTTACAAGAAAAGCTTTTTCTCATAAAGACTTGCATAACTGGAAATCAGCTGCCATGTTTGAAGGTGTCCTGTGAAGACTGAATTAGAACTTAGTTGTAATATTTTATAATTAAGCCAGTGGAACACAACTAAGGGGAAGCTGAATAAGCCACTCTAATTGAGCCATTATTGATGCCCGTAACTGTGATACTATGAATAATTTGTCATTATAAATACCTAAGTTTATAGGCGCTGAAGAGTTTGAGAGTTTCTGAAGACAGGTGTTCTTTTGTGTCTTTCTCTCTGTCGGCATTCTTCGCACAATCATGGAGGTGCTGAACCAGTCGATTGTATTCTTCATCGATGTCGTCAATGATGGTATCTTCCCATGTTGCTGCAATGGTGCCAAAGAGTTCCAAGTTGGTGGTCATTCTGGGAGTTCTCTTCTTAAACTTTGCAGCCTTTTCTCCCCGTTGCGAAAAGTAGAATTTTGCATGAAGGAGACGGTGGTCCGATCCTGTTTGGAATTTGGGGACGACAGCTACATCGGTCAGACAAAACCATTGATTGAAGATGATGTGGTCAAATTCATTGTGGAACTGTCCTCCGGGAGATTCCCATGTCCAACGTTTCGCTTCAGGTTTCTGGAACTGTGAGTTCCCATGAATGGTCTTGGTGGACATGATGAACTCAGATAGTCTCTCACCCTGTTCGTTCCATTCTAGGCCATGGGTCCCGATGTGGAGTTCTTCAGCCGATCTTCTTGGTCCTATCATGGCATTAAAACCACCGACTATGATCTTGTAGAAGGTGTGATCTTTTTATAGAACTCCTCCAATTCCATGTAGAATTTCTCAATTTCATCTTCTTTGTATGTGGATGTTGGTGCGTAGACAATGAAGATAGAAATTGCTGGCAGTGGGCCACATCTCTTCAAGTGTAATTGTCCTATTCGGTTTGTTAGGCATTCAAATGAATCAATGTTTACGGCCATTTTTGTCTTGACAAGGACACCAACGCCACAGATGCCTCTTTTCGTCACATGTTCCAAGGAACAATTTTTCTCAGGTGTTAAATACAGCGTGATGCAAATGACGCCTCCTTGTCTCAGTCAGACCAATGATGTCATACTTGATCTTTTGCACTTGCAGCATCAGATCCTCAATATATGCTTCCGATGCCAGCGTACGTGCATTGAAAGTACAGACAGTCATATTAGTCCTTCTTCGTTTTGGCAGCCTAGGATGGCCATGAAATTTTATCAGGCACTGCTTGTCCGCCTTACTTACTGCTGCCATATTAAAGGGGTCTTTCGGGTTCAGGAAAATAAACATTTCTGTTACTGGATTTGGCATATCAAACACGCATCGGACAGCTTGCCAGGCTGTGCCATGCGGGCTCTATATTCTCATTAATTTGTGGGACTCTCTCAGAGGGGTGGGTAGAATATTTATGGTAATTTGGAGGTAAAAGCGGCCGCACGCAACAGGGAAAGCTGGTTTCTGCTCTGCCGGGTGTACCTGTGTCTTTAGATACCTAAGTTATCTAAAGAAAACAATGTTCATGAAGAACGAACTAGTTCCTGAGGCCCCATTCACTCTCAATGGAACAAACATATCTGAATGCAGCAGTTATGTGTATCTAGGTCTAGAAATGAACATGATGAACGACCTCAAACCTGAGCTGTGCAGGAGGAAGAGAGCGGCATGGAATGCCTTCAAAGGCATTGAAGAAATAGCTAAAAGGACAAAGAACCTCCGGATCCGGCCCATCTCTTTGATTCCACCATTCTCCCTGCATTAACATATGCCTCAGAGACCTGGGCCCTATGAAAGCAGGATGAGAATGCGATTCGGGTCTCCCAGAGAGGAATCAAAAGAGCTATGCTTAGAATATCACGTCTCACTCAAGTGAGAGAAGTAATCCAGAGTTCTGATCTCCGTTGCTATTCCAGAATCAGGGACGCTGTCTCGTTTGCCAAGGCATTGAATATCAGAACGGCTGGACATGCAATGCGATTTGGGAGACAACCACTGGACTAGAGCCATTACAGACTGGATCCCACGGGATGTCAAAAGATCACGTGGCCTCCCACCTACAAGATGCTCAGACTTCCTTATAAAGACCCTGAAGGAATGGTTTGAGGCTCTTCATATTCCTGAATCAACCAGATGCCATTGGGCTACATTGGCATGTGATAGGGTCCAATGGAAATGTTACTGGCACCCGCTCGAGCAAATCGATGAATAACGAGATTCAAGTGATCAAGTGATCAATACCTAAGTTATGGAATGATGTGTTGTCAGGGAAGCTTCTGGGGTCCCTAATGGTGCTGGGAAGCGAGTTCCCTTCTACCTCGAGCCGGGGGAGGAAATGGATGAAAACTCAGGAATCCGATGCAGTTTTAAAAGGGCTTCACTATTACAGGTTCCAATATGCAATCCAAGAGCAGGGAACACCTCCGAACTCTGGGTTCCCAGCTAGGCCCCAGCCACGTGTAAGCCAAAATGGCTGCCACCACATGTTGAGGCCCAACAGAGAATGGAGAGGACCAAGAAGCAATGTGCCGAGGAGAGTCGAAATGGCAAAAGGTAGGGAAGAGAGCTTCAGAGCTTATTTCTTCTTGCAACTTCTTTTATAGCTAGAAATCTGCCAAAACTTCCCAGCCTGGCCCATTGTGGGCTGAGCTATCTAGAGATGAAAACAGGAAAATAGCTCTATAGAAATGTAGGACTTCAGGAGGCCTTCTGGCTGTTTACAAGAACCCAGAGCTGATTCAAAGCCCTCCTAGCCGAGCTGTGAGGAGCTATAAGCTAAATGTTACTTCCCCTGGCTGGAAGGGTCAAATGCCCTCAGGTAATTTCTCCCAGCACTTCACCTAATGTCTTGAGCCAAGATCTGCCTGGAAATGCCTTTATAGGGTAGAGAAGGGGGTTTCTGATATGGCATGCCTCTGTACCAAAGACTGTACTAATGCCAGTTAAATATTTCTCCAAGCCTTCACACGAGTTTCATTTACTTCACGGTAGTTTTTTATTTTAGTTACTTTGAGTTATCAGGGAGCCATACTTCCTTGCTTGGAGGCAAACAGCATTTCGTTCTGTCTAATTACTTAGAGATCCAAAGTGGCCAGGCAAATATGCTGGTAAGACCTAGCTAGTTCCATGATGATTGTGGTAGCATGAGAGAATATTTATACCAGCCAGTACAGAACACATGGTCAGATAACTGCCACATTTTAACTATCCCCTATCTACGAAGTGACCTGCAGGAGGCAACCCAGGGCAGATGCAGAGGCTCTTAGGAGTCCTGCAACAATGTGTTTTTCAGAAACATTTATGTAGTAAATTTTACCCAGATAACATTTTAAGGTGTAATATTCATTTTCTGAGTGAGGTATCCAAATAACTTAAAGCATGTAAATTATGTAAATATAATTGCGGGTTTAGTAGATTGCAGGGTTAGTAGACTCTGTCAGAATTGAGGACATGGTTCTATTTTCCTCATCACTACAAGGACTTATCCAAGCTTTCTTTCACGAATAAGAACCTCCCATGGAGCTTGCATATGTTTTGGTTCACTTAGCATCACTCAGCCAGAGCCTCACAACAAGCCAGACAACACCCACTACTCCATGGGGCCAGCCATTTTCCACATCCGATTTCCCTCTTGTCACAACTCCACCCATCAGACCAGATTATCACAGCCCAGATCATCTACAGCCACCCTGCAGCAGTTTTTTTTTTTTTCAATCCGGCCCAGGTATGCTGAACCAGAGACTCTCAGACATGGGGCAGAGCTGCTACTTGCTCTCCCTGTGCCCAGCCACTCATGAGTTGCCCTGGAGGCATGGCGGGTTCTAGCCCTGGCCTGCCACCCCAGCAGAGTCTTACAACAAGCCAGATGACCCCCCCCCACTACATGTGATCTGCCATTTTCCACATCTTTACTTCCCTCTCGTCACAACTCCACCCAGCACCCAGCAGACCGGACTATCACAGCCTGGGCTCATCAATAAATGCTTTATTTAGAAGTGAGTACAAGAGTATGCCACCTGCACGGCAAGCCTGGCAAGCTGCTCGTGTAGTATTTGAAATGCCAAATACCAGTAACATTTATATTAGGTCATTCCCGTGACCTAATATAATGTTTTGAAGCTCTTTATGTTCCTGGAGCAAACGGATGCCTTTGGGTTCTCGTAGCATGAGCCAGGACATATGGAGATATTACTGGTGCATGCTCTAGCAAATAGATGATTAACAGGAAGATAGTGATAGTGAGAGTAGATTGTTTTCAAATTTATTATTTGTGCTACTTGGGCAAAAAGTACAGGTGGTATTAAATGAAGATGAATAGTTGGGTGAGGGTAATTTATTTAAAAACATTATACCCATTGCTGAGTTTTTATTTATTTAAAGTTTGATGGAAAGTCAGTGGTTGATTCAGGCAGAGGGATGAATTTATCTTAAATTTTTTACTTTGCTGTTTTTACACAAAGGATGTTTGATGGAGGAGAACGAAAAGGTTGCGGAGTGGTGTCAGGTCACATAATGTTCTTTTCAAAAAGCTACAGCATTAATCCTGGGGTGAATGATAGGAACATAGGAAACAGTATTGGCAAGATATGAAAGGATTTCAAATAGAATTTGGAGTTTGTGTCAAGGGCACATGCTGATAGTGTGAGAGGAATAAATATTTAAGAATTTTGATTAGTGCTACTAGATAGACTACTTACTTTTTCATACCCAAATTAATTGCAAGTACTTTACATATAAATATATGTGAATTGCATGAATACATATATAATATAAACCGATTGTATTTCCTTAAAAATTCATACAACTCATAAAATAGTTTTTGAATAATATTTCTAGTGAAGTATATTTTATTTATTTATTCTTATGCTTTTTTTTTTCAATCCAGCCCAGGTATGCTGAACCAGAGACTCTCAGACATGGGGCAGAGCTGCTACTTGCTCTCCCTGTGCCCAGCCACTCATGAGGCTCCTGGGAGGCATGGCGGGTTCTAGCCCTGGCCTGCCACCCCAGCTGAGCCTCACAACAACCAGACGACACCGCCGTCTCCATGGGGGCGCCGTTTTTCCACAACCGGACTTCTTTCTCATCACAACTCCACCTAGCTGACCAGACTCTCACAGTCCGGCTCACGCGCCATGCAGTTCATCAATAAATGCTTTATTTAGAGGTGACTACAAGAGTATGCCACCCCCACGGCAAGCCTGGCAAGCTGCTTGTGTCGCATTTGATATGCCAAATACCAGTAACATTTATATTAGGTCATTCCTATGACCTAATATAATGGTCTGAGGCTCTTTATGTTCCTGGAGCAAGTGGATGCCTTTGGGTTCTACTAGCAAGAGACAGGACATATGGAGATATTACTGGTGCCCGCTCTAGTAAATAGATGATGAACGGGAAAATAGTGATAGTGATAGTGATTCTTATGATTAAAAAATCTTGTCAATATCTTTCATGCACTTCTATATTGGCATTTATCCCAAGAATCTACATTACTAGTTGAAGTGAACAATAAACAGTACTAATTTAAAAAAATATAATTTAAGCCGAGAGTGTGATTAAAGTTTTATAGTATATTTACTGTTTGCTCAAACAAACATATGAGTTTTTCTCCAGAGAAGCGTCATACCCCTCTCAATCGAAATATAATACTATTGACAGCTGAGCATGACAACAGAACAATTGATAACTTGATCACTTGACATCCTATTATTTGTCGATTTGCTTGAGTGGGCACCAGTAACATTTCCATTTGGCCCTATCACGTGCCAGTGTAGCACAATGGCATGTGCTTGCTTCAGAAATACGAAGAGACTCAAACCCTTCACTCAGTATCTTGACAAAGAAGTTTGACCATCTTGTAGGTGGGCGGCCACATGATCTTTTGCGTTACTTGGCATCCAGTCGGTAACATCTCTAGTTCAGCAGTCATCACCAATTTGCATTACATGTCCAGCCCATCTGATTTTCGATGCCTTGGCAAACGAGACAGCATCCCTGACTCTGGATCATCAACAAAGGTCGGAACTCCTGATTCCTTCTTTCACTATAGTGAGGCGTGATATTCCAAGCATAGCTCTTTCAATTCCTCTTTTCATTCCACAATGCTATTTGTGTCCTTGAGACACAAATAGCATTCTCATCCTGCTTTCATAGGGCCCAGGTCTCTGAGGCATATGTTAATGCAGGGAGAACAGTGGAGTAGAAGAGATGTGACCAGAGCTGGAGGTTCTTTGTCCTTTTAGCTATTTCTTCGATGCTCTTGAAAGCATTCCATGCTGCTCTCTTCCTCCTGTGCAGCTCAGGTTCTAGGTCATTCATCATGTTGACTTCTCGACATAGGTACACATAACTGCTACATTCAGAGATGTTTGTTCTGTTGAGAGTAAACAGGGCCTCTGGAACTAGTTCATTTTTCATGAACATAGTTTTGCTGAGATTCAGCTGTAGACCTATCTTTCCACATTCTCGGTCAAAGTCAGCCAGTATTTGTGCTGCTTGGCTAATATTTGGTGTTATTAGAACAATGTCATCACTGAAGCAGAGTAGGTGTAGTTGCTGACTGTCTGTCTTCACTCTCATTCCTTCTCATTCTAATTGTCACATGATATTCTTGAGGGTGGTGCTAAAGAATCTGCCATCAGTACTTATCAGTACTGGCTCAGCTCTTCACATGCCATGTGTCTGGATGCAAGGTTCCCTCCCAATGGAAAACCAGCAGGACAGTTAGTCTGTCCAAGAAGGGAGACATCCACGACATTGGCAACTATCGCCCAATCTGCCTGTTGTCTGTCATCTTCAAGCTGTTGACTCGAGTCATCCTGAACAGTATTGGCAGAACATTAGATGAAGGGCAATCATGCAAGCAAGAAGGGTTCCAAAAAAGGATTCAGCACAATTGACCACATTCACATGGTAACCAAGCTTATTGAAGTGTGTAGGGAGTTCAAGATGATGCTCTGTCTCACATTCATTGATTTAAAGAAAGCCTTCGATTCTGTTAAGACCAATGTGGTCATTGAAGCCCTAGACAAGCATGGCATTCAAACCCAATATATCACGATTAACCAACAGGATCTCACCATTCTACAAGAAGTGATCATTGATGTCAAAAGAGGGTTTCAGGGTGATGCCATTTCACCAGACAACAGAACACACACTCAGAAAACCCTTGGAAGTTAGCCTTGCTAAGGCTCACTCATCAAGCAAAACTAAAATAAGATATTTTATTGATTTATAATCTACAAATATGGTTGATTTTTTTCTCTCACGAATCTCTTCAGCTACTTTGAACCATATATAAGATTTTGCATTTTTTTCAGAAATCTCCATTTAAATCCATATTTGAAAGCGTCCTGATGTACTAATAGCATGAAACTTTCAACATAGATTAGAGAAGAAAAATACTACAGTATGGTATATGAGCACTTATTCACAAGTTGTGGAAGGCCAGTAGAATTAAGAGAGCTACAATTTTTCAGTAAAAACTTGAATATTTTCAAATATCTCCATTTCATTTGGTGGCTTCTCTTCATTGTTCCATTCTCAACTGCTTTCCACTAGTCTTCATACATAGTTTAGAGACATCTCCGTGGATGTAGGAAAATGATAAGCAAACTTGTCCCCTTTCTGTTTCTAAAAACGGTTCTACAAGAAACTTAGCATTAGCATAGTTATACAATAAATCTTCAATTTAAAGTCTATCTTTTCTTATGAGATAACCCATAAAAATTTCTTTAAAACAGCAATATACTTATTAACAAAAGCATCTTGTCATCTTTTTATACTTAATGATTAATGGGACATGTCTTAAGTACATCTTTACCAGGGAGGAGTTGTACCTAAATCAGTGCTCAGGAGAACTAGGAGGTTGTGTTTCCATCCCATTTATGGTTACAACGGAAATAGGTTTAAAAACATAGAAACAAGTGTGTTAATCCTTGGGCAATCCTTGTACACTCTATCTGGCCTCTCAAAATTGTGAGTTATAAATGTGTTGACACAAAAATTTATTTTATTTATTCATTTTTTGAAATAGAACAGATTTTATTATGGAGGTTCTATTAGGAAGGGGAATGAGGAGAGAAAGTGAGAGAGAGAGAGCATACATCTCAAGAGGGAGATGTGCTCAAGAGGGGAGATGTGCTCAGACACTATATGTGCTCAGCCATTTGAACTCAAGCAGCACAAGGGCTCAGGCAACATATGTGCCACATTTCTTTGTTTTTATCTATGTTTCAGGTAGTATTCATTTAGACATATTTTTGAATGATTTTATGAGAACTAGTTTAGAATTTAGAACTAAAAATTTTCTGTTCCTATTTTCTATAATCATACTTTTTCCAGTTTAAATTCTAAAAATGTGCTAGTATCAATGGTAATAAAAGTACTGAATAATTTAATGTAAAGTTTAAATTCGAATTAGTATTATACATCTAGTTATTTTCCAAAAAGGAAAGCTGTAGTATGTAATGATTTTAAATATTATAAATTTACATTATTGTAACAATCACTACAGAATTTAGAATTAGATGACTCTTAGATCCCATGAAAGAAAATTAAAATATGCAGCCATTCTTTACTAATGCATTATTACAACTTATTCCAATTTATTTACTCCTTTATTCATTTAAAAGTATTTTGGTACATTTATAATATTTAATTTTTTCCAATAAATTGAGGGGTATGATATGTATGAACTTAAAAAATTAACAATTTATGAATAACACATATATAGATTATGGTAAATTAACAACAAAGGTAATGTGAAAATCTATCAAATATAGAATATGAAAAGATATAACTCTGGTGTAGCAGATAGGGAGCTGAATTATAGAGAAAGCAGGAATCAGATCTTAGGCACTGCTCTTGCTACCTTATATTTATTTAATCTGAGCTTTAGCAACCATGCATAGAAAATTTAAAGAAGCATGGGGCCAGAGTAATAGAGTGATAGTATTATAGGGAGGGTATTTACTTTTTAAACAGCTGGTCATCTTTTGAGCCCTAATGGTCCCCCAGGAGTATTTCTAAGTGTAGAAATTTCTCATTGCTAATCCTTGGTGTCATAAAATTAATGAATACAAAGAAAATACCTAGTTCTATATATGTTCATATAATTATGTTTCTAGTAAACAGAGCTATTGTTACTCTTACCCACTTAGGACTACAGCATATTATATTTATTTAATTATATTAATGTTTTACTGCCACACACAGCTATGCTTATGGCTCATATCTGGTTCTGCACTTGGGAAATACTCCATGCAGAGCAGGAGGACTATCTGTGGTGCTGGGGTTTGACAGTGTGTCAGCCTGCCTGAAATGCTAGCATCTTACACACTATTATCTCTCCATACTAGAACTGCAGTTTACTTAAACACCTCAATAATCCTGTAAAAGCTATAATGTAGTACTAGCCACAGTCTATATTAGGAGTTCATAAAAATCATGTAAGCTTTTAAATAACTACCAATATGTAAATAAAGTAGCATTAGACGTGAAATATCATAGTAAACTCAAATTTTTCTACAATTTTTTTGTGAAATACACAAATTAATGTGGACTCTACTGCCATTACTACTCTAAAAATAACATTTAAGGTACTGAATCGCCTTAATTGTTTACTGTTAAACCAGAAAATTAAAAAAAAAACTTGTGTTGAGATGTCTGTAAATTAAATTCCTAGAAATCCTTACTTACTATAAGTGTACACTCTTAAAACTACCTAAAGATTGTACCACACATAAGAATATTTTGATTTCCTTATGTATACATGCATTTGAAAATATTTGTATATATTCATGTCTACTTCAATATACATTGTAGGAACTTTCAAAAAAAGATTGTATATTGTTTTAACATAAAAATGGTTATCACTTTAGCATAAGCTTCATATTAAGCAGTAGTTCATTGATCTCTTCATCTAAGAAAAACAACTGCTCTCAACTAATTATTTTTTTAATGGTGGTGATGGCTGTAGTCATAGCTCTTGTCAGAGTCATCCAGGAGATTGGTCTCCACCCTCACTTAGAGACCTTAAAGTTAACTTTGACTTCTTTAGTTTATGCTGTTGTTAGATCTTACTTTTCATAATCTGATCTCTGAATTCTTCTTGTTCCACCATGTCTTTTTGGTTTTAGTTTAATCAATTTTTTTGTTTAGTGGGGGGAACAGAATGTATTTAATTATGACAAACTCAGGGATTATAATGAATCCTGGGACTCACTTGAGAAATCATTAAAAAACTCAGGCTGTGTTTATACTCTAAAACTACATTCAAAAGCAATTCATGGTAATCAAAGATCAACTGAAAATTATATTGCCCCAAATTTAAACAATATTTTGCCACACATTCTGGTAGCACAGAAGAAAACAAGATATAGTGCCAGTCATATATCAAGAGGAAAAGTCTCTTTGTATAAATTAAAGATAGGGAATACATATACTATTGTTATCTGTACTTACCATGCACAGGACTGCATGGTAAGTACAGATAATTTATACATCAAATGGATAATAGTTATTATACAACATGTCCCATTTAGCACAGATAAACCATGCATCATACACATCCAACGGAAATGTTGCTTGCAAAGGTTGAGCCTTTAACGGAGCAGCAACATGAGGAAGCTACTTTTAACTAATTTAACAAATTGGGACACCACCAACCACTGCCACAGATTTTGGATTATTATACCTTTGTGATAAAATTTGAGTCATAGAGTGTAATGTCTTTTATCCTTATTCTTAGATTTGCTTTGACTACTTAAGGAGATTTATGATTCCATACAAATTTTAGCAGTATTTGTTCTAAGTTCTTGAAGAATATCATTAATTTTTGAAAACATCAATTATTCTAAGCCAGGAACGTTGAATTTTTTTTTCTGTTTCTGGTCCTATTTCTTTTCATTAGTGTCTTACAGTTTTATTTTTATATTTCATTTAAGCAAAATGTTTTACAAAGTTGCCCATGATCCATTTGTTACAAGCATTCAATATTTCAATCCCAGTCCTCCATCATGTGACCTTCCCTCCACCATTGTCTTATTTTCCAACTATCCTCAAATTGTCCCTATTTAGTGGGCACAAAAATAATTTTATATTTATATAATAAATATTTTATAATACATATATTTTACAACCAAATGGCTAATGGTATCCAAAAATTCTTCAATAAATAAAATCTGTGAAAATTGTTATTTTTAATCATAGAGTCATTAGGTTCCTGCCCATTGTTGATAATAGTACCTTCTGTGTCAATGTTTTTCTTTACTGAGCTTAGTTAGTGTCTTTGTTTCATTGCCATTTAATTTGGTGTGCTCCTACTACAGTGTATGCATTGTAGAATTTGAGGTGCAGTGACCACACACTCCAGAAACTCCAGAATATTTAACTGGGCATTGATTTTATATAGCAAGCTTGTGGTCTCTTTGGTTATGGTGCTGGATCGTCTGTAAGTACAAGGGGATTGTGACTGAAACAGCTCTCCCTTACATAAAGAAGAACCCAGAATTTTCAACCTAAGAACTCATGTATCTGAAATTTTTGTCAGTTCAGTGTCTCTGCAGAGTTTTGTCATGAGGCAGATATGCTGAGCCATTAGCATGGTGAAAGCTGTAGAGTGTAAGACTGCTTAGATTTTGGCAAGGTGGGAATTAATCCGGAGCCTCCATTTGAGGGTACTTCAAAGTTTCCAGATGAAAGACCGGTGTACCCATGAATTTTCAGTTTGGTTTGCATCTTTTCTCTGAATTAGTATATGGTTCTATGGATGAACTTACATGGCAGATGTGTGGGATGTGTATCCTCCACAATTTTTTAAAGTTTGAAAATAACAATACAATTTTTGAAAATAGCAATACTATTTTAATCTTTCCCATGGAGATTTTTTAACTAAAATCATATGTCACAGTTTAAATAATAAACCACAGTTCATACAAGACTTGTTCACTTTTAGATCATAAAATACCTTTTTTTTTTTGCTTTTTTTGGGGCATATCTGGCAATGCTCAGAGGTTATACCTGGCTGCTCGCTCAGGAATTACTCCTGGCAGTGGCCAGGGGACCATAGGGGATGTTGGAGATGGAACCCAGGATGGCCGTGTGCAAGGCAAATGCCCTACGCGCTGTGCTATCCCTCTGGCCCAAAAAAGTCTTGTTTATTGCATAATATTTTATTCATTTTTTTATTTTTAAAGAATTGTAGAACAATTGAACTTTCATAACTCATTTTTAGAATTCAGATGAGTAAGAAATAGTACACATTGACTGTAGTATTATAATGTATCATTTTATTTCCTTATTCAAATTCTCATCCATAATTTATGTATTCTTTTCCAATTTAGTATGTTTTAAAACAAAAAATTTCTTTAAGCAAAATGTATCGGAAGATAAAGGTCAAATAATCTCACTTGTCTATGGTATGAGTAATAAGGCAAGGGAATGCATGGTACGAATTGAGGGAAAACCTTTGGTGACAAAATAAAAAAAATTAAAAAAATGTGAAGAAGGAAAGAAATGGAGGACAGGGGGAAGTAAGAAGAGATAGAGAGGAAGTAAAAGAGACCAAACTCAGAAGTTTTGGGCACATAAGTAGGGTAGAGATATAGTATGGGTATATATCAAGCACAGAGCCATCATTCTGTAAGTATGGGACTCAGATCATAACAATTAAACTTAAATATTATTCCTGTTAAGGAGGAAGGAGGGGTTGGATGCGAATTGAAGGCATAAGAGGAAGGAAATTCAGGAGAGACATCCAGAGTGATCTCTAGCAGCCACCTCCACATCCCAAAGCTGCAGTCATGGATATGGCCATACTCCACTACCTCAGAACTGAGCTCCACAGAGAGCCTAATCTGCCTAAAATCTCAGGTACATGGGATTTTTATCTTACTGAAAACACTTGGCCTTCTTGGATTTAGTATGGAGGACCATCTCATATTTTTTTACTTCCTTATCAAAGATTAAATGATCATATATTTGAGGTGTATGTCAGAATATTCAACTTCTTTCCATTGACCCGTGGATTTCTCTTTATTCAAATACCAGGCTGTTATAATTACTTCCCACTTTGTAGTACTCTTTCAAGTAGTGGAAGGTGATGTCTCTCATCTACTTTTTTCCAAAGATTGCTTTAGCTATTTATGGATGTTTATTTTTCGATATGAATTTCAGGAGTGTTTGATGAATGTCTTTAAAAGATGTCACGGTATCCTTATATGGATTGCTGTAAGGTTTTGGGAGGTATTGCTGTTTTCACAATTTCAATTCTACCAATTCATGAGTAGGTGATGTATCTCTATTTTCTAATGTCTTCTTTTGTTTCTTGAAGTAGTGTTTTGTAGTTTTCTTTGTACGGGTAAATTACCTATTAGTAAACTGATTCCAGGTATTTTTATTTTCTGAGGCACAATTGTAAACTGGATTTTTTTAAATATTCTCTCTTATTATTTGCGTTTGAAAGTCATAAACTTTTGGGTATTTATTTTGTAACCTGCCAATTTACTATACAGATATATTGTTTCTAGGATCTTTTTGGTAGAAACTTTGGTTCTCTTAGTATATTATAATGTCATCTGCATATAGTGATACCTTGAATTCTCTCATATCTGGATTTTGTTAATATATTTTTTCTTCCCTAATTGCAATGGCAAGGACTTCCAGTACTATATTGAATAGAAATGGTGAAAGTGAGCGTTCTTGTCTTTTCATCATTCTCACAGGAAAGTCGTTTAAATTTCCTCATTGAGAATAACGCTGTGGGTTGTGGTAGATTGCTTTGAGTATATTGAGGAAAGTTTGAACTCCCATTTTGTTGATAGTCTTTATCATGAACAGGTGCTGGATTTTGTCAAAATGCTTTCTCTGCATGTGTTGATATGATCATATTCTTTTATCTTTTACTAATATAAAGCCTGAGCTGCATAGGAGGGAAGAGAGCGGCATGGAATGCCTTCAAAAGCATAGAAGAAATAGCTAAAAAGGACAAAGAACCTCCGGCTCTGGGCACATCTCTTCTGTCGATGTTCCACAGTCAGGGACGCTGTCTTGTTTGCTAAGGCTTCTTAAATCAGATGGGCTGGACATGTAATGCGATTTGGAGATGACCGCTGGACTAGATCAAAAGATCACGTGGCCGCCCACCTACAGGATGGTGAGACTTCTCCATCAAGACCCTGAATGAAGGTTTGAGGCTCTTCATATTCCTGAAGCAACCAGATGCCATTGTGCTACACTTGCACATGATAGGGTCAAATGGAAATGTTACTGGAGCCCGCTAGAGCAAATCAATGAACAACGGGATATTAAGTGATCAAGTGAATCTGATGTATTAGGTTGATTTATTTGAGAATGTTGAACCATACTTTCATCCCCGAGATGAATATTACTTGTTCATGGTGTTTGATCTTTTTTGACCAATCATTGGATTCCATTTGCTAGTTTATTGTTGAAGATCTTTGCATACGTTCATCAGGGATGTTGGTCTTTAACTTATTTTTTTTTTGTTATGTCTTTCTTTGCTTTAGGTATCAGGGTGATATTTTCCTCAAAGAAACTGTTTGGTAGTGGTTCTGTTTTTTTTTAATTTCCTGGAAAAGCTTGAAAAGGACTGGGAGTAGGTCCTCTTTGAAAGTTCGGAGGAATTCATAAGTGAATTCATTTGAACCTGGGCTTTTGTTGGGGGAAGACTCTTCATTACTGTTTCAGTTTACATGATACTAATAGTCTGTTCAGGCATTCCAAATCTTCTTTATTCCGGCTTGGTAGGTTATAGGAATCCAGAAATTTATGCATTTCTTCTAAGTTCTCTTGTTTTGTGGCATTCAGATTCTCAAGTAATTTCTGATGATCTTTTGAATTTCTATGATTTCTGTTGTGATATCCCCTTTACATCTCTTACTTGTTTTATTTTTTTTCTTTCCCCTTTCTTTGTGAGTTTTGCTAGTGGTTTGAGGATATTGTTTACTTTTTCAAAGAACTAGCTCATGGTGTCTTTGATCTTTTGGATTGTTGTTTGGGATTCCAGCTCATTGATTTCTATTCTAATTTGTATTATTTCTTTCCTTCTGATTGGATTGGGCTCCTTTGTTGATCATTTTCTTGTATCTTAAGCCATGAAGTCAAATTATTTATGTGTGCCCTTTATTCCTTCCTGATAAATACTGGCAGAGCTATAAACTTTCCTCTTAAAGCTGATTTAGCTATGTTCCACAAGTTCTGGTAGCTCATGTTCTCAATCTCATTTGTTTCCAGAATCTTTTGATTTCTTCTTTGGTTTCCTCTGTGACCCACTGGTTGTTCAGCAGTAAGCTGTTTAATTTCCAAGTGTTTTATCTGGCTCTCCTTTTTTGGTGTGAGATTAACTTCTATTTTTAGTGCATCATGTACTGAGAGAAAATATGATCTGACACAATTTCTATCTTATTAACTTTATTGTGGTGTATTTGTGGTCCAGCACATGGAGAATTTCCATGTGAACTGGAGAAAAATATGTATTCATCTTTTGGTGGATGAAGAACTCAGGATATATCTACCAGCCCTCTTTCACTTTTTTTCTCCTTTAAGGCCAGTATATCCTTGCTGAGTTATAGTCTCATTGTTCTATCAAGAGATGGCAAGGCATTGTTGTCACCTCTAACTAAAATGGTGTTGCTGCCAATGGCTTCCTTGAGTATATTAGCAGTTGTTTTAATTTTCTGGCCTCTAATTCGGTGCATCTATGTTTAGGAGTGTAATTTCTTTCTCATATGTGTATCCCTTAACTATTAAGAAATGTTTTTCATGTCCTTTGTAACATTTTTTCATTCTAAAATCTGTTATTTGGATGATAGTATTGGCCACCCCAGCCTTTATAGAAGAATAATTTGCATGGAGAATTGTTTTCTAGGCTTTGGCTTTCAGTCTATATTTGCTCTGACTGATTAAATGTGTTTTTTTGTCAACAGAAGATGTTGGATTCAGTTTTTTAACTCTTCTTACCAATTTGTGTCTCTTAATCAGTCTTTTAGACCATATACACTGATAAAGATTATAGTCACAGATTTTTGTTCCATCATTATGTATAGGTTTGTTGTGTTTGGGGGTTGTCTTATCTTACAGTGCCACTTCACTTCTTTCTAAAGTTGGTTTTGAGACTATGAATTTCCTGAGTTGTTGTTTATCCATGAAGTTGTGTATCATTTCTTCAAATATGAATGAGAATAAAACCAGGTAATATTATTTCTGAGGCCTTCATTTCAATTTTTTTTACTATATCCCATTACTATCTTTGGGCTCTGAGGGTTTCATCTGATAAGTAGGCTGTAAATCTATGAAGTGCTCCTTTGTATGAAATTTTCTTCTTTGACATTTCTACTTGTAATATTGTGTTTATCTGTGGCATTCATCATTCTGATTAGAATAGGTCTTGAAACCTTTTATTAGGGTCTCTTTTAGTGGTACCATTCAAAATTATTGGATTTGTATTTATATTCTCTAGCTTTGGAAAATCTTTGGCAATGTCTCAAGCTGTTCCTACCTCATGGGGGTTGTGTACCAGTCTGTTTGTGACCTTGATGATTCTTACAATGTCCTCTTGAATTTGTGTCTATGATCTCTTGCCTGCTGCAGAGCTATTTTGAAGTTTTTTATTTATATCTTCTACTTATCTGAGTGCTTCCAGCTAATCTTTAAGCTCACTCACTCTGTCTTCAGCTGTTGTCATTCTACTATTGAGGGTACCTATTGATTTTTTATTTCATCTAAAAACATTTCATTGTGTCATTGCCATTTGTAGTTTTCTTATTCATGCTCTCATTTCCTTTTGTATTTTATTAGCTGTCCATCCATTGTTTCTTTCATTTCTTTCTGTGTATTTTGTTGGATACATTGTTTCTTTGAGCTCATTATACATCCTTACCATGGGGTGGGAAAAAAAATGAACATCCTTACCATTTGATTTCTGAATTCTTTATCAGAGATATTATGTATTCCTTGTTGAGGCTTCAGGGCTCTTTCCTTCATCCACTCTTCGTGGTGTGGATCTGTGTTTTTTTGTCCCCATGATTTCCTTGCAGTCTGGAGGTAGATGCTTCAAGTGGACTATTAGTGTCCGCCTCTCATTACCAGGTAAGATTCTTGGGAAGCTCAGTACATGACTGTCTCCTCTTTCCCTTTCAAGGATATTGCCTTCCTCTTTGGTGTTCCTGTGAGACTTGTGTGGGAACTCTAAGTGCTGATTCAGAGAATTTGTTATATGCCTGAATTTGCTGTTACTTTTAGATTGGGATTGTATTGATTTTTGTTTCTGCTATTATTTTTGTGAGTTTTGGGACCACCTGTGTGACTATTGCCATAACGTTGTTGGGTAGAAAATCTGCCCTTGTGAGAGAGTCTGGTACAAGGGACCAAGATGTAGGTGCAATGCAATATGGAAGGCTACATTAACTACGAGCTGCCAATACCCAGAAAGCCACGTCCCCTACCAATGTTCTACCTGGAAGGGATAGGTCACATGTTGCCAGAAATCTGAGGACACAGTTCTAGTCCCATTGCTGGTTTTTGTGCCTCTAAGAAATGTAGACACCATCTTTTGCCTAGGTGCTTTAATTAGCCCCTGGGACTGAGCAGGGGCTTTTGCTTCACTGTTGTAATGCCGCCCCCTGAAAGCAGTGCCCCCACTGCACTTCTACCTGGGGGGTATGAGTGATGTTGGGGCATCTACTCAGGTCACATTTCTGGTCCCATAGCTGGTTTTCACACTTCTATAAAATGTAAATATCCCTTCTTCACAATGCTCTTTATCTGGGATCTCTAGCTGAGCCTGTCTCCATCTTAATTTATAAATCAACATTCTTCTAGACTAGTTAATTTTTCTTTCTCGAGGTGTTTCAGGTGTGGCTGGCAAGCTACCCGTGTCATATTTGATATGCCAAATACCAGTAACAATTATAGACCTCATTCCCATGACCTGATGGAATGGTTTGAGGTTCTTTATGTTCCTGGAGCAAGCAGGTGCCCTTAGGCTTTACTTGCATGAGACAGGTCATATGGAGATGTTACTGGTGCCCACTCGAGCAAATCGATGATGAACGGGAAGATAGTGATAGGAAAACATAACTTAAAAAACTGAGCATGGTGTCAATGAACTGTGGAACCATTTCAAATAGAATAATAATTGTGTAATTGAAAATACTGAAAGGTTGAATAAATAATGGGTAAATTTATTTGAGCTTATTTAAAATTAGAGACCTAAAAAGCCTATGAGCCTCAAATACATATATACCCAAATGCACACACACACACACACAACACACTCATACACACATACCCCCAATCATATGACATAAATGAATATCATAATCCAGATGGTTAAAACTAATACTAAGGAGAACATTATAAAACAGGAGAGGTGAGGTTATGTTAGATTCTTGAAAACATAAAAACATTTGTCTTTAATAAAATTAAAGTTATAAAATTGGATAGAGAAACAAATGAGAAGTTTCTCACAAAAGTGAAATCATAAATCGTAATCTACATATTACAGAAAAAGAAAAAAAAAAAGAAACAAACACTACCCATGAGAGCTTGTCTCACTGAGAGACATATGCATTCCTATAACTAATAATGAGTCATTATTACACAAAAATAAAAGAGTATTGATTTGAAAAAATGTTATCTAACATGGGATATTATACACATCTGCCATTATTACTGATAAGCATGACTGCTGTCTCCAAAACTGGCAAGCAATCCACCTTCAAGACAGAGGTCTAAGACTGAAGCTAACAAACCTGATATATGAAACCTGCAGGGAATAAAATAACAAAGCAAACAAAAACATACATGGATTTAGACTTGGGGCAACTGGCCATACCTAATTTCCTCTCACTCCTCTCCTGAACTAGCAGTGATTAAACTGCTGTCCAGAGGCAAAGAATTGTAGAACATAGTTTTGGTACAAGGGGCAGGGGCTGGAGGTAGGGAAAAATAACCACAGAGATTACAGAGTGAAATTCTTTCTCTGGGCTTTACCCTGTCTCTTTTTATGACGAATCTGTAATAATGTTGCTCTCCACTCCCCATCCCAATATAGAAAAAGGGTGACTTCAAACTTAAAGCAACATCAACATGAAGAGAAAGGAAGCAAATCCAGGAGCATAAATAGAAAAAATTCTTCAGGCAGTAGGCCTGAAAATAAAATGTAATTACTCCTGGTGGTGCTCTTGGGAGAGACTCACATACATGGGGCAGAGCTGCTACTGGCTTTCCCTGTGCACAGCCACTCACAAGGCTCCCGGTAGGGAAGGCGGGTTCTAGCCCCCGCCCGCCACCCCAGCAGAGATCCGCAACAAGCCTGATGACCCCCACTCCATGAGGACTTCCATTTTCTACATCTGGACTTCCCCCTCATCAGAACTCCACCCATAAGATCGGTCTATCACAGCGTGACTCATCAAGATCCACCGTGCAGCAGTCTTTATTAAATCTGGCCCAGGTATGCTGATCCAGAGACCCACAGACATAGGGCTCTCCCTGTGCCCAGCCGCTCATGAGGCGCCCGGAAGGGAAAGTGGTGGTGTGAGCAGAGCCTTGCAACAAGTAAGATGACCCCCACTCCAAGAGGGCCTCCATTTTCCACATATGGACTTCCACCCAGCAGACCGGTCTATTGCAGTCCAGCTTGCGCGGCCACTTGCGGCCACGTGGTTTATCAATAAATGCTGGATTTAGAGATGACTACAAGAGTATGCTACCTGCACGGCAGAGACTTGGCAAGCTATCCTTGTTGTATTTGATATGCCAATAGCAGTAACAATCATAGACCTCATTCCCATGACCTGATGGCATGGTTTGAGGCTCTTTATGTTCCTGGAGCAAGCAGGTGTCCCTGGGCTCTACTTGCATGAGACAGGACATACGGAGATTTTACTGGTGCCCAACAAAATTGGATAGAGAAACAAATGAGAAGTTTCTTTTTTTTTAAGTATTTTATTATACCACCGTGAGATATACAAATAAAAAGATATACAATTAAAAAGTTCATGTTTGGGTTTTGGTCATAGAGTGTTTCAGCACCCGTCCCTCCACCAGTGCCCATCTCCATACAAATAAAAAGATATACAATTAAAAAGTTCATGTTTAGGTTTTGGTCATACAGTGTTTCAGCACCCGTCCCTCCACCAGTGCCCATCTCACACCACCAACATCCCCGGTTCCCTCCCTCCTTCCCCAGCCCACCTCCACGGCAGGTTCTTTATTTCTTTCCCTTTCTCTCTCTTTCTCTTTTCCTTCCCTTCCAGACTATGGATTACAGAACATACATTAAAAGGTTTTCATGTGAATCCTTTTGCCTCTATTTCATGCTCAGTTCTAGGTTGGCATTAGTACCCTCGACTATTATTAGCACCCTGTTCCAACAAATGAGAAGTTTCACAATAACAATTTTAATGAAGACATTCTCAAATAAACATAGACAATAATGTCTAAAGAATGATAAAACTACAATAGTACAAAGAGATATTGAATAAATGAAAAAAGACAAAATATTCCAGAGATCATGGCATAAAACACATTAAAAAATTTCAAATTAACATTAAGACCATAACAATAAATCTTGCAGAAAAGAAAATCAATTGTGCAAAAAAGAAGACAAAAATAAGTTATTTAAAAGGTGAAATCATTTTCAACGTCATATATGTTGTATGCTTAGTGAAATAAGTAGCAAATTTCTATGATATTTAATTCATGTAATATAAAAATGAACAAAATAAAAAATTACCATATTGAAAACTTTCAGCCCAACACCTTCACCCACCCCACCATCACCCCCACCCACACCCTTGCTGGCATCACTACTACTGCCATCCCCACTAGTAACTTGAAATTTTAGACAGTATCTAAGGATTGTGTGAAGTAGAGTTTTACATGAAGGAGATGGTGGTCTGATCCTGTTTGGAATTTTGGGACGATGGTGACATCGATCAGGCAAAACCTTCAATTGAAGATGATGTGGTCAATTTCATTGTGGAACTGTCCACCAGGAGATTCCCATGTCCAATGTTTTGCTTCAGCCTTCTGGAACTGTGAGTTCCCATGAATGGTCTTGGTGGCTATAATGAACTCAGATAGCATCTCACCCTGTTCATTCCATTCTAGGCTCCGGGTCCCGATGTGGAGTTCTTCAGCCGATCTCAGTCCTATCTTGGTGTTGAAATCATCGACTATGATTTTGTAAAAGGTGTGATCATTTTATAGAACTCCTCCATTCTGTGTAGAATTTCTCAATTTCTTCTTTGTATGTGGATGTTGGTGTATAGACAACGAAGATAGAAATTGCTGGCAATGGGCCCCTTCTCTTCAAGTGTAATTCTACTTCACACAATGAGGAGAAAAGGCTGCAAAGTTTAAGAAGAGAACCACCAGATCGACCACCAACTAGGAACTCTTTGGCACCATTGTAGCAACAAGGGAATATGCTATCATTGACAACGTTGATGAAGAATACAACCAACTGGTTCACGATTTGGTTGCAAAATCATTTTTGCGCCTCCACGATTGCAAAAAATGCCGAGAGAGAGAAGGACACAAAAGGACGCCTGTCTTCTGAAACTCTTGAGCTCATTAACCAAAGTGGTAATGCACGAGCGTCAGGTGACCAGACGCTAACATCCAAGCTTGCAAAGCAGTGCAGAGGAGCGATAAAGGAAGACCTCGAGGAGAGAAGAGCAGAAGTGCTGGAGGATGCAGCAGAAGCCAGGAAAAGCATTCACAATGCCCACCTGTCCTTGAAACAATAAGACAAAAATGACTGCCCTCCGACGTCCTGATGGATATATCACATCTTCCAGAAAGGAACTGGAGAAGATTATCCATGACTTCTTCTCAGGTCTCTTTGATAACCATGTCCACCTACACACATACCAAATTCCGCAGGATAGATATGTCCTTCCCAATGTTCTCCCTTCTGAAATCCGACATGCCATTTTGTCGGTTAAGAAAGGAACAGCATCAGGCCCAGACAAGATCACCCGAACACCTGAAGAATCTGCTATCAGTACTCATCAATACACTGGCTTGACTCTTCACATGCTATCTGTCTGAATGCAAGGTGCCCTCCCAATGGAAAATGAGCAGGACAGTCTACTGTTCAAGAAGGCAGACATTCACGACATTGACAACTATCGCCCCATCTGCCTATTGTCCATCATCTACAAACTGTTCACGCGAGTCATCCTGAACAAGATTGGCAGAACACTAGATGAAGAACAACCATGCATGAAAGCTGACTTCTGAAAAGGATTCAGCACAATCGACCATATCCACACGATAACCAAACTCATTGAAGTCTATAGAGAATTCAAGATGCCGCTCTGTTTCACCTTCATTGATTTAAAGAAAGCCTTTGATTCTGTAGAGACTGAAGTGATCATAGAAGTCCTAGCCAAACAGTGAGTTCAAACTCAATACATAAAGATCCTTCATGAACCATATTATGGTTTCACCACCAGGATCTCATCATTCTACAGGGAAGTGATCATAGATGTCAAAAGAGGGGTTTTGCAGGGTGATACCATTTCACCAAAGCTCTTCAGTGCCACCCTCAAAATCATCATGCGACAATTAGAATGGAAAAAATGGGAGTGAAGATAGATGACTGGCAATTGCATCACCTCTGCTTCACTGATGATATCATTCTAATAACACCAAAGATCAGTCAAGCAGCACAAATGCTGGCTGACTTTGACAGAGAATGTGCAAAGATAGGTCTACAGCTGAATCTCAACAAAACTGTGTTCATGAGAAATGAACTAGTTCCAGAGGCCCCATTCACTCTCAATGGAAGAAACATCTCTGAATGCAACAGCTATTTGTACCTAGGTCGAGAAGTCAACATGATGAACGACCTAAAACCTGAGTAGTTGCGCAGGAGGAAAAGAGAGACCGTGGACTGCCTTCAAAAACATCGAAACAATAGCCAAAAGAACAAAGAACCTCAGGCTCCAAGACATCTCTTTGACACCACCGTTCTCCGTGTATTAACATACGCTTCAAAGACCTGGGCCCTATGAAAGCAGGATGAGAATACCATTCGGGTCTCCCAAAGAGGAATCGAAAGAGCCATGCTTGGAATATCAAGGCTCAATCAAGTGAGAGAAGGAATCCGGAGTTCCGACCTCCATCGCTGTTCTAAAATCAAGGATGCTGTCTTATCTGCCAGGACATAAAAAATAAGATGGGCTGGTCATATAATTAGATATGGAGATGATCATTGGACTAGAGCCGTTACCCATTGGATCCCACAGGACGTCAAAAGATCGCGTGGCCGCCCACCTGCAAGATGGTCAGATTTCCTTATCAAGACCCTAAACAAACATTTCAAGGCTCTTAATATCCCGAAACAAACAGATGCCATTGGGATACACTGGCATGTGATAGGGTCAAATGGAAACATTACTGGCCCCCGCTCGAGCAAATCTATTAATCAAGTGATCAAGTGATCAAGTGATCTAAGGATTGGTTTACATTGAACATTGCCTCTTCCCTTGACTCTGTGGTTTATTTATGAATGTGAGAGCTATCATTTAGTATTACATTTCTTGTAATATTTAGTAATTTAGTATTACCTCTCTTGTAATATCTCATTTAACACAACCAGTTTCACTTCTATCCATGTTGTAGCAAAAGGTAACCCTTAGTCATGTTAGAGTTATTGCACGTATGCTGCAGCATCTTTATTTACTCATCAATCCTTAGGAATTGAGATTGTTTCCAAGCTTGACTACTGCAAGTAGTGTTGCAACGTGTTGGTTTTGATTAATGTTGCTGGGGGACCAAATCCATCTGTGTTCAGGGTTTACCCCTGGCTCTGTGCTTAGGGATTACTCCTGGAGGCTCTAGAGACTATATGGCTTTTGGGGTATCAAAACTGAGTGAGATCTATGTGAGGAAGTAATTGTGTTACTTCCTTAAATTAGTAATTGTGTGTTCTCAAATGGAATCAAGGAATAGAGTTTCTGAAAAAAACAATACCTCTTATTGGGCTTGGAGCAATAGAACAGCGGGTAGGCCGTTTGCCTTGCATGCCGCCAACCCAAGTTAGATCTCTGGCATCCCACATGTTCCCCAGAGTACTGCCAGGAGTAATTCTTGAGTGCACAGGCAGGAGTAACCCCTGAGCAATGCCAGGTGAGACCCAAAAAGGAAAAAAATAATATTATTAATCACAACAAAATTAACAAAATTTAACAAAAAATATCCCTATCCCTGCCAGTGGTAAGTTTCCTTTTTCCTGTATACCCTGTCCACTGGTTGGGTCCATTCTTTTGATTTAGGCAAATCTCACTCTCATTTTTACTTTAATTTCCATAATAATAGTGAGAAGTGTTTTCGTGTTCATATTCACATATTAGGGCACTTTGTCTTTTCTTATCAGTGGATGTTTAATTATTTTCCTCTTCGGTTGACATTCTTTGATTTGTTCTATTTTTGTTGAGTTCTACAAATTCTTCCTATATGTTAAAAAAAAGTTCTTTAATGTCAAGTGTGAAAATATTTTTTGTATCAAGTAGTATGTCTCTTTATTTTAGTGATTTTTCTCTCATAGCTAAAAAGCCTTTTACTTGATGCAAACACGTTTATTGTTTGTTTTTCTTTTGTTGTTCTTGCTTATGAGATTATATCATTGAAGAAACTACTAAAAAGAATATCATATAGTATTTTTCTTTATGTTTCCCTCTAAGTAGTTTGTGGTTTCAGGGCTAATATTCATGTCTTTAACATATTTTTAGTCAACATTTGTGCATAAAGTTGAATGTCGATTTTTGTCTTTGTACTCATAGTGGTGCTCAGTGAACTATCATGATGCCAGAGATCCAAGGATGACTGCATGCAAGATAAACTCTAAATCCTCCATTCTCTCTGCATCCCCAATATCTTTGCCTTATAATTGATTTTAGAGAAAAAGCCTAGTTTTCAGTTTCTCACCATTTAGTATTTTTTCTAGTTTTAGGTTTATTGTTAGTGAACTTCATGCTTTCAAATATGTTCATTTTTATCATTTTGTAGAGAAGTTTTTATCAAAAATGTCAAATCAAGTAGGAAGTTTTGTTTGCATCTATTGATACATGACTTTTTTCATTCTATTTAGTTATATGTGATATAACATAATTAATTTTCATGTTATATGCCATTTTGCATCACAGAATAAATTCTACTTATGCTGATATACTGTTGTTTTAATGTAAATACTAAATTTTTTTTTGTCCATTCCGGCCATGCTCAGAGCTTACTCCTGGTTATGCACTCAGGATTTACTCCTGGTGGTGCTCCATGAACCATGTGGGATGCTGGAGATGGAATCCAGGACAACAACATACAAGACAAACATTCTCCCAGCTGTACTATTGCTTGGACCCATAGTTCCTTTTTTAAGATTTTACTGGAAGAGTTTTAATATCTATTCTCATCAGAGATGATGGTCTGAGCTTTCATTTTGTGACCCTATCTGCTTGATTTTTGGCATGAATTCAATGCTGTTTCAAGGACGTCATAAAATATGTTTGGAAGACTTACTATCTCATCCTGGGGTATAGACTTGAGTAGGATACTCAGTGCAACATCTCTGAAGGTTTAGTGGGACTGATTAATAAAACCATCTGAACTTGAGCTTTTGTTAGAGTATTTTTACTTATCTTTTAAGTTTTTTATTGTGATTTTTTTTCTTCCTGCTCAATTTTGAGAGATTGTTTGATTGGAAAAATTTGTTATTTGTTTAGGTTCCCCATTTTCTGGCATAAAGTTGTTCAAAGTAGTATTTACTTATGACCCTTTCTATTTGTTTTATTTTTTTAAGTTTCCCCTTTAATTTCTCTTATTTATTAGACTTTATTTTCTTTGCATGAACCTACTTAAGAGTTATTATTGGTAACTCTTAAAAAACCAGCTCATGGTTTCATTGGTTTGTTATAGCCTTTTTACTTGTACTCTTTAAAATTACTTTCTTCTCTTGCTTGTTTTGCATTCAAAAGTAGCCTTATTATGTCATATAACATTTTCACACTTAAAAAGCATCCTTACATAAATATAAAATAAATGTAAGAAGTAAGCATTAACAAACTTGTTGACCAAAATACCAAACAATAATGCCAAAAGATGGGGAAAGATGAGTTGAGATAAATATATAAAATGATACAAATATACCCTGAATGAACTGTTTGAGGCTCTTTGTGTTCCTGAAGCAACCCAATGCCATTGGGCTACACTGGCACGTGATAAGATCAAATGGAAATATTATTGGCACCTACTCAAGCAAATTGACAACTAACGGGATGTCAAGAGATCAAGTGATCAAGTGATGCAAATAGACATTGCTCACATTCTTGGCAGTTAAGGTCCGCAGGGGGCTTGAACCCCACACAGCAGGTTCAGCTGCCAGCAAATCAAAAACCTTAACCTCTGTACTATTTCTCCAGCACTTTTGTATTACACTTAACAAGTAAATATATTTGTTTATTGTCAATGATTTTTGCCCAATACACAATATTGTACAGCAATGTTACTTCAATTGAAATTAATATAATTGAATTGAAAAATCTTTAACCTGGAAGAGATATACTTTTGAGATTTTAAAATTTCTTTTTATTGAGTTATCTAAATAAAATTTAGAATCATTTAAAACCTTAAATTACATTAGTGTGATAATAATCTGCTGTCATGTGTTTTTTCCTAATATTTTACTATCTTATTTTTCCCTAGCAGCAGTTTTTATTCACCAAAATATAAAGAGAACTAAACATTAGATTTTACATATGATGTAGCATTTTTTGTAATAAAATTTACTATTATGGAAATAAACATAGCAAATAAACTGATATCAGTACTTTAAAGACTTTCATAATTTTAATTGTCTGAGAGCCCTTAATATGCATTGTTCAAAGAAAGCTAAAAATATGTACTGAGTGGCTAATCACACACATAGACTCAAGTCTGAAATGCCATGCCAGATCAAAAAAAAATGGTTGCACAGATATATTTAGTTTTCACATATTGTTGGCAGACACTTGGCATTTTGAAAAACAGTTTATGAGGTTGAAATTTCTGGTATTTCTAAAACATCAGACTGCATGTGTCTGTCTCCTTTTTTGGTCCACATCAGTATGTCCTTACTTCTAAATTTCTCTTTTCTTCTTTCAATCTTGTATACCATCTTTGGTTTTCTGTGTCTGGGAGCTACTTCTTGAATAAAATCTAAAGTGTGAGTTTATTTCATACAATCAAAATCATAATACAGAGACATGTTTTATATTTGCATTTCTCTGCAAATTAAAAGCAATGCCATTGCTGTTATAATTTTATTCAGAGTTATACACAATGAGTTTTTAAATAAACATTCTGAAAATGAAACAAATGGAAATATAATATAGTGTTTCAACATGAAGGATGCATTTTTATGCTATTATATATGATTTTAAACGTTTGGCAAAGAAAATCTTTCTTAAAAGTAGACATATTGAACACTGAGTAGAATGCTCTTATACACATTTAGCCAAATCTTCACAAAACAGTTATTAGAATCAAGTCATGTCATTTTTATCTTTATGACAGTACATGTGATTCTTGATGTAAGTATGAAAAAATTAGCAAAACTGGTTTTGAATTATAAGAATTAAAACAATACAATTGGTATAGTTTTATTGGTGGTTGGTTGGAAATACACACTAGTGAAAGGATGGGTATTGGGACATTATATGACAGAAATTGAATCATAAACCACTTTGGAACTTTTGCATCATAATATGATTCTATCCAAAAAGAAAAGTAATCAAAAATTTTAAATTGTTAACATTATATGAGATAGCCCTAAATTTTCCTATATCAATCTTTTATACAGTATATTCTTTTTTCAACCATTGTCATTTATCTTATATACAAATTTTGATTTTTGGCTTACAACTGATTGTACCCACAGGATACTCCTGGCTTTGCTCTCAGGGATTACTCCTGGTGGATTTGGGGGACCACATGGGGCACCTGGTATTGAACTTGGGTGGACGAGAAAGGCAAGGGAAATGCCTGTCCACTGTGCTAGGGATCCTTCCCATTAAGAATTGTTTAGAAGTTGTATTTTAATTAATCTCCTATAATAAATTGTGACATAAGCAATACAGTAGAATGATTATGGGGATTATAACTCTATAGAGTGATATCTACAGAAATCCAAATTTGATGGCATATAACCACAAAAGAGGGGATTTACTTTAAGCTGCCTAACCCATGGCTGATAAAAGAAAAATTATGCATTTTACTCTATTTCTCAAAAAATGTCACCATTATATATAAATTACCTCCAATGACATAATCCTTTATTTTCTACTCCAAACTATTGTATCTCACCCTATTAGCTTTAGAATATAATTACAGAATAATTGAATTGAAAAATGTTGACCTGTTACAGTCAGTTATTTTCTATTTCAAGACAGATCAAGGATGCTTATATTATTACCATCACTGTATCACTGCTTCGCTGTCTTCCCATTGTTCATCTTTTGCTCGAGTGGGCACTAGTAACATCTCAATTAGTCCTGTCACAAGCAAGTGTAACCCAAGGGCATCTGCTTGCTCCAGAGACAGGAGGAGCCCGCAACATTCTTCAGGTCATGGAACTGAGGTCCATAATTGTTACTAGTTTTTGGCATAACAAGTAATTAGAACACAGGTAGCTTGCCAGGCTACCCACCACCATGTAGTTGGTATAGTCTCAGTAGAAGGCTCTCATCTCGAACATTTACTGATGAATAAATAGATTGATAGCTGAGCAAAATAAGGGGCCACAGCAATAGCACAGCAGGGAGGGCATTTGCCTTGCACGTGGCTGACCCTGTTCGATCCCTGGCCTCCTCTATGGTCCTCCGAGCTCCACCAGGAATAATTCCTGAGCAAAGAGCCAGGAGTAACTCCTGAGTGTCACTAGGTGTACCATAATCTATTTTAAAACGAGTTACATTTTTCTTTATATTTCAACAACTTTAAAATCATAATTTATCTCCAAAAGCAAACAGGTGACTGGCATTATACAACTGTCATTGCATGTACATGTTCCTCAAAACACCAAAAAGAACATGAACATCTAAGAAGGAAATTCATTAGTACTAGAGTAATTGTTTAAAAAAGGAACAAGTGATGATATTATGTCTAAAAAATGTTGTCAGCTATAAATTAAAAGATATTTTAATAAGTTTAGAATTGCTTAATTTTTATTATTAATAAATCAGAGGAATAATAAATTTGTTTTACTCCTTCTATATGTAAAGACTTAAATTTTAAATGAACTTAAATCTGAGGAAATCTGTTAAACTGATACAACAGTAACCTTTACATTTCACAGAGATGTTTTTAAGTATAAATCACTAGTATTTGTAGATGGATCATTCCCATAAATTGTCGTCATTTACTTTTCCAAAATAAGATTAAACTCATTTTGATGATGCTTTTCTTTTTGTTTCTTCATTTTAGATAATTTTTGCGTGCATATGGAAGTATCTGCAGGTAGAATTTTGCTTATTTGATTCTAAATGACTGCAACATTTAATATATTGAATGATCTGTTACCTTTGGAATAAAGTAAAAGAAATATCAACAGATTTCTCAAGAAACAATTTTCATTAGTTGTCTCAAAACAATTTGGTTACACTGAAACAGGATGTATAAAAAGTTGTCAAGAGGAAAGCAATATCAGAACAGTTCATTTTCGAATATTGAAATAGACTCAGATTTGGGGCCAAGTGATAGTCCAGCGGGTAGGGCATTTGCCTTGCAAGCAGCTGACCTGGGTTCAATCCCCAGCATCCCATATGGTCCCCTGCACACCGCCAGGAGTAATTTCTGAGAGCAGAGCCAGGAGTAACCCCTGAGCATTGTCAGGTATGACCCAAAAAGCAAAAAAAAAAAAAAAAAAAAAGGGTTTTTACCTTTGCATTACATGGCCTAACTTTCCAAACCTGAGATTATTTTACCTTCAAGTTATGATCATCTCTGATTTTGAACTGGGATTTCATTCGCCTAAATTACTACATCAATGTTGTTTCTCCAAATCCAGTTATGTTAGGAATTTTGGCTTCAGTACATTAAATTTAGACCATTCATATGTAAAAAAGCTTTAATATAGTTAGTAGGTATAATATTAAGTTAAATTCCAATCTTTTCCTGTGATTAATTCCTAGACTATTAAATTATGTGAGGACAAAAGGTACCATATTTTGGACTATGATTTAATAATACATACAAATATACTACATAGATACTTACTAACTTTCATATGTAAATAAATACTGTAGGTAAACTCTCTAATTCCACAGAATTTATTATCTTTCAATTGGCATTTTAGTCAAACCCTTAGCAGTTAAATTTCAATATGTATATGACTAAATACCATAAAGGATAATGTATGTAGCAGAACAAGTAAATTCTGTGGACATGAGCCATTGTTGCACTTGATATCATTTGTCACTTCTCACTTGTCTTTTGTTGTTCATCAATTTGCTCAAGTGGTTGCCAGTGACAACTCCATTCATTGGAACGAAGTTCATTATTGTTACTGTTTTCGGCATATCGTAAACACCACAGGTAGCTTGCCAACCTCTGCTGTGGCTCTGGTTTCATCCCAGTCTTTTCCTATATCAGATCATCAACCATCCAGGGCCAACAGGGCAGAGCCCTAGGGGGTATAGACAAGCCTGTCTCCTGTCTGCCACCTGCCAATGCAGCAGGGGACCAGAGCCACTCCTGCTAAACCTAGAGGTCAGGGCACTTGATAATAATGCACATATATATATATATATGTGAGCAATATATATATATATATATATATATATATATATATATATATATATATATATACCAGCCCAAACTGAGCAATAATATATATATTGCTCAGTTTGGGCTGATAGTTACCTCAGAACTTCTCAAGCTTCTGTTGATTCTGTTTTCAAGGATCACTCCTGATAGAACTCTGGAGACCATGGGGTTCTGGAAATCAAACTCAGTTCTTCTACAGGCAATGAAAGTGTCCTTCCCATTGTATCATCTCTGTAGTCCCTAAATGTATTTTTAAAAATGCTGTATTATACCCCCAAAATCATCACCATGTTTTAAAAATATATTCATGAATAACCTGTGTATCCTAATGTCCCAAAGACAGGTTTTTTTTTGCTTTTATTTTTTTTGGATCACACCCGGCAATGCTCAGGGTTTTCTCCTGGCTCTGCACTCAGGAATTACCCCTGGCAGTGCTCGCTAACTCATATAGGATGCTGGAATTGAACCCAGGCCAGCACAGGCCAGCCAGCGTGCAAGGCAAATGCCTTACCCGCTGGGCTGTCACTCTGCCCCAAGACAGTTTTTTTTTTTTTTTTGCTTTTTTTTTGGGTCACACCCGGCGATGCTCAGGGGTTACTCCTGGCTCTGCACTCAGGAATTACTCCTGGCGATGCTCAGGGGACCATATGGGATGCCGGGGATCGAACCCGGGCCGGCACAGGCCGGCCGCGTGCAAGGCAAATGCCCTACCCGCTGGGCTATCGCTCCGCCCCCAAGACAGTTTTATGGTAAATGTCTTTCAAATAATTTGTGGCACTTAAAAATAATAGTAATTTGTAGTGGGCTGTTGTAGTGGTTCAGGCACTTTCCTTGCAGGCAGCCAACCTGGGTGATGCCCAGTCTTCGAGAATAGATCCTGAAACAGTAAGTTATTAATAAACCCTGACCACAGCTGAGTAAATCCCTCCCTAACAACAACAAAACTTTCATATGGATCAGAGAGAGAAGCAGACCAAGAGTTAAGATGCACACCTTGCATGCACCCTAAATGCACCCTAAGCCACTTTGATCCCTGCCACTTTGTAAGGTCCCCAGATTTGCCAGGTCTAGCACTGGAGTATTTTAAGCATCACTGGTAGAGTTCTGGAGACCAAACATATTGTCATATAATCCCTGGCAATTTAGAGTCTAAGCCAAACTATATCCTCTATCCCTCATATTAAACTCTCTGCAAGTTGGCTGAGTTTTACCCAGAGTGCCCTCTTGATTAACTGGGTATCACTAGGTAGGCATTCCAAAGTATCACATAAAGTTGCACTCAACTTATTGAAAGAAAAAAGAGAATTAATATGCAGCAGTTGTGAGATGAAATACAGAATCTTGTAAAATATATTTTATGTCAAAATTCTTTATGTTAATTAAACAATATGATAGAAGCAACTGCGTATAAAGTCCATAATAATTGTAAAATCTATAGAACCACAATGGTGGCACTAAAGAAAAAATTTCTAAAGGTAAAGTACATCATATATGTAAAACATTTTAATTCTTACGAAGAAAAGTTGCCCTGTCCTCCATTATAAAGATTCGCCCTTAGACCAGATAGATGATGGATCTGTAAAGTAAATAATGCGTGGGAACAATTTTTTGGCACTGACCTGTGCTGTTCGCAAATTAGATAGTATGCTGTGTTGATTTTATTCAGTACAGGTATCAAAGGAGAAACTTATACTGATGACTTAGTACATACTTTCAAACTTTATTACCATTTTAACAGTTATAGGTATGAGAGGTAGAAAGAAAAACAGACTGGCATGTGGAGAAAAAACAAGGTATCTAGAGTTACTAAAAATATGTTCTGCTTTAGGAATTTAATGAAATATTCCCATTGGATATCATTTTATAGGAATGTATTTATACTCTAGTCATCAAAAAGTTTAACTAAATGTCTAATATCTTTGACATTCTTAACATCTTTCTATCAGAACTTGTGGGATACAGAGAAAGTAGTGTTAAGAGGCAAGTTCATAGCTCTTCAAGCATTCATCAGAAAAGAAGAAAAGGCCATCACAAACAGTCTGACTTCACAACTTAAGATCTTAGAGAGTGATCAACAAAAGGAGCCCAACCCAAGCAGAAAGAAAGAAATAATAAAACTTAGAGCAGAAATTAATGAGATGGAATGTCAAAAACAATCCAGAAGATCAACAAAACAAAAAGTGGTCCTTTGATAAAATAAACAAGATTGACACACCACTTGCAAGACTTGTAAGGAAAGGAAAGAGAGAACCCAAATAAATAGAATCAGAAATGAAAATGGGGACATCACAACAGAAACCACAGAAATTCAAAAGATCATCAGAGATTACTATGAGAGCCTGTATGCCACGAAACAAGAGAACCTAGAAGAAATGGACAAATTCCTGAATTCTTATAGCCAACTAAGTCTGCAACAAGAATATTTGGAATACCTCAACAAACCTATCTCCATCGAGGAGATGGAATCAGTAATCAAAAGTCTCCCCAAACACAAAAGCGCAGGTACAGATGCATTCACCAGTAAATTCTACCAAACCTTTAAAGAGTACCTACTTCCAATTATTTTCAAGTTCTTCCGGCAAATTGAAGAAACAGAAACACTCCCAAATAGCTATTACGAGGCACATATCACCCAGATACCCAAAGCAGACAGAGATGTCACAAAAAAAGGAAAACTACAGACCAATCTCCCTGACGAACACAGATGCTAAGATCTTCAACAAAATACTAGCAAATAGAATCCAAAGAGTCATCACAAGATTATAAGCCATGACCAAGTGGGATTCATCCCGGGAATGCAAGGATGGTTCAACATCATCAAGTCAATCAACATAATACATCATATCAACAAAAAGAAAAATAAAAACCATATGATCATATCAATAGATGCAGAGAAGGCATTTGACAAGATTAAACATCTGTTCATGATAAAAGCTCTCTGTAAATTGGGGATTGAAGGAACCTTCGTCAATATAATCCAGGCAATCTATTATCAAAAAATGGGAAGAAGATATGAACAGAAGCTTCCAAAAAATAAGAAATTAAAATGGCCAAAAGGCATATGAAAAAGTGCTCTTCATCTTTATTCATCAAGGAGATGCAAGTCAAAACAACAATGAGGTACCATCTCACACCACAGAGACTGGCACACATCCAAAACAGCAAGAACAACTGGTGCCGGCATGGATGTGGGGAAAAGGGACTCTCGTCCACTGTTGATGGGAGTGCCGACTGGTTCAGCCCTTTTGGAAAACAATATGGGCATTCCACCGAAAACTAGATATTGAGCTCCCATTTGATCCAGCAATAGCACTCCTGGGAATATACCTGAAAGACCGAAAAACACATGGCAGAAACACTATCTGTACTTCTTTATTCATCTCTGCGCTATTCACTATAGCTAGAATCTGGAAACAACCTAAATACCCAAGAACAGAGGACTGGCTAAAGAAACTGTGGTTCATTTTCACTATGGAATACTATGAAGCTGTCAGAAAAGACAGAATTATGAAATTTTCCTGCAAATGGATGGACATGAAGACTATCATGCTGAATGAAATTAGTCAGAAGGAAATGGACATATATAGAATGACTGCATTCATTAATAGGATATAAATAGTTACCAGTGTTTTACTAAGACCAGGAAATAGCTGGCTTCTTCGAGGCTTTGAGAGACTATCTTGTGGGGGATCTGCAAGCCAGGGCTCTGCTCTTTGTTCCAACTTGATGGTCACTTCTGGTTTAATACACCCGGCAGAGCAGAAACCAGCTTTCCTCATTGAACCCCCTGCATTCTATGGACCACGAGAGCAGCTTCCAACCCGAGTCCACTATCCTGATGGAGCCTCGGAAGAGCCCAGAGAAACCCCCACAACTTGCTGGCAGCGATCTTCACCATCCACACTCTGCAGCTCGTAAGATCTCCATCCAACAGATTAATCCAGTCTCCAGCCCCGCTTGTCAGAAACCCAGCCTACAAGGGCCCACCATGCAGAGACCCGCCCTTCAAAGGAGAGTATTTCAAGCCCAGGAATGCTTGAGCCACAGACACAGATACACCTGGCAGAGCAGAAACCAGCTTTCCCCGTTGCATGTGGCCACAGTGTGGCCACGCGATTTACCTCCAAATTACCGTGAATATTCTACCCACACATCTGAGAGAGACCTACAAAGTAATGAGAGTATAGTGCCCGCATGGCAGAGCCTGGCAAGCTGTCTGATGCATGTTCAATATGCCAAAACTAGTAACAAAAATGTTTATTTTCCGGACCCCAAAAGAGCCCTTAATACGGCAGCAGTAAGAAAGGCGAACAAGCAGTGCCTGATAAAATTTTATGGCCATCCTAGGCTGCCAAAACGAAGAACTGTTCTTTCAATGCACGTATGCTGGCATTGGAAGCATATATTGAGGATCTGATGGTGCAAGCGCAAAAGATCAAGTACAACATCATTGGTCTAACTGAGATGAGGAGGCGTCAGTTGCATCATGCTGTATTTGAGAATGGAGAAGAATTGTTCCTTGGAACATTCAATGAAAGAGGCATCAGTGGCGTTGGTGTCCTTGTCAACATGAACATGTCTGTCACCTTTGATTCATTTGAATGCCTAACAAACCGGATTGGACGATTACACTTAAAGAGATGTGGCCCACTGCGAGCAATTTCTATCTTCATTGTCTACGCACCAACATCCACATACAAAGGAGATGAAACAGAAATTCTACATGGAACTGGAGGAGTTCTATAAAAAAAGATCACACCTTATACAAGATCACAGTCGGTGATTTTAAAGCCAAGATAGGACCGACAAGATCGGCTGAAGAACTCCATATTGGGACCCATGACTTAGAATGGAACGAACAGGGTGAGAGACTCTCTGAGTTCATAATGTCCACCAAGACCATTCATGGGAAATCACAGTACCAGAAGGCTGAAGCGAAACTTTGGACAAGGGAATCTCCTGGTGAACAGTTCCACAATGAAATTGACCACATCATCTTCAATCGACGGTACCCCCCAATGTTGCTATCATCCCCAAATTACAAACAGGATCGTATTCAAATTCCAAACCATCTGCTTCATGCAAAATTCTACTTCCCGCAACGGGAGAAAAGGCTGCAAAGTTTAAGAAGAGAATTCCCAGAATGAACATCAACTGGGAACTCTTTGGCACCATTGCAGCAACATGGGAAGATACCACCGTTGATGACATCAATGATAGATACAACCGACTGGTTCAGCCCTCCATGATCGTGCGAAGAATGCCGAGAGAGAGAAAAAGACACAAAAGGACGCCTGTCTTCAGAAACTCTCAAACTCATTCACCAACGTGGCTAGGTGTGAGCCTCAGGAGACCAAATGATAACAACCAAGCTTGCTAAATGGTGCAAAGAAGTGATAAAAGAAGACCTTAAACACAGAAGAGCAGAAATACTGGAAGATGCAGCAGAAGCCGGGAAAAACATTCACACCGCCCACCTATCTTTCTCCAACTATAAGACCAAGATGACTGCACTTCAATGCCCTGATAGATCTATCACATCTTCAAGAAAGGCAATGGAGAAGATTATCCGTGACTTCTACTCAAATCTCTTTTATAGCCACATCCACCTGCACACATACCAAATTCCAGAGGAAGGATATGTCATTCCCAGTGTTCTCCCTTCTAAAATCCGATATGCCATCTCATCGGTAAAGAAGGGAACAGCACCAGTGCAGCGAGCCGTCTTCGACCAGCTGTTAAACGCAGTCGCCATACGCACGATTCTTCTCGGATCACACTCTATTGGGTTACAGCTCAGTTGTGAAATAAGGACCCCGTCTGACAAGAACGCAGGAATATATAGCAAGCGTGCCTCTCTATGATAGGTGCATTTCTACAAAACCACATTTGCATGGTAATACTGACATGTTATTGGTCAATTCTGAATGCTGACATGTCATTGGTCAATTTTTCATTACCTGCGCCCACCATATTGGCTGATGCAACTGAACGAAGTTGCAACGGATCAACCTCGCGCCCAACACACCAGGGCCAGAAAAAATTCAGACCCGAACACCTGAGGAATCTGCCGTCAGTACTCATCAATATGCTAGCTCTGCTCTTCACGCGCTACCTGGCTGAGCAGAAGGTACTCTCCCAATGGAAAACCAGCAGGTCAGTTCTACTGTTCAAGAAGGGAGACATTCACAACATTGGCAACTATTGCCCCATCTGCCTGTTGTCCGTCATCTACAAGCTGTTTACATGAGTCATCCTGAACAGGATTGGCAGAACACTAGATGAAAGACAACCATGCAAGCAAGCTGGCTTCCGGAAAGGATTCAGCATAATCGACCACACAGTAACCAAGCTCATTGAGGTTTGTAGGGAGTACAAGATGCCACTCTGTCTCATGTTCATTGATTAATAGAAATCCTTTGATTCTGTGGAGACTGAAGCAGTCATGGAAGCCCTAGGCAAACAGGGTGTTCAAACCCAATACATCAAGATGCTCCGTGAGCTGTATTACGGATTCACCACCAGAATCTCACCATTCTACAAAGAAGTGATCATTGATGTCAAAAGAGGGATTCGACAGAGTGATAACATTTCACCAAAACTCTTCAGCGCCACCCTCGAGAACATCATGCAACAATTAGAATGGGAAAGAATGGGAGTGAAGTTAGACGGTCGGCAACTACACCACCTTCACTTCACTGATGACATCGTTCTAATAACACCAAACATTAGCTAAGCGGCACAAATGCTGGCTGACTTTGACTGATCACTTGATCACTTGATCACTTGAATCCCGTTATTCATCGATTTGCTTGAGTGAGTGCCAGTAACATTTCCATTGGACCCTATCACGTGCCAATGTAGCCCAATGGCATCTGGTTGATTCAGGAATATGAGGAACCTCAAACCATTTCTTAAGGGTCTTTACAAGGAAGTCTGACTATCTTGTAGGCGGGGGCCACGTGATCTTTTGACATCCCGTGGGATCCAGTCAGTAATGGCTCTAGTCCAGCGGTTGTCTCCATATCGCTTTACATGTCCAGCCCATCTGATTTTTGATGCCTTGGCAAAATTAGAGTGTCCCTGATTCTGGAATAGCGACGGAGGTCAGAACTCCGGATTCCTTCACTCACTTGAGTGAGGCGGATATTCCAAGCATAGCTCTTTCGATTCCTCTCTGGGAGACACGAATAGCATTCTCATCCTGCTTTCGTAGGGCCCAGGTCTCTGAGGCGTATGTTAATGCAGGGAGAACGGTGGAGTCAAAGAGATGTGCCTGGAGCCAGAGGTTCTTTGTCCTTTTAGCTATTTCTTCTATGCCCTTGAAGTCATTCCATGTTGCTCTCTTCCTCCTGCGCAGCTCAGGTTTTAGGTGGTTCATCATGTTGATTTCTAGACCTAGGTACACACAACTGCTGCATTCAGAGATGTTTGTTTCATTGAGAGTGAATGGGGCCTCTGGAACTAGTTCATTCTTCATGAACATTGTTTTCTTTAGATTCAGCTGTAGACCTATCTTTCCACATATTCGGTCAAAGTCAGCCAGCATTTGTGCTGCTTGGCTAATGTTTGGTGTTATTAGAATGATGTCACCAGCAAAGCAGAGGTGGTGTAGTTGCCGACCATCTATCTTCACTCCCATTCCTTCCCATTCTAATTGTTGCATGGCGTTCTTGAGGGTGGCGCTGAAGAGTTTTGGTGAAATGGTATCACCTTGTCGAACCCCTCTTTTCACTTTAATGATCATTTCTTTGTAGAATGGTGAGATCCTGGAAGTGAATCCATAATACAGCTCACGAAGGATCTTGATGTATTGGGTTTGAAAGCCCTGCTTGGCTAGGGCTTCGATGACCGCCTCAGTCTCCACAGAATCAAAGGCTTTCTGTAAATCAATGAACATGAGACAGAGTGGCATTTTGTACTCCCTACAAACCTCGATGAGCTTGGTTACTATGTGGATATGGTCGATTGTGCTGAATCCTTTCCGGAAGCCTGCTTGCTCGCATGGTTTTTCTTCATCTAGTGTTCTGCTAATCCTGATCAGGATGACTTGTGTAAACAGCTTGTAGATGACAGATAACAGGTAGATGGGGCGATAGTTGCCAATGTATGAATGTCTCTCTTCTTGAGCAGTAGAACTGTCCTGCTGGTTTTCCATTGGGAGGGCACCTTGCATTCGGACAGGTAGCGTGTGAAGAGCCGAGCTAGTGTATTATAAGTACTGAAGGCAGATTCTGCAGGTGTTCTGGTCTGACTTTGTCTGGGCCTGGTGCTGTTCCCTTCTTTACCGATGAGATGGCATGTCAGATTTTAGAAGGGAGATCGTTGGGAATGACATATCCATCCATGACTTCCATCCATGACTTTGACTGAAAATGTGGAAAGATAGGTCTACAGCTGAATCTAAAGAAAGCTATATTTATGTAAATTAAACTAGTTCCAGAGGCCCCATTCACTCTCAATGGAAAAAACATCTCTGAATGCAGCAGCTATGTGTACCTAGGTTGAGAAATCAACATGATGAACGACCTAAAACTTGAGCTGTGCAGGAGGGAAGAGAGCGGCATGGAATGCCTTCAAAGGCTCAAAGAAATAGCTAACAGGACAAAGAACCTTCAGCTTTGGGCACATCTCTTTGACTCCTGCGTTCTCCCTGCATTAACATATGTCTCAGAGACCTGGAGCCTACGAAAGCAGGATGAGAATGCTATTCAGGTCTCCCAGAGACCGAAGAGCTATGCTCAAGTGAGAGAAGGTATCCGGAGTTCTGACCTCCATCACTATTCCATTATCAGGGACACTGTCTCATTTCCCAATGCATCGAAAATCAGATGGGCTGGACATGTAATGCAATTTGGAGATAACCACTTAACTAGAGCCGTTACCGACTGGATCCCATGGAGTGTCAAAAGATCACGTGACCGCCCACCTATAAGATGGTCATACTTCCTTGTCAAGACCCTGAAGGAACGGTTTGAGGCTCTTCATATTCCTGACTCAACCAGATGCCATTGGGCTACATTGGTACGTGATAGGGTCCAATGGAAATGTTACTGGCGCCCGCTCAAGCAAATCGATGAATAACGGGATTCAAGTGATTCAACTGATTCAAGTTTTACTAAGTTTGGGAATAAACTCACCATTGAATATATACAAAGAGACTTAAGTGTTAAACTCTAAGAATCTGCAGGGCTAGCCACAAGGTGTAAAAGAAGACAGAGAGAGGTGCACAGACAGAGAGAGAGACTGAGAGACAGAGCGAAAGAGGAAACAGGGCTACCTTCTATTGGGGCAGCCTGGGGGTTGGTGGGAGGGGATGGGGCACATTGGTGGTGGAAATGGGGCACTGGTGGAGGGATGGTTACTCGAATACTGTATTACCAAGAACCAAGTATTAACACCTTTGTAATTGTATATCTCACGGTGGTATAATAAAAAAAAAATTTAAAAAGAACAAAAGCATCTCTGGAAGTATGTACATGGGGAAATATCATAATTTCAAACCATGAATTTTATCTCCAATGCCTATAAGTGCTTCTTCATTCTAATATGCTTCAGTGTAATTTTAAGTGCTGTGTTATCTGTTTACTGAAAGGATCATCCTCACATGCCTTAGGTAAGCCACAATGACCCCTCCATTGATCTTTGGAGAGGTTATTCTAAAGTTCTCCCATATTGTAACCAAGGTAGCTTCCTCCTGGTAATTCTAGTTCCAAAATGAGGACCCATGAGGGATAAAATTACTAAAGTTTACTAGTCTAGATTAAGATTACTTGTTTAGATTACTAAACTAGACGGTGCTGGATTTATGATAGAGATTATAATGATATTCCAAAAGTTATTACAATCAAACTGCCTTACCCATACTTGCCTCCATGTTCCTTTGTTTTGCACAAGAGGTATCTTTTTAGCAATTTGATATCCTAAAAGCATGCAAATGGCCTTTAGCTGCAAAGACCCAGAGCCACTTATGGTGGAATCAGTCAACATTTCTAGTTTTGTTTTTTTTTTCTAATAAACCCATAAGTGTCACTATTTCATTGTCCCATGAACTTAACTCCTTCAGCTTTGCTTTGACACTAGAGGACTCTTCTTTCACATGAGAAAGAATTTTTTCTTCACCATTTTCTTTCAGGTTCATGCCTCTAAGAACTTGAAAGAAGCATATTAGCAAGAGATTTGACCAGTTTGAAATACAATCTTACCTTGAAACATAGTTGAATTGCTATGTGATGCTCTATTGTTAACCACTTTTTATTATTTTAATTAAAAGGAATCTATTCTATATTTGAAATCTAACTCACATTTATATTGTGTTCCATGTTCATGTATTTAGATACTATCAAGAACTAGTAAAATTTAATATTTTCTCTCCATATGGAAAAAAATATCTGCCATAACAGAACGAGCATAGAGTTTGTTTAGGGTTTTACTCAGTATTTTCATTTACTACTGCTATTTATATTAATTTTGGGTAATTTTTTTTTTTTTTTTTTTTTTTTTTTTTTGCTTTTTGGGTCACACCCGGCGATGCTCAGGGGTTACTCCTGGCTCTTTGCTCAGGAATTACTCCTGGCAGTGCTTGGGGACCATATGGGATGCCGGGGATCGAACCCAGGCCAGCATAGGCTGGCAGCGTGTAAAGGCAAACACCCTACCCGCTGGGCTATCGCTCCGGCCCCGGGTAAATTTTTTTTTGGGTAAAGCATTTTCTCACTAGAGAGCTGTTTTCACTATAAGTCTCCTGGGAGATCAGAACTTTTATTTCTTTGTTCCCAATTTTAAATTGTCCTATAAGTGAAATATCAGAAGGGTTAAAATCACTCAGCTATACATGATATGGATTGCTGCCAATATTCTGAATTTTATCAATATATATCACTCTTCATGGACTATACAAGGCTCCATAATTTATCTCCTAATCTTTAAAGCATCTTTCAACAAACTCCAATATACTAAATTCCTGAAAAATATCATGATTTGGGCAGGTAGTTTTTGGAGGTATCTTAAACTTTTTATCAATCATACATTCAGACTAATCATGGTTCTTAGTAATTTTTACCAAATATATTTATTTGCCATACTGTCAATATGATATCTAAATTGTCTATTTGTCCAGTCAAAAAATTAAGATCAGGTTCCAAGAGTTATTGTAAAGCAACTCTCTGGCATGCAGCTGGCTCATATTCAATCCCTGGCCAAAAAAAAAAATACAATCTCATGCACTACCAAGAATGCTTCTTTAGCAAAAAGCTGGAGTAATCTCTGAACACCATTATTTGTGGCATACAAACATGAAAATGACTTATTTTTAATCTATAACAGCATGAAATAAGATATCAAAAATAACCCTCTGGTTACAGTAAAATTTGCTCCTTTGTCAAGAAAGCAAATGACTTAATGTATATACTCATAGAACTTGGTCAGTGGATGGGGTTCAGTGGGCTGGGGTTGTAGTCAATAGTGAGTATAGTACCTACATTCAAATTTCAAGGATATAACCAAACCAAAGTCAACATGTGAACAGGAATCATTTAGGTATGAATGATTCCTTGAATTTATAAAATGCATTCATGCTTGAAATTTATTTCTTTATAATTGTTATGTTGGTGAATTAGGAGACATAGTCAAGAATGTAGTAATCTTGCTTTCAAACTTTTGAGTGTGATATTAATCTCAATTTCCCCCAAAATGCATCATTTCTTTTAGTATATTATAGAGAGGTTAGATGTCCTAGTAGCTTCTACTAGGGTATTTATACAATGGTATATATAGTCTACATTTGAGGCACTGTTGTTTCTATACAAACCACCAGGTATGGCTCTAAAGCAAAACAAAAGAGAAGAAAATAATATTTCAGATACGGTGAAATTTAAGATCAAGTAACTCTTTTCTTACACTTTTTAACATCACAGTTAGTCTAATAGGAAGCTGATGGCTATGACTAAGATTCTCTAGCTTTATTTTTGTCTCCTCTTTCCTTTGGGCATTTCTTTGCTTATTGTATGCATTGAGCATTTTCAGGTAGGTGGAAGTAGTAAAGAAAATAATACAGTACTTTGTTTGGTACTTCTAAATCAACTATAGTCTTTCTTTTTCACTTTAGAACTCACTATCACTAGTGAGTTCCAGAACTAATGGATCCATATTAATTTTCATTTGAAGATGTCCATAACTGGCTTATTTGATGCAGGAGCCTGGTGATTCATGATCAACAGTGCAAACAGTTCAAAAAGGGTTCAAGGATACAATGGTATTTGAGTCCTGCAGTATCAGAACTCATCCAGTCCCCACAGAAGTGTTAGAGTATAGCACTGCAGAGACAGACTAGTGGTACTTGGGTATCTAGGGCTGACCTGCAAAGTTTGGGACCACTCTGTGGTAAGAATTGAGCCAGGGTTAGTCACAGGCATCAAATGGGACTTAACACGATTCTATCTTTTTGGCTCCTCCATTCAACTTTCAAATTTATTGTGTTTAAGTAAAAACATATAATAGAAATTGAAATTGCAGAAAATACCTCATTCCCATGACCTGATGGAATGGTTTGAGGCTCTTTATGTTCCTGTAGCTGGCAGATGCCCTTGGGCTATCTCACATGCGACAGGACATATTAAGATGTTACTGGTGCCTGCTGGAGTAAATCGATAATCTACAGAAGACAGTGATACAGTGATACAGTGATGAACACAGTACAACAGTTCCCATCTACGCTTTCCTGAGATGTAGGAAGGATGCAAAACACATCTGCACTCATTTCAATTCAACATTTCATTCATTTACCAAGTAACTTGCTAATAAAAAATTGAGAGGGAGAGAAATGATAAAAACGGCATTTTAGAGTTAAATGAAACTGATGTTATCTAAATATGATGTGATTGTTAAAATTAAGTAATATACAGATTTTTAGAATTAATAAGTGACTTAAGGAAATGGGTCCTTGAAAAGCAAATTATATTTCTCTATAATAGCAACACAGATAAAATTGAAATTTAGGATTCCTAATTATAGCAAACAAAATTTAGTCAATTCTTCATTAACTTTATAAAAGAAAGCCAATACTCTAGGAAAAAGTCTCTAAAAGGATATGAGGAAAGTTATTAATGTTGAAGTAATGATTATAAGAAATATAAATGTGAGGTAGAGGTGCAGAAAGAAATTACAAATCCCACATTGAAACTACAAATTGCCTGAACTCATGAAATGAATTTTAAGAATTAATTACATATATATATAAATAGATATACATAGCCAAGATTTTAATTTTGAATTAAAATTATTTCTCCATATTAATTTACTACTAAAAATTTCTGATTAAGAAACAAGAATATATTAGTATATAACAATTAGGATTTCAATTCTATGGGGATTTATAAGGATTTTTAGCTAATGTTAGCCAAAATGTATCATCACAATGCCATATAGGGCTGAAAAACTTACTCTAGTAATAAATATAAAAGAAAACAATATTCATTTGAAAAAATGAAAAAATCAACAGATTGTAACTTTAGAAGACTAGAGCATTGAAAGTGGTTAGCTCTAAAGACTTTTGGTAGGGGTGAGAGGGTCAAGTGTTTATATTTTTTTTTTCTGAAAAGGGAAAGTACTAAAATATATTGAGAAGGGCCGGAGCAATAGCTCAGCGGGTAGGGCGTTTGCCTTGCACGTGGCAGGCCTGTTCCAGCCTGGGTTTGATCCCCAGTAACCCATATGGTCCACCAGCACTGCCAGGAGTAATTCCTGAGTTCAGAGACAGGAGTAGCCCCTGAACATTGCTGGGTGTGACCCCCCCAAAAACACAAATAAAATATATTGAGAAGATTTACAGTGATTGAATCACTATATATTTAATTGCTATTTTAATTTATCTTAAAGCAGCAGATAGGGGCCATTCCAAGATAATTGCAAATGAATAACTTCTGTGAGCACTTCCTGTAATGAACACAAAGGTAAAATTGTTCTGGATTTCTACCTCATAGCAATGAATATCAGTTGAAGATCCTTTGCAGTTATTCAATGTATCACTGTATCACTGTCTTCCCGTTATTCATCGATTTGCTCTAGCGGGCACTAGTAACATCTCCATATGTCCTGTACAAGCAAGTGTAGCCCAAGGGCATCTGCTTGCTCCAGGGATAGGAAGAGCCTCAAACCATTCTTCAGGTCATGGAATTGAGGTCCATAATTGTTACTAGTTTTTGGCATAAGAGATAAATAAAAAAAAATAAAACATGGGTAGCTTGCCAGGCTCTGCCGTGTAGGTGGTATACTCTCAGTAGAAGGCTCTAATCTTGAGCATTTACTGATTTGCAGTTATTAAAGTGAAAAAATTAATAGCATTTTTATAAAGATAGATGTAAGAAAAAATATATATGCTCAGAGTGTGAATATACTAAATAATCAAGGGATAATTGGTGAATAAATAATCAAAGTGCTAATCAATAAGGAATTATTGATTCTTTATTGATTATTGATTCTACCCCAGAAAAGAGACCCATCCACGCCAGACCCACAGCTCCTCTGAAACCCCAGAAGAGATTCAGACCCAGCCACTCCAGACCCATAGCTGCACTGCTTGGCTGGTCCCACGTAGAAGCAACCCATAGAGCTGACCTCCGGTAAGGGGATCAGGCAGCCCCTGGCCGAGTCCAACTTTGCTCCAAGAGTTTGCTCACATGTACAGAGGAGGGACCATGCTGGCTGGACTCAGAGCAGAGATTTGGGCTCCGCCCTTTCTTCCACCTCCATGCCAGCTACCCCGGAAGAGAGACCCACCTATGCCAGACCCACAGCTCCCTTGGCACATGGTCGCTTTGTGGCCGCTCAATATTCTTAGATAATACTTATTTTAGGATAAGGTCCTTATCCGCTCAATATTATTAGATAATACTTATTTTAGGATAAGATCTTTCACATTTATACAATGTATACAGCTATAGACAGGTTCTAACTGATACCTGTCATTCCAGTAAGCTAAGCAAGAAGCCAGAGCAACCCACACATCATGCGGTCAGTCATTCTCAACATTCAGACTACTATAGTTCCTTAGAGCTGCATCCAAGAGAAAATCTGATCTTTTCCCTTTAAGTTTAATCAGTTAATGCTCAAGATGAGAGCCTTCTACTGAGAGTATACCACCTACATGGAAGAACCTGGCAAGCTACCCGTGTTTTATTTGTTATGCCAAAAACTAGTAACAATTATGGACCTCAATTCCATGACCTGAAGAAAGGTTTGAGGCTCTTCCTGTCCCTGGAGCAAGCAGATACCCTTGGGCTACACTTGCTTGTGATAGGACGTATGGAGATGTTACAGGTATCCACTCAAGCAAATCAATGAACAACAGGAAGACAGTGATACAGTGTGATACAGTGAATCAATAAGGAATAAATGATAAATTTGGTCATTATAAATCATAAATCCTTTTTCATAATAAAAGAAATTCCTACGGTGAGTAAAGATATTCACTATATATGACTAGCAAAGAAATTCTTTCTAGAGCACATAAAATTATTTAAAAAAATAACTAAAAATAGTATTCTCATATAATGATCAACAATACGGGGGCCAGTGTGATAGCACAGCGGGTAGGGTGTTTGCCTTGTACGCAGCCGACTAGGATTCGATCCCTGGCATCCCATATGGTCCTCTGAGCACAGACAGGAGTAATTCCTGAGTTCAGAGCCAGGAGTAACCCCTGAGCATTGCCGGGTGTGACCCAAAAAGGTCCAGGCCCATGAATCATATCAGGCAGGCGGGTAACCCAAGCCCATTGCACCCCTTGCCCCAGAGAGCCACGGCCCTCCTGCCAACTTAATTTCAGCCTAAGGGATACTTTTAAGAAGATTTCAGAGCATGAAAACATCTCCTCGAAAGAATCGCAGTTACATTAAAAACTAATTATTGGAGATCAGGGGTATAGATCCACGGCCGCAGGCAATCCATCTCCCAGACCTTGAAATATCATTACGTAACAGGTTAAGGAGACCCACCCTGGGGGGTCCCAAAGAGGTGGTCAAACCACTCAGCACCTGGAAGAAACCAGTGACAGGACAGAGACCAAGAGCTCAGCGCTCTGGCTGCAAAGAAAACCTTCTAGAAGGCGACTTTAAGGCAATGCATCGTAATGCATCATGCAGACACTTAACCTCGGCAAGGCCTGTTGTTGGGGCCAGCGCTGGTCACTTGCAAGGGTGAGGGCCTACTCCAGCTTGGGCAGGGCAGGCTCGGTCCAGCACTCATTCATATTATATTGGACACACACCCGGCCCGCCCGCACACCAGCTCATGTGCTTGAATGTGGTGCTTTCTGGCCGCTTTACTGAGACTGGGTCAGTAACGATGTTTCTGGTCATCTGTAACTATCTCCCGTTGGCCTAAACGATTTATTATTTATTATTACTGGAATTCATAGATGTGGGCCCGAGAGTTACGGGCGTCCCCTCCTTTCTTTGTGTCTGCTCCGCTTTCTCCCTAAACGGGCCCCCATGATGGACCTCAAACACGTGTCCCGGCACCCCAGCCCTGGCGCTTCCGGTCTATACCCAGGACCACGGGGTATGTCCGTCCTCCGGCATGCCCTTCCAGTCCCGATGCCCTTGGATTGGCTGAGCTTGGGTCATATGGCCACGGCTCAGCCAATCAACGTTGCCTGATGTAAAGTGAGCCAGAGAAATGGAGTCGCATTGTAGGTCCATACTGGCACCTACTGACCTCCCCAGTACGGGGCCGGTGCTGCCCCTTCACGGGACTCGTGCTTTGCTCCTGGATAAATTAAGGTTGTTGCCCCACGACACGTGGCTGGGAGTTTGCCGTGTTCCAAGAGTCTGTTGGAAGGGCCAGAGAGAGGAAGAGCGCTGGTCTTGCGTGCAACCGGCCTGTATTTGATCCCTGGCACCCCATATGATCCCTGGAACCCAGCCAGGACCGGTCCCTGAGCACAGAGCCAGGAGCAAACCCAGCGCACTGCCGGGTATGGCCCAAAAAAGCGAAGCAAAACCCTGGGCCCAGTGGTGGCTGTGGTTATGGGCTAAGTCATGGTTATGCCCACATCACAGTCCATTTTGTTTGGAATAGATGAGAAGCGGACCCTTCAGAGGGTCTCTTAGACCCTCAGAGGCAGGCGCTATTCCGACAGGGTTTGTTATGATTCAGCCTGTCATTGTCACTGGCAGGAAATATCAGCAGCTCTGGGGCCTGCTTCAGAAGGAGAAAAGCTCGTGGAGCTGTGGGGGACAGGAAGCCTTAGGAGCCCAGAGCGTGGTCACGTGTGGGTGGTCTTAACTTCTGAGCAAGTGACAGGCGCTTTGTTGGAAGGTGGGGCGAGCCCCGCCAGTTTGGGTTCAATACATAGCACCCCTGGGTGTCGAGATGGCCGGTGGGAGGAAGCAGAGCTTGGCAGGCCCTCGCGCTCTCCTCTGAGGTCTCGCTGCAGGCGGCAAAGCAAGCCCTAAAGCCCTAAGGCCGGCCGGAGAGGCGCACAGGCCCATTTACCAGCAGGCGTTGAGACCCCTTGTGCCTTCTTAGCAACGATGGGTGCAGAACATTAGGCGTGTGCCCTAATTTGGATGCCTTGTGGAGTTTTTTGTCGTTTTTGAGCCCCACCTGGGGATGCTCAGGGCTTACTCCTGGCTCTGTGCTCAGGGATCACTCTTGGAGGGCTCTGGGAAGCCTAAGTAGGGCCTGGGAGGGAACCCGGGCCAGCTGTGTGCAGGGTGAGTCTTATATGCTGTTCTAATTCTCCTGGACTCTCCTGGGAGAGACAGACATGAGGCAGAGCTGCTACTGACTCTCACTGTGCCCAGCCACTCATGAGGTGCCCGGGAGGGATGGCAGGTTCTAGCCCTGGCCCACCACCCCAGTAGAGCCTCACAACAAGCCAGACGACCCCCCACTCCATGAGGACCTCCATTTTCCACATCCGGACTTCCTCCTCGTCAGAACTCCACCCAGCAGACCAGCCTATCACAGCCCGGCTCACGCGGTCGCTTGCAGCTGTGCGGTTCATCAATAAATGCTGGACTTAGAGATGCCTACAAGAGTATGCTACCCACATGGCAGAGCCTGGCAAGCTACCCGTGTCGTATTTGATACGCCAAATACCAGTAACAATTATAGACCTCATTCCCATGACCTGATGGAATGGTTTGAGCCTCTTTATGTTCCTGGAGCAAGCAGGTTCCCTTGGGCTCTACTTGCATGAGACAGGACATATGGAGATGTTACTGGTGCCCGCTCGAGCAAATCGAAGATAAACGGGAAGACAGTGATACAGTGATACAGTGACCCAAAAAGAAAAAAAATTACAAGGATATTTCATAAATAATACCCAAGTAACAATGAAAGTGTATACATATATATATATATATATATATATATATATATATATATATATATATATATATATATATACATGCATATATATGTATATGTTTCTCCTGGCTCTGCACTCAGGAATAACTCCTGGCAGTGCTCAGGGGACCATATGGGATGCCGGGGATTGAACCCGGGCTGGCATGGGCCAGCCGCGTGCAAGGCAAACGCCCTACCCGATAGGCTATCGCTCCGGCCCCAAAGATATTCCTCTTAATAGTGAATGAGGGATAACTTCCAGTGCTTCTGCCTCCCAATACTAGGACCAACATTTCCCATAAGTACCCATTCCTGTTGGACTTAACTGGGTAGGATCGTGGTTCAATTCAGTGCAAAGCCACTGAGCCTGAGAGGGGCTGGAAATGAAAAATGGATGGAGGAGGGGGAGAGGAGAGCTGCCAGCCAACTCTCCCCTAGCTCAGCTGACAATGAGGCTGCCAGGAGGCAAGATGGGTTTTGGGAGTGGGTCCATCACCTCTGTAGGGCCTTGGAAGCCGCTGGATGAAATTTGCTCACCATAATATCGGGCATTTTTGCAGTCCGAAGACCACTGCTCATCAAAACCCGCCCAAGACAGACACTGATCAAGACTAGCTTAGTAAAGTAAGCTAGTTCAAGCCCAGGTAGGCGGCTCTGGTAGGCGAAAGTCACTGAGTATTCGTGAGATAGGGCTGAACCCTCCTTCCCCTCTCTGACTCATCCTGGAGGCCTGGTGGCCCCGCCCATGAACTGCCTCAGGGCAATTAGCCATCAAGCAAAGACTCAGATGCATATGGGGGAGAGCTGCCAGCCAGCTCTTCCTTAGTAGCACAGCCGCGTGTCACATCAAACTAGTGTAACCAATCTTGTCCTATAATATATTACAATCCACAATGTGTAAGAAAGGGAAGCGAGGAGAGAGAGAGAGAGAGAGAGAGAGAGAGAGAGAGAGAGAGAGGGAAAGGAGATAAAGAACCTGCCATGGAGGCAGGCTGGGGAGAGGGGGGGAAGTGGGGACATTGGTGACGGGTAATGGGCAACGGTGGAGGGATGGGTGTTGGAACACTGTACAACCAGAACTCAAGCATGAACATCTTGTACTTGTGTATCTAATGGTGGTATAATAAAAAAAGTGAATGAGAATTTTTAGCTAAGATAGCAAGGTAAGAACACAGAACATATACCAGACTAAATAAAGTTTTTGGAAAATATAAAGTGCTATCAACAATTTACAGAAAAAATTCATAAACTTTTGGAGGTATCAATTATAAAATCACTTTGTAACCTACAATAGAATCTACCAGTTCTAAAAATGTATAGCCTACCTATTACCCAACTATTATTTCAGATACATACCAACCCATTGAATATATTTTGCCAAAGACATATATCAAACTGTTCTGACCAGAACTTCCCACAATCCCCATAATTGATGATTACCAATATTTCTACCAAAGTGTGTTATGCTCAAAAAAGTGAGATGCAAGCTGAAAAACAATGGTGGGATATTGTGAAAAAACTAATTAAAATGAAGACCTCCCAATAATTCTTTACTAGACTTGACTGACATTCAGATTTGAAGGAAAGATACACAAATTAATGGATAAACAACAGCTCAGGAATTTCATAGACTCAAAACTAGCTTTAAAAGAAGGACTGAAGGAGCTACTGTAAGATAAGACAAACCCCCCAAAGCAAAACAAGCTTATACAGTAGGATGGCACAAAGTCCCATGACAATAATCTCTCACAATGTCAATGGTCTAATTGCACCAGTTGAGACAAAGAATGGCAACTTTATCTTAAAAACCTGAATCCAAAATTCTGCTGCCTATAAGAAACCCAGTTAGAACAAAGACTCAAAGTTAAGGCTGGAAAACAATTCTTCACACAAATAACTCTTCTAAAAAGGATGGAGTGGCCATATTAGTATCTGTCAACATAGGCTTCATTAATGAAAAAGGTTGGAAGGGACAGTGAAAGCCATTTCACAATAGTGCCTAGAAAATCAAGTACCTGGGAATTAGCTTAACTAAGAACCTAAAAGAACTGTACAAAGAAAAGTAACAAACACTTCTTCAAGAAATAAAACTGACACAAGAAATGGAAACACATTCCCTGCTAATGAATTGGGAGATTCAACATGGTCAAAATGGCAATACACCCTAAAACATTATACAGATTCAATGCAGCGCCTATAAGGATACCACTGACATTTTTCAAAGTAATTGACAAACATTCTTGAAATTCATATGGAACAACAAACCCCCACAAATATCCAAAGTAATCCTTGGGGAAAAGAGGAATGGAGGCAAGACCTTCCGAATTTCAAACTGTACTACAAAGCAGTACTAATTAAAACAGCATGGTATTGGTGTAACAACAGACCTGTGGACTTATGGAATAGAGTTGAGCATCCTAACCACACATACTAAAATATACAATTGTATAATCTTTGATAAAAGGTAAAAAATATGAAATGAAGCAATGAAAACCCCTTTAACAAGTGGTGCTGGGAAAACTGGGCAGCTACTAATAAAAAATATATTAACTTTGACATCAATCTTATGCCATACACAAAAATCAGAGCAAAATGGATTACAGATCTCAATAGCAGACCTGAATCTATAAAGTATTAAAAGAGAATGTAGGCAAAATTCTTCATAACATTAAGCCAAAGGCATCTTCAATTTTTATTTTTTATATTTAATTATACCACCATCACGTATACAATTACAAAGAAGTTCATTTTGGGTTTTGGTCTTATAGTGTTCCAGCACCCAACTCTCCACCGGTGTCCAATTCCCACCACCATGTCCCAATTCCTTCCCCCTCCCTAGCCTGCCTCTATGGCAGGTTCTTAGTATTTTTTCTTTCTTTCTTTCTTTCTTTCTCTCTTTCTTTCTCTCTTCCTTCTCTTACACACTGTGGATTACAATACATACATATAGAGGTTATAATGTGTTTATTTTTGCCTGTATTCAGTGCTCAGTTCTAGGCTGGTATCACTTTTGACAATTATTAGCACACTGTTCCCCTCTCTTTCTTACCTAACCTCTGACTTGAACATGTTTGTGGTAGATCCCACCTTTGACAAGACCTGATCCATGTTTTGCCTGACCTTGAATATTGGTTTCATACATATATATATATATATATATGTATAAAATTTATATCATGCAAATAATTGTAGTCATTCTATATCTGACTTTTTCCTCCTAAGCCAAAGACATCTTAAAACAGAAATATGAACAAAGCAATTGGAAGAAAAGATAATCATATGGGACTACATGAAATGAAAATGCTTCTGCACCTCACATGAAATGGTGATCAAGATACAAAGACAACCCACAGAGTGGGAAAGAATATTCACCCAATGTCCATATGATAAATGTATATCATTAATATATATGATATACAATATACTAGTATAATTTTACATGAAGAAAACAGTCAACACCATCAAAAGATGATGAGAAGAAATGAACAGTAATTGGGACAAAGAAGGTATCTGAATGGCCAAAAGGCATATGAAAAACTGCTCATTATCACTAATCATCAAGGAGATACAAATCAAAACAATGAGATATCATGTCACAACACAGTGACTGGCACATAAACAAAAGTACAATAATAACTAGTGCTGGCTTGGATACAGGGTAAAAGGGACTCTCATTCACTGTTGGTGGGAACGTCAACTGGTACAGCATTTTTGAAAAACAATATGACTTCCTTTAAAAATTAGAAAGTGAGCTTCCATTTGACCCAGCAATATCACTCATATGAATATACCCTGGGGGCCCCAAAACACAGAGCAGAAATAGCATCCGCACTTCTATATCTATTGCAGCACTATTCACAATATCCAGAATATGGAAACAACCTGAGTGTCCGAGAGCAGATGACTGGATAAAGCAAATCTAGCACATCTACACAATGGAATACTATGCAGCTGTTAGGAAAAACAGAGCTATGAAATTTCCCTATGAATGAATGGACATGGAGAATATCATGTTGAGCGAAATTAGCCACAGGGAAAAGGACAGATACAGAATTACTGAGTTCATATTTGGTATATTAAAAACATAGCATGAGGGCCGGAGTTATAGCACAGCAGGGGGACATTTGCCTTGCACGCAGCCTACCTGAGCTTGATCCCTCGGATCCCATGTGGTCCCCAAGCACCTCCAGGAGTAATTCCTGGAGTATATATATATATATATATATATATATATATATATATATATATATATATATATATATATATATATAGCATGATAGTAATATCATGCTAATATTCAAGACCAGGCAATACATGAATCAGGAGGATTTGTCAGTGGTTGGTATGTACTGCAGGTGTGTGGAAGTCAGAGTTTAGGATAGACAGAGAAGGGACCAGTGTGCTAATTATTGTTGGAAATGATACCAACCTAGAACAGTGCATTGGAATTTAGGCAAAGGGATATACATGGTAACCCCTAAATATATGTATGTAAGCCCAATGTGTAAGAGAAAGAAAAGAGAGAGAGAGAAAGAGAGAGAAAGAGACAGAGAAAAGAGACAGAGAGAAGAGGCAAAGAGCCTGCCTTAGAGGCAGGTTGGGGAAGAGGAGGGAATTAAGGGACATAGGTGGTGGTGGGAAATAGGTGCTGGAACACTGTGTGACTGAAAACTAATCATGAATAGTTTTATAATTGTATATCTTATGGTGGTATAATAAAATAGTGACAACAATAAAAAATAATTTGAATCTATGTTTGAATCTAACAAACATAGAAAATATTGAGCAAAAGTAGTTAGAATGAAAAAATATACCAATACTTCATTCTATAAAATAGGTGTAAGGTAATCTATAATCTGATAAGTTATGCAGTAATTCCTTTCATAAAGGCAGTAACTAGAAGAGATAGAAGCTCAAGTTGTGTGGCAATATTTTGGATTATTTGTTTTGCTTTCATATCTTTGAGCCAATTGGACTAAAATCCATCAAGTTTTGTATTACGCTTTCTGGATAATTATTAAACTTCAGTATAAAGTGTTTTAAGAGAGAGCTCCAGCAGGAGATACTTTCAGGGGTTAAGATACACAAGCAATTCACTATGGTTATTATCTTTTTTTTTTTTTTTGCATTTTGGTTCACACCTGGCAATGCTCAGGGGTTTCTCCTGGCTCTGCACTCAGGAATTTCTCCTGGAGGTGCTCAGGGGACCATATGGGATGCCGGGGATCGAACCCGGGCCAACACAAGCCAGCCACGTGCAAGGCAAATGCCCTACCCACTGGGCTATCACTCTGGCCTCGACTATGGTTACTATCTATAGTCCCACAGGGTTTCCTGACCATTGTTGCATGCAGTCTTGGAGGTCATCAAACACCATTGGGGCATCCTGGACATATCTTGCATGTAAGGCACAGCAGCATTATAATCTAGGGTCCTTGCAATGAGTCACCAGTTCAGTTAGCTAAGCATCACTGGGAGGTATTCTAAGCCTTCTGAGCACTGCTTGGGAATCCACAAAAACAAATTATAGGAGTAGAGGGATATTTTTATCACATCAGACATGTGTTTCATTGTATAGCATATATCTCTTATGCTATGGCTCCTGGATAATGAGGCTTTGCTTATATTAATGGACAAAATTCCAATCCAAGTTGTAACGTATTATACATATCTTATATAGCATTAGTAAATTAGTGTGAGCTATTTAATTCAGATATTTCCATTACTGAAATATGAGCCAGAGGTTCAGATTAATTTTTATTAGAACCACCATAGCAAGAAAGACACAACATGTGTTCTTCAAATCACTACTGTCAGCAGTCTTTTTAACATAATCAGAACACATAATCTTTCATATATATATGATAGAAATATTTTCATTTGTCAATTTTTGTAGTACTTAAAATATAGTTAAATATTTAAAACAAAGATTCATCCTAGAGATTTTTGAAGATTATACATATTTCACCAAGGCAAATTTACATTAAATTCTAAAAGACTTGCTTTTGAAAGAGGATGAGAACTCCCCCACTGTTGGGGTCCCTTGTCATTAAGAGTTAAAGGGATGGCCTTTAACTCTTAAAAGGATGACCAATATTCAAATTTTGGGGATATATAAGAGGTTGAAAAAACAGCCGAGGTGTCAGTTGAGACTGGGTTCTCAGCCTGGCTGGCAGGAGTGAGTAGGAGGAGGAGAGAGTCTGACAGAATACAGAGAAGAGAAGAGAAAAGGGTTGGAAGTTGCCCTAAGGGCAGCGCTTGGAGAGAGTTTGAACAGAGTATTAAAAGGAGTTCAGAGCCTCTGGACAGGTTCTGTACCTAATACTGTCAGTCAGCCATACAGCAGAATACTGACACCCCACCAACATATACACACACACACACATGTACCCATCCCATACCAACACACACACACACACACACATACTCTTCTAAACATAATGTATGTTAAAACATATCAGCATTGGCCTCATCATGAAAATGAGATTAGGATGTTCATTGCATTTTTTATTTAGCACTATCACTGTATCACTGTCTTCCTGTTCATCATCGATTTGCTTGAGCGGACACCAGTAACATCTCCATATGTCCTGTCTCGTGCTAGTAGAGCCCAAGGGCATCTGCTTGCTCCAGGAACATAAAGAGCCTCAAACCATTACATCAGGTTATGAGAATGAGGTCTATAATTGTTACTGGCATTTAACATATCAAATACAACACGGGAGGCTTGTTAGGCTCTGCCGTGCAGGTGGCATACTCTTGTAGTCACCTCTAAATACAGCATTTATTGATGAACCACGTGGCTTCAGCGGCTGTGCGAGCCAGACTGTAATAGGCTCTTCTGCTGGGTGGAGTTCTGATGAGAGGGAAGACAAGATGTGGAAAATGGCAGTCCTCATGGAGTGGGGGGTTGTCTGGCTTGTTGTGAGGCTCTGCTCGGGTGGCGGGCCAGAGCTACAACCCACCATCCCTCCTGGGTGCCTCGTGAGTGGCTGGACACAGGGAGAGCAGGTAGCAGCTCTGCCCCATGTCTGTGAGTCTCTGGATCAGCATACCTGGGCTGGACTTGAAAAAGACTGCTTCAGGGTGGGTCTGATGTAATAGGCTCTTCTGCTGGGTGGAGTTCTGATGAGATGGAAGTCCAGATGTGGAAAATGGGGGTCCTCATGGAGTGGGGGTCATCTGGCTTGTTTCGAGGTTCTGCTGAAGTGGCGGGCCAGGGCTAGAACCCGCCACTCAACACTATATTAAAGTTAATGGAAACAAGATCTAGAATTTTTTTAAAGCAAATTTCTTTCATTTAAGGAAATTTACTTAAAGAACTTGAGGGGATAGAAAGAGATGTGTGTCAAAGAGAGAACATGGGCTTGTTCAGACAAAAAACACCATAAGTTTCAGTTTGAAATTCAGGCCAATATATAGGGTGGAGAATATATTCCCTATGTCTTTACAATTTATAAATATGGCTTCCTTTGATGGAGAGAGAGGTCAGCAGGTAAGATGTCATAGCCAACCTAATTTTGAATGTAGCTAACTCAAATTTGATCCATAGTACTCCATATAGTCTCTGAAGCACCATTCTGTGTGATCCCTGCACACTGAGCCAGAAATAATCCCTGAGCACAGCCAAGTATTGCCCCACCCCCAAATAAAGAGAAGGTTATAGTTCTTTATTTAGGGTTGGCACACCCAGCAGTGATCATGTGTTGTTCTGGCTCTGCACACAGGAATCAGTTCTGGTTGTTCTCAAGAGACCATATCAGATGTTGGAGATAGGACACAAGTTGGCCTAGTTCAAGGCAAACACCACACCCACTGTACTATCCTTCTGGTCCAAGTAGTTGCAAGACCTTTATTCTACACTCAGCCACAGTCCTAGGGGGTGGGGGGTTACATCTTAATTTTGGCACATTTATTTTAATGATGCTATCCAGTCATTACATTTGTCAAAAGTTTCACAATTAAACACTAAAAAGATTATATGTATATATTTTTTGGTGAAATGTACTGAAATTTTCTTAATTGAGAAAAAATAATTTACTGGAAAAACTTTCCAATAAATCCTAAGTTAGCTTCATCTAATATACAGATCAAGTCTAAATATATAGATTTATTAAGTAAAATTAGGATATTCTTTTCTTGTCTGTATGCTTGAAAATAAATTATTTTTTCAAGAAAAACCTGTTATTCTCAAAATATGTTAGATGAATTCAATATGAATAAATTGAAAAATTCTTATCTGTAGTAAAATCTTCAAAAAATATTACATTTTGGGAATATGTTTAATGTATAAATATGCTTTCAACCACATATTTGCATTCATATAGTGCTTTGTCAGGAGTTATATAATAAAATATTTTCTATAGTTTCCTAAACACTGATATTTTAGTAACACTATGACAATTAAAAGTACATTAACATCTATGACTGTCATCTTTGAGACACTGTATAGTGAAAATTTGCATAGTTATCATCATTTATATAACTATAATTTGGATAAGATGAATGATTATAAAGAGCATAGGAACATGAAGGGGAAAATTTCTTTTCTGAGAATAAATTCTAGAGGTAACCTACCTCCCTGGGGTGTGTGGCTGGCCAGGCGGGCGCCTTGGGCCGTGGAAGAGCCCCAGGTCTCGGCAGAAGGTGGAACTGCAACCCCCCAGAAGTCCGAGCGGAACCGGAAGTAAACGGTCATTTTGAACTCTCACACCGGCCTGACTCCACCTCAGGTAACCTACCTCCCTGGGGTGTGCGGCTGGCTGGGCGGGCGCCCCCTAACACAGCCGCTTATTAATAGAAAAACTAGGAAATTCAACACCAAGGGAAGGTCATACCCTCAAGAAAAAAGAAACAGTACACCAGAGGAATCTATCCCTGAACACCACAACACCATGGGGGAAACAATGCAGATCCCCAGCTCGAAGAACAGATGAAGGAATCGACCCTGAAAACTCAAAAAAGAATACAGATGTGCATGATCTCTCTGACAATGAAATCAGAGAAGAAATTGGTAGGATGTGTAAGGAGCTCAACGAAAAAAATTGAGCAGATGTCCAATAAAATACAGGAGAACATAAACGAAGCAGTTGAAAGGGCTGTCAATAAATTACGGGAGGAAATGAGAGCAGAAATGAGAATCATGCAAATAGAAATATCATCACTTAAAAACTCAGTAGACAAAATGAAAAACACAATCGGGGCTCTGAATAGTAGGATGACAGCAGCGGAAGAGAGAATCAGTGAGACCGAAGATGAGCTGCAGAAATCACTCAGAGATCTACATAAGATGGAAAAAGACCGGATAATGGATCAGCAACGAAACAGAGAACAATGGGATGAAGCCAGGCGGAACAACATAAGAATCATAGGAGTCCCAGAGGGACAGGAAAGTAACCCCAAGGAAATTAAAACAGTTAAAAACATCCTGGCTGAAAAGTTCCCGAGTTAGAGGATGAAGGCATCCAGATCCAAGAAGCCCGACACGTACCAGCAAGAAGAGACCCCAATAGAAAGACCCCAAGACACATCCTAGTCAAAGTAATGGAGGCCATAGACAGAGACATAATTCTTCAGACAGCAAGATCGAAGAAGGAAATTGTATACAAAGGTGCATCCATTCGACTTTCAGCAGACTTCTCAGAAGACACCCTCCAAGCCCGAAGGCAGTGGTGGGATATAGTAAAAAACTTAATGAAATGAATGCCTCAGCAAGAATTCTTTATCCGGCTAAACTCTCGCTTAGATTTGAAGGACAGATATACAACTTCTTGGATAAACAACAGCTTAGGAACTTTGTAAAATCAAAACCAACCTTAAAAGAAGGACTGAAAGATCTACTATAAGACGAAACATAACCCAAAAGAACAACCAACCTATTCAGAAAGATGGCACAAAATCCCCATGACAATAATCTCTCTCAATGTCAATGGTCTAAATGCACCAGTTAAGAGACACAGAGTGGCACAGTGGATCAAAAAATTGAATCCGACATTCTGCTGCCTTCAAGAAACACACCTGAACAATCGGAGCAAAGACAGGCTCAAAATAAAAGGCTGGAAAACAATCCTTCATTCAAACAACCCATCCAAAAAGGCTGGGGTAGCCATACTGGTATCTGACAACATAGACTTCAGGATGAAGAAGGTCAGAAGGGACAGTGAAGGTCACTTCTTAATAGTCAAGGGATGCATATATCAGGAAGAAATCACACTATTAAACATATATGCACCCAACGAGGGGCCAGCAAAATACCTAAAACAACTACTAATAGACTTCAAAGAAGACATAGACAGCAACACAATTGTAGTTGGAGACTTCACACTGCTCTATCAACCCTGGATAGATCAACAAGATTGAAACTTACCAAGGAAATACTGGCCCTTAAAGAAGAGATGGAAGAAAGAGGGCTGGTAGACATATACAGGGCATTTCATCCTCAAAGAGCTGAATACACTTTCTTCTCCAGTGCACATGGAACATACTCCAAAATAGATCACATGCTGAGCCATAAATCATACCTCCATAAAGTCAAGAAGATAGAAATTGTGCCAACTATTTTTTCAGACCATGAGGCACTGAAAATAGAAGTTAATTGTACACAAAAACAGAGACCAATACCAAGTACCTGGAAACGAAAGAGCTCACTGCTGAACAACCAGCAAGTCATAAAATAAATCAAAGAGGAAATCCAAAGATTCCTGGAAACAAATGAGACTGAAGACACGAATTACCAGAACTTGTGGGATACAGCAAAAGCAGTGTTAAGAGGCAAGTTCATAGCTCTTCAAGCATTCATCAGAAAAGAAGAAAAGGCCATCATAAACAGTCGACTTCACAACTTAAGATCTTAGAGAGTGATCAACCAAAGGAGCCCAACCCAAGCAGAAAAAAAGAAATAATAAAACTTAGAGCAGAAATCAATGAGATGGAATGTCAAAAAACAATCCAGAAGATCAACGAAACCAAAAAGCTGGTTCTTTGAGAATAAATTCTATAAAAAAAAGTTGTTACTTGCTTCGGCAGCACGTGTACTAAAATTGGAATGATACAGAGAAGATTAGCATGACCCCTGCGCAAGGATGACATGCAAATTCAGGAAGTGTTCCATATTTTAAGTACAAATTGCAAATTATGAGCTATGGCTAATGGTAGAAAAGAGAAAGATCAAAATTTTCACAATAAGAAAAGATCTTTATGACATGAATATCTCCAATGATCAAAGATGTATAGAAAAGACAGAAACCTTAAGCTATAAGTTTCTTTACTAAAACTCACTGGGAGTATTTGGACTGAGTGAGACATGTTCTCTAATAGTCCTTTGAGACTAGCTTGTTTATGTTAGATTACATACATTTTTTTTGGTTGTTCTACCTGGTTTATCAATACACAACGTGTTGTACTATAGTTATCATCTTTTTTTTAATCGCTGTGCAGAACACTTTATTCTTCACAAATTTTCTAGATAATTGGTCTTCTGGCCTTAATAGATTGGAAACAGTCATTTAAAATTAAAGGACAATGGGCTCAGTTTTCTAATGACAGGAGTGTACGGTTTCATACACTGACTTGATGGGCTTTTGACTAGATGAAGAGGCTATTAAGGTCTTTTTTAACCTATCCACTAGTAGCTAACAGTATGAGAAACATCTGTTGATCATGCTGAAGCTGATTGATCATTTTTAGGTGCAACTTTGGGGAAAATTCAAAAACAAAACACTCAGACATGTCAATGAGATTAATGACAGTATGTTTACCTACTTCACAGAACATAACTTCTCATTTACACATGTCAGTTTCTGTCCAGGAAAACAAAATGTTAAGCCAAGGAGAATAAAAAAATATTTTCTTAACATTAATTTTTGAATTTAAAAATTAAATACAAATGACAGCAACATTTAAAGCAGTTTTTAGTACATTGAAAGACTACAAAAGAGACATTTCCACAAATTACAGCAAATTCAATGAAAAATATATCCTTCTGATTTAAATATTATACAATATATGTTTGTGTTTATGACTGTTTTATTTTTTAGGTACCCCAGTCAGTCCCAGAGTCCATGTGTAAACACTAGCTATAGTAAATGTGATCACATAGGTCTGATATTTTGGTTTTTGGCCCAATTTTTTGTTTGTTTTTTGGAGTCATACCTGGTGATGCTCAGGGGTTATTCCTTGTTATACACTCAGGAATTACTCCTGCATGTGCTACAGGAACTATATGGAATGCCAGGGATCAAGCTCGGATCAGTCTTGTGCAAGGCACTATTTGCTATACTATTGCTCAGACCCCCTGTTCTTGCCCAATTTTTCAGTGCAGGTCAAACCCCATAGTGCTGGTTCCACTCGGGCCAGATTTGGCTTCTTTCAGATGCCATAGCAGAGTTGATGATCGAAGGCATGCAAGCATATGAACTGGTTCTATAGACAGTACCCTGTTCCTTATCTTTATTCGATTCTTTTAAATGGTATTAATTCTGACAATAAAACTCCATCTCATATAGTTGATGATATTTTGATCTTAGTTATTTTAACGTATAAATCTTGCAATATAGGTAAAGCATTTTGACTATTTCTAATGTCAATATATATACTTTAAGATCTCATTAACACATTGTCTATGTTCTATGAATATTATTATCCCATTTGATATGTTTACAAGTCTGAGAGTAATACGTTTACTATATCATGATATTGAGACTTTTCTGTCTGAAAACTTATTGTCTTTTGGAGAAGAAACTAGGATGTGAAATTATGTGGTCAACCAGACATGACTTTGACCTTTGACTCTGGTTAATTATTAGCTAGGTGACTTTGTGCAATGTGCATAAGCACACTTAACCTCAATATTCTCAGTTATAATATCTTTAATTGCAATATATCACAGTGAATATGGTGTCATCCTAGTGTTATATCAAATAATATAATGTACAAAATGTTATAATAATGTTCATCTTTTTGGTATCTATATGTGTATAGATATCACTTATCTTTGCATTATTCACCCATTTGCTCTAGCAGGCACCAGTAACAACTCCATACATCCTGTCTCAAGCAAATGTAGCCCAAAGGCATCTGCTCAGTCCAGGAACACAAAGAGCCTCAAACTATTCCTTCAGGTCATGGCAATGAGGTCTATAATTGTTACTGGTTTTTGACATATCAAATGCAACATGGGTAGCTTGCCAGGCTCTGCCGTGTATGTGGTACACTGTCAGTAGTAGGCTCTCATCTCATGCATGGTACTCAATGGGGAGAGATTGCCTTTTCCATTAGGTTGAGTTCTGAGGAGCTGTGGTGTCTGGATGTTGAGAATGACTGCTCTCATGGAATGGGGGTTCCTCTGGCTTCTTGCTAGGCTCACTGGGATGATGTTCCATGGCTAGAACCTGCCTAGAACTGCATATAGTGTATAACTGTGAAAGACTCTGGGAAGGACCTGGTCCTAACTTTCAGTATTATCCAAGACTCCTTGGTCATGCGGCCCCGGAGCTGCTGTGCACCAGCACAGCTATGGGTCTGAAATGTCTCTTTTTCAGTATGGCTATCTGAAGTGGTTGGAAGCTTGCAGCCACACCCACCGACATGGAGGTGGAGGATTGGGAGGAGGAGCCCAAATATCCGCTCCAAGTCCAGCCAGTATGACCTCCCTCCTGCACATTTGAATGAACCCTAGGATCTATGTTTGACTAGCCAGGGGCTGGCTGAGCCATTTACCGCCCTGTGGAACTCCATGGGCTGTTCCACGTGCAGCCGAGCAGCACAGTTGTGGGTCTGGAGTGGTTGAGTCTGAAGTGTCTCCCGGTGTTGCCACTGCAGTTCTGTGTGTGTGTGTGTGTGTATGAGTGTGTGTGTCTGTGTATGTGTGTGTATATGTGTGTATATATCTATAAAACAATTATGGACCTCATACCCATAACCTGAAGGAATGGTTAGAGGCTTTTCCTCTCCTGGACCAAGCAGTTGCCCCTTGGGGTACACTTGTTTGCAACAGGGCATATGGAGATATTACTGGTTCCCGCTTGAGCAAATCGATGAACAACGGGAAGACAAGTGAAGTGATACAAGTGATGCTATATGTGTATTAGCTATTCTTAAAATATCTAAGTATTGTAGCTATTAGAAAGCAAAGAAAAACATGTTAAAAATGCCATTTTATAGTGAGACATTTATCATGACTCTTAGCCCATGCCATGTTAAAAATTGAATAAACAAAGTAAGAGACACTGTCCCTTCACTCAAAGAGAAGATTCTTTCACCTCAAAAGAAATGGTGACCAAGATACAATGACAGTCCACAAAATGGGAAAGAATATTTACCCAATATCCATCTGATAAGGGGTTAATATCTAGGATGTATCAAACACTCAAAGAACTTTACAAGAAGAAAACAGCCAACCCATCAACAAATGGGGAGAAAAATGAACAGAAACTTTGACAAGGAAGAAATTCAAATGGTCAACGGCATATGAAAAAATGTTCATCTTCTTTAGGCATCAGAAAGATGAAAATCAAAACAATGAGATATCATTTCACACCACAGAGATTGGCACATATACAAAAGAGCTAGGAAAACAAGTGTTGGTGTGGATGTAGGGAGAAAGAGATTCTCTTCCACTGTTGGGGGGGAATGAATAGAGGCTAGGTAATACAGAGAAAGGAACAGTATACTAATAATTATGCTAAATAATAACACTAGCATAGAAATGAGCATTGAAAGTAGGAAAAAGGATATACATGATAACCTCTAAATGTATGCATTGCAATCCACAATGTGTAAGATAAAGAGAGATTGAGAGAGAAAGAGAGAGAGAGAGAGAGAGAGAGAGAGAGAGAGAAAATTGCCTGTGATAGACGCAGGCTAGGGAGGGGGAATCAGGTGACATTGATGGTGGGAAACAGGCACTGGTGGAGGGATGGGTGCTGGAACACTATGACTGAACCCCAAATGTGAACACTTTTGTAACTGTATATCTCACAGTGGTACAATAAAAAATTTAAAATAAAATAAAAATACCCAAATTGTTCGTCCAAAAATATTTTAATCTTACAATCAGAGACAAATATACTGAAAATGGTTGTTTATAAATATTCAATGCTTTGTGTAAAGTGTATTTCTTATAGAAATTTTCTTCATAAAATTTAACACAAAGCAAGTTTGTGAGATTGAATTTCAGAAGTTCAGTCATTGAATAATCGTGAAAGTATGCTGAGAAAGAGACTTTTTGATGTCTTTGAGATTATGAACTTGGTAAATAACAGAAAAGCAGAGTTTAGAAAGACATCAAAGAATTTAGCAAATAGGAATGAATGATAGAAATATAGCTTCCGACCAGGTGCGTTTCCACGGCGCACGGGAGTGGCAGCCCCTGAGCCACTCCGCTCAAAGATAAAGGGCTCAAACTTTGAGGAGGGGACCAAGCTCCACCCAGCTTCCTCGGACCTTCCACTGCACTACCCCACCCCGAACCCCAGACTCTGGAACTACCCACCGACACCCCAAAATTCAAAACCAGCGTGGGCGCCTAGTGCATCCGTGCGAAGTATTGTCTATTTACCTGAGATACCACTGAGCATTGGCCCCTACACTCTTTGCTATATGTCCCTAGCTGCAAAGTAATTCAGGCACCTACTAACTCTATTGACTAGTCACCCAGAACACACATCTTCAACCTACGATAGTCATTATGGTAAAGAAGCACAGAAGTCCTTCAAGCTCTACGATTGAAGTCACTAATACAGATGGGTCAAGCAATAACAATGAGCTATATAACCTCTCTGAAAAGGAATTTAGAAGCAACTGTTAAAGATGCACAAGGAAATAAAAGAAACAATGGAATACAAAGTCAATAAAGTACAGGAGGACATGAGAGCAGAATTGAGTAAATTTCAGATCAAAGTACAAGCAGAAATGACAGATATTAAAAATGAGGTAAGTGAACTGAAAAACACAGGAGAAGGCCTCCAAAGCAGAGTAACAGCTACTGAAGAAAGAATTAGTGATCTTGAAGACAAGGTTCAGAGATTCTGTAGAGAACACCAGAAGATGGAAAAATGATTCACAATCAATGAACAGACTACCAGAGAAAATCGAGATGAAGCCAAAAAGGAACAACATACGCATCATTGGGGTCCCAGAAGGGCAAGAAGAAAACCCTGATGAAGAAGAAACTGTCAAAGTCATCATTGCTGAGAAGTTCCCTGAACTGAAGAAAGCATACTCCCAGATACAGGAGGCCCGGAGGATACCAGCTAAAAGAAACCCCAATAAGAATACTCCAAGACACATCCTTATTAAAATGACAAAAACGATAGACAGAGATAGAATACTGAAAGGAGCAAGATCAAAGAAGGAAATCACATACAAAGGAGCATCCCTGAGATTTACAGCATACTTCTCAGATGAAACACTCCAAGCCCGAAAACAAGGGTGGGATATTGTGAAAAGACTCAATGAACTTTAGGCCTCACCAAGAATTCTTTACCCAGATAGACTTACTGATGCAAAGGAAGATACACAACTTCATGGATAAACAACAACTCAGGAAATTCAAAGACTCAAAATCAACTCTAAAAGAAGGATAGAAGGGTATATTATAAAATAAGACAACCCCAACCACAACAAGTTTAAACAGAAAGATGGCACAAAATCCGATGGCAATAATCTCTTTTAATGTCATCGGTCTAAATGCACCAATTAAGAGACACAGGGTGGCAAAATGGATTAAAAAACTGAATCCAACATTCTGCTGCCTACAAGAAACATATCTGAATAACCAGAGCAAACAGAGTCTCAAATTCAAAGGCTGGAAGACCATTCTCCATGCAAACAATCCCTTCAAAAAGACTGGTGTGGCCATAATTGTATCTGTCAATATGGATTTTAGGCTGAAAAAGGTTAAAAGGGACAATGAAGGCCATTTCTTAATAATTAAGGAGTAAGTATACCAGGAAGAAATCACACTACTAAACATATATGCACCAAATGAGGGGCCAGCAAAATACTTAAAACGAATATTAATAGACCTCAAAGAAGACATTAACAGTAGCACAATAATAGTCGTAGACTTCAACACTGCCTTAGTGACTATGGATAGATTGACGAGGCTGAAACTCACGAGGGAAATACTGGACCTGAAGGAAGAAATAGAAGAAAGAGAGCTGGTTGATATATACAGGCCTTTTCATCCCAAAAAACCTGAATACACATTTTTTTCCAGTGCACATGGAACATACTCCAAGATAGACCATATACTGAGCCACAAAGCAAACCTCAACAAAATAAAAAAATTGAAATTGTGTCGACTATCTTTTCAGATCACGATACACTGAAAATAGTAGTTAACCATACACAGAAGCAGGGAGCTAAACCGAATACCTGGAAACTAAACAGCTCACTGCTGAACAACAAATGGGTCATAGAAGAAATCAAACAGGAAATCCAAAGATTCCTAGAAACAAATGACAATGAAGATACCAACTATCAGAACTTGTGGGACACAGCAAAAGCTGTGTTAAGAGGAAAGTTCATAGCTCTGCAAGCATTCATCAGGAAAGAAGAAAGGGCCCACATAAATAATCTGACCTCACAGTTGAAAATACTAGAAAAAGACCAACAAAAGAAGCCCAACCCAGGCAGAAGGAAGGAAATAATAAAACTAAGGGAGGAAATCAATGAGCTGGAAACCAAAAAAAAATTCAAAAGATTAATAAAACCAAGAGCTGGTTCTTTGAAAAATTAAACAAGATCGACAAGCCACTGGCAAGACTTGTAAGGATAGGGAAAGAGAGAACCCAAATAAACAGGATCAGAAATGAAAATGGTGACATCACAACAGAAAAAACAGAAATCAAAAGACCATCAGAGGTTTCTTTGAGAACCTGTATGCCACAGAACATGAGAACCTAGAAGAAATGGATAAATTCCTGAAGTCCTATAACCTCCCACGATTGAAACAAGAAGACCTCCAATACCTCAATAAGCCTATCACCATCGAGGAATTGAAACAGTAATTAAAAGTCTGCCCAAACACAAAAGCCCAGGTCCAGATGAGTTCACTAGCCGAATTCTACCAAACCTTTAAGGAGGACCTACTGCCAGTCCTGTTCAAGCTCTTCCAGCAAATAGAAGAAACAGAAACACTCCCAAACAGCTTTTAGGAGGCACATATCACCCTGATACCCAAAGCAGGGAGAGACAACACAAAGAAGGAAAATTACAGACCAATCTCCTTGATGAACACAGATGCTAAGATCTTCAACAAAATACTAGCAAACATAATCCAAAGACTCATGAAAAAGATCATATCATAACCAAGTAGGATTCATCCCGGGAAGGCAAGGAGGGTTCAACATTCGCAACTCAATCAACATAATACATCATATCAATAAGAGAAAAAATAAAAACCATATGGTCCTATCGATAGATGCAGAAAAAGCATTTGACAAGATCCAGCAACCATTCATGATTAAAACCCTCCAGAAAATGGGAACTGAAGGAAGCTTGCTCAAGATAGTCAAAGCCATCTACCAAAAGCCCACAGCGAGTGTCATTCTCAATTGGGGAAAAATTGAAATACTTCCCTTAAGATCAGGAACATGACAAGGTTGCTCTCTCTCACCTCTTTTATTCAATACAATACTGGAGTACTCGCCATAGCAATTAAAGAAGAAAAGGACATTAAGGGCACACAGATAGGCAAGGAAGAAATCAAGCTATCATTATTTGCAGATGACATGATATTATACTTAGAGAACCCTAAACTCTCGACCCAAAAACTCTTAGAAACAATATATATGTATAGTATAGTGGCAGGGCACAAAATCAATACCCAAAATGTCTGTGGCTTTCCTATACACAAATAACAAAAGAGAAGAAAGGGATAGTAAGAAATCGATTCCATTCACAATTGTGCCACAGAAAATCAAATACCTAGGAATCAGCTTAACCAAGTGTGTAAAGGACCTATACAAAGAGAACTACAAGACACTGCTTCAAGAAATAAAAGAGGACATGAGGAAATGGAAACACATTCCCTGCTCATGGCTGGGGGAGAATTAACATTGTGAAGATGGTAATACTCCCTAGAGCTTTGTACAGATTAAATGCAGTTGCTATAAGAATTCCCATGACATTCTTTAAAGAAATTGACCAAACACTCCTGAAATCCATATGGAATAATAAACCCCCACGGATAGCTAAAGCAATCTTTGGAGAAGAAGATGGGAGGCATCACCTTTCCGAACCTCAAACTGTACTACAAAGCAGCAGTAATTAAAACATTGTGGTACTGGAATAAAAACAGACCTATGAACCTATGGAATAGAATTGAGTATCCTGACACCCACCCTCAAATACATGATCAGTTAATCTTTGATAAAGGTGCAGAGTCCAAACTGGAGTAAGGAAAGCCTCTTCAACAAGTAGTGCTGGGAAAACTGGACAGCTACATGTAAAAAAAAGATGAATTTGGACCTGTGTCTAACACCTTGCACAAAATCAGATCAAAATGGATTAAAGATCTCAATATCAGACCTGAATCCGTAAAAGTACGTTGAAGAAAATATAGGAAAAACCCTCCACAACATTGAAGCTAAAGACATCTTCAAAAGTGAAACACCATTAACAAAGCAACTAGAAGAAAATATAAACATATGGGACTACATAAAACTGAAGAGCTCTGCACCTCCAAAGAAACAGTGACCAGGATAGAAAGACAGTCCACAGAATGGGAAAGAATATTCACCCAATACCCATCTGATAAGGGGTTAATATCCAGGATATATCAGGCACTGGTTCAGCTATATAATAAAAAACAGCCAACAAACCCATTAGAAAATGGGGAGAAGAGATGAACAGAAACTTTGACAAGGAAGAAACCGAATGGCCAAAGGGCATATGAAAAAATGCTCATCATCACTAATCATCAGAGAGATGCAAATCAAAACAACAATGAGATATCACCTCACACCACAGAGACTGGCCCATATCCAAAAGGATAAAAGCAACAAGTGCTGGCGTGGATGCGGGGATAAGGGGACTCTCATACATTGTTAGTGGGAATGTCGATTTGTACAACCTTTCTGGAAAATAATATGGACATTCCTTCAAAGACTAGAAATTGAGCTTCATTTTGACCCAGCCATACCACTCCTGGGAATATACCCTGGGAAGCCAAAAACACACAGCAGAAACACAATCTGCACTTTTATTTTCATAGCAGCATATTCACAAGAGCCAGAACCTGGAAACAACCAGTATGCCCGAGAACTGATGACTGGATAAAGAAACTGTGGTACATCTTCACAATGGAATACTATGCAGCTGTTAGGAAAAATGAAGTTATGAAATTTGCCTATAAATGGATGGAAATAGAAAGAACCATGTTGTGTGAAATTAGTCAGAAGGAAAGAGACATAGAATGACTACATTTATTTTCATGACATAAATATACCAGGTGATCTTACCAAAATTGGAAATTACCACAAGCATGTGGGAGTCAGAGGTTAGCTAAGATAGAGAAGGGAACATATGTGAATAAATGTCAAAAGGTCTGATTCCAACATACAACTGAGCATTAAATACAGGCAAAAAATGCAAATAATGGCTTCTAAGTGTATGTAGTGCAACCCACAATGTGTAGGAGAAGGAAGAGAGAGAGAGGGGGAGAGAGAGAGGAGATAAAGAACCTGCCATTTTACAGGCCATGGGAAGGGGAGGGAATTGGGGACATGGGTGGTGGGAGATGGGCACTGGTGGAGGGCGGGGTGCTGGAACACTGTGTGACCAAAACCTCCAAACATTAACAACGTTGTAATTGTCTATCTCACGGTGGTATAATAAAATGTTTAAAAAATAAAAAAATAAAATATCAAAAAAATAGAAATATAGGAGAACATAGAAAATTGTAAGTATAGATTAGATCAAAAAGTATAGATTTAATCAAGATCCAAATGTATGTTAAGTTCACATGTAACTAATACATATTTTTTTTTTAATTTGTGGTTGAATTTCTTTTAGAGTAGAGAACTATTTTTTTCCTTCAGTGCCATTTACTTCATTTGACTAAAAGGTTTTATTGGATTTGAAATAGTGGTTGAACCCTTATTTACATAGGATAATAACATAGTAACATAAGACATAATAGTAAAAGCTTAATTGTGCCTCCTGACTTTTAAGAAATAAGTGGGCTAAAAGGAGAAGTTTTGCATTAAAAAAGACTGTGATTGCATGTATAGTTATAAATGTTAATCTGACACTGTAATGATAATTTTACAATATATTAAGGTATCTAATCATTATGTTGAATACTTAACACTAATATATTATTTTAAAAAATTATAATCCCCCTCAAACGAACAAAACGACAGCAAAATAACCATAGAAAAATATCCTTTGGATTGTAGGAACTGTTTCCTGAGGCAATATTCACTGTATGTAAAACCAGCTTCCATTACAGTGAAATTACTCAGTGTTTTGCATGCTGCTTGGCCAGAAACCATGACTAGACACCTGACCATTTCCTAAAGGAACTCTAACTACAAAAAAGGAAGACCATGCTTTAAAGTTTTTCCTAAACTTGGAAGATTAGACAGACACTCAGCAGGCTTCTTAGAGAAGCTATTATGGAAATTAAAAAAGCCCTTTTAAAAATCACATAAGTCCTGACTAGAGCTATGTTCCATCCTTTATGCCATCTTGCTGCTCTATGAAAAAAAATTGCTTATGGATAATGTTCATAGCCCAGGGAATATCCAAAGCAATGAATGGCTTTTAGAGTTGATTAAATGCTAAAGTGAAGCTTTTTGATAACCACGAGAGCTTACTATTGTAAGTGTACTCCAGTGTCATGAATATTACTGCTAATACATGATAAGATTTTTAAAAGGACATAATAAAGTGTAATAAAGAATAGATCACTTCCTTTCCTTTTGAGGTTTGGAAAGAGCTATGTTCTATTCCTTTGGTCTTTATGATGGCAAAAAGGGAAGTCCTTTTTAAGTGAGCGACTTGGCCAGGGATGTTATATAATGAGATTAATAATTTAAAGGAATGGACTGTGCAATAGACCATGATGAGATTAAAGATATTTTAATATCAAAAAGGACTTTGTGGTTTTCTGGAGAGAATACAATTTAACATTTATGTTCTGAGATAGACAGAAACTTTTGTTGATTAACAATAGTGGGAGCATCTTTCTGAACATTGATTAGTTTGGAAGATTATGAGAATAGTAGATTATAATGCTTGTATTATATTACAGTAAAAAAGCAGTCCAAAGAACTTATTTTAGTGAAATTAACTGGATTTTGAAGTAATTTTTCAGTTTCTTTTAAAGATATTTAATCTTTTAAATTAAATGTATCTGCTAAAAATGAATTATGTATATTCAAGTAGAATCATAATGGTCACAATCATAAATTGTTTTTGTAATTTTAAAACTAAACTATTATATAATGTAAAATAAGTTGGGTGTATTTTATGATTGTTTACATCCTAATTGCAAACATTGCTATTGCTATTCCAAATATCAATAGTGTCATTGATAATTATTGTGCTTGCTAAACATTTTTGAGGTATTATATTAGCATTGGCATTACATGGCAAAAATGTAAGAGTGCATAAAGCTTATTAGTAACAAGTATTATAGCACACCTTTTCATATATCTAGTCCTTGAAAGTTTGGGGAGCAGGAATTTTCAGTTTTACTTATATAGGTTGTGTATTGGTTGATTTTCTTTCTTTTTTCTTTTTGGGTCACATCCATCAATGCTCAGGGTTACTCCTGGCTCTGCACTCAAGAATTACTCCTGGTAGTGCTCAGGAGACCGTATGGGATACCAGGGATTGAACCCAGGTCAGCTGCATGCAAGGCAAATGCCCTGCTTGCTGGGCTGGACTATTGCTCCAGTCCTCATTATACTTTTCTAAGTTGAGTCATCTCACTAGGATAAATACAAATACAACTTGCTTCTAGATAGCTCTTCATCATACTGTTTATGTTAATTTCTTTATTTTGGAAAAATAGACTAAAGGGCTGTTTTGCTTCAATTGTCAATGATATTAAAACAATGTATATATATATATACTTTATATATATAAAATATATATATAAAGTATATATATAATATGTATATATACTTTATATACTATATATATAATATATATAAATATATAATATATAAATATATATATAATATATAAATATATATAATATATAAATATATATAATATATATAAATATATATAAAGTATATATATACTTTATATATATATATATATATATATATATATATATATAAAGTATTTTATGGCTTGGAGTGGGCTGCATTGTGCTTACCCAACTCTAGTTTGATACCTTCACCCTTATATGCATCAGATCAAACCTAATGCCAGGAGTGGTCACTAATTGCATAGCTAGAAGTAAGCCATGAGCACTGCTCAGTGTGTTCCCCAAACAACAAACAATAGAACAATATGTGTATGGGAGATAGCTGGAGTTGGCCACATGCAAGGCTAGTGCTTTAAACTCCTCACTCTCTCAATGAACTGTAAAGTATGTTTTAAGTGTGAATCAGGTCCTTTCAGTTTTTTATTTGAGCTCCTTTCCCAAGTAATGTGATATTATATCTAGAATAAAATGCAATTTTCCAACCACATTTAATAAGCATTTGGGTATATGGATGGGTATAGAGTAGGGATTTTACTAAAAGCCTGCTCCAAGAATAAGTGCTGTGCACCAATGTCTGACCTAAAAGCAAAATAAACAACAAAAATGCTTTTCTGCTCTGGTATACCTGTGTCTTTTTAATTTCATCACATCTCTTTCTCCTTTCCAAGGAGTTTTCCAAGTTTATTACATTTTTATTCATTTTTTTAAATGAATGGAAAACATGCCTTTGAGCTTCAGAGCTTAAATTTAAATCATATCCTAAGAGAAGTCTACCCTTGATCTTCTAGGACATCAGTCACTTTCTCGCAAAGCAACATAATGACAGCATTTTAAAGTATATATATATATCTGTAGTAAATTTTAGCTTTTTAATTTTGTTTAAATTTCCCTTCATGATCTAAGTTTAGTTAACACTGACCAAGCTTATCCCATTTACCATATTTTAAACAGTACTCTTCCTAACTTGTGAACAGCTGTTCAGTGAATATTTTTCAAGTGAATAAATGAAAAATGGGCAATTTAAAAGAAGCTAATATTTATTAAATAATAGCAATATCTAACTATGTAGCTAAATGATTATGTGACTAGAACGAAACCTTTTTGGTAAAAGCAACCTATCTACCTTGACAATTTCTTTCTATTTGAATATTAACAGAAATTATTTTTCATAATGTTTCTTCATTTGTACCAAAATTCATATTTATAATGTTTTACAATTCTTTTTGCTATTTCCTGATGGTCACAAATGCATTTCTTTTAGATGCAAACAAACCATAGATTGTAAGGGGTTATAAACAAGTAATCCTCTATCAAAGCACTATTCTACCATTCCTGTCAACAAACGAAAGCATTTTGTGTACAGAACAAAATGATTTTCTTAAAAAAAAGCTTTCAGCATAATGTCACAAGGGCATGTGTGGTCTTTCTAACAGTGGGTAAAATATATGGCCCAGCAAATGTTTGGTTTGGCCTTTTCCTATAAATAATTTAGTAGCATCACTGCCAGAAATATTAAGGAAATGACAAAAGTGCAGAGTTTTCTTTATGATCCCTGACCTTGAGGCATGTTACTAGGGACTCACTGCAAACATTGGCTCAGAAGTTGGCAGTAAGTTTTCAAACATATGCACCTTGTGAATAACTCTTTTCTAATTCTTCACATAATATTAGACTTTGTATTTCATATTAATACGTTCTCCACCTTTTACTTTTCTCCTTTTTAGTTTTTCTCTCTTTTAAAGTCACTTTTTATTCTTTTATTATAATAGTTTCTATCATATGTCCTTTTTAGTTTCTTGTTGCTTTTTAAAAATTTGACTGTTTTATATATATCACTCTATGTTAAATACTTTTCATTTGCTTTGTTATTTCTAGTTAGTACACCTTTCAAATTTGATTTATTTTGATACTCTTTCATTTGCATATGGCTTTTATCTTTCCAAATTTTACAATCAAAGGCTTATCTCATTGTAGTTTTAGTTTTAGTTGTTTTGTAATGGTTTACCTTTGTAACTATTTTCTCTTTTATTAAAAATATGTTTTTACTTTTTAAATATATAATACTTAGAATTTACTATTACCAAATTTTATTAATTCATGCTTATTTATTTTAAATAAACTTAGTTTAATTTTAAATATACTTAATGTGACAAATACTTGTTCTTCAGTAAAGATAACCTGCCCTGGAAAAAATTAATAATTTAAAAAAATATTATTTTCATTTTGATACTTTTTTGTTCACCTCTTGTTTTATATGTTTCACAACTTTATTCAAACACCATAGTTACATAGTTGATCATGATTATTTGTTACAGTTATTCAATATTTTATACCAATTCCACCACTACTACCATGTTCCTTCTATCCATCAAGTCTGTTCCCCATATCAGGCCCACCGTAATATATTGCTAGTGGAATCACTTATAAAATGATCAAAAATATTTAAGTGAAAGGAAATTTGTGAAAATTGTTGTATCTCACCATGGAGACAATAATTCTTTTTCTGAGGGCTTATTAGCTGTTGTTGGAAGTTGAGCCTTCTGTGTTAATGCTTTTTGTTAGTCGAGGTTACTGACTTCTATGTTTATATTCTCATTCAATCTAGTGTGCTTATACTGGGATGTTAGATTGTATAGTTTGAAGATATGGCAAGGCCTCATGTGACCACAGGTCCAGAGAATTCAGAATATTTAACTGGGAAGTCCAGCTGGAGGCATGTAGACACAAGGGTCTGAGTATGGCTGCCAAGCTTTGTTAGGGGGGCTTTGTCCACTTCCTTCAAGATTTATTTATGAGTATCTGTATCAAGAGTAGTAGATGAGCTTACATGGTTGTAGAAGTGCGAATTCTCTTTCACTTTCTTTTTGATACACCATTCTGGCCTATATAGATTATTTCCCCATGAGTGGAACTTAAAATTTGATTCTAACTCATTTAGTTGGATAATATTAGGAAACTTTTTATGAATCTATTATCAGAATTATCACTCATAACTTATGCTGAAGCATATATTCTTCTGAGCATATATTCCCTTCAGTATTGTTTGTGAGTTGGTCTCATAGAGGTGATTACTAAAAATTCAGGTTCTCATACATCACCCTATAATACTCCATTGGAAAACTAGGTCTGCATTTTTTCTTAGCATGCATTCTGGATGATTTGAAAACACCTTAATTTTGAGAACAAGTGTTCTAAATGATGCAGTTGTTTATATTAAAGTATATTAATATGAAATATATTAGTTATACTACAGTACCATTTGCTATACGGAAAGTTATTTTAAGAGACAGGTGGGTGTTGCGAATGCTTGTCCAAGCTTCTACTGCATCTTTCAGTGTTTCTGCTCAGTCTCTTTGAACAAAGTCTTTCTTTATTGCTTCTCTGCACTGCTTTGCAAGCTTGGATATTAGCAATTGGTCGCCTGAGGCTCGCGCCTTGCCACGTTGGCAAATGAGCTCAAGAGTTTTTCAAGACAGGTGTTTTTTTGTGGCTTTTTCTCTCTCGGCATTCTTTGCACAATCATGGAGGTGCTGAACCAGTCAGTTGTATTCTTCATAGATGTCATCAATGATGGTATCTTCCCATATTGCTGCACTGGTGACAAAGAGTTATCAGTAGGTGGTCATTCTGGGAGTTCTCTTCTTAAACTTTGCAGCCTTTTCTCCCCACTGAGTGAAGTAGAATTTTGCAAGAAGGAGATGGTGGTCCGATCCTGTTTGGAATTTTGGGACGACAGCAACATCGGTAAGGCAAAGCCATTGATTGAAGATGATGTGGTCAATTTCATTTTGGAACTGTACACCAGGGGATTCCCATGTCCAAAGTTTTGATTCAGCCTTCTAAAACTGTGGGTTCCCATGAAGCCAGGAATAAGCCGGGAAAAAGCATTCACAGAGCCCGCCTGTTTTTTGCCAACTATAAGACCAAGATGACTGCCCTCCAACGTCCTGATGGATCTATCACATGTTCCAGAAAGGCAATGGAGAAGATTTTTCATGACTTCTACTCAGATCTCTTTGATAGCCACGTCCACCTGCCCACATACTAAATTCCTCAGAATGGATATGTCGTTCCCAACTTTCTCCCTTCTGAAATCACACATGCCATTTCCTCGGTAAAAAAGGGAACAGCACCAGCCCAGACAAAGTCAGACCTGAACACCTGAAGAATCTGCCGTCAGTACTCATCAATACACTGTCTTGGCTCTTCACATGCTACCTGTCCGAATGCAAGGTACCCTCCCAATGGAAAACCAGAAAAACAGTTCTACTTTTCAAGAAGGGAGACATCCATGACATTGGGAACTATTGCCCCATCTTCCTGTTGTCTGTCATCTACACGCTTTTCACTCTAGTCATCCTGAACAGGATTGGAAGAACATTAGATGAAGGACAACCATGCTAGCAAGCTGGCTTCTGTAAAGGATTCAGCACAATCGACCATATCCACACGGTAACCATAACATTGAAGTTTGTAGGGAGTTCAAGATGCCACTCTGTCTCACGTTCATTGATTTAAAGAAAACCTTTGATTCTGTGGTGACTGAAGTGGTCATCGAAGCCCCTAGTCAAACAGGGCTTTCAAAGCCAATACATCAAGATACTTCGTGAGCTAAATTACGGATTCACCACCAGGATCTCACCATTCTACAAAGAGTGATCATCGATGTCAAAAGAGGGGTTCAGCAGGGAGATACCATTTCACCAAAACACTTTAGTCCCACCCTTGAGAACATCTTGCGACAATTAGAATGGGAAGGAATGAGAGTGAAGATATATGGTCGGCAACAACACCACTTCCGCTCGCTGATGACATGGTGCTAATAATACCAAACATTAGCCAAGCGTCACAAATGCTGGCTGACTTCGACCGAGAATGTGGAAAGATAGGTCTACAGTTGAAATTCAACAAAACTATGTTCATGAAAAATGAGGCCCCATTCACTCTCAGTGGAACAGACATCTCTGAATGCAACAGTATGTGTACCTAGGTTGAGAAGTCAACATGATGAACAACATAAATCCTGAGCTGTGCAGGAGGAAAAGAGTGGCATGGAAAGCCTTCAAAAGCATTGAAGACATAGCTCAAAAGACAAAGAACCTCTGGCTCTGGGAACATCTCTTCAACTCCACCGTTCTCCCTGCACTAACATATGCCTCGGAGACCTGGGCTCTATGAAAGCAGGATGAGAATGCTATTCGGTCTCCCAAAGAGAAATCAAAAGAGCTATGCTTGGAATATCACGCCTCACTCAAGTGAAAGAAGGAATCTGGAGCTCCAACCAATGTCGCTGTTTCAGAGTCAGGGACTCTGTGTTGTTTTCAAGGCATCGAAAATAAGATGGGCTAGACATGTAATGCATTTGGAGATGACGCTGGTCTAGAGCCATTACCGACTGGATCATATGGGATAACAAATTATCAAATGGCCAGCCACCTACAAGATGGTCAGACTTCTTCGTCAAGACCCTGAACAAACGGTTTGAGGATTTTTGTATTCCTGAAGCAACCATATGCCATTGGGCTAGACTGGCATGTGATAGGGTCAAATGAAAATGTTACTGGCATCCCCTCGAGCAATTTGATGAGTAACGGGATGTCACGAGATCAAGTGATCAATTGATATTAAGAGAACAATTAAAATTAATTTTAAAGTAGCTCACCAGATAAATTTTACTATTAGATAATAATCCCTTAGGATTTTAATTTATATTCTGAAAAAAATTCGTTAAAAGTTTCTTTAGATATTATTCCTCTGAACACTTTATATAAAGCATCATTAAAATGACCATATTACTCAAAACAGTGTAATGATTCAGTGCAATTCCCATTAACCTTTCCACAGCATTTTTAGGACATATTACTAATTTTTGTAAGATTCCATGAAACTCTCCAAGAACTCAAAGCAACTGTGTGAAAAATATAGGAAATATTACATTCCCTGACTTTTATTCATAATATAAATATACAAAAATTCAAAGCTACATAGTATTGGAATAAAAGCCAACTTCGATCATTGTATCAAAATTAATAGTTTAGAGGTAAGTTCTCTGATATAAGGATAACTGATTTATGATGAAGTAGCTGGATAAGTGAAGTGAAGGAATTAATGCCTCTTCAAGTAGTCCTGGGAAATTCTGAATACTCTCAAACCAAAAAAGTATCTCTACTAATGACAAAAAATTAATAAATGAGCTTATTATCACATCTGAATTTTTAAAATTCATAGAAGACAAGATATGTTTTATACTTCATTAGCTTCTTTAAGTATTTACCACCACTGGCAAGGCAAACAGAAATAAAAAGTAAACAAATGAATCTCTATAAAACTAAAAAGTTTTGTACAGTGAAAGAGAAGTTTGAGATAAAAAATCATATGGTCGCAGGAGGGTAAAAGTGCATATTGGTGTAATGAAACTTGTATTGGTTCAGGGATGGGTGTTAGAATGCTGTATGACTAAACCCAATAATGCACACTTTGTAATGGTCTATTGCATAGAGATTTAATATAAATAAAAATAAATGAATAGGTAAATAAATAAATAAAACAGATATCATGTAAGGTACTTGCCTTGCTGTGGTCACACAATTTAGTCCCTAACACCCTGTGTGGTTCCTCATCCAGCCATAAATTATCTATGAGTGCAAAGTAAGAGTAAGCTGAAATGGATGTGGTAGAAAAGTCGAAATAAATAAATAAGCTAGTAAACAAACAAATAAATAGAATGTTTAAAATCCTAAATGAAATGACAGATTAAAAAAAGGATTTGACTTTATGGAAGAAAATATTATAGCAAATCTTACAAAAGGCTGATATTTAAGATATGTAAAGTACTGCTCAAACCAAACGACAAAAATACAAATAACCCTACATGGACCAGGGAAGAGGAGATGAAAAGACATTTCTTCAAAGATCAGCAACTATTAAAAAAAGCATATGAAAAATGTTCTTCACAACTTTGGAAGATACAGGACAAAATAACATCACTTCACACAAGCAAAAATGGCCTATACAATAAAAAATATTAACTCCCATATTCAGCTAAATCGATGGAGGTTCCCAAAGGGAAACTGCAAGGAGCAGGCAGAGCAAAGGAGAAATGAACAGAAGAGTCTCAATTAGTGGGATTGCACTGGAATTTTATGGAGAAACTTAAGAACAATTACTCTCTGTAAAGGCATTAATTTAAACCCTGAGAAATAACAAAATATATAAACTAAGCAGAGACCAATTAAACATTTTAATAAAAATTAATCTATTCCTTCACTTGATCACTTGATCACTTGACATCCTGTTATTCGTCAATTTGCTCAAGTGGGCACCAGTAATGTTTCCATTTGACCCTATCTCGTGCCAGTGTAGCCCAATGGCATCTGCTTGCTTCAAGAATACAAAGAGCCTCAAATCATTCATTCAGGGTCTTGACAAAGAAATCTGACCATCTTGTAGGTGGGAAGCCACATGATATTTTGACGTCCTGTGGGATTCAGTCTGCAATGGCTCTAGTCCAGTGGTCATCTCCAAATTGCATTACATGTCCAGCCCATCTTATTTTCGATGCTTGGCAAAAGAGACAGTGTCCCTGACTCTGGGTCATCGATGGAGGTTGGAACTCCGATTCCTTCTCTCACTTGAGTGAGGTGTGATATTCCAAGCATAGTTCTTTTGATTGCTAAGATTTATAAATAAATTTGATATTGACAATTTCTATTCAAGTGTCTATCCAATCTCAAATGCATGAGATTATCATGCTGAGCAAAATGAGTCTTAAGAAGAATAAATATAGCATTTCTCTCTCAGATGGGGGGGTATAGAGAAACAAATTATGGACAACATCAATCAATAATAAAACAGCACTATGTTTTCACTTGTCACTTGTTTTCCGTTGTTCGTCCATTTGCTCAAGCAGGCACCATAAACATCACCATTCATTGGGAAAGTAGTCCATTATTGTTACTGTTTTTGGCACATGCAATACACCACGGGTAGCTTGCCAGGCTCTGTCGTGACTCTGGGTTCATCGCAGGGGACTCAGTCTTTTTCTATGTCAGACCATAAATCATCCATCATACAGGGCCCACAGGGCTGAGCTCTGGGTGTAGACAAGCCTGTCTCCTATCTGTCACCTGCTGATATGGCTAGGCACAGCAGACAACCTACAACACCTCGATGGTCCCAGGTTGATGGGTGGGATGGAGGTGGGGATGCTTATTGAGGTTTTTTGGAGCCATCATGGTACCATAAAATGAGGATTAAGAGCCCATGAGTGGTGGTGAAAGGAATTAAGAGTAAGCATCAAAGCAATACTTCTGCCTAAATACAATAAAGGAAATAGGTGTGAAAATAGCAGACTAGCAGTAACACAGGGTCCAGGCTCTTTGGAGGCCAAGGTTGTACAGAAACTTTGTGCATGAATATTAATGCAACCCTATTATCTAAATGTATACTGCAACTCTATTTTAAACATTATTACCTAAGTTATAATAATTAAAAGTCAAAATACTCTAAATTTTGCCAGCATTTGATCTATATCTCTAGAAAAGTTCATGATCATGTACAGATGGATTTCATTGAGTCTGCACAGTGCTTCTTATTTTGATGATAAACATCCTACTGATTCATGACTGTGGGATGTCTTTCCATTTTCCTATATCTCTACTTCTTTCAGTAGTGACCTATAGTTTTGTTTGTAGTCTTTCATCAATTTTTAAAGCTGATTCTTAGGTAATTAATATTTTGGGGGTGAAAGGAATTACACCCAGCAGTGCTTAAGGCTTACTCCTGGCTTTATGCACAGGGATCACTCCTGGTGGGGACTCAGGACCATATGGGGTGCATGTGATAGAAACCATGTAGGCCTACTACAGGGCAAAAGCCATATGGGCTCAAAGTCTGACCCTAGGAACTTGACCCTTTGAGCAGAATTATTTGAAAACAAATTTCACTTCTCCATTTACCATATCATTGTTTGCATATAAAAATTCCATGTATATCTTTTTTATTGATTTTGTATACTGCCAGGAATATTATTTCTAGAAGGTTTTTTTTTTAAGGAGGGGCTAGAGCATGGGAGTCTTTAGGGTTTTCTTAGCCCCATGTCATATGCAAACAATCATAATTTGACTTCTTTTTGAATCTGGAGATTTTGATACTTTTGTTGTTATGGAAAGTACTTCCAGTACTGTATTAAGTAATAGTGGTGAGAGTGGGTATCTTGGCCTTGTACCATTTTATAGATGATATTAGAACATGATTAAATATCATATGAAAGTCATGCAAATATTTCATAATTCTATGAGTGATAAAATAATTGAACAATAAAATATAATTTAGTAAATGGTTTTATTGAAACAAAATTTGTTTTTTTTAGATAAAAACTTGGATCAACAACATTAAGTAAACAGAATGTATTATTTTACTTTTTTCCTCCGAGCATTAAAAATTATTGAAGATAGATTAAGTAATTTTGGGAAAGGAACTCTTATTTTAAAATAATATTGGTGGCATTTCCACATGAGTAATTCCGTAACAGTACGTTATTATGTAATAATTACTCAGACATATAGGTGGAGCATAATCATGTGATGCCAGGCTTGATTACACAACTGGTTTTTCCAGTGCAGTTTCAGAGGCAAATAAAAGTCAGAAAAATGCACATAAAACTTTATGCATATGCTAACGTTTCAATGTTTCAGGATTATTGTAGTTCCTTTGTTGTGGACTTCAGAAGAAACAAAATGGAAGAAAAATAGAATTAACCACAATCTGGATCCAAATCTTCCCAATACACACCCTGAAACGAGTTAGAGGTAAACCAGGCAATTGTTGGTTTGTGCCTGTATGGATATATTCTTGATATCAGAGTGAGATTGAAGGTAATTTGTTAGAATTATGGTGTAGCATTAGTCTTTTTAGTGCAGTTCCTATAAGTTTAATTGACTGTATAAAATGTTTTAATAAATGCTTAATATATGACCAAATTAAAATGCATCAGTTTTCTAATTTAGAAACAAGTTATTTTCACAAATAATAATCCAAGCTTCTTTAATCTCTCCCTTCTGTTTACCAGAAAAATTGAGACTTGAGATTTAGAAAAGAGATTAAAAGTGACCAGTAAATGCTCCATAGACTTTATCTCTTCCTATGTATAAATATTCATATTTACATTTAGAAAGTTTCATTTCTTCTGATTGAAGCAGTCCCCAGTAAGTACTAACTTTTATGGCAATTACTGTAGCATGTTTAGAAAATCCCTTATCTTTGGCTATCTATCATATACTCCTTTATGTTACCATCTAGAAGCATACTAGATACATTATTTTTTAAACTGGATTGTAAATTTTTCAGAACATCTTATTTCATATGCCCTTTCACAATGACTAAAAGAATCTTAGACTGATACAGGTGTTTTATAAATAAGTGACTCTGTAACATAGGTTTCTTAGAACATTTCCATTTGTGTCTTTTGTTCCAGAATATTACTTAAATCCTAATTTACTCTTAAAGTTTGCCAGCATAGACAATGGATTTTCTATTCATACCATAAATAAATAACCACTCCATGACACAACTGTCCCTTAGATAAAGATATGTATATGCTATCCATAAAAATAGAAATAAATTTATGTACAAAGTCTAACAAATGATAATATAAATAAATTAACTAACCATGAATTCTTATATTTGCCCTAATCACTGAAAAAGTATCATTTAAACATTTATTTGCCATTTGCCTTCTAAAGGACACTGCCTGATCTGATATTCATGTCTGTTTTTCTCATAATGTGATACGCTGGGGTTCTAAATCTATGTTTGTGTAGCGGGAACTCATGGCATATTTCAATTCTATTTACACTTTATTTATATTTCAAAGGCATCAGCCCAAAGTAGAGTGAGTTCAGCAAAGTATACAAAATAAAATGCTCATGGTTAAGCATTTATCAATGCCTTTGGAGTCAAATAAGTCAATGAAAAATGCTGTGAGCATAAGTGTGTTCAAATAAGGAAATCATATAAGAATATATATAAACTTGTGATTTTCCTTTTCTTGAATTTATAGTACTTATATTTTTATTGACCAAAGGTCATGGTTTTTAACAGGATTTAAACTATAGTAAGTATTTACTTTCTAGTTATGGTTATCTTAGTTTAAAAGCACACGTTGCATTTATTACATGACCTTGAATTCTTTAGGTATGTCTTTTGAAAACTATACAATGAAAGTTATGTGTCCCTCATTAGAATATTATGGGTGTTTAATGGATAAACAAACAAACCTCTATAGAATATTGGACACAGTTATAGAAAGACACTGACACAAAGGAAATGGTCTATACAAAATAAAAAGTGATCAGTTGTAAAATCTCCCTCATTCCAAAGAGCATTTTGTAATTTCTAGATTTATTTTAAGAGTTTATCTGGTCATGCTCTAAAAGCAAATTTCCTCTTTCTAAATTTTTTCGCGTTAATGATAACACATTTTGCATTCTTCTACCTTAAGAATAATTTTACTTTTGTTTTATCACTATCACTATTTTCCCGTTAATCATCTATTTGCTAGAGCGGGCACCAGTAATATCTCCATTTATCCTGTCTCATGCTAGTAGAACCCAAAGGCATCCGCTTGCTCCAGGAACATAAGAGCCTTAAACAATTGTATTAGGTCACGGGAATGACCTAATATAAATGTTACTGGTATTTGGCATATCAAATACTACATGAGCAGTTTGCCAGGCTTGCCGTGCGGGTGGCATACTGTTGTAGTCACCTCTAAATAAAGCATTTATTGATAGACCCCGGCGCGCTAGCAGCCCGCCAGCCGGGCTGTGATAGTCTGGTCTGCTGGGTGGAGTTGTGACAAGAGGGAAGTCGGGATGTGGAAAATGGCGGGCCCCATGGAGTACGGAAGGGTGGCCTGGCTTGTTGTGAGGCTCAGCTGGGGTGGCAGGCCAGGGCTAGAACCCGCCATGCCTCGCAGGCGCCTCGCGAGCAGCTGGACACAGAGAGAAAGAGTAGCAGCTCTGCCCCATGTCTGAGAGTCTCTGTTTCAGCATACCTGGGCCGGATTTCCTGGAGCGCTCCATGTTGTCCCCTGTTCAGGTGCCCAAGGCCGGCCGAGCCGGTGGTGTCGCCTTCTCGTTCCTTGGCGTGGCTGTCCTCCTCTGACGGGCTCTCCTCGGAGCTCGATGGCCATTTGCCTGGCGTTCCCCCTGAGGCGGGGCTGCCCCAAATTCGTTTTATACATTTGCACAAATAAGTAAAAGCATCCAGGGAAAAGTTTCACGTCCTCTGATATGTATAACTTTACATGGAATGTATTTAGTGTGATGATGTGCTGCTCTGTACTAGAGAAAAGAGGCGCAAACATCTGTTAGGATTGTCCATGAGAGTCAGGGAAAGTGTGCTAAGCTTATATTTATGATAAATGTATTTCTTAGTGAAAAATGGGAGGGAATTGCAGGAAATATGATACATTAATTTCAGGAAGATTAACTTACCACACTGCACTCGATGAATAATAAGACAACTTTAAGATGTTTTGACTGATCAGTTTCTAAGTTATTTATAAGTTAATCGCATCTATTGAAAATAGAACAGTTACCAAGATTCTTAAGATTTTGAACATGAGCAAAACACCTTCTTGTGTTTTTTTATATCAATAAGTAATGTTATATATATGTGCAATCATGTTTAATCAACCATTTGTTCTTCCTGCAACATAGGATGTGCACTTATTTATTTATTTTCATTTGTTTGGTCCTCAGTCAGCTGTGCTCAGTGCTTACCCCTGAAACTGGGCTCAAAGGTCTCTCCTGGAAGGGTTAAAGAACCATAATTGGTGGATGGAATCAAACCCAGTCTGCCATGTGCAAAGCAAACATCCTACCTTCTGTAGTATTACTCTGGTTCCAAGATGCACTTATATTTAAAATAAATAGTGTCCCTATATGTGACTGAAAAGTAGCAAAATATCGACACTAAAACAAGTTCATAGTTACATTTTTATTTTAGTTAAACTAATTTTCATTTTTGAAAATTTGAGTCTCATTTTTGAAAATTTTTGAGGAATTTGAGTCTAAGTACATACAACCACTGTTTACAAAAATTTTCAGCTCACTTTAGCTTACTCTTTTCTTAGTCTTGAATTGTTCACTCTGGACTTCGATTAATGGGGAGCCTTACTGATACCCTATTATTTTGTCTGTGCTGGAAATGCAAGGTTTAAAGTTTATTTTAAACCCTTCATTCATGCAAATTATAAAATAGTTATGACATCATACAGCAAAAAAGTAAAACCATTTGAACTAGGAATCCTTTTTATCATATATCTTACAGAAAAGGAAACAACCAATTTTCAAACTTTAATTTGAACGTTCTTGCTGGTTAAATGAAATTTATGTTGGATGCTTCTTTATAGACAAGGTAGAGGTTTCTGAACAGATCTAAAATATTCTTCAGAAGCATAGCTTACCTTATACAGTTATTAAATACTTAAATTTCTTCATAAATCTTAAGGACATCAGTTGTCAAGATGTCTGTACTCTATGGGTTTTCAGGTTTTGTTCCCTTTAATAGCTTAGAAAAGAAGATATGAACTATGAGAATTGTTAAAGCAACAGAAAAGTCTCTCTGTGTTTTCTTTTGAGGGGAAAGGTAATTTGTTAAGAAACCTCCTTGACAGGATGATGGAACATACTTCTTTTGTTTTTTCCCACCGCGTAGAGCCATGAGAATCAAACGAAAGCTAGGCTTACTGTAACACATTGACTGACAATTAGATTTTAAAACCCCAGGAAATAGGATCTCATAATAGTACCTAATGGGATTCTAAAATAAAGTCTACTGCTCTCAGGTATATCAGGTAGTGAAATTAAAAGAAAAGCACAGAAACTCAATTATTGCTAGATTAACTCATTAAGCTGGTTGCTCACACAACTGGAAAATTCTTAACTCCATGAAACTAGTTTGTATATTTGTTTTTGTATAGTGTTTAAATTATTAGGTCTTATAAATTAACATCTGAATAAAATTTTAACACTCTTTACACTTGAACCTTTTTGAGACTCATTTTATATGTATCTTTGTCACAAAGCAGGCTAATTTTTTAGGATATATTGTGAATGAAGTATAATGCAGTAGAATGTATCTTTATATGATAACTTAATTATATTGTTATGAGGTAATGAGGTAAATTTAAGTTTTATTAAATGAAACAATAATCAGATATTGATGAAACAGAATTTGAGGAAGAATTTTATTCAAAATGTAGATGTTCAGCAACAAGCAAACTTGATTAAAACAAAAAGGGTGAAATAGATGATTAATTAGTATTTAATGGAGGTTACAGATGGGAAGAAAGGTAGGTTTGTTAAGACAAATCTAATGAAAGCTTAGGAAAGGATTGAATTGCACTTTTTTTTTTTTTTTTGCTTTTTGGGTCACACCGGAGATGCTCAGGTGTTATTCCTGGCTCTCTGCTCAGGAATTACTCCTGGCGGTGCTCAGGGGACCAAATGGGATGCCGAGGATGGAACCCGGATCGGCTGCGCACAAGGCAAACGCCCTACCCTCTGTGCTATAACTCCGGCCCCTGAATTGCACTTTTGATCATCAAACTAATGTTGTGTGTGTATATGTGTGTGTGATTGTGTGTGTATATATTTTTAATGATCATGCCTAAGTAGTTATAATTCAATGCCAATTCATTAAATAATAGATGTACTAGACTAGGAATAAAAATTAAATCCTATTTAAATGCCATATTTAAGAATGTGAATAATGTAAATATAAGTAATAAAAATTGCAGCACATTGCATGTTATGTATAAATTTATGACAGCAATAAATACTAACTCTTAGCTTTTGTCATTTGATTAAACTTTATGTACAGCCTTAAATTTACCATGTCCATTACTAGCAATGGTACAAAATGTGTTCTAACAAAAAAATGTGTTATTTTGAATAGGAATTAGTTACTGGACGAATAAAAACTACAGTAAGGAACTATTATGGTAGCATCTAAAGTTGACTTGTTCTTCAGAGTCAGTATTTGAATTCACCTTAGCCTCCCCAACACTACTTTTATAATTGCTCTCAAGAGCTAGCCATTTTCTCCTTAAAAGAAAGAAGTGTATGTAAATAGAAAGACTAAAAGGAACTCCGTGAATTTGAAGAAACAAGATTTTACCCATGATACATGCCCTAACTGTAAAATATGGATCATTTGAGCCTATTTCATTTCCAAGATATTATCAATTATTTGTTCAAGAGACCAAAAAATTAATGAGTTTTTATTGAATTCTGGGAAGTAGATAATTTAAATAGCATGTTGTTTTAGGCATGAGATAGAAAACCAAAAGAATTAATTGAGTTAATTTGATTTGATCATAAAGTATAAAAAATCTTCCCATAAAATTATTAGCCATATAAACTATAAAATTAATATGTTAGAATTTATTTAAAGAACTTTCATTACATTTAAAATGTATTTTAAACTCCAAAAGAAATAAGATTTACTTTCTATGATAATACAGACAAAAAAGCAAGATGATAAACAAAGGAATGAACTGGCATTTCTTGAGTTAAACTGGCGTTTGCTTTCTAATATTATGATATTGATAAAAAGAAGTAAAACTACTTAATTAGTATTAATTTAGGAGAAGCATGGGAGAAAGAGAGAAATAAAGGTAATAAAAAAAGTTACAACTTAAGTTTTCCTCCATCCAAATTGGTGTAAGACACGAATAGCAATACTGTGAAGGTTCAGTGTATGATCTGGGACTCACTTAAATCTTAGTCCTTTCTTTGCAAATTAAATTCTGTTTGGATAGTATTAACATCATTTACTTTTTAAAAACATAAAACTTATACTAGTAATTGTTTCATGACTTGTTTTAAGTTTAAAATTAATTCATTTAGGGTATTTGGTTAGTCCCTGAAATGTACTATATATGGAATAATGTTTATGCTTATAGTGAAGAAGTCATATGTACAAAGAAAATTAACTTGAGATTAGTTTGGTTTTACACGTGTTGTTTTTGTGGAAGAGTGCATTTATCCTGAAATCATCAATGTTACTCATAAAATTATTAAACATAAAGACCCTTTACAGGCCAAGAGGTATCTTCAAAAAATTTAGCCCTCTAAATTAGCGGGCTGCATCTGTTCAGTACCTTTTTTTAGATTTACAAAGCTATAATATCACCATGCACATCAAATTCTTTTTTATTCATAGAAGTTGGTAATATATTTTAGCTCTCATGTTTAGTAGTTTCAGATCTACTCGTAAGAAAATGCTTTTTAAATGATCACTCAAGCACCCTCAGGAGTATTTCCTGGGCCCATAGCCAGGAGTAAACCCTGATCATTGCTGGTTGTGGCCCAACAAAACAAAACAAAACCAGAGATATGTTTTGATATGTTTATTCTCTTTAGTAATTGCTTTTCTTCTACATTATTTTCTGTAGGTTGAAATTGCATCTTTCTCCCCATTGCAACATTGTAATCAGTTAGTTCCACAAGATCTCTGTTAGTATTATAAAGCATTATTTTAAATTATTGTTCTTTTATGTCTCTTTTTTTAATAAATTTTTGATTGCTCTCTTTTTTAATATTTTGGGGGTCACAATGGCTCTGGTGAGGGCTTATTTATAACTCTGTACTCAACTAACTCTCAGGGGGTCATGTGAAGGGGCCAGCATGAATTTGGATCAAATGTTTTCAAGGCAAGTGACTTATCTCTTGAGTTCCTAGTTTTATAGGACATTTCTTATTCTTAATTATAACTAAATAAATTTCAGTGAACATCTTTCTGCAAAGTATTGCATTTCTGCCTATTTCTATATTGTCAGTTGAGGATTAATTATATGGAGTCATAAATGTTCTTCCTGAGCTGCGCAGGAGGAAGAGAGCAGCATGGAATGCCTTCAAAGGCATCGAAGAAATAGCTAAAAGAACAAAGAACCTCCAGCTCCGGGCACATCTCTTTGACTCCACCATTCTTCCTGCATTAACATATGCCTCAGAGACCTGGGCCCTACGAAAAGAGGATGAGAATGCTATTCGGGTCTCCCAGAGAGGAATCGAAAAGATCTATGCTTGGAATATCACACCTCACTCAAGTGAGAGAAGGAATCGGAGTTCTGACCTCCGTAGCTATTCCAGAATCAGGGACGCTGTCTCGTTTGCCAAGGCATCGAAAATCAGATGGGTTGGGCATGTAATGCGATTTGGAGAAAACAGCTGGACTAGAGCCATTACCGACTGGATCCCACGGGATGTCAAAAGATCACGTGGCCGCCCACCTACAAGATGGCCATACTTCCTTGTCAAGACCCTGAAGGAACGGTTTGAGGCTCTTCATATTCCTGAATCAACCAGATGCCATTGGGCTACATTGGCACGTGATAGGGTTCAATGGAAATGCTACTGGCGCCCGCTCGAGCAAATCGATGAATAACGGGATTCAAGTGACCAAGTGATCAAGTGATCAAATGTTCTTGAGGGTCTGTAACATATATAATAGCAGTACTTCCAGAAACATTGGTTTGAGATGTATTACCTTTCTCTTTGTATATAAATGCTTATTTCCCCTCTCTTGTCTGGACAAGGAATTTTATTGTTTTGCGGAAACAGGAAAAAATGTCGTTATCTTTGATGGGTTTTTGAATCTATTGGAAGTAATATTCTAGAACTAAATTTTTTCTGTCTCAGAGTATTAGTATGTATCCAGGTCCCACTTGTCTATTTGAGAATGGAGTATTAACACAGCAGTAAGATATTTAACTTGTGTATGGCTGACCTGATTTGGTTCCTCAACACTGCAAAGAGTTGCAGGAGCACTGCCAAAGTACTCTATAAGCACAGTCAGGAGTACATCCTGAGCAGCATAAGATGTAGCTCCAAATCAAAAGTAATGATCTCAAAATTGTCAATTTGAAGTGCATTAACTTGTAAGTTTGAAATTCATCTCATGTGTCAGATCATCTAGAAACTCTTCCCTATTTTTCCAAATGCATTATATCTTCCTTCACTATCACTATCACTATCCTCCCATTGATCATCTATTTGCTAGAGCGGGCATCAGTAATATCTCCATATGTCCCGTCTCATGCTAGTAGAGCCCAAGGGCAACTATTCGCTCCAGGAACATAAAGAGCCTCAAACCATTATATTAGGTAATGGGAATGAACTAATATAATTGTTACTGGTATTTGGCATATCAAATAAAACAGGGCAGCTTGCCAGGCTTGCCATGCAGGTGGCATACCCTTGTAGTCACCTCTAAATATAGCATTTATAGATAAACCGAGCGGCCGCTTGTGGTTAATAAGGATATCTTCCTTATTTTTCTAATAAGGATATCTTCCTTATTTTTCTAATAACGATATCTTCCTTATTTTTCTAAAATAAGACAGCCTCTCTATTCTATTTCTAAAATAAGGATATATTATTCTATTTCTATTCTAGAATATTTCTATTCTAGAATATTTCTATTCTAGAATATTTCTATTCTAGAATATTTCTATTCTAGAATATTTCTATTCTAGAATATTTCTATTCTAGAATATTTCTAGAATATAGGAATATTCTGTTTCTAAAAAAGGGTGTCTTCCTTATTTTTCTAAAATAAGACAGCCTCTCTATTCTATTTTATTTAGTTTCAGTATTAGCATGTACCAAATAAATATTTAAAGGTATAATCAGTGCTTCCATTGTTTATTAGTATTTTAAGGTAGTGTTTACTGATTAGAAAACACATTTCTCATTTCCTCCTTTCAGGCTCCCATTTTCAAGCTGAAATTTGACCAGAAGTAGTACTACCTAACTTCTATAGCAGACAAAATTAGTATCACTTAATTTACATGCATTGCTATCAAATATAAGATTATAATAAATGAGTTAAATAATAACTTGCATTCTTTCTTCTAAGAATTGCCCATTAACGTATTTTCCTGCTTTTATTATGGATATAAGGAAAAAATTATGTTTAATTTTCTATTGATGTCTATTAGTCCCTAAATTCTATAGACACTGTGTTGTTCCTATTTTACAGTAAGTCTCTTCATCTCCCTATTGTTCCTCCAAGACTTCAGGCCAGTAACACTGCTTTCAAAATGTTTGCCCATTTCTGCAAGAGTAATTGTTCTAAAATATTTAAAGTGAATCATGTTTTTATTTACTTCTAACCTTTTGGTTAAAAATAATCTTTTGTTACATCCCTCTGACTTTTCATCTATGTGTTTGTTTTATCCTTGTTTTACTTTCCCCATACCTATTCATTGACTTTCTGATATAAACCCTGATTTCTATACATCTGTAATTTCCCCTTTATTCTTGTTCTTTCCAGAGTAGACAAAACCAAACATAATACTGTAGTAAAAACTATCAGAAAATAATTTTCAAAAATTGTGTCTATTGGTTCTATCAACACACATGAATTATATTGATCCTATCATAAGCTCAGCCCTCACATGTTTGTTTATATTTTACATCAGTTGCTTCTAATGTTCTTTCAACCTGTATTTTATAATTGATTTTAAGTTTCCATTACAGAAGATTTAAAATATTCATACAAAATTTCATCTTTAATGTATGGGCAGAAAAAGTTTTTGTGCTATACACAGAACTACCATTATACATAGAATGCTTTATTACTCATAGAAAACATAAGTGAACATATAACACCCTGTACCAATGCTAGTCTATTACCATGATTTACTTGGCAACAATGAAAAATGTCTAGAAATCTAAAGCAAACTTTTATGGTCTTTTACAGGTTTTTCCCAATCTCTTAATGTAGAATATTCCCATTGAGTATGATTTAGTAGGTTTTTTGGTGTGCTGTGGGATGCGATCACTTTATTTTATATGGAGAAGTGTTGACCATTTTCACCATTTTCAAGCATCCTGTCCTACAAAAATTGCTACCAAATCATACCAAATAGCAATGCTATACTTTAATATAGTGGGGGAAAGTGTGTCTAGTAGTAACTTGACATTTCTATGATGTCAGATCTAATATGTTTTATTGTTTATTAATTAAGTAACAAAGAGATGAGGCTTGTGAAAAAAACAGCTTATAATGTGTTTCTATATCATGACTATGACATCCTTTTTGATATATGTGTCAGTTCAAACTCAGTGAAAATGCCTCTGAATATTCATCAATTATAATAATGAAAAATAGTGACCCAGACAAGTCAAATAATACCCATGGTAAATCACTTGAAATGTTCTGACATCCCTTCATTAGTTGTTTAGCTAGGCAATAGGTCTAATTGTGCTCCATACCTTCAATGTTTTCTAACTGTATATTATGAAAACAAAAACAAATACTGGTCTAACATAATAACTCAATACATATTGACTATTTAACACAACTTCATATTCTCATCTTAATATATTATGTCTTGGCTAATATATTATAGTAATACTGAGTTTGATATATTTGTTCAATATTATTTTTCAGATTTCATATGCTATCCTATGAATATTCCATTCCACATTATTTATAGTCTGAATTCTTCCATATTATTACACTTATCTACTCATCTTAATATCCATATAAAGTTTTAGCTACATCTGTATGTATCTGTGTTTACCACTAGTCCATTTTATAATCTGTTGGAAGAAGACAATTGTGGTCTCTTGATTATAATTTTCTAAGAAAGGTTCAAGCACAGGATATAATTAGAAACATATTTGTTGTCTTATAGAAATTATTTTCTTTACAATGTAACATTACTTATATATTACTATAGAATTCTGGGAAGAGGGAATATTATACTCCTGTAATATTTCTCAGCAAGGATTTTTCATAATTTAACTGAAGAATCTGTATACATGATAGTTCTGCTTATTGTCTTCACGAATACAGTATCTACATCTGCAAGAGGAAATAATTGAATATATTTGAGAAAGAAAATAGAGAATTACAGGCAAATCAGTTTTTCAATTACTATAAGTGCTCACTGTCTTCCTGTTGTTTATCAATTTGTTCGAGCAGGCACCAGTAACATCTCTATACATTCTGTCACAAGCAAGTGTAGCTCAAGGGCATCTGCTTGCTCCAGGGACAGGAAGAGCTTCAAACCATATTTCATTCCCTGGAATTGAGGTCCATAATTGTTACTAGTATTTTTTTTTCTTTTTGGGTCACACCCGGCCATGCTCAGGAGTTACTACTGGCTCTGCACTCAGGTATTACTCCTGGCTGAGCTCGGGGACCATATGGGATGCCGGAAATCGAACCCGGGCCGGCACTGGCCAACCACGCAAGGCAAACTTCCTACCCGCCTGGCTATCGCTCTGGCCCCAATTGTTGCTAGTTTTTGGCATAACAAATAAAACATTGGTAGCTTGCCAGGCTTTGCCGTGTAGGTGGTATACTATCAGTAGAAAGCTCTCATCTAGAGCATTTACTGATGAAACGTATAGGGGGAAGATCAGGTTCAAGCTTGGATGGAGCTGTGAGGAACTATGGAGTCTGAATGTTGAGAATGACTGACCGCATGATGTGTGGGTTGCTCTGGCTTCATAAAATAAAATAAAATAAATGTTAAAATAATTTCATATTTAAATATTCCTGGCTATCATTTATATCTCTTTTACTCTCCTGTTGTTGCCATTCATAATAATGAATTTTTCCATGAATAATTGCTAAAATTCAAAGAGGTACATGCCCTTATCTCCTCCATACATTTCTTCTCCTTTTGGAATACTCCAGTAGAAATTGAACTGACAGAATAGCTCAGGAAGCATTCGCTGATAGAAAATTCTTGCACAAATGTACAAAATTAATGCAGAAGCTGTCAGTTAATATAATATTAAATCAAACCCAAGGTATTAATGCAGAAAATGGCATTAAATAAATTAAAAGTTTCTCTGTCAGATTTCATGTACATATAACAACGTATAAGTTTCAAAAGCAGGTAGAAGAAATAAACTATAAACTTAAGCAATTAATTTTTGATACTTTGTAAATATCTAAAATAATCAGTTTTGTTTCTTCCATCACATTAACTTCAAATATAAAAGGAAGCAAAAATAGATAACTATACAAATAAACACTACAAGGAATCTCTCTTCATCCTCTCAAAATCTAAAAAGATTCCAATTCCTTAGAGGGAATTGACCAAAACTAATCAATTCAATAATCTATCACTTTAATCAAGAACATGTTGCTTGTCTTCCTAGAGCTGTATTATCTTATACTACCCCCAGCAAACATATCTGTAAGTTTCCAAAGTCAACAACTTTGCTTATTGGTCTTATTCCAATAATAAATTGTGAGCTACCAAAGTACACATTATAAACAAAGGGAAGGTTACCCTATAGAATCATCATGATATTTTTCTCTAATTGTTGTTTTAAAGAATAGGTGTAAGAAGGAGGGAGGTGAAATAAAAATCACCCTCCACTACTCAAATCAGTCCTTACTGCCTGACTCCTCCGGAAGGTAAAACCATTTAGACTTAGTTTTGAATCTCTCATTGACACTATCCAATCTTCTGCCAAGTCCTTCACAAAATTCTTTAGTTTTTATTTTTTAAATTATATGGGCTTTTACATACTGCTTAGATACCTCTTTTGATATTTTTGACACTGCTAACTTGACACATTCCTATAATAATTAATCAATACTAATATATAAAAGAGAGTTCCAAGATAATATGAAGGGGGAATAAGTCAAAAGCAAAGTCATAATTAGGTTTTTAATTTCTTTGAAAACATTAAATGAAGCACTCAGAGAGACTTAAGAAATGAGATGTCTAAAGAGATAGTATAGGGCTTAAGATGCTTACCGTGAATACAGTTTGATCTCGGGAACCATAAGCTGCATATAATAATAAAAAACACAAAATCATGTTTAGTTTTAAAATAAAATATAATATCAAGGATAAAGAAAATCAAATGGATTTGAATTTTCTAAAGTCATGGAAGTTTAAACTCTTGCACTGGCTTATGATGCAAAAATATAATAACATAGCTCATTTTAAGAATATAAGTAAACTTAATTCTGAAATTGTGGAAGCAATGATATCTACGGAATCAATTTTTTTAGTTTACAGCTTGATCATATTTGTTTTCATTTCTAATAGCTTTATAATGGATTCTTTGTAATTTTTAAATTTTTATTATACCACCATGAGATATACAGTTCCAAAAGTGTATATATATTTGGGTTTCATTCATACAGTGTTCCAGCACCCATCCCTCCACCAGTGTCCATTTTCCTCTATCACTGTATCACTGCATCGCTATCTTCCTGTTCATCATTGATTGGCTCGAGCAGGCACCAGTAATATCTCCATATGTCCTGTCTCATGCTAGTAGAGTCCAGGGGAACCTGCTTGCTCAAGGAACATAAAGAGACTTAAACCATTCCATCAGGTCATGGGAATGAGGCATATAATTGTTACTGGTATTTGACATATCAAATACGACACAGGTAGCTTGCCAGGCTCTGCCGTGTGGGTAACATACTGTTGTAGTCATCTTTAAATCCAGCATTTATTGATGAACCATGTGGCCGATTGTGGCCGAGTGAGCCGGGCTGTAATAAGCTAGTCCGCTTGGTGAAGTTCTGATGAGAGGGAAGTCCGGATGTGGAAAATGGAGGCTCTCATGGAGTGGGGGGGTCATCTGGCTTTTTGCAAGGCTCTGCTGGGGTGGCGGGACAGGGCTAGAAACCGCCATCCCTCCTGGGAGCCTCATGAGTGGCTGGGCACAGGGAGAGCCAGTAGCAGCTCTGCCCCATGTCTGTGAGTCTTAAAAAGGCTTTTAATAGTACAAAAGCTCTACCACCGCAATCCAATATAAGGAAATAATTCTAGCTCTGGTCAGAACTTAGACCATACAAGAGAGCCCAAGTCTCCCACCAATGAAAGGATCTCACCCTAAAGGAGTCCTACCCAAGGGAAGGGGAAAAGGGAAAATTCTCCTCATCCGCCATCATCCGCAGCCGGGAGCCGAGCAGGTGGTGTGGGCGATGAAAGGCGACCCGAGGCACCGGCAGAGCAGACCAACGTGTGCGGTCTGTTTAACTATTATTGTGTCAATAGATACTCATTCTGTTTCTAGGTTTGGACACCAGATATAATAATGTCTCAAATATGTTTATCATTCCTATTGGTCATTTTACATTTTAATAAAGATGTCCTAAAATATGAATAGTTTTCATAAGTGTATCCATATTTAAATATTAGTGAATGCAAATATTATTTTCCAAAATTGTTCTACATTCTCACCCATTCTATGTAAACAAACATTTTAAATGCACAGCTCTTATGATTCCTCTTTGGGAGACCTGAATAGTGTTCTCATTGCTTTTGTAGAGCCCAAGTCTCTGAGGCGTATGTTAGTACAGGGAGAACAGTGGACTCGAAGAGATGTGCGGAACTAGAGATTCTTTGTCCTTTTAGCTATTTCTTCGATGCTCTTGAAGGCATTCCATGCTGCTTTCTTCCTCCTGTGCAGCTCAGGTTTTAGGTCGTTCATCATGCTGACTTCTCGACCTAGGTACACATAACTGCTGTGTTCAGCAATGTTTGTTCTGTTGATAGTGAATGGGGCCTCTGGAACTAGTTCATTTTTCATGAACATTGTTTAGTTGAGATTCAGCTATACACCTATATTTCCACATTCTCGGTCAAAGTCAGCCAGCATTTGTGCCTCTTGTCTAATATTTGTTGTTATTATAATGATGTGATCAGCAAAGCTGAGGTGGTGTAGCTGTCACTGTCTACCTTCACTCCCATTCCTTCCCATTCTAATTATTGCATGATGTTCTCAAGGGTGGCACTGAAGTGTGTTGGTGAAATGGTATCCACCTGCCTAACCCCTCTTTTGATATCAATGATCACTTCCTTGTAGAAAGGTGAGATCCTGGTGCTGAATCCATAATACAGCTCACGAAGGATCTTGATGTGTTGGGTTTGAATGCCCTGTTTGGCTAGGGCCTCAATGACCACTTCAGTCTACAGAATCAAAGACCATCTTTAAATCAGTGAACCTGAGACAGAGCGGCATCTTGAACTCCCTATGAGCCTCAATGAGCTTGGTTACTGTGAGTATATGGTCGACTGTGCAGAATCCTTTTCGGAAGCCAGCTTGTTCGCATTGTTATCTTTCATCTAATGTTCTGCCAACCGAAATTCTGTTGTGGATGACTCAAGTGAACAGCTTGTAGATGATGGACAACAGGCAGTTGGGGTGATAATTGCCAATGTCGTGGAGGCTTCCCATCTTGAACAGTAGAAATAACCTGCTGGTTTTCCATTGGAGGCCACCTTGTGTTCAGACAGGTAGTGTGTAAGAGCTGAGCCAGTGTATTGATGAGTACTGATGGCAGATTCTTCAGGTGTTCGGGACTGACTTTGTCTGCGCCAGGAGCTTGTTTGCTTCTTTACCAACTAAATGTCAGATTTCAGAAGGGAGACCACTTAGAACGACATATCCATCCTGTGGAATTTGGTACGTGGGCAGGTGGACGTGGCTATCAAAGAGATCTGAGTAGAAGTCATGGATAACCTTCTCCATTGCATTTCTGGAAGATGTGATCAATCCATCAGATGTCGGAGAGCAGTCATCTTGGTGTTATAGTTGGCGAAGGACAGGTGGGCATTGCAAATGCTTTTCCCAGCCTCTGCTGCATTGGCTAGTATTTCTTCTCTTCTCTCTTTGAGGTCTTCCTTTATTGCTTCTCTGCACTGATTTGCGAGCTTGGACCTTAGCACTTGGTTGCCTGTGGCTTGAACCTTGCCATGTTGGCAAATGAGCTCCAGAGTTTTTTGAAGACAGGCATCCTTTTGTAACTTTCTCTCTCTCGGCACTTTTTTTTTCTTTTTTGGGTCACACCCAGCAATGCTCAGAAGTGACTCCTGGCTATGCACTCAGGAATTACTATTGGCAGTGCTAGGGGAACATATGGGTTGCCGGGATCAAACCCGGGTCTGCCATGTGCAAGGCAAATGCTCTACGCACTGTTTTATGGCTCGGGCCCCCCCCAGAATTCTTTACACAATCATGGAGGTGCTGAACTAGTTGATTGTATTCTTCATCCATGTCATCAATGATGGCTTCCCTCCCATGTTGCCGCAATAGTGCCAAAGAGTTTCCAGTTGGTGGTCAGTCTGGGAGTTCTCAAACTTTTCAGCCTTTCTCCCCATTGCATGAAGTAGAATTTTGCCCGAAGGGACGGTGGTCTGATCCTGTTTGGAATTTTGGGATGACAGCAACATCGGCCAGGCTAAACTGTCGATTGATTAAGCTGTGGTCTATTTCATTGTGGAACTGTCCCCAGGAGATTCCTATGTCCAACGTTTCAATTCAGCCTTTTGGAACTTTGAATTCCCATGAATGGTCTTTTTGGACATGATAAATTCAGATAGCCTTTCACCCTGTTCATTCTATTCTAGGCCATGGGTCCTGATGTGGAGTGCTGTGCCAGATCTTCTCGGTCTTATCTTTGCATTAAAATAACCGACTATGATCTTGTAGAAGGGGTGATCTTCTTTATAGAACTCCTCCAGTTCCTTATAGATTTTCTCAATTCTTTCCTTGTATGTGGATGTAGGTGCATAGACAACGAAGATAGAAACTGCCAGCAGAGGGCCACATCTCTTCAAGTGTAGTTGTCTTATCCGGTTTGTTAAGGCATTCAAATGAATCAATGCTCACGGCCAGGTTTGTGTTGACCAGGACACCTACAACACCAATGCCTCTTTCATCGCATGTTCCAAGGAACATTTATTTTCCAGTGTCAAAAAATGGTGTGATGCAACTGACGCCTTCTGGTCTCATTCAGACCAATGATGCCATACTTGATCTTTTGCGCTTAAATCATCAGGTCCTTGATATATGCTTCTAATGTCAGTGTAAGTGCATTGAAAGTACAGTCATTTTAGTTCTTCTTCATTTTGGCAAACTAGTATGGCCCTGAGATTTTATCAACCACTGCTTGTTTGTCCTTCTTAGTGCTGCCATAATAATGGCTCTTTGGATCATACATGTTTTAAATATTTTTCTGCATATCCACCTTATGCAAAATTATTTGTATATACACTGGAGACTATAGTGAAGATTGAGGTAGGTGTTAATAAGAAATAACACATTTGAATTTGTGTAAGAGCCAAATAGGTATTTTCTATTTAAAAAAAATGCAGGCTGAAGTTTTTATAAAAGCATGCAGGTGTGCAAAGATTTTTCCTATTAGAAGAAAATATTTTGCAGCAGTAAAATCTACATTCACTAGATATCTTTGCAGTAACATAAAATATGATAGTTTACCATTAACAAGGCAAGGAAATGAACAGAATATGTATCAGAAAACTGTAACTTCGTTTTGCACTTTAAAATGAACTAACATAAAATAATCAGTGGATATAAAATTGGCAATGTCTTACATGCTCCTGTTTTGCATAGCTCATGTCTATGACTTTTATAACTAAGTATACTAGCTCAGTGTCACAGTAAAGTTGCTCAGAAGCAATAAAGTATACTGAAGCAACAAGCTTGAAAATCTCAATAACCATAATCCTAATATTGACGAAGATGACACAATCCATTTGTTTAGCTGTTATCGAAGTGATTGCTAAGGGATCTAGGTTATTCTATAGCCATACGGTCTTCTACATCTCTTCAATAACTCATAAGAGCACACACATTAAAATGCACGTCCATATATGGCAATGTTGGGCTTAAAGTGATACATAATTTTTATTATCATAATTTCTATATATTATCATAAATAATCTTACCCGAGAAGAAACTAGTAGCATTTCAATGTTTTCTTGCTATACTACTTATTATAATAAAGGTAAAACAATAAAAAACTTGGATTATTTTATTATGTCAAATGAAAATGTACTTTCTGTTTTATTATCGTAAATAAATGAATATAGTACATATATTTATTTCATTACATTATTCGTTTATGATATATAGTGGCTTTGTGATATGCAAGATTATGCAGCCACCATTCTTATCATCGTTATCATTATTTGTTCCCAATGTTTAGTTAAAACATGATGAATATCGCTATAGAAATTTTTGCAAGACTTTCAGATTTGGTCCTTGAGATGAATTCAGAAATGTTAAATTACTCCATAAAGTACTTTAACAATCATTTTCAAGAAATTATAAAATGATTTAAATATTGCCTTATAAAACTTTGCAATTTAAAATCCTACCATGAATGCAGGAAATCTTCCAATCTTATAGTCCATTCTTATTCAGGAACTTGGTTCTTAAAACAGAAAACATTTCATTGAGATATATTGCATATTGTATATACATAGACCAAAGTTTTGTAGTCTTTAACATAAATATATATGTATATATACATATATATGGATAAAACTTTGGTCTTTATTCTTATAATACATTATTATTTTATATAAGTTTTGGTTCACAAATGCAATCACCCATGCCATCAGGTGAATAGCAATCAAATCAAAATACAGCATTTATAAATTAAGAGAATCACATTCATTCACATAAGCAAAGTGTCCGTTTTACTCTTGTAGGGGGTTAGCGTAAAATGAAAATATGAACACTTTGCTTATGTGAATGAATGTGATTCTCTAAATTTATAAATGCTGTATTTTGATTTGATTGCTATTCACCTGATGGCATGGGTGATTGCATTTGTGAACTAAAACTTCTATAAAATAATAATGTATTATAAGAATAAAGACCAAAGTTTTATCCATATATATGTATATATACATATATATCTATTTATGTTAAAGACTACAAAACTTTGGTCTATGTATATATAATATAGAATATATAAAGTCATATAGAGAGAGTAAAGAGAGAGTCAGAGAGAGAGCAAGACAGAGAGAGGAAGAGAGAGAGATATTGCTGGGTGGAATGGGAGAGGGAGTAGCAATTCAACTCCTTCCATCAAATACCCAGCTCCATAAATTTTCCTGACTTGCATCACTTTGTTATAGTAAACATTTTGCTTTACAAAGCTTCCTTCATAAATATTGCTAGACATATCAGTAGCGACCATTTCACTCAATATAAGCATCATAAGGACCTGCCTATGTTTTCAAGAAATCATTATGTTTGTGGGCTTTCTTGATGGAGGTATATATTTTCTGCTTGATGAGTATTACAAATTAATCATCAATTAATAATTTATGTGCATCTGTTTTAATTGAACTCACAGAATGAGAGGTTTTAGGCACATACAAAATTAATTCAGCTGTAATGCCGAATTCTTTTATAAATTTTCAAGTGAAGTGATCAAGTGAATGCTGAATTCTTTTATAAATTTTAAGTAGAACTTACAAAAAAATTCCTTTATCATGCAATTGTTAAGTATTCTTGAGGTACAGGTTTTGTAGGGAGAAACAGACTATACAAACTCTTTTCTGCCTTTGATATTTTTATTCTTCTACAAAATTGAAATTTCAAGCCCTGGAGTTATAATTATGAGACTTTCTGAATGTCACTGATAATTAGCATCTGAATCCAAACAAATTGGCTCCAGAACCTGCAAAAAATTACCTATTGCTCGTTACCTTTTTCTAGATTCAGTGTCTAATAAGCAGCTGCTTTGGAAAGTGCTTTTACAGTCTGATAATGCAGTTTGTTCTTGATTCCTTTGTCAAGCACGTGCTCCCAAACTGGCAGTAGCATACAGTTATGTTACTATGTGTTTAGAGGGCGAAGTGGAGGAAAATCCCAGTGTGACGCTCCTGGGGCATGCTCACAAATGGCTTAAGTCGGCCAAAAGGAAAGGTTGTAAATCATGATCCGAAGGAGATTGATGATGTTTTTGGAATATTCTCTCAGGATGCCAAAGAGGTGTTTGTTCCTGAGGCTTAAGAATTATTTTTGTGGAAGGCTTTTATCATTATGGTTGATGATGTGCCTGCAACCAGAGTGTGGAATGAGAGGACGGAGGAAAGACAGAGAAAGAGAGAGTCAGAGACAGAGACAGACAGAGACAGAGACAAAGACAGACAGAGACAGGGAGACATATAGAAAGGAAACACAGAAAAACAGAGAGGCAAGGAAACAGAGACAAAGAAGAAAGAAGTGGTAAAGGAAAAGGATGTGGGAGGGAAGGAAAAAAGGAAAGGAAGAAGTGAGGGAGAAAATGCTGGCAGAAACACAGTGATTTGCATTCCTTTGCATGACTAAAACCTTCACCATCTATCTCCCTGTCATGATTTGTTCACGCTTTCTTAGGGTGTTAATTACAAAACTAGAATTTATTATTTTGCGATTTGCATTTTTTATTTTCAAAGTATATAAAATCTATAGTATTTGGGTTCACTATTAGCATTAACCCTGCTTTACGTAAGGTAGAAAAACTTTTTAAGCACAGATCCTTGGTGTACAATAAATTAGGTCTTTTGGAAGAAGCTAGTTTTTCTCTTTATGAGGTGTTAAATAAGGATGGCCTCACCAATGCAAAAACATTAAAAAATTGGCACATAGCAAAAACAGACCTGTAATTGAGTGTTTCATTTAGTACAATGTATCACACATATACAAGGACTTGTGTGTGGGAATTTTAAAAAGGGATTTGGGGAGAACACATGAAATTTCTAACTAAATTTATGAATCTTAAAGATCTTGTAAAAAAGAAACATTATAAGAAAAAAAGAGAGGGAAAACTTTTTAAATTTTGGTAAAATCCATCAGAATTTTACTTATTTATTTATGTTTTACTGATCTGTTGAAAGAATTCTCATTAAGGAGTAATTTGTAGCAGAACATAGAACTTTAAAGAGATCATTTTCAACTCTAAATTCATTTTCTGTTATTCCCTAAGCCCCACCTCATGAAATAATGAAACATTCTGTGAAATTGTATTTTATAGAATGGGTTCTCCAACTATTAAACATGTACCGATTACACAAAAAATAAGTAATCTACTGAGCTATTAGAGAGTTTTAGCTTAAACAAGCTAGGACTATTAATTAAATTAACTCTTTAACATTCTCAGTTTAGGTATCAATTCCCTGATAATAATTTACAAGAAAACAAATTCACAGACAATATTGTCAACAAAGGTAAATATTTATCACTTTAGAACCTCTCATCAAAACCTTCCACTAGAAAGTTGTCTTCTCTTGTACTTCTGGGAAATACGTGTTGGTCAAGTATGCTTTTTTATTTAGACCATCAAAACATGAAATCACAAGTTTGATGATTTTATCCTCTGCTCTTTCTGAGTTTCCAAATAATAGGTAATGAATTTAGAAAAATTGCTGCATGAGAAAGATAAATTTACTGGCTATATTCAACTTAACCAAAACTGGCATCATATTTGAAAAGGCTAAAATCTCTGAAACAAAAGATCCAGATCTTTATTTCAGACTTAGCATGCCTTAAGGTATGCCTTATTGTCTATGCATCTTATTTTTAATAAAATAAAATGATTTTTTCCTCTCTACTTCAAATGTTATTCATTTGTGCTTTCTCTTTTATTTAATATTTTTTCCAACATCCATCCTTTCACCAGTGTAAGTTACATTATCCACACCAATGTCTCCAGTTCTCCTTGCCCCATTGGCCCCTTTGACAGATCTCTCTCTCTCTCTCTCTCTCTCTCTCTCTCTCTCTCTCCACACACACACACACACACACATTCTGTTCAGGTATTCCATCATTATGGTTCAATGGTTCAGCCTTGGGAAGTTATGAGAATCCAGGAATTTATTCATTTCTTCAAAGGTCTCTAATTTTGTGGCATAAAAATTCCATAATTAATTTTCTGATGATCCTTTGAATTTCTGTAGTTTTTGTTGTGATATACCCTGTTTCATTTCTGATTTGGTTTATTAGGGTTTTTACTTTCATTGTCAGTCTTATTAGTGGTTTATAGATCTTGTTTATTTTTCACTGAACCTCTTAGTTTCATTGATCATTTGGATTTTTTTAATCACTTCATGATACATCAACAAGACTTAGAAAGGAAGTAATGGATTTCAAGGATGAAATGAAAGAGGGGAATAGTACATTTAGGGTGGGCTTTTCATGCCTCAAAAGACAAATACACATTCTTATGCAGTGCACATGGGGAATTCTCCAAGGTAAGTCTGGGCATGCTGGGCCACAAACACATATCTCCATAAAATTAAGAAGGTATAAATTGTATCAACCATCTTTTCAGACCATGAAGTACTAAAAATAGGAGTTGATCACACACAGAATTGGAGAATTAAATCCAAAACCTGGAAATCGAGCTGCTTGCTACAGAACAACCAACGTCTTAGAGAGAAAATCAAAGAGAAAATCAAAAGATTCCTGGAAATAAATGAGGACACTAGCTACCAGAACCTGTAGAACACAGCAAAAGCAGGGTAAAGAGAATTGTTTATAACTTTGCAAGCATTTATCAAGAAGGGGAAAAGGGCCTATAAATACAATTTGACTTCACAGCTTAAGATTTTACAAAATTACCAACAAAAGTAGTCCATACAAAGCAAGAGGCTGGAAACAATAACACTTAAAGCAGAAATTAATGAGCTGGAGTCCAAACCAAAAAAAAAAAGATTAAGAATATGAGCTTTCACAGATAAAACTCTAGAAAAGTTACCGATAATCTTTTTGTTGTTGTTTGGTTTAGGGGCCACCCCTAGTAGCATTAAAGTATTTAAAGTACTTAATACTTTAAAGTATTAAAGTAGTATTAAACAAGTTTTTCTTTGGTTTTTGAGCCACCCCTAGTAGTATACTACTAGGGCACCCTTGTAGTATTGAATTCTGGCTCTGTGTTCAGGGATCACTCCTGGCAAGACTTTGGTGGAAACATGTGGAGTGACAGGAATCAAATCTAAGTAAGCCACATATAGTAAATGTCTGCCCCTCTGCAATCTCTCCAAACTCTCTTTTTATTTCTCTGTTCAATTGATGTGAAAACCACTTGTTCTCTACTGTCGTAATCCAATAAAAATTTAAAAATAATGATTTTACATGTGGCACCAACAACTAATGTTTAAGTATATGCATGAGTTTTTTATAGGTGGAGTTTTCATAAATGATAAATCTTTCAAATTAAAGTCTCATAATAGAGAACAAAAATTGAATGGTGTGAATTTACGCATGATAGAATAACATTTAAAGAGCACTGAGGAAGTTACATGTATCTTCAAGATTAAACAGCAACACATGTTTCCATTGTGAGTTTTATTTATGTCCCTATAAGTAAAATATATTTTTAAAAACTGACACATACATTGAGGTATGTGTAATAAACTCCGTTTATTCAAATATATTTAGTAAGATGATACATGATACCTATGACCATTTAAAACAATGAGAATCAGTATTTATCAAAACTCTACTTTGCTGGAGTTTTCCCTGGCGTAACTATTTGACAACTAGAGGTTGCTGGGACTTTAAGGGGTGCTCTGGATCCACTTCCCTAGGAACTGGACTAATTTTCAGGGGTACCAAACTTTTCTAAGAATAACCTAGATTAACTTGCCTTGTATTTTTTTTTTTTTGGTGATGAGGGAAACTGAAACCGTTGGGTGTTAACAATGCTTCAATCTTACCTTTGTCTTAGAGCATCAAGAACAGTGCTCCAGAAGCTACCTGCTGTTTATAACAAAATCTTATCTCCCTTCACTACCTACTTACTGCAAATAGGCACATTCCTTCAGTCTCTGTTTAACCATTTCATTTCCTAAAATACTGTCTCATATGACTATGAGCCTATTGCCTATATGGGTGGCTTTTTCTCAGCCATACTACACATGTAAGTCTTTGAGCATCCATTGTTCTAGACTGATGGATAGTCTCCACACCCTGGGACCCCATAATTACTAGACTACTGCAGCACTATAAACAAGTTAGAAGCAAGTTGCATATATTCTGCTAGTTTTTGTATATACAAACCTTATTAGGGGTCCAAACATGGAGATAAACAATGGCCTGCTAAAGAGGCCCAGGTCTTCAGGGGACATTGGTTGGGGCTGTGGTGAGCATCATCAGATGGAATAATATATATTATGCTTTCTTACAAAGAAAAATATATCTTTAAAAAATGATCCAAGGTTTTATAGTTTGCACTAATTTTAAAAAAAAATGTGTTGAGATTGCCAAAATCACCCTCCAAAAATATATGTGTCCTAGTCCATTGACCTATGTCTCCAGTCCACAATGTGGTCTTTTTGAAAAGCTACCATAGTTTTAAAATAAGATAGAAGCATAGCAATTTTACCTCAAGGGAAAATACTTCTTTCATATTTAATTATTTGCTCTTTATCTGCTAATTTATTTATAATAACATTTTATAAAATAATTTACTTATAGTACAGTAATAATATTTTTTGTTTATATATTTTAAATCACATTAGAGAAATTTTTAATAGATTTTTTTTATCTTTTCAATTTTGTGTGGTTTAAAATTTTTGAAGTAGGATACTTTCTAGGTCAAAATTAGTGGTTATTTCTTCGCATTCTTTAAAAATAATTATTATTACTAATCAGTTTCCTAGGAAGAAACATTTTCTCTCTCTCAATTCATCATCTCCATCTGTTTTCACATACTGCAAAATTATAATCATCCATAATTTGTGATAAATTCTTGCCAAACGTTGCTAAAACAATTTGGAAAGTGCCAGACAAGGAAACTTGCCAACTTACACACATTGCAGATGCTTTTGTTCTTTATAGTCTTCTCCAGAAAAGTTGAATGTGAAAGCTATTTTTGATGGACTTTTTAATTTTAATTCCAAAGTAACTACGACAGAGAATTCATTTCATCTATCTAGAATAAATGACATATTTGATGCGGTGCAATTGAAATAGCACTAAATTTCACAACCCCCAAAATAAGACACACTTAGAATTTTATGAGGAGTAATTAGGCTGTAATCTCGTTAACGAATAAGACTGTATCTTTTTTTTTATTTTAGAACTGAGAAAGTGGAGTACAATTATTGGTATGTAATACATACTCTGTGTGTTATTGTATGCCTGTAGAAGACAGTGCAATTATTTAAAAAAAAACTGAAGAAAGTATAGATCTGGAGAGACAGTCCTTTTTCACTAAACTTGTATTCCAAGAAATCTAGGAGAGTTCACATCAAACCTACCATGAGTGATCCCTGAAAGTAGAGATTCAGGAGTAAACCCTGAGTACATATAATTGTGACCCAAAAACTGAAAAAAAAAAAGAGAAACCCAAGACAAAACAAAAGGAAAAAAGCGACAACGGTACCTGATATTAATCTGCCACTATAGATTGCCTAAATATATTTTGAAGATAAAAACTATGATAGATCTTTCAACCAAAGAAATTTCATGCTGAATTTTTTGAATTAAATGAACAAATAAATTTGTTACCTTATTAGTCATTTATTTCCTCCCCTTCAGCAATATACTGAGATGATATGCTTTTCCTATTGTGTTTGTGTCATGACTTTCAAGTTGTTGTAAGGCATTTCCTTCCCCACTGAGGACATCAGAGTCTGTATTTTACAAAAAGTAATCGAATTTCTCAGGCGTGAATCACAATTTAAATCGATTTACTTCCAAAATATGTTCTTACTCTATTTGATTCCTCAATCTATGGCTTTACTATTATTTCGTTAGCCTCTTCTTCAGTGGTATTGTAATCTTTGCTGCTTCCATTCTTTTTTAGAGTCTGTATTTTTAATTCCTTAGGTGTTGATCTGTAACTCTCTTTTGTCCAGATCGTCTCTGGACCTAAATTATCTTATGTGCTATGTGCTGATAACTTTTACACTTAGCTCTCCAATTTTGCATTTTTCATTTTATTATTATTATTATTATTATTATTATTATTATTATTATTATTTGCTTTTTGGTCACACCCGGCAATGTTCAGGGGTTTCTCCTGACTCTGCACTCAGGAATTACTCCTGGCGGTGCTTGGGGGATCATATGGATACCGAGGATCGAACCGGGCCAGCATGGGCCAGCCATGTGCAAGGCAAACTCCCTACCCGCTGGGCTATCACTCTGGCCCTTTCCATTTAATTTTTGAGCTTGAATGTTTAGTTCTCACTACATTTTCTTTCTGTGTCACTTGTAGAGATCTGAAAAGAAATGAAATTCAGATAGAACTGCTTTTTATATTTTACCCAGATATCATGTTTTCCCAGTGTAATGTTTTTACAAAATTCCAAAGGAGAAACATCATCTTAGTTCCTCAGGCAAAAACAAAAAAAAAACCCAGTAGTAGTAGTCGTTATGAGTGAATTCCTCTTACTTGTTCCCATTTCATCCATCAGGAAGCCCCCTTAAAATCTAACTTCCAAATCATCTTAGTATCAAGACTGTAGTCTAAGAAATCATCATCTCTAACTCAATTTGATCAACTGCAAATTATTTGTCAGCTTCCTACTTGCCAATCTTGTAAACTGTTTAGCAACTATAATGGCATTTTATTCTTTGAATAAACCCAGTTATAATTAATATGTTCTCACTTTAAGAAAACAGGTTAAATATTAATATAAAAAGTTGAGAAGTGTTTGTCAAAAGGGGGAAATCTAACAGTGCCTATTAAATGCTTTACAATGCTTTTATGACAACTTTAATGAATGAGAGATCTAAGTATCAATTACTATCACCATGCAAATCTATCTGGACTTAAAAACTTTTACGTTTTTCTATTGAAATATCAATGAATTTGTATTTAAATTCTGGACTTAAAACCTTTAAGTTTTCATATTCAAATCTCAAAGAATTTGTGCTTACACTTTCCCTACATATTTCCAACTACAAATATATGCTCCAGTATTGAAGAAAAGCCTGACTTCCAAAAGTAAAGAACTATTGTTATTCCTGCAGAAGGTGTGGGGTGCTTGGGCCACACCTGGAAGTACTCAGGGCTTACTACTATCTCTGTGCTTAAGGATCACTTCTAGAGTTCACGGGAGACCATATGATATCATGGTATAGGATCAGACCATGTTCCTCTGCATGCAACGATGTCCTTCCAACTGCAGCACCGCACTATTGCTGCAGTTGCTCTTGGTTATTTTTAAGCATATGAAACCATTTCGCATTCTTCAAGTATGCATTATCTCTGAATCATCATTTAGTTCTGTTGTTTACATGTGTTGAATCAGTGTACTAAATTTATTCCTTGCACATTACACATTGCGGACCTATTTTATTCTAGTAGCATTAAAGATTGGGAAGGAATTTTATCTTCAATAATTTAGAACATAGAATAGTGACTGAAATATATTAAATATATTTGGCATTTCATTCTAATAACACCAAACATTAGCCAAGCGGCACAAATGCTGGCTGACTTTGACTGAGAATGTGGAAAGATAGGTCTACAGCTGAATCTAAAGAAAACATTGTTTATGAAAAATGAACTAGTTCCAGAAGCCCCATTCACTCGCAATGGAGCAGACATCTCTGAAGTAGAAATTATGTGTACCTAGGTTGAGAAGTCAACATGATGAATGACCTAAAACCTGAGCTGTACAAGAGGAAAAGAGTGGCATGGAATGCCTTCAAAGGCATCGAAGAAATAGCTAAAAGGACAAAGAACCTTTGCCTCCGGGCACATCTCTTTGACTCCACCATTCTCCCTGCATTACCATATGCCTCAGAGACCTGGGCCCTATGAAAGCAGGATGAGAATGCTATTCGGTTCTCCCAGAGAGGAATCAAAAGAGCTATGCTAGGGATATCACCCCTCACTCAAGTGAGAGAAGGAATCCGGAGTTCTGACCTCCGTCGCTCTTCCAGAATCAGAGATGCTGTCTCGTTTGCCAAGGCATTGAAAATCAGATGGGCTGGATATGTAATGCGGTTTGGAGATGACTGCTGGACTAGAGCCATAACTGACTGGATCCCACGGGATGTCAAGGATGTCAAAAGATAATGTGGCCACCCACCTACAAGATGGTTAGACTTCCTTGTCAAGACAATGAAGGAATGGTTTGAGGCTCTTCATATTCATGAATCAACCAGATGTCATTGGGCTACATTGGCACGTGATAGGGTCCAATGGAAATGTTACTGGTGCCCCCTAGAGCAAATCGATGAATAACAGGATTCAAGTGATCAAGTGATAGTTGGCATCATGAAAACATATGCTGTTCTACTTCAAATTAATGTTAACAGAAATTAAATGAACTGCTTTAGATACAGAATCTGATTACTATTAGTTGATATGCTTTAATTATTATCTTCTGATTCCACGTTTAATACATATTTATTTATTTATTTATTCTTTTTTTTTTGCTTCTTGGGTCAGACCCGGCGATTCTCAGGGGTTACTCCTGGCTCTTTGCTCAGGAATTACTCCTGGCAGTGCTCGGGGACCATATGGGATGCTGTGGATCGAACCTGGGTTGGCCACACACAAGGCAAACGCACTACCCACTGTGCTATCGCTCCGGCCCCTGAATACATAATATTTATAACTGACATCAATATATTGTGATATTCTAAACCATACATAGTTCCATGTATGCATATTTTTAAAAAGCAGTGATTATCTCATTTATTTTTTTTCTATGATAATCAAAATACTCCTCTCAAAAGCTACAGAATACAGTATGTACATAAAAAGTTAATTATATATAACAATGATTTTATATTGCAGTGAAGATGATAATATTTAATTTTAGAAAATCCTGACATAACTTTTATTATTTGCATAAGTAATGAATGAAACAAAGTGAGAGAATATTTTAAAGTGAGAGGCACTACTGCCTCTCTAATAAAACTAAATATCTGCTTATTTGAGAAGCAGAAACTGAAAACATCTCCAAATGCAGATTTCTGATATCTCTTTGTGTATTAATTACAGTTGAACTTAAACCATGGCTTTAAAACAGTTTAGAATTAATCTTTATGACAGAAAAGAAATATTATAAATGACATGAGATAATATCTGGTTTAAAATCCCACTATAATTGCTATTTAGAGTTCATATTCATTGAAATAGCCAGGAGAGGATTTGAAAATATTTAGTAATACTGATGAAGTAATTGTGGAATGGAAGGACGGTACTACAGTATGAGGCTTACCTTGCATGTGATTTAACCATGTATGTATCTGGGTAATAAAAGTCATTGATATGGCTGATATTCAATAACTTCACAATTGGATGTGAAGAGAGTAATCCTGAATGCTTTCATATGTGTAATATACAAGTGTATATAATTTGCCACAATATAATAAAAATTAAATTTTGCTTATAGTATTTACGAATAAGTCCCACCCTATAGAGAAGCCTATTTTTTTTTTTTTTTTAATTTTTTTTTTAATTTTATTTATTTTATACCGTATTTATTTTTTTATTTTTTTTTATTTTTTATTATACCGCAGTGAAACATACAATTACAAAGGTGTTCATAATTGGTTCTTGGTAATACAGTATACCAGCACCCATCCCTCCACCAGTGCCCCTTTTCCACCACCAATGTACCCCACCCCCTCCTGCCCACCCCCCATGCTGCCTTAATAGCAGGTACCCCAGTTTCCTCTCTTTCTCTCTCTGTCTCTCTCTCTGTCTCTGCATCTCTCTCCCTCTTATTTTACACATTGTGGAGAAGCCTATTTCAAGCATGAGTCCCACCCTATAGAGAAGCCTATTAAGTCCAGGGATGCTCGAACCAGAGACACAGACACACGGGGCCGAGCTGCTACCAGAACTCACTGTACTAGATCAGGCATCTGGGAGGAAGAATGAGATCTTGCCCTGACTCGTCATTCCTATAGAGCCTCACAAGAAACCAGAGTAAGCCCTGCACCATGATCGCAGCCATTTTGAACACCTGGACTCCACAGCTTGTCATAGCTCCACCCATGAGAAAGCCAATCTCAAGCCCTGCTCGTCAGAGCCCCACTGTATAGAGAAGCCTATTTCAAGCCCAGGTATGCTTACCCAGAAACACATACACACGGGGCAGAGCTGCTACCGGCTCTCCCCATTGCCTCAGTGAATTAATTAATTACTGGTTCATCAGTAAATTAATGAACTGAAAGCCTACCTACAACTGAGAGTATCCCACCCACACAGCAGAGCCTGAAAAGTTACCTGTGTTGTATTTGATATGCCAAATCCAGTAATGAAAATGGACCTCATTCCCATATCCTGACTGAATGGTTTGAAGCTCTCCGTATTCCTGTAGCTAGCAGATGCCTTAGGGTTACACTAGCTTGCCACAGGGATGAATGAGACATTACTGGTGCCCTCTTAAGCAAATCAATGAACAAAGGGAAGACAAGTGATACAAGAAAAGTATTTGTGAAATACGGATATTTACTAAGTACATACATAGCTTGTACCAATACTTGTAGTATTTTATTATATGTTCATGCATCTAATTCATATCTCTCATTTGCAGCTAAGCACTTTTAAAATTTATTATTGTTACATGTTTACTACTAAATAAAGATTATTTACATGTTTACACGAAAAATGTCCCAAAGATATTTGGAACTGAAAAGATGAATCTACTTGTGCTATGCAATAATAGTGTTCCTATTTTTTAAAATAGATACTAATAGTATATATATTAGTATCTATACCCAAAAAAGAATATATATATGTATATATATATATATACATATATATATTCTTTTTTTGGGTCACACCTGGCAATGCTCAGTGGTTACTCTTGGCTCTACACTCAGGAATCACTCCTGGCGGTGCTTGGGGGACCATATAGGATGCTGGGGATTGAACCCTGGCCGGCATGGGCTGGCCGCATGCAAGGCAAATGCCCTACCTGCTGAACTATCGCTCCTGCCCCTATATTTTTAAAATGCATAATATATGGGTTATATAGAAACACCCAATTGGAAGATAAAAACTTAATTAAACATTTTAGAGTTTTTTTATTTAATAGCTAATATACACCTAATTACAGATAATCTCCATTTACTTAAGACTATTTTAATATTATTTGCCAGGCTCGATTTTCTTTTTTAAAAATAAGTCCTTCATTTATTTCTATAAGATCTGTAAATGTGTTGCCATGAATAGTTTTATTTTCACATACTCTGAAATCTTGCCAAAATTTTATCCGCATACTAACCATAAATAATGCTTAAATTATATCATAATTTTTCCAATCTGGGGCTATTCACAGATGAATTATTCAGCTAAAAATGATATCTCTACTAGAGTTGTCTTGCATCATTATCTTACTGGAAGATGAATGAAGGGGAGGAGAAGTGTTAAGTTGATTCATATTGTTGCCACAGTTAAACTGTTCTCTAATCAATTGTAATGCTGTTTGGTAAACTAAGAATTTTCACTTATTATCCATCTATTACATAGTAAATCATCTAAAAATAATAATTATTAATTAAAATTTGAAGTATGTTATGTATATTTTATGTATATTTTGAATTGTAAATAAATGAAGCACTTCTTTTTTGGGGGGTAGGGGCTGGGGAAATCCACACACACATCTCAGGTTTCAGTGTAATGCTTTGTTTCCAGCATTGAAATAAAAAGAGCTGGCAGGACCTTTGCCCTGCATCAGCATCCTGGATTATGGCCGAGATACTTTTAATTTAGAAAGGTTTGGATGACATGTATTACTGAAAATTCTCTCAGGTCATAGACGTATGTTAATATCATCCCTCTGAGGGAAAATGGTCATTATCTGACTCCTAGAAAGTCAATTTATGAAATCTTCAGGCACCACCTGGACCATTATAACAATATGCAGACAGGCAGAATAGTCTACTGACCCCGATCAATACACACTGAATACACATTTAGCTAATACCTGGGTTTCCTGTTTAGATCTCTTTAGGAAATTATTTTCTATAAAGTAGTGTCCTTTACTTTATTTTTAAAATGGTACTGAATTTCTAAAAGACATATGACACTGGAACCATGACACCAAAAAAAAATTTAGTTACCATTTTCCTAGATTTAAGTCACCATTTTCCTAGATTTCTAAGTAGTCTCTTAAATACCTACTTAAAGTCATTGTTAGTTATTTCAAACATCTCTTTGAGTCAAGTATCTTAGTCACCTGTTTAAAATGTTTTTCAATGCTCTTTGTAGAAAGATATCTATGTAAATGAAAAGGACACTAAGACATTTCATGGCCTGGCTCCTTACTGTTATTTGAGTGACCTGCTTTTCTCGTTTAAACACAATACTGTGGCTTTAGTCTTTAAATTCCTAAATTTGTAGGAATTTACTAATAAATTCCTAAAATTTTTTATAGACCTCATTCCTATGACCTGATGGAATGGGTTGAGGCTCTTTATGTTCTTGAGTGAGCAGACGCCCTTGGGCTATACTAGCATGTGATAGGACGTATAAAGATGTTGCTGGTACCCACTTGAGCAAATCGATGATCAATAGGAAGGCAAGTGAACAAGACATTTCTTTCATAAACAGTTACAACATCCAATAGATTGCTGCCACATCTCTGCTTAACCCTGAAACTGATGTACATTTTAAGAATTCATTTCACAACCTCCACACCGATATCCTAGGATATCTGTGATTTTATAAGCACAAAATAAATATTTTTGAATAGATATGCCATTTAAACAAGTCTTAATTAGTAAAATTAACCTACCTGTGTCACTTGATCACTTGACATCCCGTTATTCATCAATTTGCTCAAGCAGGCACCAGTAACATTTCCATTTGTCCCTGTCACATGCCAATGTAGCCCAATGGCATCTGCTTGCTCCAGGAATACAAAGAGCCTCAAACCATCCATTCAGGGTCTTGACAAAGAAGGGTGGCCACGTGACCTTTTGACATCTTGTGGGATTATCAGTAATGGCTCTAGTTCAGCAGTCATCTCCAAGTTGCATTACATGTGGAGCCCATTTGATTTTAACCTGCGTATTGTTTTTTAATTAAATCCTTTTTTGATGTTTTAATGTTTCAACCTAAGTTGAATCCTTATAAAGTCATATTGCTTTTTAGTTATTTATTTGGAGATTGTTGCTGCAAAGCACCTAGAAAGACCCTGGATATTCAGAGATTAACCAGGCACTGATATCAAGGATCACTCTTGGAGGCATTGGGAGTTATAGAAAGACATCTTGTCACTTGTCACTTGTCATTTGTCCTCCCGTTGATCATCCATTTGCTAGAGTGGGCACCAGTAACATCTCCATATGTCCTGTCACATGCTAGTAGAGCCCAAGGGCATCTGCTCGCCCCAGGAATGTAAAAGAGCCTCAAACCATTCCATCCGGTCGGTCATGGGAATGAGGTCTATAATTGAATAGAAAGACATAAAAAAAGGAATAAACTGACATTGGAGACATGAAATGAATGCACTTAACCCCTGAACTCTTTCTCACCAGCTCTGATATCTTATGTCAAACATTTACTTTATGACTTTGTGCTTGACTATTTCTACTGAAAATGACCAGCACTTGATCCTGTGGTGTATAGCTTATATCTTGTGTCCTACCTGCAATTTTCCCAAGGTTTAGATATTTTGGAAACAGGAGATGTATGCCGTTAATCGCCTTTATATTCCTTCTTGGAGTTCATCTGATAGACAAATGAGAAACATTTAAAAAGGAACATTGTAAAAGAAAAATTTTTTCATTGGCAAATCTAATTGCTGACACAAAACCCATATAATCCACGTAATTTCTAATTTTCTGCTATTTATGGTAAAAATTACAGTCAACTTCCTAAACTGTTGAGCTTGCTTGCTTGACAGGTAGACTTTTTTCTCAGAACTATTTAACAATGCAAATTTTGTTAACAGAATTTTTTACAGGGGAGAAATTAACCTCTAAAAATATATATATTTAGAATCACCTCATGTCTTCTGTATATTCTTATTGTATGACCTTAGCAAAAAATAGCAACAAATTAAAGGAAAGTTGGACACTTGAGGATTTTTTAAACTTTATTTTAATGATAATTTTCACACTAACAAAATTATGAATAAGGTAAAATTTTCTCATTTTACCTCTCATATTACACATGTAGAATCTCCTAAATTATTAATATTACTCATAGAATAGTGCATTTATTTCCAAGGATAAACATAATTTGAAATAATTACTGAAGTCTAGAGCTTACCTTAAAAGTCACTTGGGTGTACATTCTGAGTTTTGATAAATGTACAATGACATATAGTCATCATTAAATAGTTCACTGTATCACTGTCTCCCCGTTCATCATCGATTTTCTCCAGTGGGCACCAATAACACCTCCATATGTCCTGTCTCATGCTAGTAGAGCCCAAGGGCATCTGCTTGCTCCAGGAATATAAAGAGCCTCAAACCATTCCATCAGGTCATGGGAATGAGGTCTATAATTGTTACTGGTATTTGGCATATCAAATACAACACGGAAGGCTTGTCAGTCTCTGCCGTGTGGGTGGCATACTCTTGTAGTCACCTCTGACTCTAGCATTTATTGATGAACCATGTGACTGCAAGCAGCTGCACAAGCAGGGCTGTGATCAGCTCTTCTGCTGGGTGGAGTTCTGACAAGATGGGAGTCTGGATATGAAAAATGGTGGCCCTCATGGAGTGGGGTGGTCGTCTGGCTTCTTGCGAGGCTCTGCTGGGGTAACAGACCAGGGCTAGAACGCCGCCATCAATCCCAGATGGTACCAATAACATCTCCGTATGTCCTGTCTCATCATTAAATAGTTATAGGAAATATTTTCACTGCTCTAAATAATCTCCATACTTAACTATTCATCTCCCTTAACCCTTATCCTTGGCAACCATTAATCATATCATTGTCTCCAGAATTTTCTTTTTCCACAATAGCATAGAGTTGAAATGTGATACACAGTGTTTCATGTTGTTTTACTTTACTTAGCTATATATATTTTTTTTGTTTTTTGGGTCACCTGGTCACCTGGCAATGCTCAGGAGTTATTCCTGGCTCTGCACTCAGGAATTACTCCTTGTGGTGCTCAGGGGACCATATGGGATGCCAGGGATGAAGTCTGAGATGGCTGTGTGCAAGGCAAATAAATGCCCTACCTACTGTGCTATTGCTCTGCCCCCTACCATATCCATTTAAAATTCTAATATCTTTTCGTGGCTTAATAGAACATTTCTTTTTTTGAATTGCTGTCTGTTTTTGTGTGTTTAATAATAGTCTGCTTTCTGTTGGTACCACAACTTTTTTTTATCTGTTTACAGTATAAGAATAAAAGGGAGACATCAATTTTGGCAATCAAAGTTTCTATATGCATTTGTGCTTATTTTTATGTGAACATGTTTTATCTCCATTGAGTAAATATCACAGCACAATTGCTAGTTTGTGAGCTTTGATGTCAAAAAGTTATACCTCTATACTAGCAAGTTTTTTCTCTAAATGAATGCAAATTCACTTTAATCTGATATTTAGACTTCCCTAAAAATCATATTTTAAAATAAGCTTTCTAGTTTAATAGAATATACAATGTCAGGTAGACATCTAATAATAATGATTAATATACAGCTAGATCATCTGAGGTAATGGCATCAAAATGCCATTTGATAAAATGTATCACTGCACTTGTATCACTTGTCTTCCCATTGTTCATCCATATGATTGAGCAGGCACCAGTAACATCTTCATATATCCCTGTCACATGCAGGTGTACTCCAAGGGTATCTGCTTACTCCAGGAACAAAGAGCCTCAAACCATTCCTTAAGGTCATGGCAATGAGGTTTATAATTGTTACTGGTTTTTGGCATAACAAATGTGACATGGGAAACTTGCCAGGCAATGCCATGCGGGTGGCATACACTCAGTAGTAGGTTCTCAGTTCATGCATTTACTGAAGAACTACAAGGCTGTGAAGTGGGAGAGAATGTCTTTTCTCTTGAGTGCAGCTCTGACCAGCTGTGGAGTCTGGATGTTGAAAAATGACTGCCCTCATGATTTAGGGGTTCCTCTGGTTTCTTTTGAGGCTCTATTGGGATGGCAGGCCAGGGCTAGAAACAGCCTTCCCTCTTGGACCCCTCAAGATCAGCTGCACACATAGCATGAAGAGTCTCACAAGCGGCTGGGTAGGCTAGAACTCGGCTCGCCCGGGCCCAGCTGAATATGGGACCCCAGGAGGGCAGACGGGTTTTGGGAGTGGGCCTGTCACCTCTGGGGGTCCCGGAAGCAGCCGGATGAGACTCGCCCCATCACACTAGCCACCATTTTCGTTGTCCAGAGGCTGGGAAACTGCCTCACGACCAGATTAACAGAACAAAACCAGTTCCAGCCCAGGTTGCGCGGCCGATTGCGGCTGAGCGGTCCATTAAAGTGGTAGAGACAGTGCTGTCTTTTAATGCACTGCATTCCACAAAGAGCAGGGGGCTTTGGCGGGAGGGAGAGATAGAGAGGAGAGAAGTGACATGCAGAACCCGCCAAGTAGTTGAGGTGTGGGGGGGGAGGTGGGGACATTGGTGGTGGGAGGTGTGTTTGGGTGGAGGGATGGGTGTTGGAACACTGTGGAGCCGAGACTCTACATGAGCATCTTTCAATAGTATGTCTAAAATGGGGTAATGATATTTGGGGGGAATAATAAAATAAAATTAAATAAAAAAAAAAGATCAGCTGTGCACAGAGAGAGCCAGTAGCAGCTCTGTTCCATGTATCTGTGTCTCTGTTTCAAACATACCTGTGCTTGAAATAGGCTTCACTTAGATTTGGACTCTGACAAGCGGATCTTGAGGTCAGCTTTTCTTAAGGTAGTCAATGAAAAAAATTGGTCTGTGCATACGTATTTATATAATTCACAGGAAATCCTCCATATATATAGATGAGGCACTTGGCAACTCTTTCTTAAAGAAATATTCACAATGAACTCTTAATGTTATTCTTACACGGAATTTTGACAAAATACATTTTTTTCTTTTAAAGTAGCAGAAGTTTATGCATCTCTTTTATTATCTTAACTTTTTAAATTATTATATAGGATGAACAATGACTGTACTTTTGTTTACTGACAGGGAAATTCTGTTGTGAGCAAAGATTATTTGATATAGGTTATGTTGGTTAGATTTTTTCCAAATTTTTTTAAAAAAGATCAAATTTGTTGCAAATATAGCACTTCAATCCTAGCCTTCCCTGAAAACTTCTTTCATTATTTATTACTGAGATAAAATCACTAGAGCTATAAGAATTGTGTGCTTCTTGCTAGCCTTTAACGACAAATATGTCTATCTAATAAATATGAAGTCCAGCTTTGGATCAATGAAACAGGAGCCAGGATTCCTACAATTAATTCATGAATCTTTGACTGATTTTTCCATAGATCTGGGAAGAGCCACTTAAGCTCTTTATATCTTCACTTTGCAATGTGAATAATAACACAGCATATGCATTACTGGACACTGTACAATTCAATTCTTTGCAAAAGCACTTTAAAATACTTTGATGAGAAGCACTATATTAAAGCAGATTATTACTGTTATTCATTTGGTTGATTGTAAAACATTGTGAACAAAGGAAACTATGAGCTCATTGCTTTCTAGATAAGGAATGTAGGAAATCATCAATATAGTTATATTTCTCAAAGTAAATAATTTCCATCCACATTCATTTATCACTGATGGAAACATGACAGTGCCTGCTCATGCTATCATGGCATCTCATATTGTTAACATAACAAGAAATTTTGTCCTCTGTATTAAATACAATAAAAACTAATGATCCCTTGTTTTAGTATTTCTAGCTTATTAACAATCCATATTAAAATCTCTCTCATATCATAGCTTTCAAGCAAATGGGTTCATAGATCTTTTATTTAACATAATTTCAACATAAGCCCTTAACAATGTCTATTAAAGTCAGCTTTTATCTCTTAAAATGATCATATTACATATTTTAAAGTATTTTTCTAATAAAAATTTGATTTTACTTCCCTTTCTCCTGTACATCAATTTAAGCAAGGATATTTTTATACTCTGTAAATGAAGTCCTTATGTAAAATCAAGCTTGATTTTCCAATGTATTATTGAGAACATGAATCCTCAATTTCAAAGACTGTGAGCCATCAACAGCATGCTGGCATTTTTTCCCTTAAAAGAAACCAGAAACCTCTTGCCTTAGTCAAGCATAGTCATTGATCAGAGAGTTCTCTTTTAAATTGACTTGTCATCAGAGAAAACCTCATTTTCTTTCGTCCTTCCTTTCTCTCTCCTCAATGAAGAGGTCACTGATGGGAACAAGATAATATCTAAAAAAAGATTTCAGAATTTCTCCTTGCCCTTTTCAAAAACCTACATCCAAAACAAGTTCACAAAACATTACATTTCACGGAAGTGTTTTCTTAAAAATAGAAAGTAACCCAAGAAACATTTAATATTTTTATAGAAAATATTATCATCAAGTATGAGAAAATTATAAGAATTTGTAATTTGTGAATAATTGTGTGTTTACTATTAATTACATGCTTTGACATTTGCCCATTGTCTATAAGTTTCAGATAAAATAAATTGGATGTAGTTAATTCACATTATATATGTATAAACAGACCTTGCATAGACCTGAGGTTAGTTTGAAAAATATGAACAAATAAAAAGAAATGTTGAGTCATATGATCCTCTTCTTTCAATGATGAATTACCTCCATAACTCTTCCGTTTTGAATATTACTTCATGTGAAGAAAATTTGTTAGTGTTTGCTAAAGGGAAATATCAATTTGAGTTATATATCGAAATAGATGCAACAATTAAGATGAGAAGAAAGAATTTGAGAAAAAGTCAAGAATTAAAGACACATTTGATTAAGTAAAATCAGAAAATCTACAAAATGAAGTAAGCAATATGATTTTATATAAATTCTTCTTCCCCCATGTTTCGAACTTGTAGTGATCCTCTTGCCTAGGAGCTGCAACATTCCTGCGTTGTTTACCTTTATGACCTTAGCATCTGCAGTGATATCTTGTGCAAAAGCATACTACAATACTATGAAGTGAATAAATAACTTTGTGATTTCTCTAATTCTAATTTTAAATGAATAAAATAGCCCCTTAAGTTGTTGAGTTTACTCTGAAAATTATGTGATATATGAATAAATATCAATATCCTATAGGTTTTACATAGTAGTTGGTTTAAATGGATCTTTCCTCTTGAGTTTTGCATTCTACGTTATAAATTGCTGCTCTGTAGCAAAAATTCTCTAACATATAAATTGCCAATATTTCTCAATTTTTAAAAAAAATTTGCTTTTGTACTGATGAAGAAATAATACAAAGGTTAAGCTTCTTACTCAGCAAGCTTCCCCTGCTTACCTGGAACCATAACAGGTCTTTGATCCCTGCGAGGAATCGTTACTGAACAGTCAGGAGTGAGCCCTAAGCATCTCAGGTTATAGAAAATACCCATCTCAAAAAATCCAAAGGAATAAAACCAATTTCATGTGATTGTATATATTATTCTAACTGTGCTTGGATTTTCATGATTAAAGTGAAATTTTTTGTGAGGTTATTTTTTTATGATGTCTACTTAATATTTTAGGTAACTGTTTGAAACCTTTACTGCTATCTTAAAACTGTCAAGAGATTATTATAAAGTAAACTTTTCCTAAGGACCAGGGGTGCTAAAAGTGGTGGAGCACATATTTATAATATTCAAGATTCTGTGCTCCCATTCAGTATGCTATTAGCATACAGTAGTCTATAAATTGTGTACAGGAAATTACATGCTGATGTTTTTGGCCAATATTTCTTATTAACCAGGGCCTATGTCTAAAAAAAAAATAAAAGACCAGAGGAAAACTGTTCAAAGAATCTAATGAATAAGCTGTAACATCACCTTGTTATTACTGTCATGAATTAGAGTCATACTTTGCAAGACTAAGTTTCAACAGAACTTCCAAAGTACTTCTTCTGTTGTATCAAATTATCTGTTGAAAATTGACTTCTTCATTGCTTACAAAGGCAGAAAAGACGATGACAGCTAACACTCCTTTTCCAATCAAAAGTGGGTGGAATATGATAAATATCAAGTCATAAATATTCAGTGTTCTTATATACAAAAATAAAAGAGAAAGATTGTTGTTGAAGTCCAAATTATGCCAGATGGGCAACAAGAAATTCTGGGCCTCAGTTTTCTCATTTACATTAAGGATAATGATATTGTCAGTACTATCACAATGCAAGCTATTAGCATATCTAAGTCTTTGAATTCTATTCTGCTTTCATCACTTCAAAAATCATAATAGTTATCCACTATAAGATATTTTATACTATCATGTTGGTCCTTATTTCTAAATTCCTATTAATTTTACTGAAATACCGTTTTTACTTCTTGAAATTAAATGTATGTCAGAAAGTGTTAGTTAAATTAAAATTAATTTAAAATTCAAGATCACATCTTGGAATATAACATAATAAGGGTTTAGATCCAGAATCTGCCACTCTATTTGATTGACCTAACCTATTAATTTCAGAAACTTTTCCCTTTTCAGTGACTTAAAGATACTATATATTCCACATATTGATGAAAACTAAATATAATAGCATAAACTTTTATCATAATAATGAAATCATTATTTCATTATTATGAAATAAAAATGGTTACAAATTAAAAGAGACTATTAATTCAATCAAATAATAATCTTGGTCATTTAACCCAGCAACATGAAAGAAACTGAAATAAGTGATTCAATGAGAATGCTTCATGTGAAAATAATTCAGAAGTGAGAAGTGAACTTATCCAATCTATTCATATATATATATATATACATATATATATATATATATATATAATCTCCCACTTCTCTGTTTAATTAAGATTCTCCTTATTAGGTTTCAGTGTGAAAAGTCCTTTTCAGTCATCGTTACACTCTCCAAGTCTCTTTATTTATGTTTGCCCACTGGGATATTTACTTTAAGAAATTTTGCATTAATTTTGCAATAACTGCTTGCTAAAATTTTCTTTTTAAACATTTATGAGTTAGTTTATTCTATTTATCTGCATGTGGTGCTATGGATTTAGTGTTGAAATTATTTTTTTCTTGAAAATGTTAATGAGGGGAGAATCTGAGTGTTGCTTTTGAGATGATGGGAGGAAAAACGTTCTGAGTTAGAATTACAAAGCATCCTAACATCATTTTGGTCACATTTTTAAACCCTAGCTTGGCCAAAAGTCTACATTACAGTTCTCTGCTTTTTTTTCTGGATTATACCAATATTTATGAATTATTTATTACTCACCAAAAATTAGGTCTTAAAATATTCAGCAGTTTCAGTACTTTTGCCCTAAAATAACATGTGTCAGGTATATGTTTTCTCCCAGTAGAACTCTGTTTTCATTAGAAAGACAGTTTTATTTAACCCCTTTAAATGACACTAATATCATGGACTATTTTTCTATAGTTTCTTTCCCTTTGAGGGTCACATTTGCCAACAGCAATGAAGCCTGCAGCTTAATGTAATTCACCAGTTCATCTCCCTCCTTCAACTTAATGTACACAATCTTAACTCTTTATATATAAGGGAGTATATGTGTCTAGGAAAAGCAGTTTCTTTCCTGATAAGATTTTACCATAACATTTCATAGGTTTCTGGTTGTGCTATAGCAAGAAACTTTCCTATTTATAATAATTTCAGTTTTCTCAAAACTCCTAATTTAATTCAATAATTGTTATTCAAAATAATTATCAGTTTGCATTATAAATTACTGAGATTTTTTGAAATCCTCATTAGATATAAAAGTAGTTATTTTGACTACTCATAACAAGATATTTGTAGTTCCACAAATTGGCAAATTGAGCTATATATATACCAGACTTGTAAAATATACCAAAGCATATTTAAACAATTTCCATAAAATCTAAGAGATTTGATTATGTTCTTTGTTGGTTAATTCATTTTTAAAGTATTTTAATGCATGTAAATTGGATTCATTTATAATCTAAATCATCAAATGTTTCCTTTAAAAGTATTTATTTGTTCTTAAGCAGTATCTTTTGTTCTTTTGAGTTATTTAGGCTATGCTATAAAATTTAATGGGTGTTTTCACGATACCCCTATGAGAGAAATGGCAGTGAGTTCTCTGAATTTCACTGATGTCATTTTTCAAGGGCCCAAAAAATATTAACACATAATGTCTGAAAGTAACACTATAGATCCTAAAAGAAATGCATAAGATAAAAGCAAGTAGTCTTTATGTTGGACCTCATTTGTTTATAATCAAAATCATTTCTAGATTATTAGAGAAGTTTCCATATGTCACAGGCAGGTAAAAAATCTATTCTCTATTTTTTTGTCTACACTATTGCAATTAGTCACAATCACCATTTTTCTCTTCCCCCATCTTCCCCCAAATTAGAAAGTAGCTAACAAGAATTATCCTTTATACATATTTCACAAGACTCCACAACATGTCAGAGTTCCACCCAAGAGAAAAAGCCAACCTTAAGCCTGGCTTGTCAGATACCCACTCTACAGAGAAACCTATTCCAAGCCCAGGTATGCTTGAACCAGAGACACAGATACACCAGGCAGAGCTGTTACCAGCTCTTCCTGTTATGTGTGGCCACTCTGCTGTTGTGCAATTCATCTGTAAATTACCAAGAGTATTCTACCCACCTCTCTCAGAGAGCCTGGCAAGCTACTGAGAGTATTCCACTCACATGACTGAGCCTGGAAAGCTGTCTGTTGTGTATTCAATATGCCCCCAAACAGTAAAAATAATGGATCCCATCCCCCAACCCTGAAAGAGTCTTAAATATGGTAGCACTAAGAAGGTCGAGCAAGGAGAGGCTGATAAAATCTCAGGGTCAAACTAGGCTGTGAAAATCAAAAATTTATATGTCACAAAACAACACCTTCTTTAAAAATTTTAGAAAAATTAATATGAATTACAAGGAGTAACACCTATAATAATGAATAAACAGATAGTTTAAAACAACAAATAAAATAACTACAAGACATTTGTCTCAACCAAATAGCTCTTATATAACTGAAAATTTTAACATGTTTATAAATAGCACACAATCTTTTATACTAGAGATATTTTAATTTTCACTAAAGAAAAATAAACTCGGTATCAAAAATTATGAATCTCAAGTAGCATGTAAATGTTTGTAAATTAAAGAAAAAGATAGGGCAATCAGTAAATTAGTACCAATAGAAGTTTTCACAGTTCACAAATTTCAAAAAATTCAAACATTTCAAAAGGTTTACTATGTTGCAGTAATATCATTTTCATGAATAAAACCAATTCTCTGAAATGAATAATACTATTAAGTAGCTCATTAAATTTAGGGAACTCAATAACTAAATTATTACAGCTAATTTTTTGATGGTATGTTGGGGGATATCTATTATATTTTGCTCTGATTTTAGTTTCAGTCTCTAAATATCTATCTTATTAATTGGAAAAATGTATTTACTCCCATACAGATATTTTTCTATTTAGTTCAAAAATAATTTTCAGTTTAATGTTATAAGTTACTGAGATTCTTTTGAAATCTTCATTAGAAATAAAAGTAGCTTCATTTTAAGTACTCATAAGAAGATATTTGTAGTTTCACAAGTTGGAAAACTGATATTTATGCATATCAAACTTTTAAAACATAACAAGTAATTTCAAAGCATTTCCGTAAAAATGAGGCCCTTAATTATTATATAATTTCCATTGATCATATTTATTTTTCATATTCTTTATTTACAATAATTAATTTGTATTGTGCATGATAACAATCATACAAAATAGGTAAATAACATTCATAAGAAGGTACTAATTAGATATTTAGACCATCCAATTCACATTAAGTGTCTTATGAGATAGCTCTCATTTAAGTACAATATACCCATTTCATTATAAGTAAAGAAAATTTACTTATTCTTTCGTATAAGTAAAGTAAAGAATAGCAAATGTTTTGAAAGTGGCCACTCTTCCAAAAATGCTAAAACTCAGGTTTGAATACAAATTCAACATTATAATCTGCCATTAGATTTTTATCACTCAAGCCCAACTTGTCATTGCTTAATTTACTAGAAGTGGACCTGAAAGAGAAAAGAATACATTTTTATTTCATTATACCAACTAACTTTCTGTTAAGTTAAACGAATGATATCATGAGGAAGTAGTAATAAATTATAACAATAAATAAGGACTAGATAATTTTTTTCTAATAGAAATTTTACTTTAAAACTTTAACAAAACTAATTTCAAAAATAAATTGGGTACACACCAAAATATCATCAATGTTATTAGAAGCCACTGTTATGATGAAACAGCCACTGTTATGATAAAAACTAATTTCATTAAATGTAATCAACAAGGTCTTTAAACAATTTAGGAGTGTCTGGGGTGCACGGCTGGCGGGGCGGGCGCCTGGGGCTGTGGTAGAGCCCCAGGTCTCGGCAGAAGGTGGAACTACAACCCCCAGAAGTCCGAGCGGAACTAAACCGTCATTTTGAACTCTCACCCGGCCTGCCTGCATCTCAGGTAGAGTGTCTGGGGTGCACGGCTGGTCGGGCGGGTGGCTGCTTCCGCGGCCGCTTATTATTACTAAAACTAGGAAATTCAACACCAAGGGTAGGTAATACCCTCAAGAAAAAAGAAACAGTACACTAGAGGAATCTATCCCTGAACACCGCAACACCATGGGAAAAACAACGCAGATCCCCAGCTCGAAGAACAGATGAAGGAATTGACCGTGAAGAATTAAAAAAGAATACAGATATGCATGATCACTCTGACAATGAAATTAGAGAGGAAATTGGTAGGATGTTTAAGGAGCTCAACGAAAAAATTGAGCAGATGTCCAATAAAATACAGGAGAACATAAACGAAGCAGTTGAAAGGGCAGTAAATAAACTACAGGAGGAAATGAGAGCAGAAATCAGAACCATGCAAAGAGAAATATCATCACAAAAAACTCAGTAGATGAAATGAAAAACACAATCGGGGCTCTCAACAGTAGGATGACAGCAGCTGAAGAGAGAATCAGTGAGACTGAAGATGAGCTGCAGAAAGCACTCAGAGAACTACATAAGATGGAAAAAGATCGGAAAATGGATCAGCAACGGAACAGAGAACAATGGGATGAAGCCAGGCGGAACAACATAAGAATCATCGGAGTCCCAGAGGGACAGGAAAGTAACCCCAAGGAAATTAAAACAGTTAAAAACATCCTGGCTGAAAAGTTCCCGAGTTAAAGGATGAAGGCATCCAGATCCAAGAAGCCCGACGCGTACCAGCAAGAAGAGACCCCAATAGAAAGACCCCAAGACACATACTAGTCAAAGTAATGGATGCCATAGACAGAGACAGAATTCTTCAGGCAGCAAGATCAAAGAAGGAAATTGTGTACAAAGGAGCATCCATTTGACTTTCAGCAGACTTCTCAGAAGACACCCTCCAAGCCCGAAGGCAGTGGTGGGATATAGTAAAAAACTTAATGAAATGAACGCCTCAGCAAGAATTCTTTATCCAGCTAAACTCTCATTCAGATTTGAAGGACAGATATACAACTACTTGGATAAACAACAGCTTAGGAACTTTGTAAAATCAAAAACCAACCTTAAAAGGACTGAAAGATCTACTATAAGACGAGATACAACCCAAAAGAACAACCAACCTATACAGAAAGGTGGCACAAAATCCCATGACAATAATATCTCTCAATGTCAATGGTCTAAATGCACCAGTTAAGAGACACAGAGTGGCAAAATGGATCACAAAATTTAATCCGACATTCTGCTGCCTTCAAGAAACACACCTGAACAATCGGAGCAAAGACAGGCTCAAAATAAAAGGCTGGAAAACAATCCTTCACTCAAACAACCCATCCAAAAGGCTGGGGTAGCCATACTGGTATCTGACAACATAGACTTCAGGCTGAAGAAGGTCAGAAGGGACAGTGAAGGTCACTTGTTAATAGCCAAGGGATGCATATATCAGGGAAGAAATCACGCTATTAAACATATATGCACCCAACGAGGGGCCAGCAAAATACCTAAAACAACTACTAATAGACTTCAAAGAAGACATTGACTGCAACACAATTGTAGTTGGAGACTTCAATACTGCTCTATAAACCCTGGATAGATCAACAAGATTGAAACTTACCAAGGAAATACTGGCCCTAAAAGAGGAGATGGAAGAAAGAGGGCTGGTAGACATATACAGGACATTTCATCCCCAAAAAGCTGAATACACTTTCTTCTCCAGTGCACATGGAACATACTCAAAAATAGATCACATGCTGAGCCATAAATCATACCTCCATAAAATCAAGAAGATGGAAATTGTGCCAACTATTTTTTCAGACCATGATGCACTGAAAATAGAAGTTAATTGTACACAAAAACGGAGACCAATACCAAGTACCTGGAAACTAAACAGCTCACTGCAGAACAACCAGCAAGTCATAAAAGAAATCAAAGAGGAAATCCAAAGATTCCTGGAAACAAATGAGACTGAAGACACGAATTACCAGAACTTGTGGGATACGCCAAAAGCAGTGTTAAGAGGCAAGTTCATAGCTCTTAAGGCATTCATCAGAAAAGAAGAAAAGGCCATCATAAACAGTCTGACTTCACAACTTAAGATCTTAGAGAGTGATCAACAAAAGGAGCCCAACCCAAGCAGAAAGAAAGAAATAATAAAACTTAGAGCAGAAATCAATGAGATGGAATGTCAAAAACAATCCAGAAGATCAACGAAACCAAAAAGCTGGTTCTTTGAAAAAATAAACAAGATTGACAAACCACTTGCAAGACTTGTAAGAAAAGGAAAAGAGAGAACCCAAATAAATAGAATCAGAAATGAAAACGGAGACATCAAAACTGAAAACACAGAAATTCAAAAGATCATCAGAGATTACTATGAGAGCCTGTATGCCACGAAACAAGAGAACCTAGAAGAAATGGACAAATTCCTGAATTCCTATAGCCTCCCAAGTCTGCAACAAGAAGATTTGGAATACCTCAACAAACCTATCTCCATTGAGGAAATAGAATCGGTAATCAAAAGTCTCCCTAAACACAAAAGCCCAGGCCCAGATGGATTCACCAGTGAATTCTATAAAACCTTTAAAGAGGACCTACTCTCAATTCTTTTAAGCTCTTCCGGCAAATTGAAGAAACAGAAATACTCCCAAATAGCTTTTACGAGGCACATATCACCCTGATACCCAAAGCAGACAAAGATGTCACAAAAAAGGAAAACTACAGACCAATCTCCCTGATGAATACAGATACTAAGATCTTCAACAAAATACTAGCAAATAGAATCCAAAGAGTCATCAAAAAGATTGATACACCACTTGGTACACCATGACCAAGTGGGATTCATCCCGGGAATGCAAGGATGGTTCAACATCCGCAAATCAAACAACATAATACATCATATCAACAAAAAGAAAAATAAAAACCATATGATCATATCAATAGATGCAGAGAAGGCATTTGACAAGATTCAACACCCGTTCATGATGAAAGCTCTCCGTAAAATGGGGATTGAGGCAACCTTCCTCAAGATAATCCAGGCCATCTACTACAAGCCCACAGCGAGCATCATTCTCAATGGGGGAAAAACTGAAAGCCTTCCCCTTAAAATCAGGGACAAGACAAGGCTGCCCACTCTCACCACTTCTATTCAATATAGTACTGGAAGTACTTGCCATAGCAATCAGGGAAGAAAAAAGACATTAAGGGCATCCAGATAGGAAGGGAAGAAGCCAAGTTATCACTATTTGCAGATGACATGATATTATACCTGGAAAACCCAAAACTCTCTACCAAGAGGCTCCTAGAAATAATACATTCTTACAACAGAGTAGCAGGATACAAAATCAATACCCAAAAGTCAATGGCCTTCCTATATGCAAACAGCGAAAGAGAAGAAAGGGACATTAAAGAAACTATCCCATTCACAATTGCACCGCAGAAAATCAAATACTTAGGAATCAGTCTGACAAAGAATGTAAAGGATCTCTACAAAGAAAACTACAAAACGTTACTTCAGGAAATAAAAGAAGAAATGAGGAAATGGAGACACATTCCCTGCTCATGGATTGGAAGGATTAACATTATCAAAATGGTAATACTCCCTAGAGCTTTATACAGATTCAATGCGGTCCCTATAAAGATACCCATGATGTTCTTTAAAGAAATTGAACAAACACTCCTGAAATTTGTATGGAATAATAAAACTCCACGAATAGCTAAAGCAGTCCTTGGGAAAAAGAAGATGGGAGGTATCACTTTCCCCAACCTCAAGTTCTACTACAGAGCAGTTGTAATTAAGACAGTGTGGTATTTGTATAGAGACAGACCCGTAGACCTATGGAATAGAACTGAGTATCCTGAAACGCACTCACAAATATACAACCACTTAATCTTCGATAAAGGAGCAAAAAATATTAAGTGGAGCAAAGAAAGCCTCTTCAACAAGTGATGCTGGGAAAACTGGGCAGCTACATGTAAAAAATGAACTTAGACCTCCTTCTAACGCCATGCACAAAAGTCAGATCAAAATGGATTCTAGATCTCGATATCAGACATGAATCTATAAGGTACATGGAAGAAAACATAGGAGAAACGCTCTATGACATCGAAACGAAAAGTATCTTTAAAGACGACACACCACTGACCAAGCAAATGGAAACAAAGATAAACAAATGGGATTATATAAAATTGAAAAGCTTCTGCACCTCAAAAGAAACGATGACCAAGATACAAAGACAATCCACAGAGTGGGAAAGGATATTCACCCAATACCCATCTGACAAGGGGTTAATATCCAGAATATATCAGGCACTGGTAGCACTCCACAAGAAGAAAACAGCCAACCCCATCAAAAAATGGGGAGAAGAAATGAACAGAAGTTTCCAAAAAGAAGAAATTCGAATGGCCAAAAGGCATATGAAAAAGTGCTCTTCATCTTTAATCATCAGGGAGATGCAAATCAAAACAACAATGAGGTACCATCTCACCCCACAGAGACTGGCACACATCCAAAACAGCAAGAACAACCGGTGCTGGCGTGGATGTGGGGAAAAAAGGGACTCTCTTCCACTGCTGGTGGGAGTGCCGACTGGTCCAGCCCTTTTGGAAAACAATATGGGCATTCCTCCGAAAGCTAGATATTGAGCTCCCATTTGATCTAGCAATAGCACTCCTGGGAATATACCCTAGAGACCGAAAAACACATAGCAGAAACACTATCTGTACTTCTTTATTCATCTCTGCGCTATTCACTATAGCTAGAATCTGGAAACAACCTAAATGCCCGAGAACAGAGGACTGGCTAAAGAAACTGTGGTTCATCTACACTATGGAATACTATGCGGCTGTCAGAAAGGATGAAATTATGAAATTTACCTGCAAATGGATGGACATGGAGTCTATCATGCTGAGTGAAATTAGTCAGAAGGAAAAGGACAGATATAGAATGACTGCATTCATTAATAGGATATAGATACCAGTGTTTTAATAAATATGGGAAATGGTAATGGCAGATTAAAACTCACCACTGAATATACACAAAGAGACTTAAGTGATAAACTCTAAATATCTGCAGGGCTAGCCATAATGTGTAAAATAAGAGGGAGAGAGATGCAGAGACAGAGAGAGATAGAGAGAGAAAGAGAGGAAACTGGGGTACCTGCTATTAAGGCAGGTGGGGGGCGGGAGGGGAGGGGTACATTGGTGGTGGAAATGGGGCACTGGTGGAGGGATGGGTGCTGGAATACTGTATTACCAAGAACCAATTATGAACACCTTTGTAATTGTGTGTTTCACGGTGGTATAATAAAAAATTAAAAAAAAATTATATTTAAGCCATAATAGGAGCACAGAGAGATTTTATGAGCCAATAACCTGGTTCCCACCTGGATAAACTATAAGACTGAAGTTGGTTAGAGTTTTACAATAAGAGAACTGGACTGCTGACTCATAAAATCATTCAGCACTTTTCTCATTGTGATTATTCTACAGGTCTCTAAGAATTATTTTTAAATAAATGTAATTACATAAGTAAGTACTTAGACAGCAAGAAAACAGTGGCAAAGAATGAACGTGATATAAAGAGCTAAAAGTTTTTGAAGATAATGGTCATCTTTAAGTCCAAAGAAAGGAATATTCTATAAAAATAATTAGGCAATTATTTGCAATTTTCAGAAAATTTTATCTAAAAACTAATCATATGATTCATCATCAGTTAATAAACTGTTCTTGAGTATCTATTGTGAAACAATTCTTTCAAATTCTTCAATATGTATGGAAAATATACATTCACTTTTACTAAGTCTCTAGAATACTGTTTTTAAAAAATATATTTGTTATATTATGTATATTTTAACTTTAGTATGGTTCATTATTTTATAGTAGTTTTAATATGTATACATTTGGAAAGCAAAATATGATATAAGCTTCTCAAGGATATAATATTTGATATACACCAGAGGCCATATATACATATATATCATAATATATACATATAAATGTGAAAAAATAATAGATGAAAGAGCTTTCAGAATTTTAGTAGGTAAATGTACTATAAAAACTATAGACCTATGATAAGTCATTTTTTCATTATGTTCATTTTACACTCACTCAGAAACTTTATCTTACTTGCTCTGTGAAAACCAAAAATCTATACTATGCTGACAATTGGCTCAAAATCCAAGATCTACGCCAGATATAAATAACTTGTGAGAGAGATGTGCTAAAATATATAAATAACCTTCCCTCTATTCATTTTGCAAAACTAAAAAGACCAATTCTCTGCCTAGGTAGCTTGCATTTTGATGTTTTATTTTAAATATTCTTTTTCATAATTCTCCTTGGGCACATCTGAAAAGGACATGGAAGTGTTCATCGTTGGAGAAGTAGAGATTTCCAAGAATTTTTTTCTGCCTTGCCAAATTAGGAGAAACTAGATTGTACGCTGCTGTTATTTTCATTCTTCAAAATCCAGTATTTTATATACTTCAATCCCACTTGTATGAGATGACATTGCCTTGCTGTTTTGATTTTCATTTCTTTTTTCATTTCTCTTGATAATACGTTATGAAAAACACATTTTCATATACTCACTAGCTATCATGTATCTATTGAGGAAGAGTCACATTTACTTCATACTATTTGTTTGGAAATAATCAATCGTTATTGTTATTGAACTTTGTAAATGCATTATGTGTCTTAGATATTCGTCAATTACATGATAAATTGTGTGCGAATATTTTCTCCCACTCAGTGTCGGGAACGCCGCCAGGGTCCCCGACAGTGCCAAAATGTGAGTTCCCTTCTACCTCCGAAGACGGCAGGGAATGGATGAAGACTCAGGAATCCGATGCAGTTTTAAAAGGCTTTACTTATAACAGGTTCAGGCATACAAGTCAGCAATAGGGAGAAACCCTGTGTTTATGATCCCCAGACATGTGTAAGCCAAGATGGCGGCCACCACGTGTTAAGGCCCTGTAAAAAAGGAGAAAAAGACAGGACTCCCAAGAAGTCCTGCAAGCTCACAAAGAGAGAACCCAAAAAGAGAGAAAGCCCAATGAGAGAGAGAGAGAGAGAGAGAGAGAGAGAGAGAGAGAGAGAGAGAGAGAGAGAGAGAGAGAGCGGACTGGTTTTATACCCCTGCAATTTAGACCTCCCACTATTATGGGAAACAGGAAGGGTCAAATGCCCTTAGGTAATTTCTCCCAGCACCTCACTTAGGCTCTATTATATCCTAATGTTTTGAGCCAAGATCTGCCTGGAAATGCCTTTATAGGGTAGAGAAGTGTGTTTCTGAGATGGCATGTCACTGTACCAAAGACTAATACTAATGCCTGTTAAATATTTCTCAAGCCTTCACAAGTCTTATCTACTTCACGGTAGTTTTGTATTTTAGTTGCCAATGAGTTATCAGGGAGCCATGATTGCTTGATTGGAGGCAAACAGCATTTCTCTCTGGTCTACTTACTTAGAGATCCAACGTGGCCAGGCAAATATGCTGGTAAGATCTAATTAGTCCCATTGTGGTAGCATGAGAGAATATTTACACCAGCCAGTACAGAGTACATGGTCAGATAAACTGCCACATTTAGACTACCCCCTTATCTATGAAGTGATTTACAGGAGGCAATCCAGAGCAGATGCAGAGGCTCTTAGAGGAGTCCTGCAACCATTCAGTAAGAATTTTTTTTTAGTGAAAGTTTATTTAGCCATTAAGGTTTTTTTTTTAATATGATATAGACTTGTTTGCTTATTTTTATCCTTGCTATATTTTCAAATAGAATACACTTATTTAAGATATGTCTGATGCTCATATCCTGGAGAGTTCTACTTATATTTTCTTTAATGCATTTTATACATTCCTGACTAATTTTGCGGTCTTTAGTCCACTTTGAGTTAACTTTTATAAATGCTGTGAAATAGTTTCTTTCTTCTTATCTTTTTGTTTTTGGTTTGTGACTATGCATTTTCCAACATCATTTGTTTATTTTATTATTATTATTATTATTATCATTATTATTTTTGTTTTTTTTGGGTAACTCTTGGCTCCTTGCTCAGGAATTACTCCTGGCAGTGCTCAGGGAGCATATGGGATGCCCTCGTTTGCAGTGTGCAAAGGCAAACACCCTACCCGCTGTGATATTGCTCTGTCCACAATGTCATTTGTTTAGAGATTGTCGGGGACACTGCTGGGGTACCCAACAGTGCAACAGTGCCGGGAAGTGAGTTCCCTTCTACTTCCAAAGCCGGGCGGGAATGGATGAAAACTTAAGGAATCCGATGCAGTTTTAAAAAGGGCTTTACTATAACAGGTTCCGATATACAATCCAAGAGCAGGGGAAAACCTCCGGACTCTGGGTTCCCAGTTAGGCCCCAGCCAAGTGTAGCTCAAAATGGCTGCCACCACGTGTTGAGGCCCAACAGAGAACAGAGAGGACGGAGAAGCAAAATGCCAAGGGTAGCCAAAATGGCAAAAGAGCACTTCTTTTCTTGCAGCTTATTTTATAGCTAGAAATCTGCCCAAACTTCCCAGCCCAGCCCATTCTGGGCTGAGGTATCTAGAGATGAAAACAGGAAAATAGCTCTATAGAAATGTAGCAACTTCAGGAGGGCTTCCGCCTGTTTACAAGAACCCAGAGCTGATTCAAAGCATCCCTAGCAGAGCTGGGTAGAGCTGTAAGCTAAATGTATCTTTCCCTGGCAGGGAGGGACAAATGCCCTCAGGTAATTTCTCCCAGCACCTCACCTAATGTCTTGAGCCAAGATCTGCCTGGAAATGCCTTTATAGGGTAGAGAAGTGGGTTTCTGAGATGGCATGCCTCTGTACCAAAGACTATACTAATGCCAGTTAAATATTTCTCCAAGCCTTCACAAGAGTCTCCTCTATTCAAGGTAGTATTTGCCTTGACTTATCAGGGAGCCATGCTTGATTGCTTGGAGGCAAACAGCATTTCTCTCTGGTCTAATTACTTAGAGATCCAGCGTGGCCAATCAAATATGCTGGTAAGATCTAGCTAATCCCACGATGATTGCCGTAGCATGAGAGAATATTTAGACCAACTAGTACAGAATACATGGTCAGATAAACTGCCACATTTAAACTACCCCCTGTCTATGAAGTGACCTGCAGGAGGCAATCTAGGGCAGATGCAGAGGCTCTTAGGGGTCCTGCAACAAGACATCTTCCTTTATCATTTATATAGTCCTAGTGCCCATCTTAGTAGAGTGTGCTACCTGCACGGCAGAGCCTGGCATGATACCCGTGTCGTATTTTATATGCCAAATACCAGTAACTATTTTAGACCTCGCTCCCATGACCTGATGGAATGATCTGAGGCTCTTTATGTTCCTGGAGCAAGCAGATGCCCTTGGGCTCTACTATCATGAGACAGGACATATGGATATGTTACTGGTGCCCACTCAAGCCAATTGATGATGAACGGGAAGACTGATACAGTGATACAGTGACAGTGCCCATCTTGGGGTTTATGGGAAATATAATAATAAAAATTTATTTTTTTACAGAAGTAGGGATGTCATCTGATTCAGACTCCATGGAAAGCAGTATAGAGGTTCTTCAAATGAAAAGTAAAAGTAGATCGCTCATATAACCCAGGAACTCAAATTCTCGACATCTGATCTACAAATACAAAATCATTAATTAAAAAATACGTATTCACTCTATATTCATTGAAGTAAAGCACATTAGCCACAATATGGAAACATGTTTCTAACAGGATAGAATGGATAAGCATGTTATAGTAATGTACACACAAAGAAATACTAAACATCTTTAAGAAAAGATGAGGCTTGCAGGTTTTTGGAACTAGATAAAACTGAAGGGTATCTATCATGTTAAGCAAAGTATATCAGAGGGAGATAGGCAAAATCAAGATGATTTTAGTCATCTCTGATTAGAGAGAGACAAGGCAAGAAAACAGACAGTTTTAAATAATCCAAGTCTTTTATTGGATCACAAAACTCATTTTACCACTCAGTAGGGCAAATGATGGAGATAATTAATAGGTGAACCACAGGTGATGTGTATCATGGTGGAGGTTTTTAAGTAACTTATGGTACTTGAGTACAATAACTTTGCATGTAAATGACATAAATATTAATACTTTTGTAACCATGCTATCTAGACTACAGTTACAATTTATTGAATAGTTAGATTTTTCTACTCTGAAGCAAATCATATGATCCCTTGAATATGCATTTCTGTCCTCTCCTTTCACTCTTTTTTTTAGCGAGATTTCTTTCAATAAGAAGTATTTGAATCACCAGAAATATAGTACAATTGACAAGGTCTTTTTTTGCACACAGAAAACCAAAGTTTGATCCCTGGCAACATGTATTTGTACCTGGAGGAGGAGTAAACCTCAACAATAACTAGGTAACCAAGCTAGTGCCCAACCAAAATGCCCCCCCACCACGGAAACATTAAAAAATTATAACAGAAATAATTATCAAAAATGTATACTCTCTTTTAAACAAGAATAGTAACAGAGGTCATTTAAAATTTTATTTTATATTAAAAAGAAATAACTTGCTATTCTAATCATGATTGTAAGTTACAATCATCTATATCTCAAACGTTTTTTGTTAGTTTGTTTTTAAGTCACAAATGATGGTCCTCAGAGTTTGATTCTGGCTTGCACTCAGGAAGTAAAATTGTGGGCTTAAGGAATCAGATAGATGCTGGAATATGGAATAGTTGCATGGAAGGCAAGCTATCTCTCCAACCTTGTAATCTTTCTCATTCTTTCTTTTTTCTTCCTTCCTTTCTTCCCTCCTTTCTTCCTTATCTCCTTCCCTCCCTTCCTCCTTCCCTCCCTTCCTCCCCCTCTCTCTCTTTCTTTCTCTTCTTTCTTTCTTTCTTTCTTTCTTTCTTTCTTTCTTTCTTTCTTTCTTTCTTTCTTCTTTCTTTCTTTCTTTCTTTCTTTCTTTCTTTCTTTCTTTCTTTCTTTTCTTTCTTTCTTTCTGTCTGTCTGTCTGTCTTTCTTTCTTTCTTTCTTTCTTCTTTCTTTCTTTCTTTCTTTCTTTCTTTCTTTCTTCTTTCTTTCTTTCTTTCTTTCTTTCTTTCTTTCTTTCTTTCTTTCTTTCTTTCTTTTTTTTCTTTCTTTTCTTTCTTTCTACTCTCTTTCATTCTCTTTCTCTCTCTTTCTTTCTTTCTTTCTTTCTTTCTTTCTTTCTTTCTTTCTTTCTTTCTTTCTTTCTTTCTTTCTTTCTTTCTTTCTTTCTTTCTTTCTTTCTTTCTTTCTTTCTGTCTGTCTGGCTGTCTGTCTGTCTGTCTGGCTGGGTGTCTGGCTTGCTTTCTTGCTTGCTTTCTTGCTTGCTTGCTTTTTGCTTGCTTTTTCATTCTCTTCTTCTTTTACCTTTTGTCTCTGTCCCTGTATTTCTGTCTTCTTAATTTAACTTCTAACAACCTGTTCACACTGTCAAGATGAATCTGACTCATAGCCTCTATATCCAACATTAGAAAATCACTGTCAATTTTCTGACACACAGTTTTACCACATATCTCACAATTGCATGGCAAAATTCAATAATTCTCTGGGATTCTGTAACAGTTTTATCACTATTTGTCGTGCATGCCCAAAGCGAAATCGAGTATTTTTAGTTTTCAATATATTGCTAATCCAAACTTGTAACAAAGCAATAATTTTGTTGCATAGATGCTTCAGTAATACTAAAAAATAGACTATACAAATACCCAGAAATTTCAAGATTATATTATATTTTGAGTGGGTTATGTAGAATATAGTTTTTTTTGGTAGAGATTAATAGGAGAGATTTTAACGTTTCCTCTAAAATACCATTGCATTTTGAAATTAATTTAACCAGAATTATAGTCCCCACTTTGTGGAATGAGATAAGTGTAAAACTACTAAATAAAGAATGTAAATCCATTAAAGAGAGAAATGAAAAATACAATAAGATTATGTATTCTGTAAAGACATAACAAGTTAACATAAAAAATAGACTGACAGTCATAAGAAATAGCTTAAAATATTATTTAAAATAAAAAAAATAGAATTTGGCCATATTTTGACATGGAGTTTATAAAACATCATAAATCAAAAAAGTTAGAATCACGGCCACATGGCTTAAATAATATTATTATAATAGTCATTGACAATGGGAGACATATGTAAAACAGCACTAAAACATATTGGAAATCAAAAAGTAACCACTCAAACAACTCAGATCAAAAAGTAATGACAAATAAAAACATTCATTAGAACTCATCAATGCAAGCAAAATACTTCTTAGAGGAAAGGAAAGTCATAAGTGCATTGTTTAAGAAAATAATAAACATGAAAAACAAAAATAAGTTTTTAAATCCAAAATCTATCATAAGAATGCCTAAATTTACCCAAAGAAGTAGAAGAGAGAATTCAATAAAGACATAAGATAGAATTTAACAAATAAAAGAAAAGTAAACTTATCTTTAAAGCAGAAAATTTTGAAACATTCAAATCAGATAAAAGTTTAATGGAAAAATAGAAAAATTAAACTTACTTGAAGTAGACTGTAAAATCTGTATTGGTACATAACTGTTAGTAATTAATGAACTTTATATATTTAAAGCTCATAATGAATTTCAATAGTTATTTAAATGATAGTAATTCACTCTTTTAAAGTTAAACATTAGTAAAATATATTAAATTTTGTAATTTACATTTTTTACATTATTAACATAAAACTGGTAAAATCATTTTTTTTTGCTAAAGACATTTTAAGTGTCTAAGCATCTTTTTCAAAAAGTTACATTTTCACTTATACAAATAAATAGAAATCTACCTAACAAAACCAAATTTAACTCATTAAATAGTAAATAGCAATAGGGTATATCCAAAATACTGAATATTTAAAAAACAAATGTATATCATTGAAAAAAAGTTATGTTGAAATCAATCAATCAATTTAAAAGTTGCTATTGTCTTGCAAAATAATGCAGTAATAAATATTAGTATCTATATTTTTACTTGTATCACTTCCCTTGTCTTCTTGTTGTTCATTGATTTGCTCTAGCGGGCACCAGTAATATCTCCATATGTCCTGTCACATGATAGTGTAGACCAAGAGCATCTGCTCGCTCCAGGAACAGGAAGAGTCTCAAACCATTTCTTCAGGTCATGGGAACGAGGTCTATAATTGATACAGATTTTTTGACATATCAAATATTTGATATTTGATTTTTTGATTTCTAAATTTTACATGCTAGAAATCATTCATATTTCTAGTCGATAAAAATAAGATGTTTTTATGAAAATAATATTGTCTCAGTTACAATCAATAAAATATTAAACCAAAACAGAATCCATAGCATAGAGCAATCGTTGTAAGTTCCTATTAGATAGTCTTCTAGTATCACCTTGTAAGGTATACAATCAGTTACCTTGTTTTAAAGTCTCATGAAGTTTTTCTTAACAGTAAAGAGTCACTTGCTAATTATTTTATTTATATTACTACATTTAATAATTTATTTCACATTGCATCAATCTGAGGTCATCTCTTCCTGTGTCTGTTTCAGTCTCTGTAAATGCTATCTCCCCTCTCTCTTTCTCTCTTTCCCTCCCTCACTCTCTCTCAAACACATACACACACAAGCTTCTTATTTAGATTTTTTTCAGCTTGCAAGAGTATTTTCACATTAACACTGAAATATTACAAAGATGCTGGGTGAAGATGAGGAGGTTTATCTTCATCAATTATGAAGTGTCTTAATAAAATCATTATTTTCTATGGATTAGATAATCAAGATTATTTGTGGATATCACAAACTTTTATTTAGTGAATAACTGATATTTATAATGATGTGATTTTCACATTTAAAGCAGTTTAATACAGATCTAATGTATTAAATATGGAATGGTTAAATTTCCAGGTAACCTCTGAAAAAGACGGAGAAACAAAGAAGAGATTGTTGAATGCCTTTATGCCTACAAAAAAGAAACAAATCATACTTACCATATAGTGTTGATTTGGGATCTTGACCCCCTATATCCTTCATTAAGTATGCATTAATTAAGAAAAAATTACCATTTAATTTTGCTTTCTATGTTTTCATATTTTGTTCCATTAACACATAGTGTTGAGTAAAATGATGTAGGTTGGACTTATTTTAGAGCTGTTCTTTGACAGGATAGGGTATAGTGGTAATCAATGTAAATTTTCACATTAAGTCTGGTACCCATGAAACCTCTAGCTTCTACAGGATATGGTAAATATTATACAAAGTCAGGGGCCGTAGAGATAGGCCAGCGGGTAGGGCATTTGCCTTGCACGCAGCCGGCCCATGCCGCCCGGGTTCGATCCCCAGCATCCCATATGGTCCCCCAAGCACCGCCAGGAGTTATTCCTGAGTGCAGAGCCAGGAGAAACCCCTGAGCATTTCCGGGTGTGACCCAAAAAAGCAAAAAAAAAAAAAAAAAAAAAAAATTATACAAAGTCAGCTTCTGAAAAAAATTGCATTAATTATCAAATATATTAAAGCAAAGATAGATTATTCTAAGTCTGATTCAAAGGCAAATTTGCTGTAGATATTTCTTGCTTCCACCTTTACATATATATAGATATATGTATACATATACATATGATATGTGTAACTAACACATAACTATTTTTGGTATGCCTGAGTTCAAAAACTAAAATTTCATAATGTTATGAAATAAAAGATAAATACTTATGTTTACTAACAACATATTGTGCTCTAAAACATAAATATATTTTGTATTAATCATTTCAATATTTTGTTGAATAACAGATTTGCTTCATATGCTACATATGCTACAATAGCCTTTTGTTTTTGCATGAGTGAATGGAATGATCAGAAATTCAAAAAATTGTTTTATATAGTAACCCAGAAGCGAATAGTATAACCCAGACTGTAAATCTTCATCTCATGACATATTTAAAAATGTTTTTATTTGTCATTCAGCAAAATAACTTCCACACAGCACTTGCTAAGAATATATTCCAGCTGCTGCAATTTTTTTTCAGTGTGACCCCAAACAAGGAATGTTTCACATGGTTTTAGGTTTCTGAATGGAAGTTTAACACAGCTGTGATATCAAATGAAGTACCACCTGGTCTGATCACCGTAACAATATGTCCTCTGTCCTGCACAGCTAACAGATGGATTGGGTATCAGCCTGATGTCATAATCTGTTAACTTTGTAATATGGAGCACTATCCACCCGTTTTGGATCCATCTCATCTTCCCTGATGGCATGTTGTACCCTAAATGGAAAGATGACACTATTATTACTTGCCACTATCACTAGTCATATGGAATCTTAGTTTGCATTACTTAGGGATAATTATATGGTGCTCTAATTCATTTGGTGAACTGTCACTCCACTACTGAAATACTTATATGGAATTTTAACAAATACTGTGACATTCATCTAGCAGATTACTAGTCTTCAACATTTATTACACTCCTTTTTTGACTCAAGATCTAAGTATCTTCTTTTCTAAATGAGGGCTGCTGACTTTCTCTTTGAAGCATTAAATTGTACTAAATAACTACGATGAGATTTTTGTACTTGAACCTAGGTTCTTTGACATGTAATAATATAAAAGTTATAAGTAACACATATGTCTGTAACATCCATAAACAACATGTAAAAGAACTATATGGTTACCAATAATAAATACACATATATGTTATAAATACACACATGCATATGTATATATGCATATGCATATATGTGTAAAGTATATATGTATGAATTTTCATTTATATTCATTTAGTGAATAGTCACTCCACAATTGAAATACATGTATATAATTTTAACAAACTCTTTGATAAAATTTGTGTGTGTATGTGTGCGTATAATTCACCTCTTCATTTATAACAATTAGAAAAAAAAACCTCATCATATGAATCAGGCAACTAAGTTGTTCAAGTATGAAATTTCAAAGAACATCTTCATGAATATATCAAGAATTTTCTGATTATGATTTCTTCTAGTGTAGGGGAACACTGGGTTTCCCAACAAATTCTGGGAGCAGAGTCAGGGATCCCCTTCTGCACCGGGGATTGGCATCTTGTGAATGGAGAAAGACATGAGTCCAGCAAAGTTTCAAAAAGGCTTTACCCTCACAGGTTCTGGTATACCTCCAGTAACAGGAAAATCCCAGACTTTAAGATCCTAAGTGGGCCCTATGCACGTGTAGGTTTAGAATCCTAGGCCAAGATGGCCGCTACCATGTGTTAAGGCCCAACAGGGAAGACAACGGAGAGGAGGAGAGCAGAGGGAGAAGTGGAAATGGCAAAAGGCCAAAGCACCAAAAAGGGTATAGCTTTTAAAACTTTTCAATTCAGACTGCCCGCACCAAAAGGAAGCACTTAGGATCAATTCCCTCAGGTAACTTCTCCCAGGATCTCACCTAGTTCCATTGAAATGTTAATGTTGCCCAGCCAAGGTCTGCCTTGGAAGTGCCCCCTGAAGGGTAGAGTGGGGAGATGGGCACATATCCATTCCAATGGATATTCTACAGCCAGTTATTTATTTCTCCAAGCCTTCACAATATTCTCATCTTTACTTCATAGTTGTTTTGTATATTAGCTTTTAGATTTATTAGAGAGCTATGCTTCCTTGCTTGGAAGCAAACAGCATTTCTCTATATCTGGTTATTTAAAGATCCAAGGTGGCCAGGTATATATATTGGTAAGATCCATCTAGTCCCATGATGATTGTGTCAGCATGAGAGAAAATATTTATACCAGCTAACATAGAACACATGGTAAGATATACTGTCATGTATCAAGCTCTCCTCCTGCTCATGTACAAAGTGGTCTGCAGGTAGCAACTCCAGGCAAGATTCAGAGGCCCTGGGCCACACTCCTGTAGGTTATATTTAGAGTCTTAATATACTTAAATGTTTCTATATAAGATGATATATGGAAAACATATAGATTTCCATTATGAATGCAAGAGTGAGATATAATTCATCTTTTATCATTATTTAGTCCTATTCATTTATTTTTTGTGTGTGCTCTGTCATTTTTTAATTTTCTTTAGTTGAGATAATACTGCTTTTATGAGTTCAAATGTTCATATTTTAGGGTTTCAATGTGACCACAATAATAACAAGTTTTCCTTTTCTAGTACTGTCCATAGAATGCTTTCCATTCTTAATATTTACAGTACTAGAATTTCTTCTATAAAATAGTACTTCTGTATAATTTTAAAGGATGATACTTTTATTTAACTTTTGTGCCTTATATCACTTCACTTTGTTTTGGAGGTTGAATGTGTAGGGAAGAGTGAGAAATAACTTCAAGGATTCCACAATCTTGTGAAGAGAATGTGATAAATAAACTTTTATGTAAACTGGTTAGTGGGTACCAATGACAGCACAAAGAAGCACAGTAGAAGGTACTTTTCTGTTCACCAAGATGCTTTGAGGTATGCAGTTTTGACTAAGACTTTGCAGCAAAGATAGGAATCTGGAAATTTAATGTTTTTCATCTTCATTTTCCTCAGAATTGTGCTAATTTTAGAATGTTTTATGGTTGGATAATTTTTTAGAGGTTTAAATAAAGCTACAGGAATTTTGATTGGGATCAAGTTTCATTTATAAAATTCTTTTGGGTAATACATCCATTGTAATGATGTTGATTCCACCAGTCAATGAACACCAGTCAATGTTTCATTTCCTTGAAGATACTACTCTGAAATTGTTTAGCTGAGCCAAAGCCCAGGGATCATTAATTTTCATTTTATAATATCCTTGGAAATTGTAAGGAATTCTATTTTTATATTTGGACCACACCCAACAATACTCTGGGGTTAGTCCTGTCTGTTCTTACAGATCACTCCTGATGAGGTTTGGGGGCTATCTGAGGTTTTCAGGATAAAACTGAGTCAGTTGTCTGCAAATCAGCACCAAGCAGCACCATACTTATTATATGTATTCTCTGACCCAAAATAATTTATTTCTTAAAATGAAATGGGGTGGCTACAGGGCAGAACTAAATTTCAGAATTTTTTAATTATATGATATATATATAATTCATAAATCATATACAATATAATTTATATAGTATAAATTATCCAAAAATATATAAATTATATATAATATAAATAGCACATAAATTATATGGTATATGGCTTATAAATGCAGAAGACTATGTGTTATGTGACTAGTTTGAATTACCCAACTGTGCACTAAAAACCTTTTCAAAGGGACAGATAAGATTGTAGTCACTTATATTCTAAAAAACTGCATGTTATGAGAAGGGGAAAAATAATTTCACAATATCTACCCAGATACAGAGAGTCAGTGGTAGAAATCAAATTCTGCATACTGCTGATTAATCATAATATAGCAACAATAATCATAGAAACTAGATAGAACGATTTTAAACGTGTGTACAACATTGAAGATAAGTGAAAAGACAAAGTGAAAAATGTGTTGTTATAATGTACCATTTAGTTCATTTGGCATGAATTATTTAAATATATTTGAATTTTACATAGAAAAATATATAAAAATGATCATTGCTAAGAAAGAAGGGGATAATGAAATCCACATTTGGCAAGTGAGATGAAGGTGGATGAAGATTTCCAGTGAAACTATTAGAGTTTTCTCTTAAAAATGAATATATTAAATCCTTGTAAATATCTGCATATATCATATTTGCTTATAATTTTTTTCTTATGTTTACAGTTTTATGTGACATTTGCTTTTTCTGACTCTAAAGGGAGGAATACAAATATTTTATCAATTTTATAAAAATCTAAAAAATATTTTAGTATTTTTCTCAGCAAGCTTGGGAACACATACAATAGATTCATCAGCTTCATTTTTACTAAAGTCGATTATATTAAAGTATTTTCTTTTTCTTTATTTTCAGACATGAATGAAAATATTCCTCTCAGTTTATTGTCTCTTCTCTGTAATTTGTGCATATTTTATATTATGAAAATATTAAATATCAGTCACACAAGAAAGAATTATTTATTTGCTAAAGGGATTTGTTATTTACTTAAGACTTTCATTTTAACAGTCCTCATTATGTTATTAACTGTGGAATAAGACCTTTCAAAATGAATTTTGTCTCATATAAAGAACAAATATTTTAAATTAACTTTTTTTTCAAGATTTAACACTTAATACTACTTTAACAGAATAATAATATCTTAATTCTCTAGAGTACATCTGGAAAATTTAACTTTACAAATGAACTCAACCTTTGATACTGAGATATAACATAGTTATGTCTCATAATTTTATCATGTTAAAATATTATGTAAAATGCCATAGGAAACCAATAAAGAAAATCAAAATTGTGATCAACATATATTTTAGCTTTGGTATCACTTATTGATATAGAAATTAATGTTCCTCATATCAGTAGATTTAGAGCCAGGCCAGTAGGGCATAGTTCACAGAGTGAGATACTTAGAGCAGAGAAAATTTTGGTGGTTTGCAGGTGGCAGCGGAGTCCAAGGACCGTATTTGTAGAGGAGTTCAAATTTGCCCAGTTCATTTGGAACCACTGCTGCTAATCTATACCAACTCCTTTAATATAAAATTCCCAGCAGCTCAACTTGACCCTTTTTTGCTTCAGTCATTGGATTTGGGCTGCCGGTCTGCCAGTATCTACAGTTGTACATATCCTGTTTATATCAACTGTTTATATCGGTTGTTTATATCCTGTTATACCCTGTTTACATCATCTTTAATAAGCAGATGCCTACCTTTATGTGGGGTTTTGAAGAGGGTACTATATTTTTACTCTGTTAGGTGCTACATATGGCAACAGCCTCTGCCTGAGTGCTGGGACTTCTAAGGCAAACCCCATTCTTCTTCCCTGGGCACTGGACTTTCTTCTCACCTGAACTTTGTGGAGGCAGATATCTAAAAGGCTGTGGGTAAACGTGCAACTCACCAGCCTCACTGTGTTCAGTGCCGCAGGATGTAAATGTCTCAGATGTAAATCTCTCACTCAGAAGCTGAAACCTATTTTTGAAATGCAAATTTTCAGGGATACTGCTCTTAGCTTTATTATCTGTTTAGCCTTCCTTACCCTAAAGGGGCAAGGGTCTAATTTTGTTGAGCATGTTTAACAATTTGCAACTCTACTGTGTTTTAGATATGCTTCATGAAATGTGTAGCATTACGAATCAAGATGACCTAACCAAATCTGGATTTGTTAACTTCAGCCAGGTGAAACTGAAGTGTTCCTCTCCTTTCTGCCACAGTAGTATTGAATATAATCTGCCTTACAGTTTTTACCAAATGTGAAACTTTCTTTCACTTTAGTATGATCAGATCAGGACTTTTCAAACATTGATGTGTTTAAGAATCATGTGAAAGCTGTATAAATTGACTGCAGATCATCACTCCTAGAAATATCACTTACTAAGTCAGGGATAAGCTCCAAATTTCTTTATTTAAAATAATCTTCTAGGTCATTTGATATTCAAGTCCATACTTTGAATAGCCCTTGTTTGGAATGGTCATTACTTATAAGTTTTTGATAAGAAAAAGGAGAGGGAAGCAAATACACAGCAAAGGATGAACATGCATATGTCGTTTCTGACATAGATTTGTTTCTCCTCCTTTCACTATCTTTGAACTGTATCTTCATTAAATATTTGATTTTTGTCTGGTGTCCTATGATCGGAAAGAGGTATCATGGGAGAATCGAGAATCAAGGCAAACATTCCTTTGTAGCTAAAATGACTTTGCTGATTAAAAATGTATATAGGGGAACAAACTCTTCACCAATACACAATTAACTGTAGGTTAGAAGAGTCAGTAAGATGAATACTATTTATTCATTTTGTAAAAATAATAGGATAAAGTAAGGTAAGTACAGTAAAACGGCAATATTGAAGACACTAATGGGAGAAAGTAAAGAAATAGAAAGAAATTCAATAATTTGCAAATTGAGAGAAGAGTAACATGTTCAGAGGGAATATAAAATGAATCACAACTTGGGTGCTGTGATGATAATATAGAATACAAGCAATACCAGATGAAAGTAGGAGGTAACAGATTTTTCTGCTGTAACCATTTCATAGACACACATCTCACTTTAAAATCCTTAAGTTCTTAGTTAATTTACCAGAATTTATGGTAGGAAGGCTTTTAAATATAAATAACCAAAATTTCTATTTAAAAATTGAAATTAGTAGACCCTGCTATTAAGTGCTGCATTCTGAAAAATTTTCACATAATTCATATGTCCTCTCTGATTTTAGAGGCAATGCACTAAATGATTCTTAAAGATTTTTACAGTATTTGTGTACTATTAGATATAATTGATATGAAGTAATTGTGGTTATTATTTACATATAGACAAAATAGTTTTTGGTGGGGGATGGTATTCCTTGGTTCTCTGGACTTCCTCATAGCTGGGATCAGAAGTCTAGTCAAACCTGGAAATGGAGACCAAAGGGGTTATTTGAACAGATAAGATGCTTACCTTATGTCAACCTCAGTTCAATCCCTGGAACCACTATGTCCCTGAGCAGAGCCAGATTAAGCCCTGAGCAGTGAGTGGTGTGTGTTTCTTACCTCCTAAAAAGTAATAAGTTTTTTTTTGAAAAGTATATAGAGAGTATACTTTATACATACATATATAGTATATTTTACCAGTACCAATTATATACCTCATTTCCCTGACCTGAAGGTTGAGGCTCTTCATATTCCTGGAGTGAGCAGATGCCCTTGGGCTACACTAGCATGTGACAGGACATATGGAGATGTTACTCGGGCCCGATCGAGCAAATCAGTGAACAACAGGAAGACAAGTGAGAAAGTGAAGTGATATAGTATGTTTAGCACATATATTTAGTATATATTTTAGCATGTATACTCTAGTATATCAGCTCATATGTAGTATATATATATATAGTTTGTATGCAATACATATGATACTAGATATATTAAATTTTGAGTTTCATGCATTTCTAGCATGACTTTTGAGGTTATTCATAAATCAATAGACTAATCCTCTAAAAATTACTATCATTAACAAATTCATAAAATATCCTGTGACAATATAGTCATTTGTTTTGCTTATATACTACATTGTATGAAATGAAAACAAGCTCCTTTTGCATATTGCATATTGCTGTCACCAATATAAGTCTTAGTGCAGATAGCAACATACAGTAAAGTGTTTAGGAAATTAATAGGAAAAATGGCATGTGAATTGAAATAAGGAGTGAACAAGTAATGACTGGTATCATAGAACTGTGTGTTATTTACAGAGTAAATGAAGGAGAGTAGGCAGAGATGTTGAATGCAAAAATCAGTACTGACTACATAGTGTGACAAATTAAACAAAGCTATGGGGGGAAATTTTCAGTCATCATCAGTCAAAACAGGAAGTAAATCCATCCTTGAAAAGCATTTATCTTGGTAACCATAGGAGCAGGCCATATGACATATATCCTTGTAACAAATTATGTGATAATCTTTAAAGAATTATGACTGCAATATTTTATTAATTACTCTGTTTATAGTGGTAAGTCTGCAAAGTAAATTTTTATCACCCACAGTCCATTAACAATCATTCTCAGCACATGAGTTTATCTGTCCAACCCATCATATAATTCAGTATTCTGGAACTGTCCTTCATGTAGACAGAAAGTTTTCTTTAAGAATCTATTAAAATTATTAGGGAAATAGTCTTTTATTTTCATTAGAATTGTTAGCTATATTAATTCTTTAAGTCAAAAGATGATTTTGAATATACTCCTCTATTTATGCTTGGAGTGAAAATGACAGTGAATGAAGCCAAAACAGAAAAAAGGAAGAAAAAGGTTAAAGATAGATTAAAATGAAATTCACCAGACTTGTTTGATTCCTTTGTACTATTCATTTACTTGAAATTATAAACATTACTCAGTTTTGGAATGAAATTGAATAGGTTTTCTGTTCACTTAAGAGAAAAGCTCTGTATAACTCAGTATTTTTCAATGAGTTTCATAATTAAACCTTTAGAAAAAATGAAACATATTGTCATCCCATTTTTAGATGAATCCAGAAAAATGGAAGGATTTCTTAAGGTTGTCTAAAGTACTAATATACTAAATCATGATTAAAATCTGATTTTTATCACTGAAACTCTGCTTTAAACTATCATTCATATAAACTTTAATTTTTATTTAGTTTTTATTTGTGTGTTTGTTTTCCTATTTTAACCAAATTAAGGGTAATATCTATATATTGTATATGCCGATTATATAGACATATAAAGATTTCAGAGCATAAATTCATAATAATTCCTAAATGTATTTCTCTATATGTTATATCACATTACTCATATTCTCCTCAAAATTATTCAGGATTCATAGTGCTATTAGATCTTTTTTAATTAATATTTTATTATACCACCGTGAGATATACAATTACAAATTTTTTCATGTTTGGGGTTTCTGTCACACAGTGTTCCAGCACCCATCCCTCCACCAGTGCCCACTTCCCACCACCAATGTCCCCGATTCCCTCCGCCCTCCCATAACCTGCATCTATGGCAGGTTCCGTGATCCATTTTCTCTTTTCTCCTCTCTCTCTCTCTCTCTCTCTCTCTCTCTCTCTCTCTCTCTCTCTCTCTCTCTCTCTCTCTCTCTCTCTCTGTCTTTCTCTCTTCCATCTCTTACATATTGTGGATTGTGATATATATCACGATCACAATCTTCCCGTTGATCATCTATTTGCTAGAGCGGGCACCAGTAATATCTCCATATGTCCCGTCTCATGCCAGTAGAGCCAGGAGCGCCGGCTTGCTACAGGAACATAAAGAGCCTCAAACCATTATATTAGGTCATGGAAATGACCTAATATAATTGTTACTGGAATTTGGCATATCAAATACAACATGAGACGCTTGCCAGGCTTGCCGAGCGGGAGGCAAACTCATTTAAACACCTCCAAATAAAGCATTTATTGATGAGCCGCGCCGCTGCGGGCTGGGCTGTGATGGGCTGGTCTTCTGGGTGGGTGGTAAATGGCTGCGCCTGAGGAGTGAGGGGTGGGGTGGTCTGGCTTGTTGTGAGGCTCTGCCGAGGTGGTGGGCCAGGGCTAGAACCCGCCATGCCTCCCGACTGCCTCATGAATGACTGTGCACAGGGAGAGCAAGGAACAGCTCTGCCCCATGTCGGAGAGTCTCTGAGTCTAAGTAATATATATACTTAGATGTTATCATATGTATCTTTTACCCTGTATTTAATGCTCATTTTTAGGTTGTTATTAGCCCTTTCGACAATTATTAGTACATTGTTCCCTTCTCTATCTTACCTAACCACTGATTCCCATACGCTTGTGGTAATTTCCTACTTTGACAAGACCTGCTGATCCATGTTTTGCCTGACCTTGGATTTTGGTTTAATATGTATGTGTGTATATGTACATATACACAGGTACACCAGGCAGAGTAGAAACCAGCTTTCCCCGTTGAACCCCCTGCATTTGATAGACCATGAGAGCAACTTCCGACCTGAGTCCACCATCCCGATGGAGCCTCGGAGGAGCCCAGAGAAACCCCCACACCTTGCTGGCAGCGATCTTCACAATCCACACTCTGCAGCTGGTAAGATCTCCCCCAGCATATTAATCCAGTCTCCAGCCCACAGATTAATCCAGTCTCCAGCCTGGCTTGTCAGAAACCCAACCTACAAGGACCCACCCTGCAGAGACCAGCCCTTCAGAGGAGAGTATTTCAAGCCCAGGAATGCTTGAGCCTAAGAAACAGGTACACCCGGCAGAGTAGAAACCAGCTTTCCCCGTTGCGCGGCTGCTACCTCCAAATTACCATAAATATTCTACCCACCCCTCTGAGAGAGCCCCACAAAGTAATGAGAATATAGCGCCTGCATGGCAGAGACTGGCAAGCTGTCCGATGCGTGTTTGATATGCCAAATCCAGTAACAAAAACGTTTATTTTCCTGACCCGAAAGAGTCCTTAATACGGCAGCAGTAAGAAAGGCGAACAATCCGGTGGCGCCCAGTGCTGGATGGTGTTGGAGGCACCGGCGGCGGTGGTCGTGGTGGCGGCGTTGAGGGCGGCAGCGGGCGAGGGTGCTGTATGGCGCGCAGGGTGGTAGAAAATGGCGGATTTCGAGGAGTTGAGGAATATGGTTTCTAGTTTTAGAGTTTCCGAACTACAAGTGTTGCTAGGCTTTGCTGGACGGAATAAAAGTGGACGCAAGCATGACCTCCTGATGAGGGCGTTGCATTTACTGAAGAGCGGCTGCAGCCCTGCGGTTCAGATTAAGATCCGGGAATTATACAGACGCTGCTACCCACGGACTCTTGAAGGACTCTCTGATTTGTCCACGATCAAATCCTCAGTGTTCAGTTTGGATGGTGGCTCCTCACCTGTGGAGTCTGACGTGGCCGTGGCCGGAATCCACCCGTTGCCTTCCACTTCTGTTGCACCTCACTCCCGCGTCGCCTCCTGTTGGTTCTCTGCTGCTTCAGGATACCAAGCCCGTATTTGACATGCAGCACCCGCCCCCCAATTCCTCCTGTCCACCCTGATGTGCAGTTAAAAAACTTACCTTTTTATGATGTCCTTGATGTTCTCATCAAGCCTATAAGTTTAGGTGACCAGATGATCCAGACAGGGCCTCAAGTTCTGGCATGTACCCTGATGAATCCACTGAAGGTTGTGCCCAGTGTTGCAGTTCAAAGCAGTATTCAGCGATTTCAAGAGAAAATTTTTTATTTTCGCTCTGACACCTCAGCAAGTTAGAGAAATATGCATATCCAGGGATTTTTTGCCAGGTGGTAGGAGAGATTATACAGTACAAGTTCAACTGAGACTTTGCCTGGCAGAGACGAAGTTGCCCGCAGGGAGGATAATTATCCTACTAGTTTGTGTATAAAAGTCAATGGGAAGCTGTTTCCTTTGCCCGGCTATGCACCACCCCCCCCCAAAAATGGGATTGAGCAGAAGCGCCCCGGACGCCCTTTGAATATCACATCTTTAGTTAGGTTATCTTCAGCTGTGCCAAACCAGATTTCCATTTCTTGGGCATTAGAAATTGGAAAGAACTATTCCATGTCTGTATATCTTGTACGGCAGCTCACATCAGTCATGTTATTACAGAGATTAAAAATGAAGGGTATTAGAAACCCGGATCATTCGAGAGCACTAATTAAAGAAAAGCTTACTGCAGACCCTGATAGTGAAATCGCTACAACTAGCCTTCGTGTCCCTGATGTGCCCTTTGGGAAAATGAGGTTGACAATCCCTTGCCGTGCAGTGACTTGTACACATCTGCAGTGTTTCGATGCTGTCCTTTATCTACAAATGAATGAGAAGAAGCCGACTTGGATTTGTCCTGTGTGTGACAAAAAAGCTGCCTACGAAAGTCTAATATTGGATGGACTTTTTATGGAAATTCTCAATGACTGTTGTGATGTGGATGAGATCAAATTTCAAGAAGATGGTTCTTGGTGTCCAATGAGACCGAAGAAAGAAGCTATGAAAGTGCCCAGCTAGCCATGTACAAAAATAGAAAGCTTGAGTGTCCTCAGTAAGCCTTGTTCCGTGACTACTACAGCCAGTGAGTCAAGTAAGAAGAAAGTGGATGTTATTGATCTCACAATCGAAAGTTCTTCTGATGAAGAGGAGGACCCTCCTGCCAAAAGGAAATGCATCTTTATGTCAGAAACACAAAGCAGCCCGACCAAAGGGGTTCTCATGTATCAGCCCTCTTCTGTGAGGGTGCCCAGTGTGACCGCGGCTTGATCCTGCTGCTGTCCCGCCTTCGTTAGCAGACTACTCAGTACCATTCCACCACGCGCCCATATCAAGCATGTCATCAGATTTGCCAGGTTTGGATTTTCTTTCCCTTATTCCAGTTGATCCTCAGTCTAAAGACCAAATTTAGGATGTCTCTACTGGACCTCATTTTACTCAAGTTACTGGAGTTATTTCTCCCAAAGTATTTGTGATGGTAGGATTAAGGGCCAGGGGAGTGTCTGAGGCTGAAGCACTTTGCTTCATATTATGAGCTGTGGCACAGCAGAAAGCAAAACGAAACAAGAGCATTCAGGTTTGAATTTGGAAGTCAGCAACTAAAACGGGAAGGAAGAGAATGCAAAATGCAGACTTGGAGATGGGTGTGGCTAGCAAGCATCTCATGCCAGCATAGTTACTCTGACAGTGTCCTGTCCTGAATATCCTGCGATGGTTTAGCCCCGTAGTCTATCAGCACAGAGCTGTCCTTACACAGGTCCTGGCGTGTGTGTGCTCAGAGGACGATCATCCAGCTCATCGGTGTTGATGTTGGTCCTTGGAATTCCTAATCTTCTCTTCCTACACTTGGAGAGAATCACTGCATTTCATATTGTTTCATATTGGTATTTTTGCTCAATGCCATTAAAGGAAAATACGTTCTGCCCAGCCTTTGACGTATGATTTAAACCTGGTGCAAAGAGTATTGGAAGCAAATTCCTCATTGAGAGACCATTGTTGGCTAATTAGTAACTTCCGTTTCTGTTGACATATTTGTCCTTGCCGTGTGTGATGTTGGGTCAGAAAATCAATTCAACAAGTTTTGAAAGGAGCAAGAAAATGCAGCACTCACTAAATAAGATATTGTGCCACCTTCCAGCCAGGGGAGGTGATACTTTGAGAAGCTTGAAGTCCCACTGGCACTTATGTGGCTGGTACTTGAGCCTAGCTAGCAAGTTCTAGTCTCTGTTTTAAAAAAAATAAAACCAGTGTGGCCTCTCCCTCACCCACATCATTGTTTGTTTCAAGCAGTACTGTCCTCCTATGTTTTTGGATAGTCTCACCTCACCCTTAACAGCGAGCAGTTCGTCCGTCACCACCACCAGCCCCCCAGGAAAGCAGTACTCATGTTAGCTCCTCTGGCAGCAGGAGTGAGGCGGGGGTCATCACCAGCAGCGGGACTAACATTCCTGACATCATCTCATTGGACTGACGGACGCGCCGGAGTCTCGGAACCGCTCAGCCTAGCTGCTTGCTCTTGGATTGCTGGCCCGTTCATGGGCGTGATTTCTTTTGCTGTTGTTGTTGTTGTCATCGTTGTTGATACAGTTACTTTAATATTTATTGAAATGTCAAGCGGATTCTTTGCTTTCTGAGCGATCCACCTGGAAGATTGCAGCGAGCACCACAAACTGCACCGGAATGTTCCTTCACTCTGTACTCTGAGCGTCAGATCATTCACCTTGAAACTGCGTCTTCAGGAGAATTTCTTGAGTTCTTCCATTTTCACATTGCTGGATGGATTCTACAAGAAAGTTTTAAAACTTTTTGTTGAAATAAGTAGCAATAAAGTTATGTAAATACTTAAGTGGACTTTCCCCCCCCCCCTAATTAACAGATGTAATCAGTGATTCTAAAATGACAGCAGCTTCTGTTTTAACTTGATGTGAAGAAGAAATACATGGGAAGAAGTTGCTTTTCCTGAGTGAGTCCTTCCTCATTACTCCAGTTCTGTCTCACTGGAGTAATGTTGTCTTGATTAGGGCCTGGAAATCTCCCACTTTTCTCCTTGTTCCCATCAAAGAAAAAATGGCCTTTGTGGAAAGCATTTCCTCCCTGGGTAGTCATTCATGCTCTTGACATTGTTTGCTAATGTGAAGGTCTGGTTTCTGGCTGCTCTCTGGGACATGGAAGAACGAGCTGCCAATTCTGCCCTAAGTTGTTCTGGCAACTGTACATTCTCATTTCTAGAGATTCTGTGAATTAGGGGCTCGCCTTTACAAAAAACTTTTTTTTCTGAATGATTTGGAATGGTGTGGCTAGAATTAGAATTTCTTTCCACACTGTCCAGGAATATTTTGAACTTGGGAACCATGGGCGAACAGATACTTAGAGTTGGAAATACCGAAGTTAAGTTTCTTCCTAAGAGGAGGTTTTTGCTTATGCATCTTGTAGATTAATATATAAATATTTGTTAAAACTCCACAAATTTTTGCAGCACTGGCAATGTCACAGATCTGTTCATATTACTCACCAGTGTGGTTTCCGTCTCTGAGCAGTGGTTTTCATATTTAAAGAAAATACTACATAGCAGAAAAGGGTAGGGGCCATCTTCAAGCTTCCCTTTGGATCACAGCGGGAACCTCCACAGAAGGCAAAACATGGAGACTCGTTTGATTTCACATACGGGAGCATGGACGCCCCACATGGTCAGTCCCCTAGGAAACTTGAGTCGTGACCGTTAGCAAACATTTTCATCCAAATTTTACCTTTTATTTCTCCTTTGACTTCCAGGATACTTTTTAAGTTGTCCAAGTGTTTGGACTGGCCCGCCATTGAGCCCTTATCCCTACGTTGGGTCTGATTTTTAAAGAAATGACACCATCTTAACACTGCTACAATGAATTGCTTTCTCTGGCAGATGGCCCCCAGTAGGAGGCCACCTTTACACATGTGCCCAGGACTCACTGCTTTGGCTTTGAGACACTGTCAGGAGCCAACTTGACCTTCTTTTACCCTTCCTAAAGTTTCCCAGGCTTCTGTGCCCCTTTTGTTCTGCTGTGTCCCGGTGGTCTTTTGTACCACTTGTCCTTTGTCTCAGTCTCGGCCCCCTTTGAGAGCTGTTTATCCCACACACTCCCAGTGAGGCAGTTTACCCTCGATTGCTAGTTTCACATTCTTAGGTGTCCAGTGCAAGCTGTGTTCACAGAGCTTTGGCTCAGAGTTTGTTCCTTGGAAAACTTCTATGTTGCTGCTCTGAAAACACAGGTGTGATTTCTGTTAGCACTGTGGTTGGCTAGGGGAGGGGGGGGAAAGCCCTGATTAGTGCGGTATAATTTGTTAATAAAGAAATGATGTATATTTGTTAAAAAAAAGAAAGGCGAACAAGCAGTGCCTGATAAAATTTCACTGTCCTCCTAGGCTGCCAAAACGAAGGACTAAAATGACTGTCTGTACTTTCAATGCACGTACGCTGGCATTGGAAGCATATATTGAGGATCTGATGCTGCAAGCGCAAAAGATCAAGTACGACATCATTGGTCTGACTGAGACGAGGAGGCGCCATTCACATCATGCTGTATTTGACACCGGAGAAGAATTGTTCCTTGGAACATGAGACGAAAAGAGGCATTGGTGGTGTTGGTGTCCTTGTCAACACGAACATGGCTGTCAACATTGATTCATTTGAATACCTAACAAACCGAATAGGACGATTACACTTGAGGAGATGTGGCCCACTGCCAGCAATTTCTATCTTCATTGTCTATGCACCAACATCCACATACAAAGAAGATGAAATTGAGAAATTCTACATGGAATTGGAGAAGTTCTATAAAAAAAGATCACACCTTCTACAAGATCATAGTCGGTGATTTTAATGCCAAGATAGGACCGAGAAGATCGGGCTGAAGAACTCCACATCTGGACCCATGGCCTAGAATGGAACGAACAGGGTGAGAGACTATCTGAGTTCATCATGTCCACCAAGACTATTCATGGGAACTCACAGTTTTACAAGGCTGAAGCGAAACGTTGGACATGGGAATCTCCTGGCGGACAGTTCCACAATGAAATTAACCACATCATCTTCAATCGATGGTTTTGTCTGACCGATGTTGCTGTCGTCCCAAAATTCCAAACAGGATCGGACCACCGCCTCTTTAGTGCAAAATTCTACTTCCCGCAACGGGAGAAAAAGCTGCAAAGTTTAAAAAAGAGAACTCCCAGAATGACCACCAACTGGGAACTCTTTGGCACCATTGCAGCAACATGGGAAGATACCATCATTGACGACATTGATGAAGAATACAACCGACTGGTTCAGCACCTCCTTGATTGTGTGAAGAATGCAGAGAGAGAGAAAGACAAAAAAGGACGCTTGTCTTCAGAACTCTTGAGCTCATTCGCCAACGTGGCAAGATGAGAGCCACAGGAGACCAAAAGCTAAAGTCCAAGCTTGCTAAACAGTGCAGAGAAGAGATAAAAAAAAGACCTCAAAGACAGACAGAAGAGCAGAAATTCTGGAAGATTCAGCAGAGGCCGGGAAAAGCATTCGTATGGCCCACCTGTCCTTCGCCAACTATAAGACCAAGATGACTGCCCTGCGACGCCTTGATGGATCTATCACATCTTCCAGAAAGGCAATGGAGAAGATTATCCAGGACTTCTACTCAAATCTCTTTGATAGCCACATCCACCTGCCCACATACCAAATTCCAAGGATGGATATGTCATTCCCAATGTTCTCCCTTCTGAAATCCGACATGCCATCTCGTCGGTAAAGAAGGGAACAGCACCGGGCCCAGACAAAGTCAGACCTGAACACCTGAAGAATCTGCCGTCGGTACTCATCAATGCACTAGCTCGGCTCTTCACACGCTGCCTGTCCGAATGCAAGGTGCCCTCCCAATGGAAAACCAGCAGGACAGTTCTACTGTTCAAGAAGGGAGACATTCACGACATTGGCAACTATCGCCCCATCTGCCTGTTGTCTGTCATTTACAAGCTGTTTACACGAGTCATCCTGAACAGAATTAGCAGAACACTAGATGAAGGACAACCATGCGAGAAAGCAGGTTTCCGGAAAGGATTCAGCACAATCGACCATATCCACACAGTAACCAAGTTCATTGAGGTTTGTAGGTAGTACAAGATGCCGCTCTGTCTCACATTCATTGATTTACAGAAAGCCTTTGATTCTGTGGAGACTGAAGCAGTCATTGAAGCGCTTAGTCAAACAGGGCGTTCAACCCAATACATCAAGATCTTTCGTGAGCTGTATTACGGATTCACATCAGGATCTCACCATTCTACAAAGAAGTGATCATTGATGTCAAAAGAGGGGTTCGACAGAGTGATACCATTTCACCAAAACTCTTCAGTGCCACCCTCGACAACATCATGAGACAATTAGATGGGAAGAAATGGGAGTGAAGATAGATGGTCAGAAACTACACCACCTCCACTTCGCTGATGACATTGTTCTAATAACACCAAACATTAGCCAAGCGGCACAAATGCTGGCTGATTTTGACCGAGAATGTGGAAGATAGGTCTACAGCTGAATCTGAAGAAAACTATGTTCATGAGAAATGAACTAGTTCCTGAGGCCCCATTCACTCTGAATGGAACAAACATCTCTGAATGCAGCAGCTATGTGTACCTAGGTCGAGAAGTCAACATGATGAATGACCTAAAACCTGAGCTGCACAGGAGGAAGAGAGTGACATGGAATGCCTTCAAAGGCATCGAAGAAAAAGCTAAAGGACAAAGAACCTCCGGTTCCGGGCACATCTCTTTGACTCCACCGTTCTCCCTGCATTTACATACGCTTCAGAGATCTGGGCCCTACAAAAGCAGGATGAGAATGCTATTCGGGTCTCCCAGAGAGGAATCAAAAGAGCTATGCTTGGAATATCACGCCTCACTCAAGTGAGTGAAGGAATCCGGAGTTCTAACCTCCGTCGCTATTCCAGATTCAGGGATGCTGTCTCGTTTGCTAAGGCTTCAAAAATCAGATGGGCTGGACATGTAATGCGATTTGGAGACAACAGCTGGACTAGAGCCGTTATAGACTGGATCCCACGTATGTCAAAAGTTCACCTGGCCATCCACCTACAAGATGGTCAGACTTTCTTGTTAAGACCCTGAAGGAACGGTTTGAGGCTCTTCATATTCCTGAATCAACCAGATGCCATTGGGCTACATTGGCACGTGATAGGGTCCAATGGAAATGTTACTGGTGCCCGCTCGAGCAAATCAATGAATAACGGGATTCAAGTGAAGTGATCAAGTGTGTATATGTATGTATATATATAAAATCTATGTATATATGTATATACATATCATGTATGTACATGCATATATATGTCATGCAAATAAATGCATTCATTCTATATGTCTCTCTCCTGGCTAATTTCACTCAATATGACCCTCTCCATGTCCATCCACTTATAGGCAAATTTCATAACTTCATTTATCCTAACAGCTGCATAGTATTCCATTGTGTCGATGCACCAAAGTTTCTTTATCTAGTCTTCCATTCTCAGGAATACTGGTTGTTTCCAGATTCTGGCTATTGTGAATAGTGCTGCTATGAAAATAAAAGTGCAGATGTTGTTTCTACTGTGTGTTTTTGACTTCCCAGGGTATATCCTTAGGAGTGATATGGCCGGGTCAAATTCGAACTTGATATCTATTCTTTTGAGCAATGTCCATATTGTTTTCCAGAAAGGCTGTATACCAGTAGACATTCCCATGAACAAGGGATGAGAGTCCTCTTTTCCCCACATCCACATTAACATTTGTTGTTCTTACCCTTTTGGATATGAACCAGTCACTGTGGTGTGAGATAATGTCTCATTGTTATTTTGATTTTCATCTCTCTGATGATTAGTGATGATGAACATTTTTTCATATCCCTTTTGGCCATTCTAATTGCTTCCTTGTCAAAGTTTCTGTTCATTTCTTCTCCCCATTTTTTTGACGAGGCTGGTTGTTTTCTTCTTGTAAATTCTACGGTGCCTGATATATCCTGGATATTAACCCCTTATCAGATGGGTATTGGGTGAATATTCTTTCCCATTCTGTGGACTATCTTTTGTATCTTGGTCACTGTTTCTTTTGAGGTGCAGATGCTTTTTAGTTTCATATAGTCCCATATGTTAACTTTGCTTATAGTTGCTTCGTTAGTGGTGTTTATTTTTTTAAGATGTCTTTAGCTTCAATGTCGTGGAGAGTTTTTCCTATATTTTCTTCAATATAGTTTATTGATTCAGGTCTGATATTGAGATATTTAATCCATTTTGATCTGATTTTTGTACATGGTGTTAGACAAAGGTCCAAATTCATTCATCTACCAAAAGCACAGTGAGTATCATTCTCAATATGGAAAAAAATTGAAAGCCCTCCCCTTAGGATCAGGCACAAGAAAAGGTTTCCCACTCTAGCAGCTTTTATTCAATATAGTACTGGAAGTACTTCCCATAGAAATCAGAGAAGAAAAGGACATTAAGGGCATCCAGATAGGCAAGGAAAAAATTAAGCTATCATTATTCACAGATGACATGATATTATACGTAGAGATCCCTAAAGTCTTGGCCCCCAAACTCCTAGAAACAATAGGCATTTATAGTAGAGTGGCAGGGCACAAAATCAATACACAAAAGTTGGTGAATTTCCTATTTGCAAATAATGAAAGAGAAGAAAGTGATATTAAGAAATTGATTCTATTCACAATTGTGTCACAGAAAATCAAATACCTAGGAATCAGCTTAACCAAGTGTGTAAAGGACCTGTACAAAGAAAATTACAAGACACTGCTCCAAGAAATAAAAAGAGGACATCAGGAAATTGAGACACATTGCCTGCTCATAGATGGGGAGAATTAACATTGTCAAAATGGTAATACTCCCAAGAATCTTGTAGAGATTCAATGCGGTTCCTATAAGTATACCTATGACATTCTTCAAATAAATTGACCAAACACTCCTTAAATTAACATAGAATAATAAACCCCTACGGATCACTTAATCACTTGAATCCCATTATTCATTGATTTGCTCCAGCGGGCGCCAGTAACATTTCCATTGGACACTATCACGTGCCAATGTAGCCCAATGGCATCTGGTTGATTGAGGAATATGAAGAGCCTCAAACCGTTCCTTCAGGGTCTTAACAAGGAAGTCTGACCATCTTGTAGGTGGGTGGCCACGTGATCTTTTGACATCCATGGGATCCAGTATTCTTGACCTAGGTACACATAACTGCTGCATTCAGAGATGTTTGTTCTATTGAGAGTGAACAAAAATGTTTATTTTCCTGACACCCACGATAGCTAAAGCAAATCCTTGGGAAAAAAGAAGATGGGTGGCATTACCTTTCCTGACTTCAAACAACACTACAAAGCAGTAGTAATTAAAACAGCATGGTATTGGAAACAAAAACAGACCTGTGGACCTATGGAATAGAGTTGAGAATCCAGATACCCACCCTCAAACACATGCTCAATTAATCTTTGATAAAGGTGCAAAGAGTCCAAAATGGAATAAGGAAGCCTCTTCAACAAGTGGTGCTGGGAAAACTGGACAGCTACATGTAAAAAAAAGAGTACTATTAGATCGTTTAATCACTTTTTCTCATTTGTACTCACATGGTTATACTTTCTATTGTTTAATATTAAGAATGATAGATATTTTTATGGGTTTTTATGTTTGGAGAAGTGTGTCTTGAGACCACACCTGGCTGTACTCAGGAATTACTCCTGTTTCTGTACTCTGGGGTCACTTCTCCCAGGCTCAAAGGACCAATCCTCTGTCAGTCCTGAACAAGACAAGTGCCATAGGTCCTGTACTATCACTCCAACCCCCAAGAATTTTAATAGCTAATACTAATTATTTTTAAAAACGTTTTAAATAATGCTAAAAATTAAGTTATCAAAGTACACTAAAAGGTCACCTTGAATTAAATTCTAAGAAACTATTTTTATATAATTTATCTATGTAATCTAAATTTTTGAATCTGTGTAATCTTTAATGATATTCATGTAACACTGATTTCTTCATATGATTTCAGAAATGTTTGCATGCCTTTGGATGTTTATTATGATGATTGCTTCATTTCTTTGTTTAATAACTCCTTACAAAAATTTTTTAGAGCAGAACGTAATCTTATAATCAAAGCTTAACTTCATTAGTATACCAATAGAAAAAATTTGTTTTGTAAATAATGTCAGCTACCTATTACTAGATCACTTGAATCCCATTATTCATCTATTTGCTCCAGCAGGACACCAGTAACATTTCCATTGGACCCTATCACGTGCCAATGTAGTCAAATGGCATCTGGTTGATTCAGGAATATGAAGAGTCTCAAACCGTTCCTTCAGGGTCTTTACAGGAAGTCTGACCATCTTGTAGGTGGGCGGCCACGTGATCTTTTGACATCCCGTGTGACCCAGTCGGTAACGGCTCTAGTCCAGAGGTTGCCTCCAAGTAGCATTATATGTCTAGCCCATCTGATTTTCGATGCCTTGGCAAACGTGACAGCATCCCTGATTCTGGAATAGCGACGGAGATCAGAACTCCGGATTCCTTCTCTCACTTGAGTGAGGAGTGATATTCCAAGCATAGCTCTTTTGATTCCTCTCTGGAGACCCAAATAGCATTCTCATCCTGCTTTCGTAGGGCCCAGGTCTCTGAGGCATGTGTTAATGCAGGAAGAATGGTGGAGTCAAAGAGATGTGCCCTGAGCTGGAGGTTCTTTGTCATTTTAGCTATTTCTTCGATGCCTTTGAAAGCATTCCATGCCGATCTCTTCCTTCTGCTCAGCTCAGGTTTTAGGTCGTTCATCATGTTGATTTCTCAACCTAGGTACACATAACTGCTGCATTCAGAGATGTTTGTTCGAATGAGAGTGAATGGGGCCTCAGACACTGGTTCATTTTTTCATAAACATGATTTTCTTTTAGATTCAGCTGTAGGATATCTACACATTCTCGGTCCAAGTCAGCTAGCACTTGTGCCACTTGGCTAATGTTTGGTGTTATTAGAATGACGTCATCAGCGAAGCGGATGTGGTGTAGTGTGCCGACCATCATCTTCACTCCCATTCTTTCCCATTCTAATTGTCGCATGATGTTCTCAAGGGTGGCGCTGAAGAGTTTTGGTGAAATGGCATCACTCTGTCGAACCCCTCTTTTGACATCAATGATCACTTCTTTGTAGAATGGTGAGATCCTGGTGGTGAATCCGTCATACAGCTCACGAAGGATCTTGATGTATTGGATTTGAACACCCTGTTTGGCTAGGGGCTTCCATGACTGCTTCAGTCTCAACAGAATCAAAGGCTTTCTGTAAATCAATGAACGTGAGACAGAGCGGCATCTTGTACTCCCTACAAACCTCAATGAGCTTGGTTACTGTGTTGATATGGTCGATTGTGCTGAATCCTTTATGGAAGCCTGCTTGCTGGCATGGTTGTCCTTCATCTCGTGTTCTGCCAATCCTGTTCAGGATGACTCGTGTAAACAGTTTGTAGATGACGGAAAACAGGCAGATGGGGCAATAGTTGCAGATGTTGTGAATGTCTCCCTTCTTGAACTGTAGAACTGTCCTGCTGGTTTTCCATTGGGAGAGTACCTTGCATTCGGACAGGTGGCATGTGAAGAGCCGAGCTAGTGTATTGATGAGTACAGATGGTAGATTCTTCAGGTGTTCGGGTCTGACTTTGTCTGGGCCTGGTGCTCTTCCCTTGGTATGTGGGCAGGTGGATGTGGCTATCAAAGAGATTTGAGTAGAAGTCCTGGATAATCTTTGCCATTGCCTTTCTGGAAGATGTGATAGATCCATCAGGCGACGGAGGGCAGTCTTCTTGGTTTTATAGTTGGCGAGGGACAGGCGGGCAGTGTGAATGTTTTTCCCAGTGTCTGCTGTATCCTCCAGTATTTCTGCTCTTCTCTCTTTGAGGTCTTCTTTTATTGCTTTCCTTCACAGTTTAGCAAGCTTGGAAGTTAGTATTTGGTCTCCTGAGGCTCGGCCCTTCCCAGGTTGGTGAAGAGTTTCTGAAGACAGGCGCTCTTTTTGTGTCTTTCTCTCTTGGCATTATTCGCACAATCATGGAGGTGCTGAACCAGTCTGTTGTATTCTTCATCAATGTCGTCAATGGTAGTATCGTCCCATGTTGCTGCAATGGTGGCAAAAGAGTTCCCAGTTTGTGGTCGTTGTGGGAGTTATCTTCTTAAACTTTGTAGCCTTTTCTCCCCATTGCCAGAAGTAGAATTTTGCATGAAGGAGATGGTGGTCCGATCCTGTTTGGAATTTGGGGACAACAGCAACATCAGTCAGACAAAACCATCGATTGAAGATGATGTGGTCATTTCATTGTGGATCTGACCACCAGGAGATTCGCATGTCCAACCTTTGCTTCAGACTTCTGGAACTTGAGTTCCCATAAATGGTCTTGGTGGACATGATGAACTCAGTCTCTTACCCTGTTAGTTCCATTCTAGGCCTTGGGTCCAGATGTGGACCCAAGATCTTCAGCCGATCTTCTCGGTCCTATCTTGGCATTAAAATCACCGACTATGATCTTGTAGCAGGTGTGATCTTTTTATAGAACTCCTCCAGTTCCATGTAGAATTTCTCAATTTTATCTTCTTTGTATGTGGATGTGGTGCGTAGACAATGAAGATAGAAATTCCTCGCAGTGGGACACATCTCTTCAAGTGTAATTGTCCTATCCGGTTTGTTAGGCATTCAAATGAATCAATATTGACAGCCATGTTCGTGTTGACAAGGACACCAAGGCCACCAAAGCCTCTTTCATCGCATGTTCCAAGGAACAATTCTTCTCCGGTGTCAAATACAGCATGATGCGACTGATGCCTCCTCGTCTCAGTCAGACCAATGATGTCTTACTTGATCTTTTGCGCTTGCACCATCAGATCCTCAATATATGCTTCCGATGCCAGCATACATGCATAGAAAGTACAGACGGTCATTTTTGTCCTTCGCTTTGGCAGCCTAGGATGACTGTGAAATTTTATCAGGCATTGCTTGTTCGCCTTTCTTACTGATGCCGTAATAAGGGCTCTTTTGGGCTCAGGAAAATAACATTTTTGTTACTGGTTTTGGCATATTGAACATGCATCGGACTGCTGCCAGGCTCTGCCGTGCAGGCGCTATACTCTCTGTATAGTCAGCTATCTATACTACAAAGATTGGTTTTAGCAAATATGGTCTACAATCTGCCTCTCTATACTTCCATTTCTTTCTTCTTCAATTTATACTGCACTACAAAAAATCAGAACAAGTTTGTTCTTTTATACTGTGTATATTTGCTTGATTCTGATTATCAAATTTAATATCCATTTGTATTTTCAATAATATTTGCTGTTATAACTTTAAATAAAAGTTGACTAAATTATAGTTTTAAAATCCCTCACTAAATCTTGTATACTACCATGAACATATACAAATGTCCATTAATGCATATGTCTACTATCATATATGTGCAATGTACATGTGTGATATTCTGGTTACCCATTTTGGACATTAAGAAGTTATTAAATAGTTAAGTTTTAAATATTTAAGCTACTAAATATTGTCAGACTAAAATTGCTTTATGACTAAGGAAGATTTGAATTTTCATGTGAATATGAGATGTAATTTTGAATTTACTTTTAGTAACATGGTTAATTTTGACTTTCATTGCCTTGATTAAACACTTGTTATGTATTTAGTCTCCCTAATATTCCACATGTCTGTTATTTATTAAGTATTTCTAAACCATAACTTCTGTTCAGTCTTCCCACAACTTCTTTATACCCAGGTACCGTCATTTTGGCCCAAACTACTAAAAAACATCTAAAACTAATCTTTTCTACAATCTTTTCCACCTACAGTCTATGCCCTACCCAGCAAGTAGAATGATCTTTTAAAAAGTCACATCTGATTAAATCATTCAGATAAATCTCCAGAGTCCTTAAGAAAAGTTCAAATTACTTAGTATGGCATGAAAAGTTCTCTAAGGTCTCTTCTTTCTTATCACCCTCACTGCCCCCCTCCTTTATCTTCTACTATCCAGAAATTCTTTCTTTTATCAGAGGTTTACTTCTAGTAGCATTACTCCATAATCTAAAATATTCTTTTGTTTATTTTATAGTTCAGTTTAGTTATGCAACCTTAAATCCTTTTAGTTAACATTATAGTCTAGGGAAGTGTCCATTCTGTTTTCAAACAGAATACGTATTTTCAAGATGATGGTATATAGTTATTTGTCTATTTTTACTTATAAAACTGTAAATATTTGGGGACTGTGTCTAATTTATTACTCTATTCCCAGACTCTTATCATAATATGGATATCACATATGGTTGATGTTTCAACCATGTTAAAAAACTTTTCAACCATAGTATTTTGTGTTTCATCAATTATTTGATACAGGTCATGATTTCTTGAGCTATTTAACTTCAGGAATATATTATGATTGTTTATGTCAGATTTAGAAAATACACATAATTCACACTTTATTCATTCAAATATCTAGTCTCTGTTTGAAATAAACCAATTGTCTGTAACACAAATTTGGCCAAAAGTGGTGACATGAGACCAAAATTTAATCTTTCCTTGCAATTGCATAGTATTCCATTGTATGTAAATATCACACATTCTTTATCCAATCATCTGTCTTTTGAAATTTTCTTTTTTCCCATAGCCTGGCTATTGAACTAAGAACTGAAAAGAATATAAGTGTGTCGGGAACGCCGCCGGGTCCCCGGCAGTGTCAGGACAGAGGTTGTCTTCTACCTCCAAGGACGCCGGGAGAAAGATGAAAACCCACTAGTCGGTGCAGTTCAAAAAATTGCTTTTAATAGTACAAAGCTCTTCCACAGCAATCCAATATAATGAACAAACTCTAGCTCTGATCCGAACTTAGACCATACAAAAGAGCCTAAGTCTCCCACCAAAGAGAGAGGATGTCACCCGAGCTGAGTCCTACCCAGAAGGAGCAAAAGGCCAAAGAGCAAAAGACCAAAGCCAAAGCCAAAAGCCTCAGGAGCCAAAAGCTCAAGGCTGAGGAACCAAAAGGCAAAAGGTAAAGGGGCCTCAAGTCAGCCCCTTATATACACCAAAGTAATCCAATCAGGAGGTTGTCATGTCAACAAAGAACCCTAAACAGAGTGTAGTGCCACACCCTATTGCAGGTATAAGCAAAGGTTACACCAAGGACTAATCCCGAGATTATCTCTTATGTAAAACACTGGAGAGAGAGGGTGCTGATATAAAGTAATACATCTTAACTTCATGAGCTTCATGTAATCTAGATGGTACCCACAAGATCCTTCTTATTATTATCTGCACCAGGGTGATTCTGAGTATCTTGTTCTCGTGTACTGAAAGGGTCACTCTCGCCTGCTTAGAGCAAACTAGTATGATCCTTCCTATAGTCTTCCTTTAGTCTCAACGTAGCCAGGGTGGTAGTCTCCTGGTAAATTCTAACTGTCCCACGTTGGGTGCAGTGGGTATAAAGAGGAGCTGTGCCCAATCTAGAAAACATAGAAGTCTTAGTAGATGTATAAGTCAGAAGTTATTCAATCAAGGTGACTTCTGTAATTGCCACACCCTCTAGCAGTGTTTACATAGAAGAGAGATCTCATTAGAATGAACCTTGGCTTAAATAAGATTAAGCTGGTAGTGAGCAAAACAACAAAACTCCCAGATTAGCTAAACATGTCCTCCAACATAAGTGTAACTTCAAATTTTCAAATCAATGCTTTTTATTTGGGGAATAGATGCATAGAACTGAGATTGCTAGATTATATAGAAACTCTATTTTCAGGTAGTTGTTTATGTTCGTTTTGGTTTTGCACAACACCTAAAGGTACACAGGACTTGCTTCAGATTCTGCTCTCAGAGGTAACTCCTGGCAGGTATTAAGGCACAACATGGGGTTTCAGTGGTTTGGTCAGAGACATTAAAATTAAGTATCTTATGTCTTGTACTGTACCTCAGGCCTTCTAGAAGTCTTAAGACCTTTTCCACAGAGGCTGAATAATCTTTGGTTTTCTTATGTGTAATAAGGCAATACAATTTTTAAAAATGTCATTTTCTTAAAAAAATTAAAAGGTGCTAAATTACTAAGCATGATCTTGGCAGTCCCCTGAACACCACTATATGTGATTCAGGCGGCCCACAGCATATCTGGATCTGAGCATCCCTGCCTAGAGCAGTTGTGCTCTAGTAGGGTACGTCATGTCCTCACAGCTGGTCTGAGTGTCATTGCTACGTTTTCCAGGGTCGAGCACCACTGAGGTTCACTCTGCCCCCCAAATTAATTAATTAATAAAAAATTTTAAAACCTACATCATCAAATGAATAAAAAGCACTTAATTAGTTTCCTGTATCAACATATGTTTAGGTAGTTTAACCACATTAACTCTCCTGATTATATATAAAATACAACAAAATAATGAAACAAGGTGAAATAAGTGACTAACTATAAACATTCACAGTATGCAGATAATTTACTATTGGAAGATGATTGGCAACTGGTTAAGATATGACTATTTTGAAGTTCTTTATTTTGGAAAAATGCAGTATTTGGTCAGAGCAGGAAGATTTAGTCTTAATAATCTTTGGATCACAGGAAAGACCTCGCAACCACAAAGTTAAGAGTAAATTCATAAGGGAAGAAATCTACCAAATATATATATATATATATAAACTGCAATATCTGCATATAAATCTACACAATTTTTAAAGATCACTAATAATTCATAGAAAAGTACAATATGGCATGACAAAATGTATATCATTTGAGAGCTGCAGCACTCTGTCAAAGACTTAAACTTGTATATACTCAGAAAAGATAAAAGTTTGATTGCAGCCATGATAACCAGAAAAATAAACCATTCATGCAAGAAGACATAGAATCCTAAAGTACAAAAATTAACCATTAATAATTCACTGTCTAGAATTGAAACTGATGTGATTTGTAGAAAAACAAAAATAATCTCCAGTGTCACACTCTGGTAAATAGAATAAAAGAAAATCTTCCTTAATGGAACTTATATCTACATATTACAATGAAAAGTGGTTTAAAAGAAGTTACAATAATTTTGTTCACAAACTCAAGAAAGAGCTATTCACAAAATATTGTGGAAAGAGACCTAAAGTAAAGACCAGTGACTTAAAGAATGTGCATGACAGACAGCAGACTATTAACTTGAATCACAGTGCTCTCCACATGGACAAAACATGGGCCAACATTACCACTGAAACAGATTGTGTCATCATTGCAAAAAAGAAAAAAATATTAAGGACAATGTAAGAAAAAGAAAAATCACAAAAAAATATTCTGGAACTGAAAGTATGAAAATAGTATTTAGCAATTAAAACATGAATTACTCTCTAGGCACAACATAAAATTAAAGGTAACAGAAGAGTGAACTACTGAATATGAAAATATTACAATAGCTACTATACAACCTAAAGAAAGGAGAATTTTTAACAATAGAGAAAATGAATAGAATGAAAAGTACCTGTTAGACAATATTTATGTATTAGAAACTGTGTAAGTGGTTTAGTAAAATTTGAACACATAGGTAGAAAATAAAAATTCCCCAAAAGTATCAACAAAAACATACTGAATACTTCACTAAAAGCAATCTGGATAAACAAACCAACGTGAAATTATATATAACCCTAAGTAAATCAAAGCCCCATCGATAAAATTTTAATGAAGTAATTATATTAAAGTAGGAAAATATATATTTAAAATACAAAGATTAAACTATGTCTTAAATGTAGAACAATCATATAAAGAAAACAACTTTCTGAAATAGACAATGAGAAAAAAGTATAGTAATAAAAAGTTTTATTCTGAAAATAGAAGGCAATAATATGAGAATAATAAGAAAATGATTTGGGGATTAGAAATATAATGCTGCAAGCATAATACATTTTTTCAAAATGAAGTATATATTCATTCAAATAGGTAAAAAGAGTAAATGTGCACATAGTTTTCCACCACGAGTATAAGTACAAAATTAGCACTTTAAAAGTAAATTACAACATAAAAATTAAATACAGAAAATATCAATCTCTCAAAAAGTAAACACTAAAAAAGGATAGATTTGATCACATGATGGTTATAAAGATCATATAATTGTAATATAGTATTTTGATAATAGCATTAGATATGTTTTGCGTGATAAAAATAACTTTTCAAATGACAAAGATGTTCAGTAGGTAAAAAAATATTTCATTCTGAATAACCAATTCCTTCCTCCCTTCCTCCCTTCCTCCCTTCCTCCCATCCTCCCATCCTCCTTCCCTTCCTCCCTTCTTTCCTTCCTTTTTAACTTCCTTCCTCCCTTCCTCCCATTCTCCCATCCTCCTTCCCTTCCTCCCTTCTTTCCTTCCTTTTTAACTTCCTTCCTTCACTCCTTCCTTCCTTCCTTCCTTCCATCCGTCCACCCTTCCTTCCTTCCTTCCTTCTTCCCTTCCTCTTCCTATTATTCTTCCCTACTTCCCAAGCTTGTACCTTCTTTCATTCCTCTTTCCTTCATCTTTCCTTCCTTCCTTTCTTTTTCTTTTTCTATCTAGTTTTGGCCACACCTGGCTGTGCTCAGGACTTATTACTCTCTTTGTGCTATGGATCACTCTTGGAAATGCTTGTGAACCAAATGTGGTACCAATGGTCAAACTAGAGTCAGTCCTATGCAAGGAAAGCATCCTAACCCCTGTGCTAACTTTTGTAACCCAAGAAAAACTCTTTAATAAAGATCCATATATCCATGTAGGTTAAAAGTAAAGGGACTGTGAAAAAACAGTCCATGCAAAAATTTTCATACAGGCAGAAGATAATCCCATGCGATTTTAAAAGATGGTTTTCCAGCTGGTGAATAAAACTGAAAGAAATTTAATTGTGAATCTTAGTATATCAGAGAGCAGTACATTTGTAATGAAATAATTACAAATGCATATAGATAATAGTACTTCTATATATGTTTTTCACTTTAGTGTGTTTTTTAAAATATTTACTTTGCCTCTTCTTGCTTTTCATTATTTTCTGGGGCTATAGACATAGTAAATCAGGTAGGGCCTTGCCTTGAACACAGCTGACCCAGGCTCAATCCACAGTATCCCATATGTTTCCCCCTAGCATTTCCAGAAGTAATTATTGAATGCAGTTCTTGGAATAACCCCTGGGAATCACTCTGTGCATGACCCTAAACAGAATTTATTATAGTCTGCTTGTCAGTGAAGCATTAATGTTAGTATACAATATACTACTATGTAATTAATGCCAAATGCTTTGCTATTTTTCTTTTCTTGTGTCTCTCCAGTCTCGATGAGCTTTCTGTAGGGACTTGACTTCCCGTTCATCATCGATTACTCGAGCGGGTGCCAGTAACATCTCAATATGTTCTGTCACATGCGAGATAGCCAAGGTCATCTGCCCACTCCAGGAACATAAAGAGCCTCAAACCATTCCATCAAGTCATGGGAATGAGGTCTATAATTGTTACTGGTATTTGGCATATCATATACGACATGGGAAGTTATGAAAAATGTCCATCTATGATTTGAATTGTCTCCTTGCTTAGAAGGTGAATATGCCAGGAATTTTGACTTCAAAATTTTTTAAAGTAATTACCTTACAGTATTCTGGGGCAGCAAAGTGCATAATAACCCTTGGGCTTGGAATTTCAGGTAAAGGTTGAAGTTGAGATTTGAACCTAAATTTCTGGGATAAATAGTAAAAATTTTAATGGTCTATATATACTATTTAATTTTATTTTACTCACCATGTGGTTTACAAGACTGATAGTGTTAGGGTTTCATGCATAAAAGATTTCAATACCACACCCTCCTCTGCTTGCCAATTTACCTCCCTGATAGTCCCAGTATGTCCTCCTCACTCCTATCTCTAACACACACACTGCCAGTAGCTTCTTATGAAGACCATTTGTTTCTATTGCCTTTGTGAATTTGTTATCCACCATAATTGTTTCTTTTTGTCATCATGTGCATTAGATCCAGTCCATCTCTGATTGACTAACTATAGTTCGCAGATCTATTTTAGTAGATACTCTCCAGATCCATCTACATGGATATAAATTGCATTATTTAATCTTTTATTAAACATGAGTAATATTCCATCATGTAATATATGATGGAATATATCTCGTCACAACTCCACCCTGCAGAACAGACTACCACAGCCCGGTTCATCGATAATTGCTTTATTTAGGAGGTGACTACAAGAGTATGCCACCCGCACGGCAAGCGTGGCAAGCTGCTTGTGTCCTTTTGATATGTCAAATACCAGTAACATTTATATTAGGTCATTCCCATGACCTAATATAATGATTTGAGGCTCTTTATGTTCCTGGAGCAAGCGGATGCCTTTGAGTTCTACTAGCATGAGACAGGACATATGGAGATATTACTGGTGCCCGCTCTAGCAAATAGATGATCAATGGGAAGATAGTGATGAGTAACACAAATTTCTAATATATGAATTATATACTATAGCTCTTTACCCAGTCAACTGTTTTTTTGGCACAATGTGTTTTGCAGATTTTGCTGTTGTGAATAGTGGGGCATGAAATAAGAGGACAATTTTTTAAATAGATATTTAAGGACATTGGAGAGGTTGCCAAAATATAGTATTGGTGAGTCATATGGAGTCAATTCCTCATTTTTTTCAGGAGTGTCCATATTGTTTTATAAATATTAGCACAGGTGTTACGTGTGAATTCATTTGCTTGCATGTGAATGAACAATTTTTCAATATTCACACAGGTGTTATGGAATCTGAATTCATTTGCTTGCATGTGAATGAACAATTTTCCAAACACCATTTGTTGAGGAAGACTTCCTTGCATCACTTAATACTTTTGCTCCTTCCTGCATTTGTGATGTCTCTAGACTCTCACTTCTATTCCACTGGAATGAGAAGCTATCCTTATTCTAGTACCGCATAGAAATTACTTCAGGTTTATGGTATACTTTGAAATTGGGGAAAGTGAAACCTCTCATATTTATTTAGTCATTTTTAGCCACTTTTAGCATCTGTTGGATGACAGGCTTAGCTGGTTTGGAGTTTTGCTATTTTACCCACTCACAGCTTAATCTACTAACAAGTTCTTAAGCCAAGGTTCATTCTAATTAGATCTCTCTTCTATGTACACTGATAGAGGGTGTGGCAGTTACAGAAGTCACAGGACTCTGAATAGCTTCTGACTTATTATACATCTACTAAGACTTCTATGTTATTTAGATTGGGCACACTCCGCTTTATACCCACTGCAGCCCAGCATGGGACAATTAGAATTTACCAGGAAACTGCCACCCTTGCTATATTGAGACTATCTTTAAGATTATAGAAAGGATCATAAGATTATAGTTTGCCCTCACACAAGGGAGTGTGACCCTTTCAGTATGCAAAGAACAAGATACTCAGAATCACCCTATTGCAGATAATAAATAAGAAAGACCTTGTGGGTAATATCTAGATTACATGAAGCCCATGAAATTAAGACATATTATTCTATATCAGTAATACATCTTAATGTACTACTTAATATATTACTCTTTCTCCACAGTGTTTTACATAAGAGATAATCTCTGAAGAAGGAATTAGTCCTTGGTGTAATCCTTTGTTTATGCCTATAATAGGGTGTGGCACCACCCTTCTAGTTGTTTATGGTTCTTTGTTGACAGGACAGGACCTGTCAACAGATAGGATTACTTTGGTATATATATAAGGGAACTGACTTGAGGCTCCTCCTCCTTCTCCCCTTCTTTTGGGTAGGATACCTCACCAGTGAGATCCTCTCTCTTTGGTGGGAGGACTGAGCTCTCTTGTATGGTCTAAATTCTCACCACAGCTAGAGTTCTTTCATTTTATTGGATTGTGGTGGTAGAGCTTTCTGCTCTTCACATGCTACCTGTAACGAATGCAAGGTGCCCTCCCAATGGAAAACCAGCAGGACAGATCTACTGTTCAAGAAGGCAGACATTCACGACATCGGCAACTATCGCCCCATCTGCTTGTTGTCCGTCATCTACAAACTGTTTACACGAGTCATCCTGAACAGGATTGGCAGAACACTAGATGAAGGACAACCATGCCAGCAAGCAGGCTTCCAAAAAGGATTCAGCACAATCGACCATATCCACACAGTAACCAAGCTCATTGAGATTTGTAGGGAGTACAAGATGCCGCTCTGTCTCACGTTCATTGATTTACAGAAAGCCTTTGATTCTGTGGAGACTGAAGCAGTCATGGAAGCCCTAGCCAAACAGGGTGTTCAAACCCAATACATCAAGATGTATGTCGTGAGCTGTATGACGGATTCATCAAAAGAATCTCACCATTCTACAAAGAAGTGATCATTGATGTCAAAAGAGGGGTTCGACAGAGTGATACCATTTCACCAAAACTCTTCAGCGCCATCCTTGAGAACATCATGCAACAATTAGAATGGGAAGGACTGGGAGTGAAGATAGATGGTCGGCAACTACACCACCTCCGCTTCGCTGATGACATCGTTCTAACAACACCAAACATTAGCCAAGCGACACAAATGCTGGCTGACTTTAACCGAGAATGTGGAAAGGTAGGTCTACAGCTGAATCTGAAGAAAACTATGTTCATGAGAAATGAACTAGTTCCAGAGGCCCCATTCACTCTCAATGGAACAAACATCTCTGAATGCAGCAGTTATGTGTACCTAGGTCGAGAAGTCAACATGATGAACGACCTAAAACCTGAGCTGCGCAGGAGGAAGAGAGCAGCATGGAATGCCTTCAAAGGCATCGAAGAAATAGCTAAAAGGACAAAGAACGTCCGGCTCCGGGCACATCTCTTCGACTCCAATGTTCTCCCTGCATTAACATACGCCTCAGAGACCTGGGCCCTACGAAAGCAGGATGAGAATGCTATTCGCGTCTCCCAGAGAGGCATCGAAAGAGCTATGCTTGGAATATCACGCCTCACTCAAGTGAGAGAAGGAATCGGAGTTCTGACCTCCATCGCTATTTCAGCATCAGGGACGCGGGTCTCATTTGCCAAGGCATCGAATCAGATGGGCTGGACATGTAATGCAATTTGGAGGCAACCACTGAACTAGAGCCGTTACCGACTGGATCCCATGGGATCTCAAAAAGATCATGTGGCCGCCCACCTACAATATGGTCAAACTTCCTTGTAAAGACCCTGAAGGAATGGTTTGAGGCTCTTCATATTCCTGAATCAACCAGATGCCATTTGGCTACATTGTCACGTGATAGGGTCCAATGAAAATGTTACTGGTGCCCGCTCGAGCAAATTGATGAATAACGGGATTCAAGTGATCAAGTGATCAAGAGCTTTTGTACTATTAAAAGCCTTTTTGGAACTGCTCTGGACTCATCCATTTCAAACTCATGAGTATAAAACTCATGAAAACACATGCGTTTTCATCTGTTCCCCCATTGGCCTCTGAAGTAGAAGAGAACTTCTGTCCTGATATTGTTGGGGACCCTGGAGGCTCCCCAACAAGCCTCTTAAGAAAAAAAATTTCACCATGAGAAAAGTATTTTTTTTAATTTTATTTATTTATTTATTTATTTTGCTTTTTTGGTCACACCCGACAATGCTCAGGGGTTACTCCTAGCTCTGCACTCAGGAATTACTCCTGGTAGTTCTCGGGGACCATGGGATGCTGGGGATCGAACCTGGGCCAGCATGGGCCGGCATGGGCCGCCACATGAAAGGCAAATGCCTTACCCGCTGGGCTTTCGCTCCGCCCCACAGAAAACTATTTTTTATTTTATTGCTTTCAGCAGATTGAATGAGGCTGCACTGTATTATTGACTGTTAGCCCTTTAATTAAAGTCATCAATTGTAAATGTCAATCACATATACAAAATGTTTTTACATCTATATCTGGACTAAATCTGACAAAACATCATGGAATTCTGGCTATATTAAGTTAATATAAAATTGCTTATGGCTTCTGGGAAAAGGAAAGACTTAGAAGTCCGGAGATTCATTAGAAGAAAAATTAAAATCCTTATGCAACAGAATATTTAGTGCTTCATTGTTGGGTGACATGCCCTACTGAGCCTTAGCATTCAGATAGAGTTAGCTTATGTGGAGAGCTGGTCCCTGCCTTTGGGGAATCTCCAGAATAGACACAATGGTAGTTTGGGCAGAACTGGACTTATTTCATAATTTTATATAGCATAAATATTTTTATCATGAATCTTACTTGACCCTGATCAATATTCTACCCCCTCAGGTCCTCATGTGGGATATACATTTAGATATTCCAAGAGTACTTGGCCACTTGGATCAACCATAATGTAATCAATTCTCTAGTTCAGAGACATGCCAGTGTGCCTCTGGGCAAACTAACGTGTCTCTGACTCCTAAAGGTAATGCCAAAGTGAATTATTCTGATGTATTTTGGACCTTAGTGGGATCCAAAGTCTGGGATCTCCTACCTATATATTCATGGTAAAAAGTATTAATGCCATTTCCTGAAAATTACATTCTGAACTGTTTTCTGGTTCAGAGTTGCAGTCCCTCCTCTCTCTGCTAGGGAGATTTTGCCTCTGGAAATCAGCTCTGGCTTCTGTGAACTTTGAGTCAAAGGCCCACCTAAATATCTACATTTCAAAATGGTTATTTACCTGGCTTCATCTCTAGATAGCCCAACCGACGATGGGTTGGGCTGGAAGATTTTTCAGGCTTCTGTCTATAAAAGAAGCTAGAAAAAGAAGAAGGGGCATTTTTGTCATTTTGGTTTCCCTTGACATTTTCCTCTCTCCATCCTTTCCATTCTCTGTTGGGCTCCAAATGTGGTGGCAGCCATCTTGGTCTACACTTGGCCAAGGCAAAGCCGGGAGACCAGAGTCTGGGGTTTTGCTGTTTATGAATTGTATATCAGAGCCTGTGATAGTAAAGTCTTTTTAAAACTGCACTGGATTCTGAGTTTTTACCCATTCCCCTCCGACTTTGGAGATAGAAGGGAACTTCGTTTCCTGGTATTGTTGAGAACCCCAGTGGTCCCTGACACTTCATAGCTACTTTTATACTTTTATGCTCTTGGTCCTATTCTGTAAACTTTATCACCACAAGTCTTTGTGTACAAAATACAAGGCTTTGCATATAACAATTTGTTGTTAAGTAATATTTCAGGAAGAAATTGAGTGACCTCATTTATTTTTCAAGTCAAAGTACAGGAAATGACCTAAACCATTTTTAATAATTAGCTGACATTTAATTTGAATTTATCTAATGACAGAAATGTGTAAACTAGGCCAGAGTAATAATACAATTGGTAACATGATTTTGTTACGTATGGCCCATCTGGATTTGATCCCTTCAACTGCTTATGTCCTATAAGTCCCTCCAGTAGTGGTCACTGAATGCAGAGTTGGGAGAAGAATCTGAGTGTGACCAGGTGTGGTTAGGTTTAAAAAAGAAGAAAGAAAACTGAGCATACCCAGAAAAATATGAAAAACATGAAAAAAATTCTCTCCACAGTCGCCTGAAATGTTTACTAATGGTATATGATTTGATGCATGAAATGGGATTCCACTAAATTGTCATTAAAATTCCATTAATTTTGAATCCTAAAGTTCAATTGTGTTTAATCTGTAATCAAAAATCAAAAAGAATAAATTGCAGATTATAGGCTGAAAGCAAAAAATTTATCTAGAAAGATTTTGTTAGCTTCATGGGGTGGTTTATGGTGTTTTTAATAACATTAAAAAACTTAGAATATTGAAACAAGACAATGGATTTGTTTTTAGTAAAAAAGTTACCAATAAATACATCTTTCATAGCCAACAGAATCCAAAGACTCATCATTAGCCAACAGAATCCAAAGACTCATCAAGAAGATCATACATCATGACCAAGTAGGATTCATCCCGGGTATGCAAGGATGGTTCAACATTCGCAAGTCAATCAACATAATACATCATATCAATAAGAGAAAAAATAAAAACCATATGATCCTATCAATAGACGCAGAGAAAGCATTTGACAAGATCCAGCACCCGTTCATGATTAAAACCCTCCAGAAAATGGGAATTGAAGGGACTTTCCTCAAGATAGTTACAGCCATCTACCAAAAGCCCACAGCGAGCATCATTCTCAATGGGGAAAAGTTAAATACATTTTTCATCAAAGTATGTATAAAAACTAAATAAAGTATAAATATCAAAGTTTTATTTCACATATTGAACTATAATACCCAATGTTTTTTGCCCAAAGCTAGTGAAATATATTCAGTCATTGAGGAGATAATATACCCCCTGCTTTAAGTAAAATTGAAGCAAGTTTCAAATCAAACATTAAAAACTATAGAATTCAAACTATAATTTCTACCCTATTTGGAGGTAACAATTAGCAATTGTAGAAATATTCCCCATTTTTTAAAAAATATCCCTTTTTGTTTTCTGCCTATTTTAATTTGATATGTCTCAGAGATTTTGCCAAGTAAATTTAATTTTGTGGGCACACAGTTTACCAAAGTTTATCATCTCTGTTTTTTGTAATAAGTAATGAGACCTATTTTTATTTTTTCTTTCCATAATGATGTTTGTAAATACTTGAGGAATCTATGTGATTGCTTCCACAAAAATAGGAATCTCAAAGTATCAATAAATAGCCATATTTTTTATTTCTCTAAAGCCCTGAAAATATTAATGAATTTCCTGCCCCTACCCTGGGATCTGCTCCATGGATCCTGGATGGTTGATGGTCTGATATAGAAAAAGACTGGGCCCCCTGAGATGAACCCAGAACCCTGGCAGAGCTTGGCAATCTACCTGTGGTTTATTCGATATGCCAAAAACAGTAACAATAATGGACCTCAAACCCAACAAATGGAGACATTACTGGTGCCTGCTTGAGCAAAATGATGAATAACGGGGGTTACAAGTGGCAAGTGAAAGGTGACTATTATACAAGATGCTGAGTAGGTTGATCACTATGGGTATCTAAGCAAACAGACTTGTGGTAACATTGATATTATGATACATGATGACTTATAATGAGTTTTATTAATGTGTTAATGTATCATTTATTAAATGATTACATATAAATGCCTTATTAATGAAGTTTAATAGTCTCTTTTCTTACAACTTTAGCTGATGTCAGTCCAGTTTCTCAATCTGTAAAATTACCATGAACAAGAGACACTGTTCTAGGAGTATTAAGTAAAATAGTTAAATTTCTATTTGTCTTCCATAAAAGGCAAACTTGAGGCTTTTTAAAGCAAGAAAAAAAATGTTATCAGAACACAATGTTGCAGAAATAGGCATTAGAGAAATCCGCTGCTTTAGAAAAAAAGGCAATCTGCCTTATTTTTTGGATAGATGAGGATATGTAGAAAATAGAATTTATAGTAGAGATTTCTAAAAACAGTTTGAAATATGTGTCTGAAGCTCAAGAGATTTAAATAGGTAAAGATGGTTCTTCATCAGTAAGTTTCTGTATATGGGAGCCATTATATAGACTAAAAACCATAGTGCACATGAGAGTTCTGCATATGTATTGCCATGGATATAAAAATTTAAGTTATCATTAGTACTACTGTTAGCACTAAATTGATTTCAGTTAGTTTTTTATTTATTCGAAATTGCTTGATCTGGGGGCCACAGTGATAGTACAGTGGATAGGGCACTTGTCTTGCACAAGGCCAACCCAGGTTCGATCCGAGGCATTCCATATGGTCCCCAAGCACTGCCAAGAGTAATTCTTGAGTGCAGAGCCAAGAATACCACTGAACATTGTCAGGTGTGCCCCCAAGAATAAAATTAAATAAATAAATAAATAAATAAATAAATACATAAATGGAAATCGCTCAATCTTTTATGCAAGTAGAACATTTTTACATACAAGTTCCAATATAACTTTCTATACAGTTTAACTTTTCATGTAATATAGTTGCTACAAAAATGTTGACTTACTAAAAAAATAAATAAAGTTTAACATGAAATATTAGGCAAAAATTAAGTAAAATTAATTGCTAAATATTAAAATTTTTACATTGTTTCAATCTCTGATTTAAGTCACAGACATAAGATGAGATAAGCCATATCAGAAAGGTATTAATCAGAATAATAAAATATAACCATCATATCCTTGTCACAGTCTTATAAGGTAATGTTTACAAATTATAAATTATAGGAAAGGTTTTTCCTCATAATGAGAAATAATGATGATTCTTCCCTAAATCCCTTTTGGGACACTCTTAGCAATGCTCAGGGGGTTACTCCTGGCTCTGCACTCAGGAATTACACCTGGTGGTGCACAGGGGACCATAGGATATTGGGGATCACACCCGGGTCAGCCACGAGTTAGCCAAATGTCCTACTGCTGTACTATCTCTCTGCCTCATACTTAATATTCTGTGCTAAGGTGACAAATTGCAGTGGTCAAAAAAGGGCTGTGGACTCAAGGAACTGTATTAGAAACTTAGTTCTATCAAGTCTTTGATGGAATAGTTTTAGTAATTTAAATGTGTGTACTGTTGTACCTTCAGCAATGGGAGAAACAATAATATTATTTTTCACCTAGTTTATGAATGGACAATTATTTAGTTATCTAATCAAAACAAACTATCTAGAATATTTGTATAAATGTAACTAGTGTTATTTTTGGCTATATTATTATAACCAAATATTATTGGATCATAATAATATAGCTAGTATTACTCATCATTATATTATTTATTATAAAATATATTTCACATTCATTATAATATGAATACTATTCATATCTGTATTATGGACCATGTAAAATTTTTATTTACATGTCTAATTCTAATGCATATACATTGAGATGCATCATACTCTAAAATTCAAGGATAAAGGGAACTTTCCTGTTTCAAATTCTTTCCTTTGGTAGCAATATCTTGCTTCTTGAAATATTTTTTGTAGATATTCTCACTATTGAAAGTTCACAGATAATCCAGTTTATAAACTGGGTAATTCATTTAGGATGCATGCGATTAGTAAATTAGATATTTTATTCAGAAGAATGAAAATAACCGATTTTATGCTTTCTTCACTCTTCATCTTACAAAAAAAAATTTGTACCTTAAAATAAGCTAGGACTTCCAGACTAGTTGATCCCTGTAAGTTTGTATAACTCCAATACTTGTTGGTATGAAAAGAATTATGACTTATTCTGTCACAGATATTTGTCATATTGTATTTTTAATCAATATTCACTTGGTTTTGCTTAAAGTTTCTTCCAGGTTTAATGATAAACTTTTATTTACCATATATATTATCTAATGTCAATGAAACAAGTTTCTACTGAAGATGTTACAATACTTGACATATTACACTACTCAATTAGCTATGTGAATTAGAATTTTAATAAGACAAGACTTTGGCAAAATTTTATCAGAGTGTTATTACCTTTGAAAATTTATATTGCACAGAGTTATATGTTTTCTCTCAGAAGTGACCTATAGCAAACCACATAAAGTATTCATAATTTTCATTTCCTATTCTCATAACCTACCGGTAACCTTTGTATTCCAGTAATGACTTTAAATGTTAAATTAAGTCATCTTTATATTTCTTCAATCTTGTTTAGTTTTTATCATCTTTGGCAGCCAGTTACCAAATCCGCATCCCTTTTACTACCAGCATACTGCTGTGTATTTTTTTATTTGACAGATGATATAAGTTTATGGTGATCCCTTCTCTTGAGCTCAAGTTATTTAAGTTTAAATCAAAATATGGTTTGCAAATAACCAGGGGGCCTCTTCTAAACATTATTTAGTACATTGAGCCTCAGTTTGAACAGTTGTACATCTACTCAGGAAGCAGATTGTTTTGCACATATAAACCACAGCTATGTATTTCTTTATAGTAGCCAGAATTACTAACCTGCAAGATAGCCTAAATCCACATTTTTATTTTATTTAAGAGATGGACCACCTACTATTCTCTTTAAGATTTAAAAAAGTATGTATAATAAATTAGGGACATTATAATTTATGAGCTATAAATCTATGTGGTTTTGTAACAGAGAAGAGTATTTATCTGGGAAGTATGGTAAGGATAAAATTCAAAATAACTTTATGACTTCTTGTTAAATTTAAAATAAAATTATTCTTCTCACTAAATAGTGAAATAAACACACTGATCTTTTTTTTTTAAACCATAGTGCTTCTTTTGCACTAATTTGTTTCTCCTAGCTTGTTTTTTATTTCATATAAAAACGGGAAAATATTCTGAGGCAGTACTTATATTTTCTTTTGAATAAGATAGCTTACCAATGACATAGGTCACTATTTAAGTAAAGGTAAATATATTCATTATTAAAAAACTGATTATTGCAAGCATACATATCACAAAATTATTTGGCATTTTTCAAGTAATTTCATTTTCAAAGCATACACACAACACAAAATTATAATCATCCTATTTGTGTGGTTCAGTTGAACCAAGAATTTTTTCAGTCTGCTAATAAACCTCCTGATGAAGTACTCTGTTATCTTACCGTATCATCAATGAAGACCTTGATCCATATACATGTGCTAAAAGCTCAGTTACCTAAATAAATCTCTATTAGAACTTTAATTATTTCCTGTTATTTTCTCATGCAACAAGGGAAATGATATGTAGACAAAGATATATAGCCACATTCTTTTTTCTAATTATGTAGGTTTCAAAAAAATAAAAAAGAAACTTAGAAACCAGAGAAACAATGTCTTATTGTTGTTCTTCCTATTCATACCCAAGACCTTTATTAATATGTTCCTATTTATTTGTGGGAACAAAGAATATAACTTACCAATCATGGAAAGAGTGAAGCTTTATTATACACTTAAAAAGCTGTTTATACAATCAGTAATGTACATAGCAGTAAAGTTTTTAAAGCCACTTATTGATTTATATATGACAATAGATTTATTTGGTGGGGAGGTTTGGGCTACTTCTGGTTGTGTTCATGGCTAACTCCTGGTAATATGCTAAGGAATCCACTTTGTATTCTTTAGGAGCTCAATACTCAAAGCCTGGTATAGTACTGGGGTTGGTTGTTTGCAAACAAACACCTTAGGACCTTCACTGACTCTGAGTCTTGAAGAAGTAATTTTATTTTATTGTTTTAGTATTTTTTATTATACCATCATGAGATAAACAAGTACAAAGAAAGAACACTAAAATGGTTATTAGTTGAAACTGATCTCACTCCTTTAGTCAAAATTTAAGTATTTCCTAAATAATAAGGACCAAGAGACTTACAGACATGGGGCAGAGCTGCTATTTGCTCTCCCTGTGCCCAGCCACTCACGAGGTGCCCGGGAGGGTTGGCGGGTTCTAGCCCTGACCTGCCACCCCAGCAGAGCCTCACAACAAGCCAGATGACCCCCCACACTCCACGATGGCCACCATTTTCATCCAGACTTCCCTCTCCTAAGAACTCCACCCAACGACAGCCTATCACAGCCCTGATCATCATACCCACCCTGCAGCTGTTTTTTTTTCAATCTGGCCCAGGTATGCTGATTCAGAGACTTACAGACATGGGGCAGAGCTGCTACTTGCTCTCCCTGTGTCCAGCCACTCACGAGGCACCTGGGAGGGATGGCGGTTCTAGCCCTGGCTCACCACCCCAGAGAGCCTCACAACAAGCCAGGCGGCCCCCACTCCATGAGGGCTGCCATTTTCCACATACAGACTTCCCTCTCATCAGAACTCCACCCAGCAGAAGAGCCTATCACAGCCTGGCTCATGCTGCCACTTCTGGCTGTGCAGTTCATCAGTAAATGCTATATTTAGAGGTGACTACAAGAGTATGCCACCCACACAGCAAGCCTGGAAAGTTGCCTGTGTCGTATTCGATATGCCAAATAACAGTAACAATTATATTAGTTCATTCCCATGACCTAATATAATGGTTTGAGGCTCTTTATGTTCCTGGAGCAAGCAGATGCCCTTGGGCTCTACTAACAAAAAAACAGGACATATGGAGATGTTACTGGTACTTGCTTGAGCAATAGATGGTGAGTGGGAAGATAGTGACTGGATAGTGACTGGAATAAGGACCAAACACATTCTGCTTATGTGAAAAAAAATAATCAAGTTCTTGAACTTAAACTCCTCATTTTGCAAAGACCTAAGGATTAAGTATCTACTTTCTTTACTTTAGCCCTGTGATGTCCAAGTTTTGGAAACTTATCTAGCATGCATTTCAAGTGCAACTTCTACTATATATAGTCTGTATGAAAAATCATGTCTTTGAAGTCTGTAATTTTGCTCCTTCCTTCATGTCATATTCAAATTTGCATTAAGTTTAAATTTTATTACTTTCTTATTTGAATTTCATTTATTTAAAAATAATCCTGTGACTTCTCTAAATAAATTTTATGCTTTCAAAGTCTCTTGTGTTTATTCCAATCTTAACTCTTTTCATATTACATTGTACATATGCATATCCATACCATTTTTGTCCATTGTATTTTAAGCTACCTGAAAACAATACTGCACTTTTTTATTGTTGGTTTTTTGTTTGTTTATTAGGAGGCCATACCTAGTGGTGTTGGGAATCACTCCTGGCATTTTCATGATATCTTACGTAGTCCCATGTTATATGTGGCCTATGAGTTTGCCACATAAAAGACAAATACCTAATTCCCTATACTTTTCTAGCCTCATTACTGTAACTTCTAAGTATTTTCACCTTTACCCATTATAAAGAAATAAAAAGGCCCTATTTCCATTAAAAGTCAATAATGCTTCTTTAAAGGCACCAGCAAGTATATAATACCCACATAATTAAAGAATTAAGGACAACAAATGTTGGCGTTGATGCGGGGAGAAAGGGACTCTCATCCATTGTTTGTGGGAATGTCTACTAGTACAGCTTTTTTGGAAAACAATATGGACATTCCTCCAAAGACTAGAAATTGAGCCCCTGTTTGACCCAGCCATACCACTCCTGGGAATATACCCTGGAAAGTCAAAAACATAGCAGAAATGCCATATGCACTTTTATCTTCACAGCAGCACTATTCACAATAGCCAGAATCTGGAAACAACCAGAGTGCCCAAGAACTGATGATTGGATAAAGAGATTTTGATACATCTACACAATGGAATACTATGCAGCTATTAGGTAAAATGAAGTTATGAAATTTGCCTATAAATGGATGGACATGGAGCCGGGTCATGTTGAGTGAAATTAGCCAAATGGAAAAAGGATATAGAATGACTGCATTTATTTGCATGATATAAATATATATGTATATATGTATATATGCATATATATATATATATATATATATTATGATACCAATATCCAAGGTCAGGCGAAACTTGGATCAGCAGATCTTGTCAATAGGTAGAATCTACCCCAAAAATGTGGGAGTCAGAGGTTAGGTAAGACAAAGAAGGGAACAGTGTGATAATAATCTTCAAAAAATCATAATACCAGCCTAGAACTTAGCAATGAATATAGGCAAAAAATACACGTGATGACCTTAAATGTACGTATTGCAATAGACAATGTGTAAGATAAGGAAGAGAGAAAATGAGTTAAATAACCAGTCGTAGAGGCAGGCTAGGGGGGGGGGAGGGATGGGGACATTGGTGGTAGGAAAGGGCACTGGTGGGGGCATGGGTGTTGGAATAATGTGTGACCAACCCAATTATGAACATCTTTGTAATTGTATATCTCACGGTGGCATAATAAATTATTTTTAAAAAAAGAAAACAAAAAAAATTAAAGAATTAAAGAATTGAAAAAATATTCACTGTATTAAATACCACTGTGTGAACTTAATGAAAAGGACTAAAGAAAAATCTGACTAAATCAGACATTAAAGTTCTTTTAGAAACCTGACTATTTTCTCAAAAATAAAGTTAAGTTTTTAATTTAGATAAGATAAAATACTTTTATAAAATAGCAGGCATTTTTCGAATTGAACTATATTATTTAAAATTGAAATATTTTTTATATCATCAAAAACACCCTTTGACCAAGGGATATAAAAATTTATGTTATTATAAAAAGAAAATTGTCATAGATATAATGAATGTCAAATATATTAAGCACATTTGTTTTTCACTCTCAAAGAACAAAAATGATTTGGCCACAGAAAGTAGTCGAATCACTTTTCAATGTGCCTTAAGTATTTATAAGATATAATTGCAATTTTGAATTTTCACATCTGCCTGTGTCCGCCTCAGGTACTCTCCCTGGGGTGTGCAGCTGGCCGGGCAGGTGCCTAGGGTCGAGGTAGAGCCCCAGGCCTCGGCAGAAGGTGGAACTACAACCCCCAGAAGTCCGAGCGGAAGCGGAAGTAAACGGACATTTTGAACTTTCACACCGGCCTGTGTCCACCTCAGGTACTCTCCCTGGGGTGTGCAGCTGGCGGGCGGGCGCCTGGGGTCGTGGCAGAGCCCCAGGCCTCGGCAGAAGGTGGAAATACAAGCCCCAGAAGTCCAAGCGGAAGCGGAAGTAAACGGACATTTTGAACTCTCACACCGGCCTGTGTCCGCCTCAGGTACTCTTCCTGGGGTTTGCGGCTGGCCGGGCTGGCACGTGGGGTTGTGGTAGAGCCCCAGGCCTTGGCAGAAGGTGGAACTACAACCCCCAGAAGTCCGAGCAGAAGCGGAAGTAAACGCACATTTTGAACTCTCACACCGGCGTGTGTCCGCCTCAGGTATTCCCCCTGGGGTGTGCGGCTGGCTGGGCAGGCAGGCCGCTAATGCGACCGCTTATTAATACAAATTCTAGGAAATTCAACACCAAGGGAAGGTAATACCCTCAAGAAAAAAGAAACAGTACACTAGAGGAATCTATCCATGAGCACCGCAACACCATGGAGAAAAATGCAGATCCCCAGTTCGAAGAACAGATGAAGGAATCAACCCTGAAGACACAAAAAAGAATGCAGATGTGCATGATCTCTCTGACAATGAATTTAGAGAAGAAATTGGTAGGATGCTTAAGGAGCTCAATGAAAAAATGGAGCAGATGTCCAAAAAATACAGGAGAACATAAACGAAGCAATTGAAAGGGCAGTCAATAAATTATGGGAGGAAATGAGAGCAGAAATGAGAACCATTCAAATATATATATCATTGCTTAAAAACTCAGTGGATAAAATGAAAAACACAATAGGGGCTCTGAATAGTAGGATGACAGCAGCGGAAGAGAGAATCAGTGAGAATGAAGATGAGCTGCAGAAAGCACTCAGAGAACTACATAAAATGGAAAAAGACCGGATAATGGATCAGCAATGAAACAGAGAACAATGGGATGAAGCCAGGCGCGAACAACATAAGAATTATCAGAGTCCCAGAGGGATAGGAAAGTAACCCCAAGGAAATTAAAACAGTTAAAAATATCCTGGCTGAGGGGCCGGAGCCATAGCCCAGCGGGTAGGGCGTTTGCCTTGCAAGCTGCCGGCCCATGCCCGCCCGGGTTCGATCCCCGGCATCCCATATGGTCCCCGAGCACCGCCAGGAGTAATTCCTGAGTGCAGAGCCAGGAGAAACCCCTGAGCATTGCCGGGTGTGACGCAAAAAAGCAAAAAAAAAAAAAAAAATCCTGGCTGAAATGTTCCCGAAAGTTAAAGGATGAAGGCATCCAGATCCAAGAAGCCCAACGCGTACCAGCAAGAAGAGACCCCAATAGAAAGACCCCAAGACACATACTAGTCAAAGTAATGGATGCCATAGACAGAGACATAATTCTTTAGGCAACAAGATCAAAGAAGGAAATTGTATACAAAGGAGCATCCATTTGACTTTCAGCAGACTTCTCAGAAGACACCCTCCAAGCCTGAAGGCAGTGGTGGGATATAGTAAAAAAACTTAATGAAATGAATGCCTCAGCAAGAATTCTTTATCCAGCTAAACTCTCACTCAGATTTGAAGGACAGATATACAACTTCTTGGATAAACAACAGCTTAGGAACTTTGTAAAATCAAAACCAACCTTAAAAGGACTGAAAGATCTACTATAAGACGAGATACAACCCAAAAGAACAACCAACCTATACAGAAAGGTGGCACAAAATCCCATGACAATAATCTCTCTCAATGTCAATGGTCTAAATTCACCAGTTAAGAGACACAGAGTGGCAAAATGGATCACAAAATTTAATCCGACATTCTGTTGCCTTCAAGAAACACACCTGAACAATCGGAGCAAAGACAGGCTCAAATTAAAGGCTGGAAAACAATCCTTCACTCAAACAACCCATCCAAAAGGGCTGGTGTAGCCATACTGGTATCCGACAACATAGACTTCAGGCTAAAGAAGGTCAGAAGGGACAATGAAGGTCACTTCTTAATAGTCAAGGGATGCATATATCAGGAAGAAATCACAATATTAAACATATATGCACCCTACGAGGGGCCAGCAAAATACCTAAAACAACTACTAATAGACTTCAAAGAAGACATTGACAGCAACACAATTGTAGTTGGAGACTTCACACTGCTCTATATACAGTGGATAGATCAACAAGATTGAAACTTACCAAGGAAATACTGGCCCTAAAAAAAGAGATGGAAGAAAGAGGGCTGGTAGACATATACAGGGCATTTCATTCCCAAAAAGCAGAATACACTTTCTTCTCCAGTGCCCATGGAACATACTCCAAAATAGATCACAAGCTGAGCCATAAATCATACCTCCATAAAATCAAGAAGATAGAAATTGTGCCAACTATTTTTTCAGACCACAATGCACTGAAAATAGAAGTTAATTGTACACAAAAACGGAGACCAATACCAAGTACCTGGAAACTAAACAGCTCAATGCTGAACAACCAGCAAGTCATAAAAGAAATCAAAGAGGAAACCCAAAGATTTCTAGAAACAAATGAGACTGAAGACACGAATTACCAGAACTTGTGGGATACAGCAAAAGCAGTGTTAAGAGGCAAGTTCATAGCTCTTCAAGCATTCATCAGAAAAGAAGAAAAGACCATCATAAACAGTCTGACTTCACAACTTAAGATCTTAGAGAGTGATCAACAAAAGGAACCCAGCCCAAGCAGAAAGAAAGAAATAATAAAACTTAGAGCAGAAATCAATGAGATGGAATGTCAAAAAACAATCCAGAAGATCAACGAAACCAAAAGCTGGTTCTTTGAAAAAATAAACAAGATTGACAAACCACTCCAAGACTTGTAAGAAAAGGAAAAGAGAGAACCCAAATATATAAAATCAGAAATGAAAATGGGGACATCACAACAGAAACCAAAGAAATTCAAAAGATCATCAGAGATTACTATGAGAGCCTGTATGCCACGAAACTAGAGAACCTAGAAGAAATGGACAAATTCCTGAATTCCTATAGCCTCCCAAGTCTGCAACAAGAAGATTTGGAATACCTTAACAAACCTATCTCCATCAAGGAAATAGAATTGGTAATCAAAAGTCTCCCCAAACACAAAAGACCAGGTCCAGATGGATTCACCAATGAATTCTGCAAAACCTTTAAAGAGGACCTACTCCCAATTCTTTTCAAGCTCTTCCGACAGATTGAAGAAACAGAAACACTCCCAAGTAGCTTTTACGAGGCACATATCACCCTGATACCCAAAGCAGAAAGAGATGTCACAAAAAAGGAAAACTACAGACCAATCTCTCCCGGATAAATACAGATCCTAAAATCTTTAACAAAATACTAGCAAATAGAATCCAAAGAGTCATCAAAAAGATTATACACCATGACCAAGTGGGATTCATCCTGGGAATGCTAGGATGGTTCAACATCTGCAAGTCAATCAACTTAATACATCATATCAACAAAAAGAAAAATAAAAACCATATGATCATATCAATAGATGAAGAGAAGGCATTTGACAAGATTCAACACCCGTTCATGATAAAAGCTCTCCGTAAAATGGGGATTGAAGGAACCTTCCTCAAGATAATCCAGGCCATCTACTACAAGCCCACAGCGAGCATCATTCTCAATGGGGAAAAACTGAAAGCCTTCCCCTTAAGATCAGGGGGCAAGAGAAGGCTGCCCCCTCTCACCACTTCTATTCAATATAGTATTGGAAGTACTTGCCATAGCAATCAGTGAAGAAAAAAGACATTAAGGGCATCCGGATAGGAAGGGAAGAAGCAAAGTTGTTACTATTTGCAGATGACATGATATTATATCTGGAAAACCCGAAACTCTCTACCAAGAGGCTCTTAGAAATAATACATTCCTATAGTAGAGTGGCAGGGCATAAAATCAATACCCAAAAGTCAATGGCCTTCCTATATGCAAACAGTGAAAGAGAAGAAAGGGACATTAAGGAAACTATCCCATTCACAATTGTGTCACAGAAAATCAAATACCTAGGAATAAGTTTGACAAATAATGTAAAGGATCTCTACAAAGAAAACTACAAAACATTACTTCAGGAAATAAAAGAAGACCTGAAGAAATGGAGACACATTTCTTGCTCATGGATTGGAAAGATTAATATTATCAATATGGTAATACTCCCTAGAGATTTGTACAGATTCAATACAGTCCCTATAAAGATACCCATGATGTTCTTCAAAGAAATTGAACAAACACTCCTAAAATTTGTATGGAATAATAAAACCCCACGAATAGCTAAAGCAATTCTTGGGAAAAAGAAGATGGGAGGTATCACTTTCCCCAACCTCAAGCTCTACTACAGAGCAGTTGTAATTAAGACAGCATAGTATTGGTATAGAGACAGACCTATAGACCTATGGAATAGAACTGAATATCCTGAAACACACTCTCAAATATACAACCACTTTTTCTTCGATAAAGGAGCAAAAAATAGTAAGTGGAGCAAAGAAAGCCTCTTCAACAAATGGTGCTGGGAAAACTGGGCAGAAACATGTAAAAAATGAACTTAGACCTCCTTCTAATCCCATGCAAGTCAGATCAAATGGATTATAGATCTCAACATCAGACATGAATCTATAAGGTACATCGAAGAAAACAGGAGAACCTCTCTACGACATCGAAACTAAAAGTATCTTTAAAGACGACACACCACTGACCAAGCAAATGGAAGCAGAGATAAACAAATGGGATTATATCAAATTGAAAAGCTTCTGCACCTCAAAAGAAACGGTGACCAGGATCCAAAGACAATCCACAGAGTAGGAAAGGATATTCACCCAATACCCATCTGACAAGGGGTTAATATCCAGGATATATCAGGCACTGGTAGCCCTTCACAAGAAAAAAAATGCCAACCCCATCAAAAATGGGGAGAAGAAATGATCAGAAGCTTCCAAAAAAGAAGAAATTTGAATGGTCAAAAGTATATGAAAAAGTACTCTTCATCTTTAATCATCAGGGAGATGCAAATCAAAACAACAATGAGGTACACCACAGAGACTGGCACACATCCAAAACAGCAAGAACAACTGGTGCTGGCGTGGATTTGGGGAAAAAGGGACTCTCATCCACTGTTGGTGGGAGTGCCGACTGGTCCAGTCCTTTTTTGAAAACAATTTGGGCATTCCTCCGAAAACTAGGTATTGAGCTCCCATTTGATCCAGCAATAGCATTCCTGGGAATATACCCGAGAGACCAAAAAACACATAGCAGAAACAATATCTGTACTTCTTTATTCATCTCTGCGCTATTCACTATAGCTAGAATCTGGAAACAACCTAAATGCCCGAGAACAGAGGACTGGCTAAAGAAACTGTGGTTCATCTACACTATGGAATACTATGCAGCTGTCAAAAAAGATGAAATTATGGAATTTACCTGCAAATGGATGGACATGGACTAACATGCTGAGTGAAATTAGTCAGAAGGAAAAGGACAGATATAGAATGACTGCATTCATTAATAGGATAAAAATAGATAGCAGTGCTTTACTAAATGTGTGAAATGGTAATGGTAGATTAAAACTCACCATTGAATATACACAAAGAGACTTAAGTTTTAAACTCTAAATATCTGCAGGGCTAGCCACAATGTGTAAAAAGAAGAGGGAGAGAGATGCAGAGACAGAGAGAGACAGAGAGAGAGACAGAGAGGAAACAGGGCCACCTGCTGTTGAGGCAGCCTGGGGGTGGTGGGAGGGAGTGGGGTACTTTGGTGCTGGAAATGGGGCACTGTTGGAGGGATGGGTGCTGGAATATTGTATTGGCAAGAACCAATTGTGAACACCTTTGTAATTGTATGTCTCACGGTGGTATAATAAAAAATTAAAAAATAAAATATAATTGCATACAATCTACAATTTTATTTACTATTTGGTAAAATATGTGAAAATATTAGGGTCAGTTACAAATATGTCATATTCAAGAGTCTCCAAATCATAGAAAAACTAGTAAACAATGATTAACACTGTGAGATATTTGCGTAATAAATGCATAAAAATTATATTAAATCACATAAATTTTGATTTTACTTATACTAAATATATGTGAAAAATTGACATGAACAAAGAAACATGTGATGTTTTATTTCATAATATACACTTTTGAGGAATGGGGAGATTGCTCAGAGGGCTAGAGTATATACCTTGCATACACAGCTCCAAAGCTTGATATCCTGCAACAGATGACCTGTGCCGAATAGCACTACAAGGTGTAACTCTGGAAGACCCTGTGCATCATTTGGGTGGTACCAGAGATCCCAGCATCCTTGGGCCCAAGAAGCATTGCCAGTGTGTTATACAGAATGCCCTGGTTGAATAAGCATTGCCATTAGTGAACTCCAGGTCTCTTGAGCATTGCATGCAAGACATTCCACAATATTTTATCATTTTCAGTTCTTAGGGAAGAAAATGGTGTGGGACAATTTTAAAAATGGTGTAGAGAAATAGTGGAATGGATCTCACCATTCTACAAAGTGATTATCGATGTCAAAAGAGGGGTTCGGCAGGATGATACCATTTCACTAAAACACTTTAGTGCCACCCTTGAGAACATCATGCGACAATTAGAATGGGAAGGAATGAGAGTGAAGATATACTATCGGCAACTACACCACCTCCACTTCGCTGATGACATTGTTCTAATAACACCAAACATTAGCTAAGCGGCACAAATGCTGGCTGACTTTGATGGAGAATATGGAGAGGTAGGTCTACAGCTGAATCTCAACAAAACTATGTTCATGAGAAATGAACTAGTTCCAGAGGCCCCATTCACTCTCAATGGAACAAACATCTCTGAATGCAGCAGTTATGTGTACCTAGGTCGAAAAGTCAACATGATGAACGACCTAAAACCTGAGCTGTGCAGGAGGAAGAGAGTGGCATGGAATGCCTTTAAAAGCATCAAAGAAATAGCTAAAAAGACAAAGAACCTCTGGCTCCGGGCACATCTCTTCAACTCCACCGTTCTCCCTGTATTAACATATGCCTCAGAGACCTGGGCCCTATGAAAGCAGGATGAGAATGCTATTCTGGTCTCCCAAAGAGGTATTGAAAGAGCTATGCTTGGAATATCACTCCTCACTCAAGTGAGAGAAGGAATCCGAATTCCGACCTCTGTCGCTGTTCCAGTCAGGGACGCTGTCTCGTTTGCCAAGGCATCGAAAATCAGATGGGCTGGACATTAATGCGATTTGGAGACAACCGCTGGGCTAGAGCAGTTACCAACTGGATCCCACAGGATGTCAAAAGATCACTTGGCTGCCCATCTAGAAAATGGTCAGACTTCTTCGTCAAGACCCTGAACGTGGTTTGAGGCTCTTCGTATTCCTGAAGCAACCAGATGCCATTGAGCTACACTGGTGCGTGATAGGGTCAAATGGAAATGTTACTGGCGCCTGCTTGAGCAAATCAATGAATAAAGGCATGTCAAGTGATCAAGCAGAGAAATAGTACAGGGGTTAAGGTACATGACTTCCAAATCTGGTTCAAATACCAGAGCATCACATTTGGACACTAAGCAATACCAGAACTCACTATGGCACAGAGCCAGGAAAAGCTCCAGAGGACTATTGATTGTGATCCCAATCCTGAAGCTAAAAATAAAATAGATAAAAAATGGTCTAGTCCTCAATGTGTTCCTTAGATAATCAAATATATTTGTAAGGTGTTTTGTACAGTTTCTCAAAATGAAATATATTTCAATCTATTTTATAAGCATAATGTTTATATAAACTTTCATTGAATTTTCTCCACACTGAAATATATATATGTGTATATATATATGTATGTATATATATGTGTGTGTATTTATATATATATGTATGTATATATATGTGTGTGTGTATTTATATATATGTATATATATACATATCTTTTTTCTAAAATAATTGAAATTTATTTTGGGGGGCTAAAGTACCTATTACTTTAACCATTACGAACAATTTTTATTTAGTCATTCAATCAATTAAAAATTTGCTTCAAAGAGGACCCAAAAAGCAAATCTAGAAAGCAACTATCCTATAATTCACACCTTATTTCTTTTATTGAAGTAAACTTTCTTTTGGGTTTTGTTTTTATCACCTTAATTTAGGTACCATTTAAAGGAAAATGGATTGGGTGAAAAGAAATACTATCAGATAACTAAAGCAATACCTTACACATGTCAATTATCATCCTGTTGACCACTTTTAAGATCTTGAATTAGGTACTATTCAATGGCCTTCGATGCCTCAAAAGCAGTAAATATTGAACCCTACAAATCATATCTCATGTTCCTAAGACTCTGTTTCAGACCTGTAGCCCTTCACCCTATTATGATTTTTCTATTTATGTTTTCTGCTTACTATTAAGAAGGCTTCTTTATTAATATCTCAAATCTAAACAAAATTATACAGGAAATTGATTTAATACAAATTGGATTAAATTTACATAGAAATATACAATATAAAGTCATCTCCATTTAATTTGAATGTGTGTACTTTTAGTATCTTGTAAAAGTGAAAGCAGTTATAAGTAATCTGGAATGCAAAATAATCTCTCTCCCTCTGGAAAACGATTTTGAAATTACACAGTTCTCCACTGGGTACATTATGTAAATACATATGCTGGGAGAAAAAAAAATCCACTGACCATTTTTTTTTCTCAATTTTATTTGGCTTTTCCATTTTGTCTCCAAATTGAATTCTAGTGCCAAAGTATTTTTTCTTGCGTTGTTTTAAGATGGAAACAGTGACTATAAATCAATTTTTAGTGTTCAAAATATGTTAAAGGGGCCAGAGTGATAGCCCAGTGGGTAGGGTGTTTGCCTTGCATGCGGCCGGCCTGTGCCGGCCTGGGTTTGATCCCGGCATCCCATATGGTCCCCGAGCAATGCCAGAAGTAATTTCTGAGTGCAGAACCAGGAGAAATCCCTGAGCATTTCTAGGTGTGACCCAAAAAAACAAAAAAAAATTTTTTTTAAAAAGTAATTATTTCATGAAGTTGAACAATTTATACCTCCCATCATGATATACCATTTAAATACAAGGTGGGAATGCCAAAGTAATTTTAGAATACCACTCTGAAAAAAATTATAAATTTCATCAGTTATTACTCTTAAAAAAGAAAGGAGCAGTTACATAGGACTTAGTTTCATTTGAATACAGTAAACTAAAACCTGAAAACTGACCTGATTTTATCTCAAAGTAAATCAAACCACATATGCAATACATGCATTAGAGTTGGATAATCAGGATTAACTTTCGATTTGTAGCAACAAGCCTATACATTTCTATTGACTAATTGTAATAGAAGATATTTAATTAGAAAAAATTTAATGAACTAAAGTAAAAGACTCGTCTATCATAACTACTGAAACATGATAGAATGACATTTTAGAGAAATAATACTATAGAAAATATTAAATTTCTTTCTCAAATGATCTATAAATAAACTGTACTACTCATTTATGCAGCCTTTCTCTGTTTTTCAACCTATTTCTTTCTTTCCAAGAAAAACATATAAATATTATTTTGGTTACATTTTACTCAACAGAAATCTAAATTTTATAAACTAAAATTTGCAAATATCAAAGCAGTGCCAAAATATTATCAATACTTCAATACTACATATTATTTTTTCAACTATTCTACAGTAGGGAATTCTACTACTGAACACCATTCTGCCAGATATTGAAGAAAAATAACCTTGAGTTTGGTTCCAATTATCACTGAGTGAAATAAAGACTACATACCAGGGAAAGAAAGATAGTAGTTTGTGCAGCATTTATTTTGTAGGTGGCTGACTAGATATAATCCATGATAACTCATATAGTTACCCTAACCTCTATCAGAATTAATCCCCTGAGCTCATACCTAGGAAAAAGTCTTGAACATTATGCCTGCTTTACTTTCTCTCTCTTTCTTTCTTTCTTTCTCTCTCTCTCTTTATATATATGTATATATATATGTTGTGTGTGTGTTTGCTACATAATATATAATATTTACATATATATGCTATACAATTCAAGTCTAGATAGACTATCAGGTCAGTATAGTTACTTTATTGGAAGACAAATAGAGCAAAGAAATCAGAAATATATTTTGCAGACTACATTCAGAATGGAACTCAGTTTATCTCCACATCATTGTACCAGTTTCTCCTATCTTAGGTAATGGACACACAAACACATACACACAAATTAACACATTTGTTACTAGGGAAATTTTTCACAAATTGATCTGGATTCCTTTACTTTAAAATGAAATATCTCATTTTTAAACTTTTACCCATATATTAACTGATTTCTTTAGAAATATAACAAGTTCTCGGATGTAGATGAGCATGTCAATCACTATAGGTTGCTGTCTTATTCTAATTTTAGTTTTATTACCTTTGCCACTCATGCAAATACAATCTGTCTTCTTATGTTCTGACCTTTGAAAAGAGTACAAAACAAGTTGGTTAAAGCAAGGTGAATTGAACAGCAATTTCATTTTCTCTTCAACCATTAGGAATCATTCAAAATATGTCATTTGAAAGAATGTAGCTGATGATGGCACTGTCATATGATCAACTCTAAAGCCAAGAAGTCATACATTTGAAGACAGATTTTCAATGATATAACCATTAATGCATAGGTCTGGGTGCTTACCCAGTAAATATAGAACTGTTATTTTTTTCTGATCAACACCTATACCTGTGTGTACCCTACTTTAGCAGCTTATTTTTCACAGAAAACTCTTTAAGAGCTTAACTTTCTTAATAACTGTTGGCATGATTGTTTTATACTTTACCTATTATAATAAAATTATGAGGTGAAATTTTTTGCTGTTTCCTTAATCTTTATTATACTTCAATGTTTATGGGTCATTGGTAAAGCTAGATCCAGTTTTAGGCAAAGCAGAAAACAGTTTTAAGACTTAGAAAATTTTTAATTATTGATATATTAAATATTTCTAAGATCTTCAGTTCAAACTTTGCTTATGCCTTTTGCAAAGAAAGAACAAAATCTCGATTACATTTATGTTAAAATTTTTTAATAGCAATCTATTCTGTAGGAATGCAACAACTGCTTCAATGCTTTTTTTTTCCTTTTTTATCCCTTTCCTAACAGAGCATACATTATGCACCCAACATACCTATAAAATATTGACAGAAAAAATCACATTTTATAGCTTACCAAAGGAATGTTTGTATTAAATTGCTTCAGACAGAGAAAGTTTAATTGTGATCAGAACCCAAGAGATATAAAAGAGCTATAAAGACTGGGTCATAATGTGAGTTTATAAGCTCTGCTCTACTTAATTTAAATTATAGTGGCAGAACAAGAAATTGTGGCTTACCAGTAGGACTAGGCCTCAGGCCAAAGACATTTTTTTCTAATAGTTGCCTCCCTAGCCTGCCTTGTTGGAAAGAGTTAACTGCCTTGCAGAGATTTTTCTTCTAACTTGTCATTTGAGAAAAATAAAACTTAGTAATCACACATAAGCATACATGGTACTGTGGTTTACAGTCATGAAATAGGGAAGAGTAGTGTTATGTAGACATTATTTCCTGAACTTATTCTTGTTTATTTGTTTTGCTTTGCTGTTTTATTTCTGGATTAGTTCCAAAATATCTGGCTAGAACTGGTTCCATGTACTCAAGAGACAGCATGAATTTAACATTCCTATAAAATTAAAGTTTACTGTATAACTTGATCCAATTTAACTGAATGTACTTGTGATATATAGGTTCATATATTAGATACTACAAATCAAAATTACATTTACACTAAGATGAATCATATTCTTATTTTCGGCAGCCTGTCTGACTCCAAAGGATACTGCCAACTGTACAAAAGACTGTAACATAACATATAAACTCAGCTGTTTTTTGACCATATCTGTTTTGGTGCGTTTGTTTTCAGAGATAGAAATGACAAAAAGTACTCTCATCAAATTCAGTCAACATAAGCATTTTTCTAAAGGTTAAAATGATACTGGCAAACACTGGAGAGAAAAAAAATGGGGAAAAAGCAACTTATTGTTTTCGCAATTAAACATAATTAGTTTTATTTTAGGTTTGGAATATTAATCTGAGCCTATGTTCTATGCGCAAAATATTGGAGAGGACAAATTTAGAGAAATTATGTTGATATGAAGAATAAAACACAATTTAAACATATCCTTATCTGAAATCAATTGAAACATTATATACACAGGAAGAATTTTCTGTGAATTCAGCTTAGTAAAATAGTTCTCAGATAAGTTACTTAGTTAAAGTGCAGGTACTAGTTAAAGTGTAGATAATGAACAATCGTTTATTTTGCAACAGTTAACAAAAAGGCATATTCCAATGGTATATTTAAGTAATAAAATTTGTATTATGTCAAAGATACTGTCTTATGGGCTGTGTAGACATGATTAATATGGAGCATAATTTCATTTTTAATTTAGTGCTTGAAATATGTTGTAACTTCAAAGCAATAAGAGAAGTTATCTACTACAGCCAGTCAGTCAGTGAAGGAATCTTTGCAATGATTCTAGTCTCTTTTAGTATATTTTCAAAAAAAAGTGAGTTTTCTGCATGAAAAGACATACAGTTTGCTTTGTGAGAATTCATTTAATGGGTTCCTTCTATTGAATATAATGGACAACTTTCAGAATTTATAAATGTACTTGTGAGATAGTGTTGGGGAGCCCCTGGGGTCCCCAACAATACCAGGAAGCAAGTTCCCTTCTACTTGAAGCTGGCGGGGAATAATGAAAACTCAGGACTCCAGCACAGTTTTAAAAGGGCTTTACTATCACAGGTTCTGATTTACAATCCAAGAGTAGGGAAAACTCCGGACTCTGGGTCCCCTTCTAGGTCCCAGCCACGTGTAGATCAAGATGGCTGCCACCATGTGTTTAAGCCCAACAGAGAAAGGAGAGGACAGAGAAGCAAAATGCCAAGGGAAGCCGAAATGGCAAAAAAGTGGCCTTCTCTCTTCTTGCAGCTTATTTTATAGATAAAAATCCACCAAAACTTCCCACAATGGGCCAGACCATCTAGAGATGAAAACAGCTAAATAGCTCTATTGAAATGCAGCACCTCAGGTGGCCTTCTGGCATTTACAAGCACCCAGAGCTGATTCAAAGTCTCCCTACCAGAGCTGGGAGGGGCTGCTGCAAGTTAAGTGTAGCTGGAAGCTAAGGCGTCACCTAATAACATAGAATACATTGCATTCATTTATCCATAGGATCTATTAAGTAGATAGATGCAATAATATTTTATTTATTTATTTATAAATAAGTAAATGAGGGATTATTTTATTGTTTTAATAAAGAGCACATATACACAATGCAATCTGACGTTTGATTTTACTCTTCTGACTTATTTAATATAATATGACAAATTCTTTTTTTTTTAATATTTTATTACACCACCATGTGATATACAATTACAAAGATGTTCATGTTTGGGTTTCCGTCATGCAGTGTTCCAGCACCCATCCCTCCACCAGTGCCCATTTCCCACCACCAATGTCCCCACTTCCCTCCCCCTCCCCTAGCCTGCCTCTATGGCAAGTTCTTTATCTCTTCTCTCTCTCTCTTTCTTTCTTCTCTTACACATTGTGGATTGCAATACATACATTTAGAGATTATCATGTATCTTTTTTCCTATATTCAATGCTCAGTTCTAGGCTGGTATTATCACTTTTGACAAATATTAGCACACTGTTTCCTTATCTGTCTTACCTAACCTCTGATTCCCACATGTTTGTGGTAGATTCCACCTTTTTTTTTTAATTGAAAGATGCTCATGTAGAGTTTTGGTTCTACAGTGTTCCAACACGCACCCTCCACCCAAACCCATCTCCCATCACCAATGTCCCCACCTCCCTCCCCCTCCTGCACCTCAACCACTTGGCAGGTTCTGTATGTGATTTCTTTCCTCTTTATATCTCCTTCCCAACAAACTTTCCTGCTCTTCGAGGAATGCAGTGCATTAAAAGACATTACTGTTTCACTATTTTAGTGGACCAGCGGCCGCAAGCGGCTGTGCGACCTGGGCTCAAACTGGTTTTGCTCTGTTGATCTGGTCGTGAGGCAGTTTCCCAGCGTCCGGACAGCGAAAATGGTGGCTAGTGTGATGGGCGAGTCTCATCCGGCTGCTTCCGGGACCCCCAGAGGCGACGGGCCCCACTCCCAAAACCCATCTGCCCTCCTCGGGGTTCCATGGTTAGCTAGGCCCGGCACAAGCTGAGTTCCAGCCTCCCCAGCCGCTTTTGAGGCTCTGTATGCTGGCCGCTGGGCAGCTCCTGGGCGGGGCCACCAGGCTCCAAAAAATGGAGGGGGAAAGGGCGACCACACCTCCATCTGACTACTTCTCAGTGATTCCCGCCTCTTGGGCCGCCTACCTGGGCTCGAACTGGTTTTGCTCTGTTGATCTGGTCGTGAGGCAGTTTCCCAGCATCCGGACAGCGACAATGGTGGCTAGTATGATGGGCGAAGTCTCATCCGGCTGCTTCCGGGACCCCCAGAGGCAACGGGCCCACTCCCAAAACCCATCTGCCCTCCTCGGGGTTCCATGCCGCTTTTGAGGCTCTGTATCTAATATGACAAATTCTTGCTACATCATTCAAGTTCTAGAAAGTTGTTTGGTTTCATCAATTGTTTGAGTAATGTTCCATTGTTTATATATATCATAACTTCTTTATACACTAATCTTTCCTTGGATATCTGGCTGGTTCTCAGATCTTGAAAACTCTAATGCTGCAATCACACTGATATGCATCTTACTTTCCAAGTTTGTTTTTCTGTTCTTGGGATAAATGCCAAATAGTGAAATCAGTGGCTCACAGAAATGGTAAACTTTGTTTATTTTCTACAATCAGCATAATATGCTGTGTGTAATATCAACCACATATGCTGAACCAGAAATTCATATTAGAAGTGAATGAAGTATCCTTTTGACATTACACTTCTGTCTGCACCAGCTACTTTTTTGTCTTTGATAAGGGCCATTTTCACTAGTGTTAGGTGATATATCATCAATATTTTTTTAAAATATTTTATTATACTACCATGAGATATACAATTACAAAGATGTTCATAAGATGTTCATATTTGGGTTTTGGACATACGGTGTTCCAGCACCCATCCCTCCACCAGTGCCCATTTCCCACCACCAATGTCCCCTATTACCTCCCCCTCCCTAGTCTGATTCTATGGCAGGTTCGTTATTTCTTTTCTTTCTCTCTCTTTCTTTTCTCTTTTCCTTCCATTCCACATTGTGGATTACAATACATACATTAAGAGGTTGTCATGTGTATCTTTTTGCCTGCATTTAATGCTCAGTTCTAGGTTGGTATTATTAGCACTTTCGACAATTGTTAGCACACTGTTCCATTCTCTATTTTACCTAGCCTCTGACTCCCACAAATTTGTGATAATTTCTACCTCTGACAAGACCTCCTGATCCATGTTTCGCCTGACCTTGGATATTGGAATTGTAATATGTACATATATGTATATATGTATATATATATATATATAAATATATGTCATGCAAATAAATGCAGTCATTCTATATCTGTCTCTCTCATTCTGACTAATTTCACTCAAAATGATCCTCTCCATGCCCATCCATTTATAGGCAAATTTCTTAACTTCAATTTTCCTGACAGCTGCATAGTATTCCATTGTGTAGATGTACCAAAGTTTCTTTATCCAGTCATCTATTCTCAGGCACTCTGGTTGTTTTCAGATTCTGGCTATTGTAGAGGTAATAATGTCTCAAATATGTTTTATCATTCCTATTGGTCATTTCACATTTTAATAAAGATGTCCTAAAATATGAATAGTGCCTCATAAGTGTATCAATATTTAAATATTAGTGAATGCAAATATTATTTTCCAAAATTGTTCTACATTCTCACCCATTCTATGTAAACAAACATTTTAAATGTACAGCTCTTTTGATTCCTCTTTGGGAGACCTGAACAGTGTTCTCATTGCTTTTGTAGTACCCAGGTCTCTGAGGCGTATGTTAATGCAAGGAGAATGGTGGACTCGAAGAGATGTGCCCAAAAGTAGAAATTTTTGTCCTTTTAGCTATTTCTTCGATGCTCTTGAAGGCATTCCATGCTGCTTTCTTCCTCCTGCGCAGCTCAGGTTTTACGTCGTTCATCATGTTGACTTCTCGGCCTAGGTACACATAACTGTTGCATTCAGAGATGTTTGTTCTGTTGATAGTGAATGGGGCCTCTGGAACTAGTTTATTTTTATGAACATTATTTTGTTGAGATTCACCTCTAGACCTATCTTTCCACTTTCATGGTCAAAGTCAGCCAGCATTTGTGCTGCTTGTCTAATTTTTGGTGTTACTAGAATGATGTAATTAGTGAAGCGGAGATGGTGTATTTGCCAACCATCTATCTTCACTCCCATTCCTACCCATTCTAATTGTTGCATGATCAACACTATGATCAACACTAAGTATGATTACATGCCAACACTATGTAGTTTACTTAATTCCTTTTTAATCAAATATACTTGACTAATAATTATAATCATTTTTAATGGATGTCAACCAGAGAAAAAAATTAGACTACACAAAGAAATGTATAGTACAATGGATGGATGAAAGGATGCTTAGAATTTCATCATCACTTGTTTGTCAATAGCAATTTGATAGAAACAGAAGAGTTTCAAGCACAGATTTTCCTTCACTTTCTGTATCAAAGATCAACTTTTATTATATTATATGTTCTTAGCACCTTAGTAAATGTTTTATTTTCTTCAAGCCAATTTTCTTTTGATAGAAAATATATAATAACAAAGACATTTAACTTACTGTGTCACAAATCACCATATTATACTTCACATATTTAAGGTTTATGTCTTTTAAACCATGGTTTGAATAACAGCTTCATTAAAAAAAAACTTGAATATGTATTTTTAAAAAATTGAATTTGCATTTGACTTATAAAAGTGTTAAAGTACATCTACTCCCCAAGTAGATGACGAAAAAAATTTCCTATTAAATATTTCCAGGTAATTAATCATTGCATATTCTAAACAAAGAAAAACAAAACCATGATGTTTTTTGTCAGCCACATTGAATTCTTTACTCTTAATATTGTACTGTACTCTATTGCCATGAAAAGGGAAATTTTTTCCATAAATATTACCTTTTATATCCATAAAATTATCATTTCTTAATTATCATTTCTTAATTAACATTTCTACTTAATATTGTTCTGTACTCTACTGCCATGAAAAGTGAAATATATATGTAGATATTACCTTTCATATCCATAAAATTATCATTTGTTAGTTTTAATTACCTTGATTTCACAATTTTTATACTTTAACATACAGGCTAATCTTTCATATGGCATTTTTACTTTAATTAATTCTTTACTAGTATAAAAATCTGGAATTGGTTGAAGAAAACAAAACTATTGTTTTAATCTCTCATATTTTAATGTTATGCATCCACATTTAACATGTGACACTGTTTCTATGGCATTTATCATCATTATTAGTCTCATAATATCTGTTATATATGACTATACACTTAGTAAAATTTTTATTCTAAATTTTTGCATGAATTGTTTTCTAAACATCAATAGTTTTAGTTCACAGATAAGGAAAGTATGATTTAAGTGAGGAAATAATATCTTAAATTTTAACAATAAAAATACGTATTTTTCACACCCAGTCCTTTCTGATTCTAAAGCTCACACATACACTTTCAAGAGTATTTTTTGAACTGTGCTTTAAATGATAGGCTCCATTATCCATTATCGTCTAGTTAATTCCCTAGTGTTTGGAAATTAAGTCATCATCTTTTTGGAAAATATTAAAAGATCTATATATTGTAATGCTTTCTCTTTTTTGACACTTAATAAATTTTACCACAACAATTAGTGAAAAAAAAAGTTACCTTCTATATTTAAGAGCTATAATATCATCTTATCTTTAAAAAGGGTCTAGAAGTTCATCTAAAATTACCTTATTTTGAAATCGGGGATGAAGTTTTACTTAATGTAGAAAAATCTTTAAAAAATATTTTAATGAAAGGATATTTATAATATAGTACAGTCACTATTTTAAGCTTCGACTTGGTGCCAGAGTTTACTTAACTATCTCCCTGTTCTCATCAAAGGGTGTTAAAGATTATTCCCATTGTAAGCTATCGGACATTATTCTCCAAACAATAGGTGGAAAAAGGCTAAAGATTAGTATTACAGTATGGCTTTAAACATAGAGATTTTACTATTATCTTTCAAATGTTTATCTCACTAATTTAAAGGTAAAATACACTGTACATATCATAAAATTATAAACAAATGGACCAGACAACAAAATTAATTTGATACAGTAAACAGTATCCCAGGATTACTATGATGCATGATGAGTTTGGATAGATGTAAATGACTATAATCATTTTTATTTTACATAGTCATATAAAATAATACTAGCCTGACCTAAAGGATAAACGGAAAGCTTAGAACAGTTTTTCACATTTCATGACATAGAAAAAATTAACTTTAACAATAAGCTAATTCTACTTCAGGTTTTTGATTTGGGATATAAAAAGTTGTTTCTTTTCCTTTTTCAAAAGTCACTCTATTAAAGTTAAGAGGAATTCCATTTAAACAGAATTCTACAAGTCACAAATAAGGTGAGTTGTAGAATTCTATTCCCAAGGTGTAAATTAACTTAAATAGACTCTTTTCCTCAGGCTTGGTACTTAAAAAGTAACTAAATAAATTACCAGAGATTTTGTTGACTAACTCTAATCAGTTTTCAATTATTAAAATTCCAGCACAGCAGGGGAGATAAACATAGACATAGTTGCAATAAAGCCAGTTTCTATAAGAAAATATAGCAGCAAGGCAGAGATCTTACATTAATCTCTAATAGAGACCAAATGCTACCTTTGCATTTCATTAGCTTTACGTTTAAATTGTTTGATTGTTGCCATCTAATCTCTAAATTACCGACAAAAGTACCACATCTCCACCTTGATTTCCCTGAATACACTTTTGTCCAGCATATTTTTATGACAAAAATGAAATATATTCTATACTTTAAATTACAGCTGAATAGCAGTGAAGAGTAAGAAGACTTAGAAATAGTGAAATGCTCTGACTATTGTTGTATAGATGTTAAAGGATAGAAGGAAAAATTTAAAAGATAATTTTCAACAGTCTCTTCCTAAGAAGTTAGGATGTGTTTCCTTTTCTAAGAAGTTAAAGTGTGTTGTAAAATAACAGAATAAGAGAAATCATGATCACTTTATAAAACTGAAGTAAGATACAAATTTGTATAAGATATTTACAAAACAATTTATACAAAGTGTCATTATTCATGTGTAATTTTCATTTATGTATATATGTATATATGCAAAATATGCATATATATATTATATATGTATGACAGGAAAAGGAAAGGATGCTGTAACAGAGCCATTTCTCATAATATGGAATTCAAATGGCAATAAAAATAATGAGAAGATGTCCAACTTCATAAGTTATCAGAAAAACTCAAAATAAGAGCACAATGCAAGATCACACCCACTAGTTCGGAATGATGTCAGGAATCATAAATGCACTAGACTTGTGAACTCTTTGATATTCTTGGTAGGAATATAAATCCATATAATCCTTGCAGATCACACATGTAATAAGAGGAAAGATGTTAACAAACACTAAAGCTTTTGCAATGATGGTATTCGTAGGGGAAAGGATTGTTAATAGGTTGATGATAAAAAGGACTAGACACAATATGGACAGTGGTATCAGGTCTTGGAAATTTTTGTGGTGGTGATTTATAGATAGTAATTGTACATCAGAACCATAAGCAATGCCATTGTTATAACAATGAGAGCTAAACTATAGTAATAGTTTTAAAAGTGGAGAATGTGCGCCTCACCTGCCTATGATCAGGTGTTAATCTTTAATCTGTGCTCAGGAATCACTTTTGGCAGAGGGAGCTATCTAGTCCCAGGAAACAAACAAGAATCCACTGTGTGCAAGATAAATGTATTATCTCCTGTACTCTCTTTCTACTTCCTCCTCCCTACCTAATTTTAATTACAGAAATACATCTAGACAACACACTAACCGTGAGAATGATCATTCCAATTTATTATATTTAATGACACCTAAAATTTTAACACTTAAGCAAATATAACATTCAGAAAAACAGTGAATCAAGGAATGAGAAGATTGAACTATACAAGAAGATATTGAAGAGAAGAGGTTAGAGAGCAGGAAGGAGAAAAGTGACAGAAGATAATGAAGGAAAGAAAGAACTATAATGAGATCTGAGTTTAAATATCATAAGTATTTTATATTAAACTGTTCTTTAATATCTGAGTCTCTTTATATTCAGTTGTAAATGAATATTTACCTCAATGTTTATAAATAGTAAAAGAATTATAAATGTAAATAGTAAATAGTAAAATAGTTTGTAAATAGTAAAAGAGTTATAAAGAGAAATGACTACACATATAATAAAATATGTGTAGTCATTTCTACTACAATTGTTTCATCCTCCTTCCCTGTTTTTGACTTAGGATGATGAAGAAACTAAGGGACTTACTTTTGGAAAGGCAGAAGTGAAAGAAAATTAATATCATAGCTCTTCTAATTTCTTAGAATACTTAAAAATGTGTCTGCATGATACCCTATCATCAAGAGTATAGGTAATGCATAAAAAGAAGGGAACAAAAGAAGTGCATAAAAGGGAAGGAAAAAAGAAATAGTGCCCATTATCAACATAGACTGAGGGATGGATGAAGGAAAATGGGACATCAGTGGAGGGCAATGAATGCAAGCGAAGGTTCTGGTGTTGAAACATTCTATACCCAAAAGCATTCGATAAATAACTTTAAGACTTTGTAACTTATAGTTATTCAAATAAAAGAAAGGACATTTATTTTAAATCAAGTTTTAGTGTTTGAAAGACTTTTTTAAATATTTTTTTATTATACCACCCATGTATACATCTTGATCAACACATCAAGATCCTCCGTGAGCTGTATTACAGATTCACCACCAGGATCTCACCATTATACAAGGAAGTAATCTTTGATGTCAAAACAGGGGGTTCAGCAAAGTGATACCATTTCACGAAACACTTCAGTGCCACCCTGGAGAACGCCAAGCAACAATTAGAATGGGAAAGTATGGGAGTGAACATAGTCGGCAACTACACCACCTTTGCTTCACTGATGACATCATTCTAATAACACCAACATTAACCAAGCTGGCTGACCTTGACTGAGAATGCGGATAGTTCTACAGCTGAATCTCAAAAAAACTATATTCATGAAAAATGAACTAGTTCCAGAGGCCCCATTCACTCTCAACGGAACAAACATCTCTGAATGCAGCAATTCTGTGTACCTAGGTCGAGAACTCAATATGACAAATGACCTAAAACCTGAGCTGTGCAGGAGGAAGCACCTTCAAGAGCCTTGAAGCAGCATGGAGCGCCTTCAAGAGCATCAAAGAAATAACTAAAAGGGCAAAGAACCTCCGGCTCCGGGCACATCTCTTTGACTTCACTGTTCTCCCTGCATTAACATATACCTCCGAGACTGTCCTATGAAAGCAGGATGAGAATGCTATTCAGGTCTCCCAAAGAGGAATCGAAAGAGCTATGCTTGGAATATGATGCTTCAATCAAGTGAGAGAAGGAATCTAGAGTTCTGAACTTCATCGACAATCCAGAGTCAGGGGTGCTGTGTCGTTTGTCAAGGCATCAGAAATCAGAAGGGCTGGACATGTAATGTGATTTGGAGATGACCGTTGGACTAGAGCTGTTACAGACTGGATCCCAACGGACGTCAAAAGATCACTCGGCCACCCACCTACAAGAGGGTCAGACTTCTCCGTCAAGATCCTGTACCAATAGTTTGAGGCTCTTTGTATTCCTGAATGAAGCAAATGCCATTGGGCTACACTGGCACATAATAGGGTCAAATGAAAACGTTACTGGTGCCTGCTCGAGCAAATTGACGAATAACGGGATGAAAGTGAAGTGATCACGTGATTATACCACCATGAGATATACAATTGTTAAGATGTTCATGTTTGGGTTTCAGTTATACAGTATTCCAGCACCCATCCCTTCACCAGTGCCATTTTCCCACCACCCATGCCCCCAATTTCCGCCCCCTTTTTTTAAATCAAGGCACAATCAAAGAAAATTCACAAAATTTGTTCAAGCTTGTTTACTTTTCCCTTGGGGAACAAGTTATATCTAAAGAGAAATATTTTTCCTAAAAAAAAAATGTCAAAAATGTCAAAGTATTGCAATGGGATAATGTGAATTCCATTTATTGTATAGAGTAACCAATCACCTGTCTTGTCCTTGTAGAGAGAAAAAAAATAAAATATTAACTTGACAGTTGCTAAAGATTTCCACTTCTTGCAACTTATACTTAAACTCTCCATAAGCACAAACTTCATACTTCAAAAACTTAATATATATGTGTATATATGTATGTATGTATATATATATATATATATATATACAGCTAAAAGGACAAAGAACCTCCGGCTCCGGGCACATCTCTTTGACTTCACTGTTCTCCCTGCATTAACATATACCTCAGAGATGGGATGAAATATGTATATTTCATATATATATGAAATATATAGTCTTTCATATATATATATATATATAGAGAGAGAGAGAGAAAAGAACTTTGGTTTTATGATTATTCTAGCTTCCAACTTAATTTAGTACAATGGCTTTTAATGGAAGGAATTGCCCACAGGGTACCCAATACTCAATACTGAAGATGTTGATAGCTTAAAAGAGATAGACAGTAACTCTTAGATCCTGTGGATGGAAGTCACATGGATGGATATCGATAACCTTTAACAAACAATACAGATGCAAACAATTATACATCTACAAAATCCTAATAGTGTCACTAATAAAAAAGTCCAGTTAACTTTACATAAGACATATTGAAATGGCTTTTGTCTGACCTCAGTGCCCCAAGCTATCAGTGTACAATAAAGGAATTTTGTGTCATGGTGCTTATAATACCTTAATACAGGCATTATTAAATCTAAGATCCATAGATTTGCTTAAGGCAGTTTAAAAATCCATGAAATTATATGCAAATTGTGTTCATATGTACACTCTTTCTCCATAGGTCTACAATAAAGAACTTTTTGGAAGTCTTTTCACAAGAGTCACATCCTTATTTCCTCCAGAAGTCTATGAAAATGTCTAAAACTCTTAACAAATCAATAACATTACGTTTCATATTTTTTAAAAACTGAAATTTCATTTTGGATAGGGATTTAGGAAGACAATATGTATATTTTGATCTTGATATGATGATGGTATATGACCTTTTAGTCACAACATCCCTATCTATAAAATAGAAAATGACGATTTAAATGTAATTAATGCTATTCACATAAAATAGGAATTTAATGAACAATAACTTTTTGTGCTGTATTATGTTAAAAATTGAGATTAAATTAAATCTTTGTAGATTGTGGATGTCATAAAATATAACCACTAAGCAGGGAACACATTAAGGCAAATTGATTCAAATGGCTTGAGTGAAGCGAGATGGAGGAAAGATTTTTACAGAGTTACAGACATTAAACATCAGATAGATGCATAGAAGATAGAAGTGGGTATTAATAGTGAAATTCTTTATCACATAAGCAGGGACTCCAAATACAATTAAATAGGTTTTAGTTCCTAAATCCTTTTCAATATACCCAATGAGTCATAATCTCTGGGTTATAAACACATATAACTCAACGCAGAGATCACAAAAAAATAGTATCTATAAAAGTCTCTGTTTTAATTACCACTGCTTTGTAGTAGAGTTTGAAGTTGGGAAAGGTGATGCCTCCCATCTTCTTTTTCCCAAGGATGGCTTTGGCTATCTGGGAGGGTTTATTATTCCATACAAATTTCAGAAGTGTTTGATCAATTTCTTTTACGAATGTCATGGGTATACTTATAGGGATGGCATTGAATCTGTATAAAACTCTAGGGAGTATTACCAGTTTGACAGTGTTGATTCTCCAAATCCATGAGCAGGGAATGTGTTTCCATTTCCTTGTGTCCTCTTTTATTTCTTGAAGTAATGTTTTGTAGTCTCTTTGAAGAGTTCCTTTACATTCTTCGTCAAACTGAGCCTAGGTATTTAATTTTCTGTGGCACGATTATGGTATTGGAATAAAAATAGACCTGTGGACCTATGGAATAGTGCTGAGTATCCAGACAACCAGCCTCAAATACATGAACAATTAATCATTGATAAAGGATCAAAAAGTAAGAAATGGAGCAAGAAAAGCCTCTTCAAAAAGTGGTGCTGGGAAAGCTGGGCAGCTACATATAAAAAGTGAGTTTGAAACTCTGTCTAAAACCATGCACAAAAATCAGATCAAAATGGATTAAAGATCTCAATATCAGACCTGAATCCATAAAGTGCATCCAAAGAAAATATAGGAAAAACTTTCCATGACATTGAAGCTAAAGACATCTTCAAAGAACAAACACCACTAACAAAACAACTAGAAGAAAAGATAAACATATGGGACTACATGAAGCTAAAAAGCTCCTGTACCTTAAAAGAAACAATTACCAAGAGACAAAGACAGTCCACAGAATGGGAAAGAATATTCACCCAATACCCATATGATAAGGGATTAATATCCCGGATATATCAGGCATTGGTAGAATTTTACAAGAAGAAAATAGCCAACCCCATAAAAAAATGGGGAGAAGAAATGAATAGAAACTTCAACAAGGAAGAAGTTCGAATGGCCAAAAAGGCATATGAAAAAATGCTCATCATCACTGTCAAAACAACAATGAGATATCATCTAACACCACAGAGACTGGCACATATCTAAAAGAGCAAGAACAACAAGTGCTGGTGTGGATGCGGGGAAAAGGGGACTCTCATTGTTTGTCGGTGGGAATGCCGACTGGTACAGCCTTTTTTGGAAAACTATATGGACATTCCTCCATAGACTAGAAACTGAACTCACATTTGACCCAGCCACACCACTCCTGGGAATTTATCCTGGGAAACCAAAAACATGCAGCAGAAACACCATCCCTACTTTTATATTCATAGCAGCATTATTCATAATAGTCAGAATATGGAAACAACCAGAGTGCCCGAAAATTGATGACTGAATAAAGAAACTTAGGTACATCTACACAATGGAATACTATGCAGCTATTAGGAAAAATGAAGTTATGAAATTTGCCTACAAATGGATGGACATGGAGAAGATCATGTTGAGTGAAATTAGCCAGAAGGAGAGAGACAGATATAGAATACTGCATTTATTTGCATTAAACATATATATATATATATGTATACGTATATATACATATTATGATAACATTATTGAAGGTCAGGAGAAACGTGGATCAGGAGGTCTTGTTAAAGGTAGAAATTACCACAAAAGTGTGGGAGCAGAGGTTAGGTAAGACCGAGAAGGTAACAGTGTGCCAATACTAGTTGAAAGTCTATTACCATATAGAACTTAGCATAAAAACAGGCAAAAAGATACACATGATAACCTCTAAGTATATGTATTACAATCACAATATGTAAGATAAAAGAAGAGAGAAATGAGAGAGAGAGAGAGAAAGAGAAAGAGAAAAGAGATGAATAACCTGCCATTGAGGTTGGCTAGGGGATGGGGGAGAGAATCGGGGACATTGGTGGTGGGAAATGGGCGCTGGTGGAGGGATGGGTGCTGGAACACCATTTGGCCAAAATCCTAGCATGAACATTTTTGTAATTGTTAAAAAAATATAAAAATTAAATTAAATTAAAAAAAAAGGTTTCTGAATGTTCAATGACCAACCTTTCATAAGAATGAAACACAAAATTGATGAGTTTTTTTCTTCAGACATTGCTTTACCAAACTGTATTTCTCAGGCAAAAAAGAAGAAACAAAAAGGAAAAAGTGCAAGAGCCTCTGTTCTAGGACAATGTTTTCACCATTTTATACCTTTGAGTCAGCATCAGTTAGTTAATGGTTTGAGAATCAAAATCTAGTGATCTAAAAAAGAGCAGATCTTGATGAAGAGGCTCACAAGCGGCTGGGGCGGTTGGAACTCGGCTCGCCCCGGGCCCAACTGAATATGGGACCCCCAGGAGGGCAGACGGGTTTTGGGGAGTGGGCCCGTCACCTCTGGGGGTCCCGGAAGCAGCCGGATGAGACTCGTCCATCACACTAGCCACCATTTTCGCTGTCCAGACGCTGGGAAACTGCCTCACGACCGGATTAACAGAGCAAAACCAGCTCGAGCCCAGGTAGGCGGCTCCCAGAAGCGGGAATCACTGGGAATTCGTCAGGTGGAGTCAGGGTTCGGCCATTCCCCTCTCCATTTTGTAGAGCCTGGTGGCCCAGCCCAGGAGCTGCCCCTGCGGCCATCAGCCATAACATGAAGAGGCTCATAAACAGCTGGGGCTGCTGGAACTCGGCTTGCCCGGGCCCAGCTGAATATGGGACCCCCAGGAGGGCAGATGGGTTTTGGGAGTGGGCCTTTCACCTCTGGGGGGTCCCGGAAGCAGCCGGATGAGACTCGCCCATCACACTAGCCACCATTTTCACTGTCCGACGCTGGGAAACTGCCTCACGACCAGATTAACAGAGCAAAACCAGTTCGAGCCCAGGTGTTGCGGTCCATTAAAATAGTGGAAACAGTAATGTATTTTAATGCAATGCATTCCACGAAGAGCAGGAAAGTTTGGCAGGAGGGAGAGATAAAGAGGAGAGAAATGACATACAGAACCCGCCAAGTAGTTGATGTGTGGGAGGGGGGAGGGAGGTGGGGACATTAGTGATGGGATATGGATTTGGGTGGAGGGATGGGTGTTGGAACACTGTAGAACCAAAACTCTACATGAGCATCTTTCAATTGTATGTCTAAAACGGTGTAATAATATTGGGGGGGATAATAAAATAAAATGAAATCGAAAAAAAATAAAAAGAGCAGATTCTTACACATCATATACTTAACAATGATGTTTTGAAAGAGGGGCATATAGACCTGAGAATAAATTGATATTTTGGAAAGTGTCCAGGTGGAGATAGACTTGTTTTCTGTTTTTGATTGACTTGAATTTTTTGCTTGTTTATATGGGGACCTCCCTAGAATTGTCTTGTGGTACAAGTTGCCATTGTCAGAAACCTTTGACTTGTAAAATTATGCAATCTGTATAACCATTGTGGATCCCCCAGAAAGACTATTAAATTAATTTTTTCTTTTTTTTACTTCTCTAGAGATGTTGTAATAACTCATCAGCCTCAGAAGTACACAGAGAGTGAGAGATGTTTTCTGTTATGGCCCAATTGTATTGAAAATTTTAGGATCTAAGACTGATAGTCAGTTAGTGCAAGGGTTAAGGAATTTTCTTTGCATGCAACTGCTCCTGGTTCCATACAGCACCACACCTGCTCCTCCAAGTACTGGTAGAAGTGAAACCATAGCACAAAGTTAAATATAGAGTAAGCCCTGAGCACTACTAGGTGTAACCACACCCCTAGCCCCCCAAAAATGCAAGGGTCTATGAAAGCATGTGAAAAGAACACAATCAACGTCATAATATCTATTCTGTGAGACTTACACAGGGAATTTAGAAAAAAAATAGAAAAGAAGCAGAATAAAATCCCAGGCAGAAAGAATTGATCTTCCATGGCAAAGAAGGATAAAAGAAAATAATTGTGTTAGCAAGCAATATTATATGGGAACATTCATGCCACTACTGATGTTTAAAAGACTTTGAAAACTTTAGATATTTTTTTACATAACATGCAAAATTAAAATTGGGTCCTTCCATTCACTAGTATCATTAATTTTGTGATTATGCGAAATAATGCGTAAGTTTAAAAAGAAAACAATACAACTTAAAAACGAGTCCAAAAGGGAAATTAAATTGGTCATTAATTGACTGTTCATAGGAGTCTTAAAAAAAGTTTCTGTTTCTATTAATGGGCCATTTACATCTACATCTGAACCCCAACTACCCTCTTGACAAACTGCTGCAACTACTGACAATAGAATGGACTGTCATTTGGGTAAGACCCCCAGGATACAGAGGTGACCCACGAGCCAAAGGAACAGAAGCTGGGCCATTTCAAAAGTGGATAATCTCAAACAGGAAAATCCACTCCCAGATCATTTGGAGCTAAATTGAGACTCACTAGGCTCACAGAATCACCAGCTGGGTTTCTATTTGAAATGTGTAATCATCAGATACATTCAAAGCCAGACCTCATGCAGAAACCTTGTGGTTAGCCATATGTTTGGGACACCTTTGGTGTTTACTAATGCCCCAGGACTGTGAAGCAGAAGATACACAAGAGAAAACAAAGAGTGCTCTGAACAGGGGATGCAAGGAGATTGGAAGAGCCCCCTTTTGTTTGTGGATACGTGATCAAAGCTGGATGCTTTTCAACAGTGAGTTACTGTGCAGAACACAGAAAACCTCGACCCTTTAAAGTCAGTCAGTTGGGTTTCACAGCATATCCTTAGGAATCAGTCTAGTCTTAAGATTTTGAGTGGCATTGTTTTATATTTTATTTTTTCCCAGTCAGCTTACTTTAAAAAAGAAAAAAAAGAAGCAAAAAAATAATAATAAAGGAACATGAAAAGGCCTTTATGTAACCATGACAAAAACTAATACATCATTTTAGATTTGAAAGGATTGATTAAAAACATTTCTGAAAGCAGGTATTTCCCGTTTTTCTTCCCTTAAAAGATTCTGAGGGGGAAACAGAAGACTATGTATCCCCGACACAAGAAAGTCTGATGAAAGCCATTTTTCATTTTATTTTTATGCTGTGAATGAATATTCAGGCTATTCAAACCACCCGCAGCAATCTGGTTCTCAAGTTAAACCACCAACCACCAGTCCAGAGAGGTGAAAACATTATTTTTATGCGCTGTGACATTTTTTAACTTGTAAAACATTACAAATGTAGGTGGTAGTTCTCACAGTCTGGTGTATTTTTGGAGTTCTGTAATCTTCCAGTCAGAGTTCAGGGACTGCGGTTTTCAACATTTGGCATGTCGTGGCCTTTTCTTCAGAATACTTCATGTTTAAAAAATAAATCTTTCTTTTTTTTTTTTTACCTCTCTTCTAGTCTCCTGTTGAAAGGCCTGGGATGGGAAATTGAACACAAACAATATCACTTGGTCCTACCCCAAATTTGTCTTTTTTTCTCTGTGCGACCTCTCTCCTACCCCCATCTTAAACTTCCTTACTTTCTCTGTTGCTTTTTCCCTCTTGAGTTTTCAAAAACCTATGTGATATTTTTTGTTTCAGTAAAATTTTTTGTTATTTTCTTTTTGATTATGTTGTACAATGGCTGGAGTCATATTATTTGTATTTGATTGTGAATAATGCTTTCAAATTATGTAATCAGTGAAGGAGGCTTCTATTGTATTATCAGAATAATGCTGCAATCTCTGACTGAAATGTGAAATTAAACACACAATTATTTTCTCTAAATTGAACAATGGCTTGAAGAAATAAATTAAATTGACCATTTGTTGAAGAAACAACTAAAGAAATAATCACAGAATTCTAACCATACTCTTGAGTGCTCACTATTTGGTTCAAATAGGCATATTGGGAATCAGAATATGAAAATCTCTCTTTACTTGTTCTTTGGCTTTCTTTGAACTATTTGCTAAATCTAGTTGTTAGATAGTGATTTATTATAATAATATTATTCTCAGTTTCTGATTTTTAACTTCTATTGATCCAAGAACTGCCTTGTATGAGTGCCATAGTGTGAACCCTGCCCTCTGTTGAATATATACCTCAATTTCTTGACCTTAGCTCTGGAAGTGTTTTTTTCTTTTCACCATTTGAAAAATCTATTATGATTTTAAGATCTGCTATTATTGGGATAGCTCATTTCTAAGAATATTCAAGTTATCAATATTCCACCTGCTTTGATGTGACCATCAGAGCCGTTTGTTACCGACATAAAATCTGATTATTTTTATTTTATTTTTAATATTTTATTATACCACCGTGAGATATACAATTACAAAGTTGTTCATGTTTGGGGGTTTTGGTCACACGGTGTTCCAGCACCCATCCCTCCACCAGTGCCCATTTCCCATAACCAATTAAAATCTGATTTTTTTTAGTTTATTTTTCATTGAACTAAACCAAGGAAAGTTAGAATATATATATATATATATATATATATATATATATATATATATATATATATATATATTCTACTTTAGATTATAGAAATAAGCTAAATGTCCCTGTCCCTTTTTATGATCTCTTTTGTGAAGAGCTCTACTCACCAAAGAATGTTGTTTAACTTTCACAAATTTATTTGAAAGAAAAAAAATGTATTGCTTTTCTCTTGCAGCTTACCAATTTGTTTGGTATTCTTCGGTTGTTACACACCAGTTTTTCTTTCTTTGTTTCCCTGTTTTATTCAACTTGTCTTTAGTTACTGTCTATCTTTTTCTCTACCTCTAAATTTTGAGTTATACCTCAAACTTTCCCAATCCTTCTCCCTTTTTTACTTAGAGAAATTCCCATCCTATCTTGCTTCAATTTCTAAATCCCTACACCCTAACCCACTGCTTTTTTTTTTGTAAGAATGTCAGAGACCATTAGAATGAAGATGATGGTTTGGCGTGTAAATACCTTGCAAACAAAGGGCCCTACAGTTAATGCCATTCACCAGTCTTGGAAAGTAATGGAAAACTATAAATAGCATTTTTCCCCTGTCACATGTTCAGATTCAAATAATAGTTTCCCTCCATGACCTGGCACTGAATCATTCTTCTTTTTAACAGTTATGTTAGCAGTTGCTAGTGCAAACCAAAGTTAACTAGAACCACATTTCAGACTTCCAGAGTGATTTCTAACACCCCAGACTCTCAGTAGTCTGGGATATCTTGGTGTCAGTAAGAACAACATAAACAAAGTCAGCTGACTTGGTCAGTAAAGAATACAACACAGATTCTGTACTAAAAAATCAACTTTAATATTTTAATAACTAAATTTGTGCCAAATATATATTATTTAATCCTTTTTATAATGTTTTTGTAAATTGCTAATACTATGGTAAACTCATGAAAAATTATTTTAAATAAATTTAAGTATCTAAGTTTATAACTAAATTTATCTTATTCCTCTTGGTTTGCAAATTAAAATCTAACCTAGAAGGACTACAAATATTAACAATTCAGAAACACTAAATACATATATTCTCTTTACTAGGTTTGAATTATTACAACTTTAAGAAGCAAAATTTAATGTCTTTACTGCAGAAGTTAATTTTCTCTTTAACATTCTGCAGAACAGAACAAGGTATTATGTGCTACAATTTAAACCACTGTCCTATTTTATACCCATAGACCAATAAAGAACCCAATTATTCAAACTATTCTAGATAACATATGTAATATATATAAAATATGTATATATGTATATATATACATTCACACATATATAGGATTGAATTTTAATTTCTGAATATTGAATTATGTCTTGTAACATTGTTAGAGATTATTGACTGCATTAAAACTTTTGTTGTATATGATGAGGTGTTGCAGGTGTGGATGTGGTACCGACTGTGTCGGCACGTGAAAACATGACAGGCTTGTCTATACCCAAGGTTCTGCCCGTGGGCCCTGGATGGTTAATGGTCTGACATAGAAAAGACTGGGCTCCCTGGTATGAACCCAGAGCCATGGCAGAGCCTGGCAAGCTTTCCTTGGTGTATTCGATATGTCAAAAACATAACAATACAAAAACATAACTATAGTGGACTCAATTCCTAACAAATGGAGACATTACTGGCACCAGCTCAAACACATTGAGGAAGAACAGGAAGACAAGTGATAAAAGTGGCAAGTGACATATATAACTAAAATTATTAGGGGGAAATGTGATAAAAGTAATGTGTCAATTACAATTCTTACCATATTTAAAAACCTTTAAATAGGAGGATTATGAGCATGACAATCTTAAAAATAATATGGGTTAATTCCATCATCAATTTCACACAATGCATTTGATATATATCTATAAGTGATATACAATGATATATAAGTGAATACATGTGTGTGCATGTATGTGTATGTTTATTCTGTGCATAAGGTATGATAAAATGTAAGATTAGGACAAAGGATAAATGACATCCTAGTGTAAATGTACACTTTTCTGTAAATTCTGCCTTTTTCCCTCTCAAACAATCTTTCATAAAATAACTTTACAGTTTTATCGAAGGAAAATCTATTGGGAAATTCATAAATATTGCTTTTACGTTATTCACTGCTGGAAATATTAACATTAAAGTATACTTCAGAATTAATGATAAGACTATAAATTTACACTGTTTTTTAGTTGTTTAAATGAGATGATTTTAATTTTTAATTATATGCTTTTTATTTTGACTATTTTATAAAGAAAACTAACTGTCTTTTTAATAATACTCTAACTTATTATCTTTTGAAAGTGACTTGACTCTCACTTAATATGTAGCTTTTTCTCAAATCTTTTATATTTAACATATATTAAAGGATTTTGATATCTTCAAATAAATGTTTAAGTACCTTTTACATTATATAAAATAGATGTAATATTATCAGTTTAATTTATTGAGCACTTACTAATCATAAAATATGTGTTTAGGGTTGTTAACAAGCTGCGCCTATCCAATGATATTTTATCATTTCTAATCAACAAACTTGTTAAATTCAATATAAATGATGTTCCCCACACTAAACCACTAGACATTTCAATGCATTGCCCACATTTCCTGTATTCTACAAATTGGTATTTTTCAGTTAAATGAATATTGACAAGTTTCGAGTGTCACTTTATTATTTGTAAATTCATGCAAAATAGTAATAAATTTCATTAATAATTGTTATTAGTTTCACTATAAATAAAGCCAGAAATATTTTCATCACTGTATTGGAAAATATTTGAAGTACTGATAAAATATAATGTCTATTATCATAAACTGATGTGTCACTATATTTATAAGTTCAATTTTAAAAGTTTAATCACAAGTCTAGTTGGTATTATCTTTGACTTAGCAATAATAATTACAAAAACCAATTAGAATTTCTAAAATTATTTATGTATAATCAGTTCCTCATAGTGTTATTGAGAACAACTGTAAACTCATACTATGAACAACCATTAGCATTCTGAGGAACACAGAAATCATACAAAGATGTATTGCACAGTGAATTGATCAGTACTATGTAAAACAATTTTTAAGAATGTTTTCCAATTTTTAAATTAAAATTTAATTTATTTTTTAAGTTAAATAAATATGAGGTATAGTTGTAAAGTTTATCATGATAGGGTTTTGGTCATACAATGTTCCAAGACAAATCCCTTCAACAGTGTAATTTTCCCAATACCAATGTCCTCAGTTTCCCTCCTTTAACATAGTATTCTTTATAGCAATTTAAATTTCTACTATTTTACTATAACCTACAGATTAATTGGATGGTAGAAAATCTTAGAAAATTACATTATTTTCATTTTGTGTTTGGAGGAATGTTGGCACTGGTAGTGTGTTGCAGGACTCCTAAGGGCCGCTGCATCTGCTCTGGATTGCCTCCCGCCAAATCACTCCGTAGATAAGGGGGTAGTCTAAATGTGGCAGTTTATCCGACCATGTATGCTGTACTAGCTGGTATAAATATTCTACCATGCTATCACAATCATCGTGGGACTAGCTAGATCTTACCAGCATATTAACCTGGCCACGTAAGGACACCTAAGTAATTAGACCAGAGAGAAATGCTATTTGCTTCCAAACAAACAAGCATGGCTCCCTGATAAAATATAAAACTACAATGAAGTAGAGGAGACTTGTGAAGGCTTGGAGAAATATTTAACTGGCATTGGTGTTGATCTTTGGTACAGTGACATGCCATCTCAGAAACCCCCTTCTCTACATTTCAAAGGCCTTCCCGGCTCAAAACATTAGCACAGTAAAGGCCCTAGGTGAGATGCAGGGAGGGATTACCTGAGGGCATTGGACCCTCCCTGCTTTCCATAACAATGGGAGGAAGGTCTGAGTTGCGGGGGGGTATAAACTAGCTGGTTCCCGCCTCTCCCGGTCTTCTTCCCGGTGGGATCTCGCCTTGTGAGCGTTTATTCCCCTTGGAAGTTTTACACGTGGTGGTCGCCATCTTGGCCTACACGTGGCTGGGGTTCTAGCCTGGAATCCTGAGCATCGGGTTTTTCCTTTTGCTGATTTGTATGCCTGAACATGTGATAAGTAAAGCCTTTTAAAACCGCATTGGATTCCTGAGTGTTCATCCATTCCTCGCCCGGCTTCCGGAGGTAGAAGGGAACTTCGCTTCCCGGCACTGTCGGGACCCCGCGGAGCACCCGACAGTAGTGGAATTTGTGTTTAAACTTTGTACTCTTGAAATTCAACTATGAATAACTATGTTAATCACAGTTCAATAATATTTAATTAAAAACTTAACAATAAATTAAATTAATTGCTGCTATTGTCTTCTAATGACCAAAGAGACAACTGAAACATATTTTATCTGTTCTATATCCTACTTAATTTGCCTTGCTACAAAGTGAAAGGAAAATAGAACCTCAATAATATTCTGAACTGGAGCAGTAGCACTGCAGGTAGGGCATTTGTCTTAGATCGGCCCAACTTGTGTTTGATCCCTGTCATCCAAAATGGTCCCCCAAGATTTTCCAGGTGTAATTTACGAGTTAAGAGCCAGGAGTAATCCCTCAGCATCACTGGGTGTGACCCAAAAAAACTGAAAAAAAATTCAACATATTATTAACTAAATATATTTATGTGGTTACAGAAAATTTGAACATATTCAGTGAGAAAAGGAGAAATCAAATTTTGATCTAAATACACTTCCATTTCTTAGTACTATAAAAGTTCCAATTCTTACTTGAGATGAAACCAAAAGGAATAGCATAAGGATCATTGGAGTCCCGGAGGGACAACAAGAAAACCCTGAAGAAAAAGCAACTACCAAAGTTGCTTCTTGCTGATGAAGAAGCAACTATCAAAGCTGAGAAATTCCCAGAACTAGAGAACATGTGTTCCCAGACTCAGGAGGCTCAAAGGGTACCATCTAAAAGAAACCCAAATAAGAATACTCTAAGACATATCCTAAAAAAAAAATGACAAGAACTATAGATAGAGATAGAATACTGAAAGCTGCAAGATCAAAGAAGGAAATCACATGCAAAGGAAAATCCCTAAGATTTACAGCAGATTTTTCAGAGGAAAGACTCTGAGCCCAAAGACAATGGTGGGATAGCTGAACAGACTTAACGTAATGAAGGCCTCACCAAGAATTCTTTACCCAGCTAGACTCACATAAATATTTGAAGGAAAGATACACAACTTCATAGATAAGCAACAGCTTATGAACTTCATAGACTTAAAAAAAAACTTGAAAAGGACTGAAGGAGCTGCTATAAGATAAAACAAACTCGAAAGAGCAACAAACTTATGTAAAAAAGGCACAAAATCCTATGACAATAATCTCTTTCAACGTCAATGGCCAAAATGCACCAATATAGAGACAGTGTCAAAATGTATTAAAAAACAGACAGCGGCAGTCTCCCCCACAGGTGTGTGTGTGTGACTCCTGCATCTCCTCGGACCCAAGTTGCCCCAGGGAAGAGCGGAAACTCCATCAACGGGAACCAAGGCAAACTGCCTTGGTTTCACCGCGACCCTTTGGGCCCCTGCGCTTCTGGGACCAGCGGCAGTCTCCCCGACAGCGGCAGTCTCCCCCACAGGTGTGTGTGTAACCCCTGCATCTCCGTGGACCCAAGTTGCCCCAGGGAAGAGCAGAAACTCCATCAACGGGAACCAAGGCAAAATGCCTTGGTTTCTCCGTGGACCCTTTGGCCCTGAGGTTCTGGGAACATCCCAAAAACTCAAAACCGCACGGATGCTAGCGTGTCCGCACGACCCTCTTACTACCTATCTTGCTTGAGGTACCAGTGAACCTTGGTTCCTACATCCTTGCTACCCACCCAAACTCTGCAAACAAACCAGACACCTACTAACTGTACTATCTAGTCCCCCAAGACCCCATATTTGCAACCTACAATAGCCATAATGGTAAAGCAGTGCAAAATTCCATCAAGCTCTGTGAGTGAAATCACTAGTCCAGATGAGCCAAGCAATACCAATGAGTTGTATAACCTCTCTGATAAGGAATTTTGGAAAGAAATATTAAGGATTCATAAGGAATTCAAAGAAGCAATGGAATGCAAACTCAATAAAATACAAGGGGACATGATAGAAGAAGTGAGGAAAATGCAAATGGAAATGACAGTTACTAAAAATGAGGTAAATGAAATGAAAAAACACAATGGAAAGCCAGCATAGCAGAATAATAGCTACTGAAGAAAGAATTAGTGATCTCAAGGACGAGTTCCAAAGATTCGCTACACAACACGAGAAGATAGAAAAAATGACTCAAAATTACCGAACAGACAACAAGAGATAATCGGGATGAAGCCAGAAGAAACAACATACGGATCATTGGGGTCCCAGAAGGCCAAGAAGAAAACCATGATGAAGAAGAAACTGTCAAAATCATAATTGCTGAGAAGTTCCCGGAACTAAAGAAAGCTTGCCTCAAGATCCAGGAGGCCCGTAGGATACCAGCTAAAAGAAACCCCAACAAGAATACTCCAAGACACATCTTAATAAAAATGACAAAAACTATAGATAGAGATAGAATACTGAAAGCAGCAAGATCAAAGAAGGAAATCACATACAAAGGAACATCTCTAAGATTTACAGCAGACTTCTCTGATAAAACACTCCGAGCCCGAAAACAATGGTGGGATATTGTGAAAAGGCTCAATGAACTGCAGGCCTCACCAAGAATTCTTTACCCGGCCAGACTCACATTCAGATATGAAGGAAAGATACACAACTTCATGGATAAGCAACAACTCAGGAACTTCATGGACTCAAAACCAACCTTAAAAGAAGGACTGAAGGGTCTACTGTAATACGACCAAACCCATAAGCACAACAAGCACAAACAGAAAGATGACACAAAATCCAATGACAATAATCTCTCTCAATGTCAATGGTCTAAATGCACCAATTAAGAGACACAGAATAACAAAATGGATTAAAAAATTGAACCCAACATTCTGCTGTCTACAAGAAACGCATCTGAATAATCAGAACAAACACAGACTCAAAGTCAAAGGGTGGAAGACCATTCTCCATGCAAAAAAACTCCTCCTAAAAGGCTGGTGTGGCCATATTAGTATAAGATAATATAGACTTCAGGCTGAAAAAGGTTATAAGGGACAACGAAGGCTGTTTCTTATTACTTAAGGAGTATGTACGCCAGGAAGAAATTACACTACTAAACATATATGCACCCAACGAGGGGCCAGCAAAATATATAAAACAACTGCTAAGAGACCTCAAAGAAGACAATAACAGTAGCACAATAATAGTTGGAGACTTCAACACTGCTCTATCAACGATGGATAGATCAACAAGACTGAAACTCACCAAGGAAATATTGGCCCCTCAAGGAAAAAATGGAAGAAAGAGAGCTAGTAGATATATACAGGGCTTTTCATGCCAAAAAAGCTGAATACACATTTTTCTCTAGTGCACATGGAACATTCTCCAAGATAGACCACATGCTAAGCCACAAAGCATACCTCAATAAAATTAAAAAGATAGAAATTGTGTCAGCTATCTTTTCAGACCATGATGCACTGAAAATGGAAGTTAACCGTACACAGAAACAGGGAGTCAAACCAAACACCTGGAAACTGAACAGGTCACTCCTGAACAACAAATGGGTCATAGAAGAAAGCAAACAGGAAATCCAAAGATTTCTGGAAACAAATGAAAATGAAGACACCAACTATAAGAACTTGTGGGACATGGCAAAAGCTGTGTTAAGAGGGAAGTTTATAGCTCTGCAAACATACATCAGGAAACAAGAAAGGGCCCACATAAATAACCTGACTACACAGCTGAAGACATTAGAAAAAGACCAACAAAAGGAGCCCAACCCAGGAAGAAAAAAGGAAATAATAAAACTTAGAGAGGAAATCAATGAGTTGGAAACCAAAAAAAAAAAAAAAAAATCCAAAAGATTAATGAAACCAAGAGCTGGTTTTTTGAAAAGTTAAACAAGATTGACAAACCATTGGCAAGACTTGTAAGGACAGGGAAAGAGAGAACCCAAATAAACAGAATCAGAAACAAAAAGGGTGACATCACAACAGAAAGCACAGAAATCCAAAAGATCATCAGAGATTACTTTGAATGCCTGTATGCCATGAAACATGAGAATCTAGAAGAAATGGATAAATTCCTGAAGTCCTATAACCATCCACAGCTGAAACAAGAAGACCTCCAATGCCTGAATAACCCTATCACAATTGAGGAAATAGAAAAGAAGAAACAGAAACACTCCCAAACAGCTTCTATGAGGCACATATCACCCTGATACCCAAAGCAGGAGAGAGACAACACAAAGAAAAAAAACTACAGACCAATATCCCTGATGAAAATTGATGCTAAGATCTTCAACAAAATACTAGCAAACAGAATCCAAAGAATCATCAAGAATATTATACATTGTGACCAAGTAGGATTCACCCCGGGAATGCAAGGATGGTTCAACATTCGCAAGTCAATCAACATAATACATCATATCAATAAAAGAAAAAATAAGAACCATATGATCCTATCAATAGACACAGAGAAAGCATTTGATAAGATCCAGCACCCGTTCATGATTAAAACCCTCCAGAATATGGGAATTGAAGGGACTTTCCTAAAGATAGTTACAGCCATCTACCAAAAGCCCACAGCGAGCATCATTCTCAATGGGGAAAAGTTGAAAGCCTTCCCCCTGAGATCAGGGAAAAGACAAGGTTGCCCACTCTCGCCCCTTTTATTCAATATAGTACTGGAAGTACTTGCCATAGCAATCAGAGAAGAAAAGTACATCAAGGGCATCCAGATAGGCAAGGAAGAAGTCAAGCTATCATTATTTGCAGATGACATGATATTATACCTAGAGAACCCTAAACTCTCTACCCAAACACTCCTAGAAACAATAGATGCATATAGTAGAGTGGCAGGATACAAAATCAACACGCAAAAGTCAGTGGCTTTCCTATATACAAATAACGAAAGAGAAGAAAGGGATATTAAGGAAACAATTCCATTCACAATTGTGACACAGAAAATCAAATACCTAGGAATCAACCTACCCAGGTGGATAAAGGACCTGTACAAAGAAAACTACAAGACACTGCTCCAAGAGATAAAAGATGACCAAAAAAATGGAAACATTCCCTGCTCATGGATGGGGAGAATCAACATTGTCAAAATGGTAATAATCCCTAGAGCTCTGTACAGATTCAATGCAGTCCCTATAAGGATACCCATGACATTCTTCAAAGAAATTGACTAAGTACTCCTGAAATTTGTATGGAACAATAAACCCCCCAAGGATAGCTAAAGCAATCCTCGGGAAAAAGATGGGAGGCATCACCTTTCCCAACTTCAAACAGTACTACAAGGCAGTAGTAATTAAAACAGCATGGTATTGGAATAAAAACAGACCTGTGGACCTATGGAATAAAATTCAGTATCCTGACACCCACCCTCAAACACATGATCATGTAATCTTTGATAAAGGTGCAATGAGTCTAAAATGGAGTAAAGAAAGCCTCTTCAACAAGTGGTGTTGGGAAAACTGGGCAGCGACATGTAAAAAAATGAATTTGGACCTGTGTCTAACACCATGCACAAAACTAAGATCAAAATGGATTAGAGATCTGAATACCAGACTTGAATCCATAAAGTACATTGAAGAAAATATAGGAAAAACCCTCCACGACATTGAAGCAAAAGGCATCTTCAAAGGTGAAACATCACTAACAAAGCAACTAGAAGAAAAGATAAACATATGGGACTACATGAGACTAAAAAGCTTCTGCACTTCAAAAGAAACATTGACTAAGTTACAAAAGCAGTCCACAGAATGGGAAAGAATATTCACCCAATACCCATCTGATAAGGGGTTAATATCCAGGATATATCAGGCACTGGTAGAACTTTACAAGAAGAAAACAAACAAACCCATCGAAAAATGGGGAGAAGAAATGAACAGAAACTTCAGCAAGGAAGAAATTCGAATGGCAAAAAAACATATGAAAAAATGCTCATCATCACTAATCATCAGAGAGATGCAAATCAAAACAACAATGAGATACCACTTTACACCACAGAGACTGGCACATATTCAAAAGAGCAAGAACAACAAGTGCTGGCGTGGATGTGGGGAAAAGGGGACACTCATCCATTGTTGGTGGGAATGCCGGCTGGTACAGCCTTTCTGGAAAACAATATGGACATTCCTCCAAAGACTAGAAATTGAACTCCCATTTGACCCAGACATACCACTCCTGGGAATCTACTCTGGGAAACCAAAAATACGCAGCGGAAACACCATCCCTACTTTTATGTTCATAGCAACATTATTCACAATAGCCAGAATCTGGAAGCAACCAGAGTGCCTGAAATCGATGACTGGATAAAGAAGCTTTGGTACATCTACATAATGGAATACTATGCAGCTATTAGGAAAAATGAAGTTATAAAATTTGCCTATAAATGGATGGACATGGAGAAGATTATGTTGAGCGAAATTAGCCAGAAGGAGAGAGACAGACACAGAATGACTGCATTTATCTCCATAACATAAATATATATGTACATATTAAGATACCAATATCCAAGGTCAAGTTCAACATATATCAGGAGGTCTTGTCAAAGGTGGAAATTATCACAAACGTGTGGGACTCAGAGGCTAGGTAATACAGAATATGGAACAGTGTGCTAACAATTGTCGAGGGTACTAATGCCAACCTAGAACTGAGCATTAAATAGAGGCAAAAAGATACACATGACAACCCTTTAATGTATGTTCTGTAATCCAGAGTCTGGAGGGGAAGGAAAAGAGAAAGAGAGAGAAACGAAAAGAAATAAAGAACTTGCCATGGAACAGGGCTGGGGGGGGGGGGAGGGGAGGGAACCGGGGGACGTTGGTGGTGGGAGATGGGCACTGGTGGCGGGTATGCGTGCTGGAAACTGTATGACCAAAACCCAAATATGAACTTTTTAATTGTATATCTTTTTAATTGTAAAAATAAAAAATTTTAAAAAATGTTTTAAAAAACTGAATCCAACATTCTAATGCCTACAAGAAACACATCTGAACAATCATAGCAAACACAGACTCAAAGTCAAACGCTGGAAGACAATTCTCCATGAAAACAACTCTTCCAATAAGGCCAGTGTGGCCATACTAGTATCTGACAACATAGACTTCAGGCTTTAATAGTTTAGAAGGGACAGTGTAGGCCTTTTCTGAATAATTAAGGGATGTGTATCCAGGAAGAAATTACACACCTAAACATACATGCACCCAAAGAGGGGCCAGCTAAATACTTAAAACAACTGCTAATAGAATTCAAAGAAGACATTGACAGCAACAAATTAGCAGTCAGAGACTTCAACACAGCTTTAACAACTCTTGGTAGATCAACAAGAATGAAACTTACCAGGGATATACTATCTCTGAAGGAAGAATTGGAAGATTAGAGGACTAGTTAATATATACAGGGTTTTCCATCCCAAAAAAGCTGAATACATTTTTCTCCAGTACACAAGGAACATTCTCCAAGACAGATCACATGCTGAGCCATAAAGCATACCTCAATAAAATAAAAAGATAGAAATTGTGTCAACTATTTTTACCGACCATGATGCACTGAAAATGGAAGTTAACCACATACAGAAACAAGGAGTTAAACCAAACACCTTGAAACTGAACAACTCACTGCTGAACAACCAGTCGGTCACAGAAGAAACAAACAGGAAATTCAAAGGTTCCTGGAAACAAAAGGAAATGAAGACACCAGCTACCAGAACTTGTGGAACACAGCAAAAACCGTGTTAAGAGGAAAGTTCATAGCTCTGCAAGCATTCATTAGGAATGAAGAAAGGGCCCACATAAATAGCCTGACTTCACAGCTCAAAATGTTAGATAAAAAGACAAACAAATGGAACCCAATCAAGGCAAAAAGAAGGAAATATAAAATTTAGAGAGGAAATCAATGAGCTGGAAACCCCAAAAACAATCCAAAAGATTAATGAAACCAGGAGCTAGTTCTTTGAAAAACTAAACAAAACCGAAAAAACCACTGGAAAGACTTGTAAGGACAGGGAAAGAGCGAACCCAAATAAACAGAATCAGAAATAAAAAGGGGGACATCGCAACAGAAACCACAGAATTCCAAAAGATCATCAGAGATTACTTTGAGAGTCTGTATGCCATGAAACATGAGAACCTAGAAGAAATGGATAAATTCCTGTAGTCCTATAATCTCCATGGCTGCCATACCTGAATAAGCCTATCACCATTGAGGAAATTGAAACAGTAATTGGAAGTCTGCCCAAACACAAAAGCCCAGGTCCAGATAGATTCACTAGTGAATTCTACCAAACCTTTAAGGATCTACTCCCTGTCCTTTTCAAACTCTTCCAGGAAACAGGAGAAAGAGAAACACTCCCAAACAACTTCTTCAATGCATATATCACCCTCATACCCAAATCAGGGAGAGATAACACAAAGAAATAAAACTATAGACTGTTCTCCCTGATGAACACGGATGCTAAGATCTTAAGCAAAATGCTATCAAACAGAACCCAAAGACATCAAAAAGATTATACATCATGACCAGGTAAGACTAATCCCGGGAATGCAAGTAAGGTTCAACATTTGCAAGTCAATCAAAAGAATACATCATATCAATAAGAGAAAAAATAAAAACCATATGATCAAATCAATAGACTCAGAGAAAGCATTTGACAAGATCCAGCACTCATTCATGATTACAACTCTCCAAAAACTGGGAATTGATGGAAGGAATCTTCCTCAAGGTAGTCAAACCCATCTAACAAAGCACAGAGCAAGTATCATTAAATAGAGACAAATTAAAAGCCTTCCCCCTAAGATCAGGGACAAGACAAGGTTGCCCCCTCTCACCTCTTTTATTCAATATAGTACTGGAAGTACTTGTCATAGCAATCAGAGAAGAAAAGGACAATAAGGGCATCCAGATAGGCAAGGAAGAAGGCAAGCAATCACTATTCACAGATGACATGATATTATACCTAGAAAACTCTAAACTCTCTTCCAAAATCTCCTAGAAACAATAGGCACTTATAGTAGAGTGGCAGGGTACAAAATCATACCCAAAAATCAGTGGCTTTCCTATATACAAATAATGAAAGAGAGGAAAGGGATATTAAGAGCAAGATTGAATTCACAATTGTGCCACAGAAAATTAAATACTTGGGTATCAGTTTGACGAAGAATGTAGGGGAGCTCTACAAAGAAAACTGACCTCTACAAAGAGAACCACAAACATTACTTCAAGAAATAAAAGAGAATACAAGGAAATGTAAACACATCCGTGTTCATGGATCAGGAGAATCAATGTTGTCAAATGGTAATACTCCCTAGAGCTTTATACAGATTCAATGTCATCCCTATAAGGATACCCATGCTTTTCTTCAAAGAAATGGATCAAACATCCCTGAAAGTTTTATGGAATAATAAACTCCCACAGATAGCTAAAGCAATCATTGCGAAAAAGAAGAGGGGAGGCATCACCTTCCCCAACTTCAAACTCTACTACAAAGCAATGGTAATTGAAACATTATGATATAGGAGTAAAAATAGACCTGGGAACCGAAGGAATAGAGTTGATTATCAAACCAGCCTCAAACACATGAACAATTAATCTTTGATAATGGAACAAAAAGTAAGAAATGGAGAAAGGAAAGCCTCTTCAACAAGGGGTGCTGGGAAAACTGGGCAGCTACATGTAAAAAATTGAATTTGGAGACCTCTATCTAATACCATGCAGAAAACTCAGATCAAAATGGATTAAAGATCTCAATATAAGTCCCAAATCGATAAAGTACGTCAAAGAAAATATAGGAAAAAGTTTTCATGACATTGAAGCTGAATACATCTTCAAAGAACAAACACCGCTAACAAAACAACTAGAAGCAAAGATAAACATGTGGGACTACATGAAGCTAAAAGCTTCTGCACCTCAAAAGAAACAATGACCAAGGTACAAAGACAATCCACAGAATAGGAACGAATATTCACCCAATACCCATATGATAAGGGGTTAATACTCAGGATATATCATGCACTGGTAGTACTTTACAAGAAGAAAACAGCCAACCCCATAAAAAATGGGGAGAAGAAATTAACAGAAAGTAGAAATTACCACACACGTGTGAGAGCAGAGGTTAGGTAAGACCGAGAAGGAAACAGTGTGCCAATACTTGTCGAAAGTCTATTACCACATAGAACTTAGCATAAATACAGGCAAAAAGATACGCATGATAACCTCTACATATACGTATTACAATCCACAATATGTAAGATAAGGAAGAGAAGAGAGAGAGAGAGAGAGAGAGAGAAAGAGAGTGAGAAAAGAGATGGAGAACCTGCAACAGAGGCACGCTTAGGGAGGATGGAGGGAATTGGGGACATTGGTGGTGGGAAATGGGCACTGGTGGAGGGATGGGTGCTGGAACACTGTATGACCAAAATCCAAACATGAACATTTTTGTAATTGCTCAAAAACTAAAAAATTAAAGAATAAATACATAAAATCCACCGCGCACCAGAAAAGAAATCCAGATCTTCATTCACTTTCTAGATCATCTATAATTTTCCTAGTAGAATAGTCTATATGATTGGGTACAGGTTCATGGACTTTCTCTATTTTGAAATCCTCTTATTTAGTTCCACAAATCCAGCAATAGCAAAACGATGGTTTGAAGAATATTTGGTCCACAATTTTTTTTCTGCTTAGCTTTTATTGGGTGTTTGATTCAGTGATATAAACTAATATAACAGAAATAGATATGTGTAAATGTTTATTTTTATTATGATATGGGTTGATAATGAAAACAAAGCAAATTAAAATATATGGTTTTCTTTGTTAAATCTAAATTTTCAGTATTTTTTAAATCTAAAAAAATAGAACTACAGTAAATCATATACTGAAGTAGTAAAGATTTATATGAGCTGTTCCTATCAAACTATGTGTTCTTTAATCTTCTGTCATATACAGGATCTCCCTCCCCCCATATTTTTATACTGAAACTACATTGTTAAGGGGCACGTGCATATTGGAAGTGCTCAGAGACTATGGCCAACTCTGTTCTGTGGCTAGGTCTGGGGTTTCTCTATGAACCAAGTGGTAATATTGAGTATCAAACAAAATTTATTTCCACTCTTGCTGTTGTATACTAAATCTTATTTGAAAACAGATGTTTATATAGAGCATGTAATGGTATACCCCTATATTTAGCAGAAAGAAACCTGAAAAGGAATTTTCAAATATATGAATGATCTAATTAGAAATACATTTTAGTGCTGGAGAGATAGTACAGTGGGTATGGCTTTTTGGCTTGCATCAGACAGAACTGGTTTCCCCAGCATCCTGTATGGTACCACTAGCACTACCAGTAGTAATTCTTGAGTACAAAGCCAATGGTAGGGGCTGGGGCGATAGCCCAGCGGGTAGGGCGTTTGCCTTGCATGCGGCTGGCCCATGCTGGCCCGGGTTTGATCCCGGCATCCCATATGGTCCCCGAGCACCGCCAGGAGTAATTCCTTAGTGCAGAGCCAGGAGAAACCCCTGAGCATTGCCGAGTGTGACCCAAAAGCAAAAAAAAAAAAAGCCAATGGTAGTCCATGAGTATTGTGGGGAGTGACCAAAAAAAAAAAAAGAAAAAGAAATACATTTTAGATACTTTTTCCAACTTCCTCCCTTGGTACTTGAGTTCACAAACTTTACCTCAGGTAGTATGCTCCCTTCACTTAAATTTTTAATTCTCCCATAAAGGTAATCAAGTACAATATCCATTATTTCTTTTTCAATATGCGGAAAAATTTTCAGCTTCTGAAAATTTTGTTGCTCTGATAAATTTCCATAGTTTGTTGTTCAATTTTAGGTTACATTTTCAGAAAAATTAAATAAATGAGAGCCTTTATATTATGACTAATGATAACATCACTTCTACCCTAACAAGCAAACCACTTCTTTCCTTGAAGGTCTCTATGCTATTTTCGAAAGATCTTTTTATTCTTGGAGTTTCCTGTGAGCACAAATTAAAATAAAAACCTATTTCATCACATTTATCATATGGTACCTTGCAGATATCATATTTTCTTCACATATCTATTCTGATCATTTTAATTGTCATTTTAAAAATAAATAAGTGAACTTCCCCTTATATTGTAAAAAGATCATATTATCTGACATGCACTTCCTGGGAAAAGTGGAAGAGAAAATGTGCAGTACCTCATATATATATATATATATATATATATATATACACATATATTTTTATATATATAACTATATATATAGTTATTCTTTTCAAGTTTGATATGAAAAGAATTTGGAATTATATCTTCAAATTTGCTCTTGCTAAATTATTTAACAGGGAACTAAAATAATGGTCATGGAATCTGGGGTCTACAGGCTGACTTGTTCATCAACAATGTTTAGAGTTCTGGAACACCTCTGGGAAATAAATACTTTCAGAACTGCCTGTCTTTAATATCTGTTTCAAGGGAAAGAGGGACATTGGTGATGCTGAGATGAGGAGATTTTTATTTCCATAATTTAGTTTGAGTGTCTCAAAGCACAGTTAGTTTGATTTGTCTTTCATACGTTCCGGACCACAGGTGTCTCTCATTAAGACGAGCAAGCTCACTTTAAGGGTATCCAGCAGAGCGGTGGGCACAGAACGCCTTCTGTAAACTGCCAATAATTATTTGTCCTGGCTTTGTTTCTGGAGATTCTCCTTAAATTGGTTCAAATGCTGATAATCTGTTTCATCCCTAGAGATTAACCCCTTAAAAATGAGTGTGCTTCCATGTAATTGGACTGAATAAAAGAGCTCTCTTAATATCGTTGTTAAATTAGAGAATGATTTTTAAAGTGTGATAAAAGGAGGCTTCGGAAGAGCACTCAATATGTAGCCCTGCTAATAAAATACCTTCATCAATTCTCAGTCTTTGTAGCAGACAATGGAATGACTAATAAATCTAAACTGGCTAATACCTAAATGCTTATCTTATAAAACATGCTGACTGTTGAGTTTGCTCTGAAATATGAATTTAAACTTAAGACATCATTTACAAACTTAGTCTAATTTGCAGTCCTTGATGAACAAAGAAACACTTTTTTAAAACTTGCTTCTCAGCAATTCACTGGTCCTAGAGTGTCATTGTCTCATCTCAGAAAATGAATAGATAGACATACTTCAACACTCATCACAAATTTGATCGGTAATGTTAAATGGATTACAAGACCTCATTTTTTATTTTGGCTTATATTTCCCAAGTTCATTTAAATCACATCACAAAGCTTTTCTATGGAGGGCTAGGATGAATAAGCTATATAAGTGTAATTGTATTGAAAGAAAATATGTGCACTTATTTAATGTATCAGGAAAATAAACAGATTCCACATCACAGTTGACTAGTTTAGCATAGGAGTCACTTTTGCAAAAGCATTATTTGAATTATAGTTCTTGTAGTAGCTTTAGGAATAATAGGAGCAGATCATTATGACAATAATTTTAAAATCAAACACAGTTAAAATTAAAAAATTAGATAATATAGGTTTGTGGTTTTTTTTGAGCTTTTCATGTGCCATTTAAAAAAATAAACACCATGGTCTGCAAAGTTTTTAATAATACAATTGTTGTGGGCATTCAATGTTTCAACACAAATCCCACCATCAGAGTGACATTCCCTCCACCACTGTCTTCATTTGCCCAACCAATCCCTTAGCAGGCACAAAATAACTTACCTTATATCACTTGTTGCAGCTAAAAAGACAATGGAGTTATCAAAATATATTTCAGTAAAAGATAAAATGTGAAAATTCTTATATCTCAACATGACATCATTAAGTTCTTGTCTGAGGGTTTGCTGTCTGTTGCTAGATGAAAGGTGAACTTTCTGTGCTACAGATTTTGTTTACTGAGCTTAGTTGGTTTCTTCTAAAATCCCATCGATAAGTGTATGCTACTCTGGTGTGTTAGTATTGTCGAATTTGAAGGAGTCTCTTGGCCGCATAGAGGACTGTGCACTCTGGAAACTACAGGAGCTGTAGAACTGTGTCTACAGATTTACATGGTGTTGGATATGGGGTGTGGGTATGGTTGCTGAGCTTTCCAAAAGATGGGGATGCTAGAGGAGGCTGCTGCTCCCACTCCAAGAAGACCCAAGAGTTCCTAAAAAAATCACAGTACACCTGAAAATTGGTTTACCTGAAATTTTTGTCTGTTTGATCTCTGCAGAAATTAGTTGTGAAGCACTGGAATTGGTTCATTGGTATGACAGTACCAGTGGGTTGTGAGTGCAATGGTCAGGACCTCAGCAATGTGAGAACTCACCTGCCCCCTTTCCAAAGTGTACCCCAGAGTTTTCATCCAGAAGTGGGAAAATGGTGTATGCATGATTTTTTGCAGTTGGGCTTGATTTGCTTCTGAGATTTAGTTGTGAATCTATAGGGCTGGGCTGTTTACATGGATGATTTTCTATGGAAGCAGCTGTGGGTTCTGGGTGTAAATGACAGAAGATGCCATATTTAATTCAACTGCCAGCATTTATTTTGTAATATGAAGTCCACACAGATGCCCAAGGAACCACGGTGTCTCAGGATAAATCAGAAGATAGTAAGAAAGTAAATGATATTTTTAACAAGCTTAGTTTTCAAATCCAGAGAAAGTTCCAGGAGATTTAGTTTGCAAGACATTTTAAAACTAGTGTAGTATGACTTTGAATAATAGTAAAAAAGAAAAGTAATATTAAAAGGAAAGGCAGAAGTCCAGTATTTTGAAAACCAAAGTATTTTTTGAAACTATAAGCAATTATATTTATTTTATCTCTGGGAAAACAAAGTTATGTACATACTAAGCAAGTGATTTTTATTTATTAATAATACAAGAATGTCATTAATAGAAATCAAAGACATCCAATGGAGACTGACTTTGCATCTTTGTCTTGTAAAGGATAACATCAATTTATGTCCTTCACATCCTGTTTCTCCTTCCAGTGACAGCTGCACTGAACAACTAAACTAGAACTCAAACCTGGCTTTCCCTTGTGGGCATATGTGTGAGTCTGTAGCATGTACTTCAACTTTCCTCTGTTGACTTCATGTTCTAGATCTCTCATAAATTCAGAATTTCAGAAAACTAACTATATGAGGCAAAATATTGACTTATAGCAGCAAATTGACTAGTATGATTGGTCATTTGTTAACATGAAGGCATATTTTCCTGTGCTTGTGGGTTCTTGAGAATTGTATGAAAGATTTGCATGCAAAACTTGGAAGAAGAAAAGTTAATTTATTGTACAGATGGTTCCAGGTATTTCTCCATATGTCTAGGCCTCTCTGTGAACAATATCCTGGTCTTGTCCCTTATGCTGTCCTGTCTTTGTTCTGTTCCACATAGTCTATTCACCTCCTAGGAACAATTTCACTGGTCCTGCCCCTGCATTGCTCTCTGTGTATTCTTTTGCAGAGATGGCCACGGCTGCCAGCATGGGCCAGATCCCTGTGCTCCACGCCGTTGCTGGGTGTGTACTTCCTAGCTGTATCTGAACAGTTCCTGTTGCCTTGTCCTAAGTTTCCTACTCTTCAGCCACAGCCGTGTGCACAGGGGTGAGAGTCCTAAGTTCAGCAGTATATCCCCTCCAGCGCATCCAAGCCCAGCCTGAACCTGAGCTATCCTGAGTGTCTGAGCCCAGCCTGTAACTGACAGCTGTCCTGGGCATCCAAGCCCTGTCTGTATTCTGTTCCAGTTGAGCATCCTAAGATGCCCAGCTGTGCTAAGCCCTGACCTGGTGCATATAGACCTACCTGACCTGGAGGATCCTTGGAGAGAGCAGTCAGTCCCAGGGAGTCCTGATTCCGAGAGAATGGAGGAGAGCCAATCTCTGGTGGGCATACACTTGGGGCCTTTTTTTCTGTAGTCAAATCACCCAGCCATCTCATTCTACATCCAATTTGCTACCTGTTTCAAGGGCAGAGATTTAAAGGGATCTAGTGTGCTACAAGTCAAAGTGCCTTAACAATTCACAAGTTTCTTCAACAAAACTAAGGCATATCATTCATTCATTGCCCTGGCTCTGCACTCAGAAATTACTCCTGGCGGTGCTCTGGGAACCATGGGATGCCAGGGATCGAACCCTGGGCCAGCACAGGCCAGCCGCGTGCAAAGAAAACACCCTACCTGCTGGACTATCGCTCCAGCCCCACTCCCCAATTTTTTTTTGGAATTTAAGCATCTTACATGACTAAATCAACAGTGAAAAGTTTGAATATTAACTGTTGATAGAGGACATACCAAGGTGAGAACCTAAGACGAAGGCACCAAATTAAGACCTGGTATGTAAGCCTCCAAAAACCTGTCTTGTATTTTTTTGTTTAACCCTGGGACACTGACTAACATTTTTTCATCTGTTTCTTCATGTTAAAGTGCCATCTCCTTTCTTTACTCTTGACTATATGAAGTTCAGCCCTTACAGAATTTATAATCCCAAGAAGAATTGATTTACATGTATACAAAGTTAAATTTTAGAGGAAAGATATTGATGGTCAAAGGATGTGGTGAATGGGAGGTTGAAGGAAGTGTGGATGGGTATATATTACCTCTTGTGTCCATTCCAAGAATGGAGTCTTGACTGAAGGCCAGATATCTGGTTTTTGGTTTTTTTTTTTTTTTTTTTTTGCTTTTTGGGTAACACCCGGCGATGCTCAGGGGTTACTCCTGGCTCTGCGCTCAGGAATTACTCCTGGCGATGCTCAGGGGACCATATGGGATGCCGGGGATCGAACCCGGGCGGCATGGACCGGCCACGTGCAAGGCAAACGCCCTACCCGCTGGGCTATCGCTCCGGCCCCCTGGTTTTTGGTTTTTATGACAAACTTAGGCTGGTGCCAGGAAGAGAGATGGGGGTGGCATAACCAGTAACAGAAAAGAAAAAAGCACTTTTTTGGATAGAAGGGTTTATTTAGGAGAGTTAAAAGGAAGATGGGGACAGTAAGTAAGATACTTAATTGCCTTGCCTGTGAGTGACTGCTTTATCTGGGACACTGGTTTGAACCCCACTGCTCATAGGGTCCCTTGAGTGCTTCCAGGGTTACTCCTGAATATTGAATCAGGTTTAGTCCCTGACCATCACTGTGTATGACTCCAAAATAATAAAACAATTAAATAAGTCTCCTCCTCAAGGGAAGCAAATAAAAAGTAGATAGAGTTTGCTGAGCTAAGTAGGAACTATGTATCAGTAAATGCAAGAACAAGAGGCTACCTACTACTGAAAGTATCCCACCCACATGGCAGAGCCTGGCAAGCTACCCATGTCGTATTCTATATGCCAAAAACAGTAACAATAATAGACCTCATTCCCATGACCTGAATGAATGATTTGAGGCTCTTCATGTTCGTGGATCAAGCAGATGACCTTGGGCTACATTAGCACAGGATAGGGACGAATGGAGCCATAACTGGTGCCTGCTTCGAGCAAATCGATGAACAACAGGAAGACAAGTGATACAAGTGATAGTCTACACAGTAGTACACCTTCATATTAGCTCTTTCTCCTCTACTTTAGGCCCTTTAATTGCATCCTACTTTTATTATATGAATTGTAGTCAACAACTATATCTTCCTCTTGCCCTCAAAAGAAGTCATTGATATTTTATCTGAAAGAAATAAATTTTAAAATAATGATTATAAGAGGTCTTGATGGCACAATATCATCTTCCTTTTTATCAAGAAACTCAAAGGAAGAGCCCATTAGAATTATCACCCCATCATCATATACCTTTTCACAAACATCTTATACTGACCCCAGTGATCTCTAAGGTACTTTGCTAACACAATAAAGGAAAGTTCATTGATAATTTTATTATTGGAAGATATATTACTTGGAGTGTTTGCTTCTTTGAAAGTGATGATACTACTTTGGATTTTGCTGACATCAGCTTCTTGTTGTTATTGCTTTTAATACCCTTAAAGAGTCTTGTATTGGGGCCTGAGTGATAGCACAGCGGGTAGGGTGTTTGCCTTGCATGAGGCAGACCTGGGTTAGATTCCCTGGCATTCCATATGGTCCCCTGAGCACTGCCAGGAGTAAATCCTGAGTGCAGAGCCAGGAGTAACTCCTGAGCATTGCCAGGATTACAGGTAGGCTAGTTAAGTTTAATGTTATCTAAAGTTTATTCAGGATTTCTCTCATGCTCACTCATAAAATATTTTTGTCCTCTATTTTTTCCCATCTTGTTTGTCTATATCCAAATATAGACATTGAATTTCATGAGAATCATTGAAAATTGTTGATGTATTTTGTAAAATGCAATGAAATAATATAAAAACTACAGCTATCTTCTAAATGGTTTTATATTATATCTCCTTGCTGCTTCACTAATATTGTCTTTACTTTGTCACTTAATCGCAATGCACTCCACAGGGAAAAATTATAATATTCATAGCAGTCACTTTTCCAAGGAAAATTGTCCAAAAGGGGGACAATTCTTTGTAGTGATAAATATAACCCTCTTGCCTCCAGCTATAATTGACTACAATTGTTAAGAGTATACAACACCAAAAGAAGGAGCTGACATATGAAAGAATCTAATGTGAAAAACTCCATCATCCCAATTACCCATAATGTCAAGGCAATCTTGAATATGAGAATCAGAAATAACACCAAGATCATAAAAAAGTCATGTAAATATGGAAATATGTGAAAAGTATAAGATGTATTATTACTAACTCATGATTAGGTTAATGTTAAAGGTAAAGAGAAACCATGAGTCAAATGATAGAGTAAAAGAAGCTAAATGTTTTGGGGTGTAAGATTAGACACACTGAAAAGAAAATTGACCAAGGCGCTGAAGAAAAATGAGTTATACAAACAGTTCAATTATCAAACTCCCTACCAGGTGCACTATCACTCTGGATTCCAGGTAGTATTAATTTTCACTTTGAAGTTTGCTTTATTTTATATATTTGTCTATTTTTTAAAATATTTTATTATACCAAAATGAGACTCACAGACATGGGGCAAAGTGGCTACTGGCTCTCCCTGTGCCCAGCAGCTCACGAGGCACCCTGGAGGGATGTTGGATTCTAGCCCTGGCCTGCCAACCCAGGAGGCCTAGCAAAAGCAAGACAAACCCCCACTCCATGAGGGCCTCCATTATCCATATTTGGACTTCCCCTCTTCAGAGCTTCACCCAGCAGACCAGCCTATCACATCCTGGCTCATCAAGTTCCACCTTGCAGCAGTCTTTTTTAAATCCAGCCCAGGTATGCTGATCCAGAGACTCACAGACATGGGGCAGAGCTGCTACTGGCTCTCACTGTGCCCAGCCGCTCATGAGGTGCCCAGGAGGGATGGCGGATCCTAGCCCTGGCCCGCCACCCCAACAGAGCCTCGAAACAAGCCAGACAACCCCTCACTCCATGAAGGGCTCCATTTTCCACATCCGACTTCCCCCTCATCAGAACTCCACCCAGAAGATCAGCCTATCACAGCCCAGCTCATCGAGATCCACCTTGCAGCAGTCTTTTATAAATCCAGCCCAGGTATGCTGATCCAGAAACTCACAGACATGGGTCAGAGCTGCTACTGGCTCTCCCTGTGCCCAGCCGATAACGAGGCGCCCAAAAGGGATGGAGGATTCGAGCCCTGGCCCGCCACCCCAGTAGAGCTTCACAACAAGCCAGATGATCCCCCATTCCATGAGGGCTTCCATTTTCCACATCCAAACTTCCCCCTTGTCAGAACTCCACCTAGCAGACTAGCCTATCACAGTCCAGCTCATGGAGATCCACCCTGCAGCAGTTTTTTTTTAAATCCGCCCTGGTATGCTGACCTAGAGACTCACAGACATGGGGCAGAGCTGCTACTGGCTCTCGCTTTGGCCAGCGGCTAATGAGGTGCCCGAAAGGGATGGAGGGTTCAAGCCCTGGCCCACCACCCCAGAAGAGTCTTGCAACAAGCCAGATGATAAGCCTCTCCATGAGGGCCTCCATTTTCCACATCCAGACTTCCCCCTCATCAGAACTCCACCCAGTATACCAGTCTATCACAGCTGGCTCATCCAGATCCACCCTGCAGCAGACTTTTTTTAAATCCGGCCCAGATATGCTAATCCGAGACTCACAGGCATGGGGTAGAGCTGCTACTGGCTCTCCCTGTGCCCAGCCGCTCACGAGGCGCCTGGAAGGGATGGCGGGTTGTAGCCCTGGCCCTCCACCCCAGCTTAGCCTTGCAACAATCCAGTCGACTCCCCCACTCCATAAAGGCCTCCACTTTCCACATCCGGACTTTCCCTCCGCCTGAACTCCACCCAGCAGACCAGCCTATCACAGCCCAGCTCGTGGCTGCTTGCAGTCACGCGGTTCATCAATAAATGCTGGATTTAGAGATGACTATAAGGGTATGCTACCCGCACAGCAGAGCCTGGCAAGCTACCCATGTCGTATTTGATATGCCAAATACCAGTAACAATTATAGACCTCATTTCCATGACCTGATGGAATGGTTTGAGGATCTTTATGTTCCTCGAGCAAGCAGGTGCCCTTGGGCTCTACTTGCATGAGACAGGACATATGGAGATATTACTTATGCCTTCTCGAGCAAATCGATGATAAACGGGAAGACAGTGATTCAGTGATACCAAAATGAATCACAGTACCACAATTACAAAGATGTTCATGTTTGGTTTTTAGTCATACATGGTTCCTGCATACATCCCTCAACCAGTGCCCATTTTCTACTACCAATATTCCCAATTCCCTCCCTCCTCCACTAGTCTGTCTCTATGGCAGGATCTTTGACTTTTTTTCTCTTTCTCTTTCTTTCTCTCTCTTCTCTTCCTTCTCTTACACTTTGTGGCTTACAATATATACATTTAGAGGTTATCATGTGTATGCCTTTGCCTTATTCAATGCTCAATTCCAGGCTGGCATTATGATTTTCAATGATTATAAGCACACCATTCCCTCTCTGACTTACCCTACCTCTGAATCCCACAAAATTTGTTTGATTCCATCTATTGACAAGTTCTCCTAATCTATGTTTTGCCTGGCCTTTGATGTTTGTATCACACTATATATAGTATATGATATAAATATATATATATATATCTCATTTATGTGCATAATGCAGATACATGCATATGTTTATATGTATATATTATATCACACAAATATATGCAGTCATTCTAAATTTGTCATTTTCCTTCAGGCTAATTTTTTCTCAGCATAATCCTCTCAATCTCAATTGATTTATTGGCATATTTATATCTTCATTTTTCCTAACAGTTGCATAGTATTCCATTGTGTAGATGTACCAGTTTCTTTCTTTCTTTTCTTTTTTTTTTTTTGTACCACAGTTTCTTTATCCAGTCATCTATTCCCGGGAACTCTGGTTGTTTCCAGATTCTGGCTATTGTGAATTTTGCTACTATGAAAATAAAAGTGAAGATGGTGTTCCGAGCTTCCAGGATTGGTATGGCTAGATCAAATGAGAGCCCAATTTATAGTTTTTGGAGGAATGTCCATATTGTTTTCTAAAAAGGTTGCACCAGTTGACATTCCCACCAACAATGGATGACGGTCCCTTTCTCTCTGCTTCTATGAGAACAACGGTTGTTGTTTCTCTTTTGGATGTGTGCCAGTCTCTGTGGTATGAGATGATACTTCATTGTTGTTTTGATTTGCATCTTCCTGATGTATAGTGATGATGAGCACTTTTTCATATGATATTGGCCATTTAAACTTTTTCTTTGTCCAAGTTTCTGCTCATTTGTTCTCCCCATTTTTGAATGGGTTGGCTGTTTTCTACTTATGAAGTTCTTCCAGTACTTCATATATCCTGGATATTAACCCCTTATCAGATTGGTGTTTGTTGAATTTTCATTCCCACTCTGTGGACTGTCTTTTTATCTTGTTAACTGTTTTTGAGGTGCAGAAGCTTTTTAGTTTCATGTGGTCCCATATGTTTATCTTTGCATCCAATTGCTTTCTTAGCAGTGTTTCATCTTTGAACATGCCTTTACCTTCAAGGTTATAGGGGTTTTTCCTATTTTTCTCAATATATTTTGTGGATTCAAGTCTGATATTGAGATCTTTGAGCGTTTTGATCTGACTTTTTGTGCATTGTGTTAGAGAAAGATCCAAATTCATTTTATTACACTTAGCTGCCCAGTTTTTCCAGCACCAGAGGTTGAAGAGAATTTCCTTGCTTCATATTGCACTTTTTGCTGCTTTATCAAAGATTAAAAGATCATGTATTTGGGGATAAATATTAGGGCATTCAACTCTATTCCATAGGTCTGTGGTCTGTTTTAACCCCAATAGCATGCTGTTTTAATTACTACCACTTTGTAGTACAGTTTGAAGTTGGGAAAGATGATACTTCCAATCTTCTTTTTCCCCAAGGATTACTTTAGCTATTCGTGGGGGTTTATTTTTCCATTCAAATTTAAGAAGTGCTTGGTCAATTTCTTTGAAGAATGTCATAGGTATCCTTTTAGGGACAACTTTGAATCTGTATAAAGTTCTAGGGAGTATTACCATTTTAACATTGTTAATTTTCCCAATCCATGAGCATGGAGCCTGTCTCCATTTTCTCTTCTCCTCTTTGATTTCTTGAAGTTGCATTTTGTAGCTTTCTCTGTTCAGGTCCTTTACATTCTTATTAAAATAATTCCTAGGTATTTGATTTTCTTTGGCACAATTGTTCTGGGATCATTTTCTTAGTATCTTTTTCTTCACTTTCAATATTTGTATATAGGATAGCAATTAACTTTTAGGTATTGATTTTGTACCCTGCCACTCTACTATAGGTATATATTAATTCTAAGATTTTAAGAATTTTTTTGGCAGAGAGTTTAGGTTTCTCTAGGTATAATATCATGTCATCTGCAAATAGCACTAGCTTGACTTCTTCCTTGCCTATCTGGATGCTCTTATTGTCCTTTTCTTCTCTGATTGCTATGGCAAGTACTTCCAGTACTATGTTGAATAGAGGTTGTGAGGGAGGGCAACCTTGTCTTGTCCCCGATCTAAAGGGAAGATTTTCATTTTTCCAGCATTGAGAATGATGCTCGCTGTGGGCTTTTGGTAAATGGCTTTAACTATATTTAGGAAGGTACCTTTGATTTCCATTTATGGAATTTTTATCATGAACAGGTGTTGGATCTTGTCAAATGATTTCTCTGAATCTATTGATATTATCACATGGTTTTTATTTTTTCTCTTATTGATGTGGTGATTTAAGTTCATTGACTTGCGAATGTTGAACAATACTTACATTCCTTGGATGAATTCTATTTGGTCATGATGTATTTTTGACCAGTCTTTGCATTATTTTTGCTAGTATTTTGGGGAGGATCTTTGCATCTGTGTTCATCAGGGAGATTGGTCTGTAGTTTTCTTTTTTTCGTGATGCCTCTGTCTGTTTTGGGTATCAGGGTTATATGTGCCTTGTAACAGCTATTTGGGAGTGTTTCTGTTTCTTCAATTTCCTTGAAAAGCTTTAAAGGGGACGGCTTCCTGTTTCTTCAATTTCCTTGAAATGCTTTAAAAGGGATGGCAGTAGGTCCCCCTTTAAAGGTTTAAAGGTTTGGAAGAATTCACTGGTGAATCCATCTGGACCTGGGATTTCGTGTTGGAGAAGACTTTTAATTACTGTTTCAATCTCCTCCATTTTGACAGGCTTATTCAGGTGTTGAAGGTCATCTTGTTTCAGTCGTGGGAGGCTATAGGACTTAGGGAATTTACAATTTCTTTTAGTTTCTCTTGCTTCATATCATATAAACTCTCAAAGTAATCTCTGATAATCTTTTGAATTTCTGAAGTTTCTGTTATGATGTCCCCCTTTTCATTTCTGATGTTTTTTTCTTGAGTTTTCCCTTTCCCTTTCCTTATGAGCTTTGTAAGTGGTTTGTCAATCGTGTTTATTTTTGCAAAAAATCAGCTCTTGATTTCATTCATCTTTTGGATTGATTTTTTGGAATTCAGGCAAATTAATTTCTTCTTTAAGTTTTATTATTTACCTTTCTCTGCCTGTGTTGGGCTCCTTTCGTTGGTGTTTTTCTAAGATTTTGAGATGTGAAGTCTGGTTATTTATGTAGGCCTTTTCTCTGTTCTCATGAATGCTTGCTGAGCTATGAATTTTCCTCTTAATAATTCCTTTGCTGTATCTCACAAGTTGTTTATAGTTCGTGTCTTCATTTTCATTTGTTTCCAGGAATCTTTGGATTTCTCCTTTGATTTCTTCTATGACCAACTGACTGTGCAGCAGTGAGTTGTTCAATTTCCGGGTGTTTGCTTGACGCTCACTCTGTTTTTGTGTGTGATTAACTTCCACTTTCAGTGTGTCATGGTTGAAAAGATATTTGATATAATTTCTATAGTCTTGATTTTATGGAGGTATGTTTTCTGGCTCAACATGTGATCTATCTTAAGGAATGTTCCATGTGCATGGAGAAAATTGTGTATTCATATTTTGGGGATGAAAAGCTCTATTTATATCTACCAGCCCTCTTTCATCTATTTCTTCAGTGCCAGAATTTCCTTAGTGACTTTCAGCCTCATCAAACTATCAAGTGTTAATACAACAATGTTGAAGTCTTCAGTTACAATTGTGTTTTTGTCAATGTTTGTTGAAGTTTATTAGCAGTTGTTTTAAGTAGTTTGCTGGCCCCTAGGCACACACACACACACACACACATATATATATATATATATATATATATATATATATATATATATATATATGAGTTTGTTTTCTTACTGATATACATCACTGTATCACTGTCTTCCCATTCATCATCAATTTGCTTGAGCGGGCACCAGTAACATCTCCATATGTCCTGTCTCGTGCTAGTAGAGCCCAAGGGCATCTGCTTGCTCCAGGAACATAAAGAGCCTCAAACTATTCCCATCAGGTCATGGCAATGAGGTCTATAATTGTTACTGGTATTTGACATATCAAATATGACATAAGTAGCTTGCCAGGCTCTGCCACTGATATATATATATATATATATATATATATATATATATATATATATCAGTGGCAGAGCCTGGCAAGTTACTTATTATATATATATATATATATATATATATATATATATATATATATATATATATATATATATATTCCTTAAATATTTTGAAATGGCCTTCACTGTCCCTTCTGACTTTTGCACCCTGAAGTCTATATTGTCAGAAACTAGTATGGCCATCTTGCCTTTTTTGGAGTTGTTTGTTGGAGAATTGCTTTCCAGCCTTTGGCTTTGTGTCTGTGTTTACGCTGATTATTCAGATATGTTTATTGTAGGCAGCAGAATGTTGGATTCAGTGTCTTAATCCTTTTTGCCACCCTGCATCTCTTACTGGGTGCATTTAGGCTATTGTCATTGAGAGAGATTACTGTTATGGGATTTTGTACCATCTTCTTGAATAAGGTTGTTGTAATTTTGGGGTTTTCTTACCCTACAGTAAGTAATTCCTTCAGTCCTTATTTAAAGTTGGTTTTGAGTCTATGAAGTTCCTGAACTGTTGGTGTCCATGATGTCGTGTAGCTTTCCTTCAAATCTGAATGTGAGTCTTGCTGCGTAAAAAAAATCTTTGTGAGGCCTTCATTTCATTGAGTCTTTTAACGATATCCCACCATTGTCTTCAGGCTCAGAGTGTTTCATCTGAAAAATCTGCTGTGAAACATAAGGGTGCTCCTTTGTATATGATTTCCTTCTTTGGTCTTGCTGCTTTCAGTAATCTATCTCTATCTATGTGTTTTTTTCATTCATATTAGGATGTGTCTTGGAGTATTCTTATTTTTATTTCTTTTAGCCGGTGGCCTTTGGGCTTTCTGATTCTGGGAACAAGCACTCTTTAATTCCAGGAATTCCTCAGCAGTGATTGCTTTAACAGTTGCTTCTTCATCAGGATTTTCTTACTGCCTCTCTGGGACTCCAATGATCCTTATGCTGTTCCTTTTGATTGCAACCCAATTGTCTCTTGTTGACTGTTGATTAATTCTGAGTCTTTTTTCCAAATTTCTGCTTTTGTCTAGAGTGTCTCTAAACCTTGTCTTTGAGATCACTAATTCATTCTTCAGCAGTTGTTACTCTGCTATGGAGGTGTTCCAGTGAATTTTTTATTTCACCTATCACAATTTTAATATCTTTCATTTCTTTGTATTTTCATTTGAACTTTTCTCATTTCTGCTTTCATGTCCTCTTGAATTTTATTGAATCTGTGATCCATTTCTTCTTTGAGCTCCTTATCACTTGATCACTTGACATCCTGTTATTTGTCGATTTGCTCGACCGACCGGGCACCAGTAACATTTTCATTTGTCCTTGTCACATGTCAGTGTAGCCCGAGGCATCTTCTTTCTCCAAGAATACAAAGAGTCTCAAACCATTCACTCAGGGTCTTTACAAAGAAATCTAACCATCTTGTAGGTGGCCAGCTGTGTGATCATTTGATCTTTTGATCCATGGAATCCAGTCAGATCAGTCAGTCAGTAGTCCAGTGGTCATCTCCAAGTTGTATTACATGTCCAGACCATCTAATTTTCGATGACTTGGAAAACAAGACAGCGTCCCTGACTCTGGTTCATCGACGGAGGTCAGAACTCCAGATTCCTTCTCTCACTTGAGTGAGGCATGATATTTCAAGCCTAGCTCTTTCAATTCTTCTTTGCGAGACCCGAATAGTATTCTCCCCCCTGCTTTCGTAGAGCCCAGGTCTCTGAGGAGTATGTTTATACAGGGAGAATAGTGGAGTTGAAGAGTTGTGCTTGGAGCCAGAGTTTCTTTGTCCTTTTAGCTATTTCTTCAATACTCTTGAAGGCATTTCACACTGCTCTCTTCCTCCTGCACAGCTCGGGTTTTAGGTTACTTGTCATGTTGAGTTCTCGACCTAGGTACACATAACTGCTACATTCAGAAATTTTTTGTTATATTGAGCGTGAATGGAGCATCTAGAAGTATTTTGTTTTTCATGAACATTGTTTTTTTGAGATTCAGCTGTAGACCTACCTTTCCACATTTACAGTAAAAGTCAGCCTGCATTTGTGCCACTTGGCTAATGTTTGGTGTTATTAGAATGATGTCATCAGCGAAATGGAGGTGGTGTAGCCACAGACCGTCTATCTTCACTCCCATTCCTTCCCTTCTAATTGTCGCATGATGTTCTCGAGGGTGGTGCTAAAGAGTTTCGGTGAACTGATATCACCCAGCTGAACGCCTATTTTTTCATCAATGATCACTTGCTTGTAGAATGGTATGATCCTGGTGGTGAATCCCTAATAATCCATAATACAGCTCACAAAGGATCTTGATGTTTTGAATTTGAATGCCCTGTTTGGCTAGGGCTTCGATGATCATTTATGGTAATTCCATTCACGGTAGCTCCATTCATGGTAATTCAAAGTTCCTGAAGGTTGAATCTTAATGTGGGACATGGGAATCTTCTGGTGGACAGTTCCACAATGAAATTGACCACATCATACTCAATCATCAGTTATACCTGACCAATGTCGCTATCATCACAAAATTCCAAACAGTATCATACTATTGTATCGAATCAAAATCAGAATACTACCAGATTCCGATTGTATTCCGAGTGAATTCTGAACCACATCAGATCAGAATTCCAAACAGGATCAGCTACATCCATGTGGTTCAGCACATCCATGATAGTGCAAGGAATGCTGAGAGAGAGAAAGCCTCAACAGGACACCTGTCTTCAAAAACTCTTGAGCTCATTCACCAATGCGGCAAGGCACGAGCCTCAGGTAACCATAAGCTAACGTTCAAGCTCGCGAATCAGTGCAGAGAAGCAATAAAAGAAGACCTCAAAGAAAGAAAAGCAGCAAATGCAGCAGAATCCAGGAAAAACATTTGCAATGCCTACCTGTCCTTCGCCAACTATAAGACTAAGATTACTGTCCCCTCACATCCTTGTGGATCTATCACATCATCCAGAAATGTAATTGAGAAGTTTTTCCATGACTTCTATTTGGATCTCCAAATTCCTCAGGATGCATATGTCATTCCATGTTCTCCCTTCTAAAATCTGACATGCCATTTCATTGGTAAAGAAGCAAACAGCACCCGGCCCAGACAAAGTAAGACCCAAACACTGAAGAATCTGCCATCAGTACTCATCAATACACTGGCTTGGCTCTTCACATGCTACCTGTCTGAATGCAAGGTCCCCTTCCAAATGGAAAACCAGCAGGACAGTTCTACTGTTCAAGAAGGGAAACATCCACAACATTGGCAACTTTAACCCCATCTGCCTGTTGTCATCTACAAGCTGTCTACTCGAGTCATCCTGAACAGGATTGGAAGAACGTTAGATGAAGGGTAACCATGTGAGCAAGCTGGCTTCCGAAAAGAATTTTTGCAAAATCAACCATAACCACACGGTAACCAATCATTGAAGTTTGTAGGGAGTTCAAGATGTCACTCTGTCTTATGTTCATTGATTTAGAGAAAGCCTTTGATTCTGTTGAGACTGAGATCCTTATACATTCTTAAAAATTCCTTGCAGAATTCCTTGTCAGCGAGGTTATATAGCTCATCATAATTGCTTGGCTCATCTGGGCTAGTGACCTCACTGACCAAACTTGGTGGAATACTGCATTGTTTTGCCATTTCTATCTTTGAAGTTTGCAAATTGTGTGTTCTCGTATGGATAGGCTGTACAGTTAGGGATATTTAGGCTGTTTTAGAGTTTTTTTTATGTAAGGTATGTTGAATTCCATGTTACCTGGTACCTCTCACTTGTCACTTGTCTACCCATTGTTCATTGATTTGCTCAAGTAGCCTCCAGTAACGTCTCCATTTGTTGGGAATGAAGTCCATTATTGTTACAGTTTTGGCATATCAAATACACCCCAGGAAGCTTAAAAGAGTCTAATGTGGCTCTGGGGTCTTTGCAGGGGGCCCAGAATTTTTTCTGTGTCAGGCCATCAACCATCCAGGGCCCACGGGCAGAGTTCTGGGTATAGACAAGCCTGTCTCCTATCTCCCACCTGCTGGCGCAGCTTGGCACTGAAGCCACACCTGCAACAACTCAAGGGGCAAGGGCCTGGTACCTCTATGTAGGATATTTGTTAAGTGAGTATTTTAGTGTGTCTGTGCAATATTGAAATTTGGGGTATGAGACCTGTGATAATCAGATACCCATCTGTCTGATTATCTGAGTTGAATGTCGCCAGTCCTGGGCTGAGGGGTCCAGATGGCAAGTGTGCCTTCCTAGTCATTCTGCTGCTCTCTCTGAAATTCCCTTTGTTTTTGGCAAGGGATGGGGTATTCCCAGGCAGTTATCAAAGACGCACCTGAATGGGGGGTGAGCAGGAGCAGGGGTTGAAGGGCCTCAGGGTGGGGTGAGGGGCCTAGGTTAGTTAATTAATAGGTGCAACTTTATATTAGTTGTTTTAGTAAATTAATCATAATCAGTATAAGGTAAAAAATAAGTAGAACATTTTGAGATATTTTTACTCTGATATACTGAGTTCTGTTAAAAAGCTTAGGTTTCATTAGACCATGAATTTTTAACTCAATTTTAAGTGCTACGGTTAAGACTCACAGACATGGGACAGAGCTGCTACTGGCTCTCCCTGTGTCCAGCCACTTAGGAGGCACCCGGAAGGGATGGTGGGTTCTAGCCCTGGCCCGCCACCCCAGCAGAGCCTCGCAACAAGCCAGATGAGCCCCCACTCCATGAGGGCCTCCATTTTCCACATCTGGACTTCCCCTCATCAGAACTCCACCTAGCAGACCAGCCTATCACAACCCGGCTCATCAAGATACACCCTGCAGCAGTCTTTTTTAAATCCGGCCCAGATATGCTGATCCAGAGACTCACAGACATGGGGGCAGATCTGCTACTGGCTCTCCCTGTGTCCAGCCACTCACGAGGTGCCCGGAAGGGATGGCAGGTTCTAGCCCTGGCCCGCCACCCCCGCAGAGCCTCGCAACAAGTCAGTCGACCCCCACTCCATGAGGGCCTCCATTTTCCACATCCAGACTTCCCCCTCGTCAGAACTCCACCCAGCAGACCAGCCTATCACAGCCTGGCTCTCACGGCCGCTTGAGGCCACATGATTCATCAATAAATGTTGGATTTAGAGATGACTACAAGAGTATGCTATTCGCATGGCAGAGCCTGGCAAGCTATCCATGTCGTATTCGATATGCCAAATACCAGTAACTATTATAGACCTCATTCCCATGACCCTATGGAATGGTTTGAGGCTCTTTATGTTCCTGGAGCAAGCAGGTGCCCTTGGGCTCTACTTGCATGAGACAGGTCATATGGAGATGTTACTGGTGCCCGCTAGAGCAAATTGATGATAAACGGGAAGACAGTGATACTGTGATTCAGTGATAGGTTTAAGCCCTGAGCACTGCCAGATGTGCCCTCAAACTAACAAAAATACTACAAACTTAGTGTACTCTATGCTATTTTTACTTCACTTTGTAAATATATTTTTCTGTACTTTGTCTCTGAAAGTGTAATTCTTCAGTATCTCATTTAAATAAACAAAGGTTATTTCTTTTGAAGAACAACAGAACATGATGTCCGCAAGAGTGTATATGGTTATCATTTGAAACATACTGCATTTTCTATCTTAGATTTATTTGTTTTGCTAGTTGGTTTAAGGACCAAACCCAGAGATGCTTAGAGGTTATTACTGGTTGCTCACGCAGGAATCACTCCTGACAGCCTATGAGCATCATATGCGAATCCAGGGATTGAAGCCAGCTTAGCCATATGCAAAGCAAGTGTCATACCTGCTGTACTACCTCTCCATCCTTGTATTTTAAAATTCTATCAGTGGAAAGAAGATTCAGAGAATCAGATATTGACTTAAAATGAAATTTTAAAGCTTTTAGAGATGACAATAAATATAACATGATACCAAGAAAGATTATAACTATAAACTAAAAGCTTAGTAATAGGTTAAATGCCCAATAATTAGAGTATTCTAAGTACTGGTTTTCTTAAACTTAGAAATTTAAATGAAAACTATATAACAATTACTTGACACTTCTTTAAATCTGTTAACTTAGCAGTTGATAATCTTAAGTGCATTTGTTAAACTGCATTTTTTCCCCTCATGAAAATGTGTTTAACTAATACAAGGAAAAGAAGAAAAATAAAACTTAGATGTATTCAAGCAAATATTAAAACACAATTTGTTACTTTGGAAAATAACCCAAATCAAAGGTACATTTATAAGCAGTAAATTGTGTCTATATCTATTAAAGTATTTATGCATCCAGTAAACTAATTAAATCTGGGATACAACAATTAACTAACTCATGTAGTCACAAATCAATGAGTAAGTGAACTTTTTAAAGACAGCGGAAAATCAGTCTTTATATTGAGTAATCATTCTTAGGAAGTGCTTTCCTACTTTAAATTTTGCATTAAGTTATGTGAATTATACAATTATGCAATATGCATTTAGCTACAGTCAACAGAGCTCTGATTTGACTGCCAATTAAGGCTACATGTTGACTACCACTTAAGTGAAATATGATGTGAAGGGTAAAAGATTACCTCATCAAGTCTGCATCTGTCTTTTTTCTAACAGATTCAAGACTATAGTCAGTATGCAATTAAATCACAAAATACTAGGCATGGTATGACCTCTATGGCAAGTATCAGTGTATATATTTGCTTCCGAGTTGACAAGCAATATACTTATTTTACAGAATTTCAAGTGTTACACATTTCAAAACTCCTACAGAATTATGTTGGATAAAAAACTCCAAGTAGCTCCAGGTTTTATTTTAAAAAAGAAAGAAAAGGAGGGGCTTGAAATGCTTGATTGAGAAACAGGTGAGGTTAAGAAAGACTGTAGAGTTACTGAACTCATTTTGACATGTCTTAAATAATGGCCGAAAAATACAAGGGCGCGTGCAGTGCAGTTAAATCTTTCCCACTTGTTAATAGAGGGGATACAAAGGTCACTGCTGTGCAATGAGAATTGGCTAATCCCTTCTATGCTGGCGTATCCAGTGCCTCTTTTATTTAATTTTGTTGAGGAAAGCTGGTCTGAATTAGGCTTTCAGTAATTATTGCAAGGACCTGAACAATTCTTAACAGGCCCATAATGGCCTATCTATACACACTGGCCAATTATTACAAACTGATTCATGCAGTTGGGCTGCAGACATCTGCTGTTAACTCAGAACTTCTTTTTTAATTGTTCTATTTTATACATGTCACAAAAGAAAATATTGTGAAAATCAGGGAAATAAATAAAGTAGCACTCACGAGGTAAAAGCATATTCTTAACATTATTTCTATGTGAAATGTGAGTTGTTTGATATTTAAAGGCTAAAATTGTACTAAAAATTGCATTTGTATTCAAATATAATGGAAAACACGTAATATGAATATTTAAAATATATTTCTTTATAATTTATTAAGGGACTGTGATTTATAAAGCTGTCCATAATAGATTTTCAGGAACACTGTGTTCCAACAACAATCCCATTTCCAGTGTGACCTTCCCTCTATCAATGTTCCCAAGTTCCTTCCCAATCACCAGCCAGACTCATTGGCAGCCACATTTTTCACTTTAATTACTATAATGTGGTGTTCCTACTGTAGTATTGCTAAATCACTGTGGTTTAGAGATATACATATACCTTACCTGTAGATCACCAATGTGCCCTTGTCCACTAGCCCCTGTCCCTGTTATTTTATTCACCTTTTTCTTCCTCAATTTCTTTTGTCTCTATCCTCATTTCTATAATCTTGTGCCCAGGGTAACTTAGATACCCATTCTTTAAAACCTTGGTTTCCTTATTCATGCTATTCTATGTATTGCTGATAAGTGAGATCATCCTGAAAATGTCATTCTTCTGACTTCCTTCACTTAACATGATACCGTCCATTTTCATTCAAGTTGCATTAGTACATATCTTAGAAGTCCAAAAACAGGAAACCTTGCCATAAGATCCAGACCAAAACTTATTCCAGAATTGATAGCAAACTTATAATGGAATGGATACCTACTCTTTTCTAGAAAAGTTGAAAAATACATGTTTAAAGAGAAACACATAGTGATTATTTACATCTTCAATCCCTGCCACTTAACTTTCAAAAAATGTCAAGGACAAGAAAACCTGATGCCCAGCTTTTTCTAAATACTCTGCACACTCCTAAATAAAATGAATGGATTAGCATTAACTTGTTGCCTTTGTTAAAATCCTAAACCCAGAACATCTTGTCACAAAGACACCACTCAGATATTTTGTTCACATAAGAAACTAGGAAACAAATATTTCTGCATTTCTGATTTGAAGAAAACATCCTTTTATTCCCTTCTATTTGCTTATTTATGACTATAAGGTTAACATTAAAGTGACACATTTATTCCTTCAGATCAAATTCTCCATAGCTATTATTTAAATTTTCTATACAGATTTATTAAAATATATGAAAATGAAATCTATGTTAAACATGACCTGTATATGACCTTAAGCATAATGGAAATCGAAGCATTTCCCTTCCTTTTTTGTAACCAGTTTTCATCCCCTGCTTAACTAGTTATTTCAAAATGTGCTTTTTCCTTCCCAAAACACATCTCTGTGTCAAAAATGATGAAAATAGTGTAATGCTAAAAGAATACAGAAGCTCACTTGCAGTATTTATTTATTGCTCAACACATGTTTTTCTTACTTTTGTTTTATAAATCTCATAGATTTAAAATAAACTGCTAGACCCGGATGAGAGGTTGTAGTTCTACATCTATAAATAATGCAGCTTACTAAATGCAAATGTTTGTTGAAGTTCAATGTTTCAGGGAGCAATTCTTTGCAGCTCTTTGGGGAGAAAAGGGTTTTATACATTTCCTTTTGATAATTTTTATCTCTTGTTTTAAATTTTAAAGGAAAATATTTATAAAAATTGAGTCCCACATGCCCAATGTATAAAAGAATTACAACAAATAGTAGGTTTTTATAGAAGAGTATTAAAATGAGTGCAAGGATGTGCTTGCAATTTATTTTCAGCTTGCAAGTATTAAAAAAAATTAGCCTCTGGGGTAATGCAACCACTTACACGATATTTCTACCCTAAAAAATGGTTTCTAGATTTAATCTATGCAATTCAATCAAAACCATATATTCACATAGAGTCTTTAAAATACATTCTTTGGACCTTGTTTATAGAAAACTTTCCTAAGAAGCTTGACTAGGTTTAAAAAGCAAAAAACAAAAAACAAAGTAAAAGTATTAGATCTGAGTGGGAAGCAGCGTTAATAATTAATTCTGAACTTTCCAAAACACACATGCAAGTAAGAATAATACTTGGTCTCTAAAATCTTCCTGTTAACTTCTGTATATATACATTTTCTTTTAATCAAAATAAAAGGCATACATTCAAAAGTTAACAAAATTGTTGGCTAGGGCAGTCACGGAAGCCCTAGCAAACATGGTGTTCAAACCCAGTACATCAAGATCCTTCGTGAGCTGTATTACGGATTCACCACCAGGATCTCACCATTCTACAAAGAAGCGATCATTGGTGTCAAAAGAGGGGTTCGGCAGGGGTGATATCATTTCGCCAAAAATCTTAAGTGTCACCCCGAGAACATCATGCAACAATTAGAATGGGAAGGAAACAAAGTTAAGATAGATGGTCAGTGACTACACCACCAAACACTAGCCAAGCAGCACAAATGCTGGCTGACTTTGACCATGAATGTGGAAAGATAGGTCTACAGCTGAATCTCAACAAAACATTGTTCTTGAAAAATGAACTAGTTCCAGAATCCCCATTCACTCTCAACGGAACAAATATCTCTGAATGCAGCAGTTATGTGTACCTAGGTCTAGAAATCAACATGATGAACTGCGCAGGGAGGAAGAGAGCGGCATGGAATGCCTTCAAAAGCATTGAAGAAATAGCTAAAAGGACAAAGAACCTCCGGCTCCGGGCACATCTCTTCAACTCCACCGTTCTCCCTGCATTAACATACACCTCAGAGACCTGGACCCTACGAAAGCAGGATCTGAACGCTATTTGGGAGGAATTGAAAGAGCTATGCTTGGAATATCACAACTCACTCAAGTGAGAAAAGGAATCGGAGTTCCCACCTCCTTCAATGTTCCAGTCAGAGACGCTGACTCGTTTGCCAAGGCATTGAAAATCGGTGGGCTGGACATGTAATGCGATTTGGGGACAATCGCTGGACTAGAGATGTTACTAACTAGATCCACTGGACGTCAAAAGATCACGTGGCCACCCACCTACAAGATGGTCAGACTTCTTTGTCAAAACCCTTAACAAACGGTTTGAGGCTCTTCGTATCCTGAAGCATCCAGTTGCCATTGGGCTACACTGGCACTTGATAGGGTCAAATGGAAATTTTACTTGCACCAGCTTGAGCAAATCAATGAATAAAGGGATGTCAAGTGATCAAGTAGTCAATTTGATTGGCATGTTCTTGCCCTATCCCTAAATAACTATTTTATACCTCTTTCTTTATTTGCTCACTTCTATTTTATTACTCTAAGGAAGAAAATAATATTTCTTTTAAAGTGGCCATAATACATGACTCTAATCATACTCTCTGGATTAGCTACATGTTTAAATCATCTTTATAGATGATGGGGAATAATAGAAATTTAATTGAGAAATTCATTTCTAATGTACACCCAGTAGGAGAATATAGTCTGGTGAAGACAGCTTTCTCTTATGCTACCTTTATTTTTCTTTTCATATCTCATCAACCACGAACCAATCATTCACGGTTGGCAGCACATTATCTATCCTAAATTTCAGAGTATGCACTCAATGCAAATTTCAATTTTTCCAGTGAATGTTTTGCCCCAACATTTTAAATAAAGGTCAGATACCACTCATACCTCAAAATTTCCCATGAAGAAATGAAATTGTACTTAGCAGTAGAGTTTTTTCTGAACTACCTTTATCTTTTAATCTCCATCTTTAATGCTTTCATTCTTGGAAAGTGTCTGGGCAAGTGACTGAAAACTAAAAATATTTCAACTCACAATATTGGATTTTAAGATTTCTTTTGCAAATCTTCCATGGTGGTCTCATTATTCAACTTGTAAAATGTTTGGTATTGAATACTCAACAAGTGTTGGAACTAAAATATTTCTACTTGATTATTTCCATTTTATTATTCATCACATAAGGTTTTCATAAAGTTCAAGTCAATAAAAAAGGACTTCACTAATATTACATCTTTGTCCCCTTTTTTGGTGTGAGAAATATTTCTTTTTATGTAATCCTAGTGATAGTGCACTTTTAATGTTCTTACTTGGTAGGTATCTTACCACTGGCTATATTACTTCTTTCTTTGATTTTTAACTAACAAGTTGATTTCAAAATGACTTGAAAGTTTAATTTACCTTGTTACTTTCATTATATTAAATAAGTAATTTCAAACATAAAATAGAAAAATGAAATTCACAAGAAGTGGTATTAACAATATTACATCCTTAGGACTACTATAAGGAACTAAGCTTCAGTGACTTCCAACCCTACATTATTTGAGTTACTGCTATTGATCTGACAATGATGATTACAATAAAAAGTTAAAATATTTGTGGTGTTTTGACCTGATGTAAAAAGCACAAGGATATATACATGGTATTCATTTGCTGTCTTCAAGAGCATTATGCTATTTATATCCCTATTATACAGATGTAAAAGCTGAGTACAATGTTTTGGAGCTTATGCATGCTCACAAGCTGGTGATGCAATTAACTTTAATTTATAACAAACTTCATAATAAGAGCTAGCTAAACTTTATCTGGAAATAATTCATATATGTGTATATATATATATATATATATATATAAGCACTAAATCATTAGTTGATATAATGATGGGATTTAAAATAGCAAAGAAAATATACCAGTGGTGAATTCCAATTTTAAGGCAGCTATGAAATATATTTGCAAGGAAAATATGTAAAGGAATTCAGACAAAACTACTATGAACAAAAATGTTTACTGATAATTTTAAGATTAATAATTTATGTTTCATATTATTTTGCTTTATTCCTTACATTAAATAGTGCCATGTGTCAAACACTTATTATATAGGACTTTAGAGTCAAAATTTTATCATTAAAAATCTTATATTTCGATGTGCATTGCAGTCAACTTACAATTTTTTTTTAATTTTTCATTTTAAAAATTCATGCTTTAAAAATTATATCAGCTGGAGAAATAGAAATAGAAAATATATCAGGTGGAGAAATATTATAGCAGTCATATAATAAGTTTCTTGGTATCTGCTGTGCATAAACCAAAACTTCCTCCACTTTTTTTCTGTGTGTGTGTGTGTGTGTGTGTGTGTGTGTGTGTGTGTGTGTAAATAGCATTTAACAACCTGGTCTTAAACACTGACACTATACAGGCTTTGTTGGACTGTTCTTTTCCAATCTAAACAAAACAGAAAACAGAGGAGATATTTATTTTTGAAGAGTGACTATCACCATTTGGACAGTGATTTTTTTTTTTCTGTTATTCTCCAGGAGTCCTAGATGGAGGAAAAAATATATATCAGGGCTTGAGAAGTACATTTCAGTAAAAAAAATTAATTACCCAAGGAGGCAGAATGCTTGGAGCAGAATGAGAGGTTTTGGGAAGCTATCCTGTAGTGTTGCAATACTCAGAAACAAGCTTCATGTAGAGAAACTCGTCTTTACTATGTTATGCCTAACCTTTGACTGAAGCCTTATTCAAGCAATGTCACCTCATTATCCCTAAAATGGTCTGGAATCTTGTTGTTGTTATCTAAATTGCCCCTAGCTAACAAAATTTTTTGGTCAAAAAGATAAAAGTATCAGCAGAGTATACTTGTTCTTGGCTTCTCCACTATAGATGGGAGTTTAATTCTTTCCCCAATTTATATCAAATTTTATCAAGTTAGAAATAGTTTTTGAAATAGACTGACAGTGAAATGCCTTTCAAAATGCTGCTTTGGCTTAGAACTATCATTCTTTAGTAATGTTAGCAGCCTCAGGGCTAAAAAGTTACACTAGTATTACAACTGTTCTATGTAATATTCAAATAATGTTTGCTATTGATTTAGAAAATTCAAATAGCTTAGATTGCTTCCTTTCATTTACATTCTTAACATCAAAGTAAGAATCTTAGGGTAATATACTAATGCAGTCAGGGGGAAAATTCTACTGAAAGTAGGGCGTTGCTTTGTTCATTTCATATTAAGCAAAATTTGTTGTTACCACCAAATAAGGGAATGCCACCAAATAAGGGAATGCCATTTATAATGGAATGTTATTAAAAAGCTGCAAAAACAATGAATTATGAGATTATTTTGACAGTTCAGTAAGAAGAATAAAACTGCCGGCAAAACGGAGATGCAATGCACTCTCTGTTTACTCAGGGTCTTTTGTGTTACCTTTGAAATTGAACTCTGATATGGGTCAGTATAATAGGCAATGAAGCCTGAAGGGACCATTTCAGAAGGCAGTAGGGCTTACAGAGGAAAATACAAGAGTTAAGAATTAAAAGACCCAAATCAGCAGTTGACATAGTGTATGACCTTGGGCAAATTGCTTAAAACCTCTTCGGGTTTGAGTTGCTAAATGAGAGAGAGAAAAAAAAAAGAAGGGGTGGGGGGTAACACTTTACTATGAGCATAAAAAATAAGTGTCTTCTCTCATAGGGAGTCTGAAGAAATATTAAAGGCAAATGGTCAGACCACTCTGTTTTATCCATAAACTGTAACATTTTTTGTTAATTGATAAGTAACACAAAAAGCCCAATTTTCATTTGAATGAGTCTGCTGGAAAACCCATCACGTGTAACTTCCCTACCTTCTCTGTATCACAAGATCACAAAGACCCTGTTTTCTGATAAAAAAAAAAATCCAACAAAGAAGGCATAGTGCATTTAGTTTTATACTAAATTCCAGGGATATCCTCTTTTTACCCCTACTACTTTCCAATAAATTTTTTCCACCTACTACTAAAACAAAATTTCAAAATATGTCTAATTCTGTCCATTTCACACAATTGGGAAAGGGATTAATGAGATATATGTGTAAAGCAATTTGATCTCTTGAGGGAAGGGCATTTAAAATACATAATATCAAGCAATATTACTAATAATTACTCCAGTTAACCTCTGTGTTAAGGGTAAAGTAGTCTGACTTTCTGTGCAGCATAATTACACAGGGGAAAAAGCTCATTTATTTATTTATTTATCCCTCCCAAAGGGCAAGAAGTTAATTGTATTTTGAACCTAAAAGAAACCATTTTTCCTTAGACAGGGTAAATTGCTCACACAGGGAGCGTTTGAATCATAGCAGCAACATTATGGACTGATGCTATCTTAGTATTAGAATGTTTGAAATTTAAAAACATAATCAGGTAAATCTTTCAGTAATGAATCATAGTCTGAACTGTATATGGAAATGTTTGTTTATTTAGTAAGAACAATGCTTAACAAGTATATTACCACATCATATCTGAAGGTTCTTGCACAACCTGGCAATCTAAGAATAAGAACTTTTTATTGATTTATTTTTGCTTGGGTGGGACATACCTGGCAGTGCTCAGACTTATTCCTGGCTCTGTGCTCAGGGATCACACCTCTTGGAACTTGAGGGACCACATGAGGTGCTGAGGATTGAATCTAGGTCAATGGCATATAAGGCAATGCCCTACCAGTCCTACTGTTGCTCTGATTTCAGAAATATATTTAAAAAAAAAGAAATTTACCTTTAATATGCATACAACACTAATGTTTTGCCATTAAGCCTGCATCTGTTTAAAAAAAACATGAGACTTAGTACAAATAAAGTTCTATCAGTCTGGAGAACTCTGTAAAGGCTTTAAATACTATTGATCAGACTGAGATTTTCAAGAGAGAATCTGAAATTCTATAAGAAGGTAATGTCACTTTAAATCCCACTCCACATATTTTCACTAGAGTCAACTCAATGTTGGTCAAAACACAATTTGCAACATAATAATTCTATTGAGAAAGTCTAAAGGGTAACAGTAATCATTTGAATATCTATTTATTTATTTGTCTATTTATTTTTCATTTATTTATTTATTCATTCAGTCAGTCAGTCATTATTTATTTATTCATTCATTCATTCATACATTCGTTCATTTGTTCATTTATTTACTTATTTCTTTTTGTTTTTTGGGGTCAAACCCAGCGATGCTCAGGGTTTATTACTGATTCTGCACACAGGAATTACTCCTGGCAGTGCTCAGGGATGCCAGCAATAGAATCCACGTGAGTATCATGCAAGACAAATGCCCTACCCACTGGACTATGACTCTGACCCAATACTTAATATTATATTTCACTTTTTTTCCCTAAGAGTTCTGCATTTTTTATAAGAACAATATTTGATAACATATTCCTCCATTAGCACTGTAGAGGGTGTCCCTTTATAAATACATTATTTAGAAGTCTTGTGTATGTTTCAATTACAGAAATTCATTTTCTTTTATTTTCCCTATAATATGTTCTGTAAATAATTTTCTACAGGTATATATATTAAAAATATTTAGTAAATATTTTAGTAAATATTCATCGACAATTGATCCAAGCTTCAGATCCTGAAACTATGCTTTCAAAGGCATCTTCCCATATGCCAATTTTAGTTTTGTATAACAGCTGAAGTTAGCATGTTTCTTTTATTTATTTTATGGAATCCAAAAGGAAAGAATCAGAAGTGAAAATTTATATATCATAAATTAACTTATAACAAACAAGTTTCTTCCCATGCCACCTCATCACAGGACTATTAAAAGAGATAATAGAATCTACTTGCTCTGACATTACAAATCTCATGATCACATGAGATAATGAATATGAATATACTGGGATAATAGTTAAAGAGAGAAAGACAGATATATATATATATATATATATATATATATATATCATAAATTCAACTTGTTGGACTCAATTTTCTTTAGAATGGTGTCCTAATGTTTCCAATGTTCAAAAAATCCTAAGGAATATCTAACTCTAAAAGTGACCACAGAATTTGAGGCATCTAAATTGAACTTCTCAGGTTGCAATGTCCTTTGAAAACTCAGCTGAAATGAATCTAGTAGTATAATACCATTAGTATAATAGCATACTGTGCACTTTATGAAAGTGAGGAAATGTTTTACCAATAAAAACTTTCAAATGAAACAAAAACACACAAACTTTTACTAATTATATTTCAAACACAGAAATAATATAACTGACAATAGGCTAAGTTAGTTAAATTAAATACCTTTCTATTCTTTTATACATTGAATTTTTATGGACCTTTTAGAAATTATTGTTTAGATTCCAAGTATTTCATAATACCTGACTCAAGAAGTTATTTCACTGTATCACTGTCACTGTCTTCCCGTTCATCATCGATTTGCTCGAGCGGGCCCCAGTAACATCTCCATATGTCCTGTCTCATGCTAGTAGAGCCCAAGGCATCTGCTTGCTCCAGGAACATAAAGAGCCTCAATTCATTCGGAATGAGGTCTATAATTGTTACTGGTATTTGGCATATATATCAAATACAACACGGGTAGCTTGCCAGGCTCTGCCATGCAGGTAGCATACTCTTGTAGGCATCTCTAAGTCCGGCATTTATTGATGAACTGCGGCGCTGCTGCTGCGCGCGAGCCGGTGCTGATAGGCTGGTCTGCTGGGTGGAGGTCTGACGAGAGAGAAGTCGGATGTGGAAAATGGAGGCCCTCATGGAGTGGGGGTCGTCTGGCTTGTTGCGAGGCTCTGCTGGGATGGTGGGTCAGGGCTAGAACCCACCATCCCTTCCGGGCGCCTCGTGAGCGGCTGGTCACAGGGAGAGCCAGTAGCAGCTCTGCCCAATGTCTGTAAGTTTCTGGAGTCTCCAGAGACTCCAGAAGTTATTTAATTGATAGCAAATAAGTTCATTAAAAAGACGCTTTCTAATGAATGCATAAGATACTTAAAAAATTAAATTAATGAAATAAAAGAGCAATTTGGATTATTTTATGCAAATTAACATGCTAAACAGAAAAAATGTACAAAATGTTAAATGAAAATTTTAAATAAACAAAGAATTTTAAATAAACAAAGAATGCCATTAGCTTCATGACCAAGCCTTTTAAAAATAGAGTTATGGGGGCTGGAGCAATAGACCAGCGGGTAGGACGTTTGTCTTTCACGTGGCCAGCCTCTGCCAGCCGGGTTCGATCCCCGTCATCCCATATGGTCCCCAGAGCACTGCCAGGAGTAATTCCTGAGTGCAGAGTCAGGAATAACCCCTGAGCATCGCCGGGTCTGACCCAAAAAAGCAAAAAAATAAAAATAAAAAATAGAGTGAATTATCTAACAAATAATAACCAAGTATATTTATTTGTCTATTTCAGGAATTTTTATAAGATATATACATGTTATTATTTCCTAGTCTTATTGAAATATACTTGACAAGTTTGACTTACATACATTGTGAATTGATTATGGCAGATGTTTAGCATGCAGTATCTAGTGTAGATACAAAATAAGGAAAATTATGTAGAGCATTATTTCATATGCCGTTTAACCATTTCTATTTATTTTTTGAGATTATTTAAATCATTTGTGAGATACAAAAATCATCATTGATCACTTATCATTTGTCTTCCAGTTGTTCACTGATTTGCTTGAGTGGGCACCAGTAAAATCTCCATATGTCCTGTAGCATGCTAGTGTAGTCCCAGGGCCCTGCTCACTCCAGGAATACTAATTAATATTAACTATAATTAATATGAACTAATATAAGCTATACATACTAACTAATATAAACTAATATAAACTATAAAATGCATAATTACAATAGAGTTTTTCTCCTACTGGTCACTGGCAGCAACTGGAAAATTTATATATATATATATATATATATGAATATAATTCAGCAATTATATTTTAACTTCTCCCTTGACTACTTTCATTCCAAGTCTACTTATTTAGACAGAATGGAAACTTTTGATTTATCTTCTCTACAAATCACTCCACATTGAGTAATTTTTTATCCATTCTTTATTTTAGGAAATCCACATCTTTATATCCATATCTACCAAGCACAGAACTTTGACCACCCAGATAAACTTCAATTTTATATTTTCTCTAAATGTCTATACTTCTGAATGTCCAGATTCACAGCAAACATTTTAATATTTTAATGTACAAAACTATTTTGAACTCTTTATTTTTTGAGTCACACCTGGCAATGCTCAGGTGTTAGTCCTGAATCTCCTCTCAGGAATTAATCCTTGTGGTGCTCATGGGACCACATGGGATGCCAGAGATAAAACCTAGGTGGGGTGTACAACGTAAATGCCCTACCTGCTGTACTATCATTATGGCCCCCCACAAATATATCTTAAACTTTTGAAATATTTAGTCTCAAGCACATATCCCTTTCTTTTTACAATTTTCAAAATATAGAAAGCACCTAATTATCTGATCACAGCCCGGCTCATCAATAAATGCTGGAGATCAGAGGTGTCTAAAGAGTTGGCCACCCACACAGCAGAGCCTGGCAGGCTACCCGTGTCATATTTGATATGCCAAATACCATAACAATTATAGACCTCATTTCCATGACCTGATGGAATGTTTGGGGCCCTTTATGTTCCTGGAGCAAGCAGATGCCCTTGGGCTCTACTAGCATGAGACAGGACATATGGAGATGTTACTGGGGCCCGCTCGAGCAAATCAATGACGAACAGGAAGACAAGTGATACAAGTGAAGTGATACCTAATTATAGGCCTTTTAAATAATTTCATAAATAGATTAGTATCACTGGCCATATTGTTTATAGACTCTCATTGTTGACCATAGAACAACCATCTAATTTCTGAATGTGTGCTAACACCTAATGGTTATTTATCTCTATTTCTTTATCTACAGTCAATTGATTTACAAAGCGCTGCTTGACTTGTATTTCAAAACCATAAATTTGAAAGTGTTGCTTTATTGCTTAAATTTTTTTACTGATAAGGGTTTTTTTGAGTGTTATTTTGTTTTTATTTTTCTCTGCCATTAGCATATGAACAAAGCATTAAGTAATCTTCAAAACTTCAAACCTTCTGAGTACTGCTTAGTTTTCATTTTTGTATGCTTATTGTGTTGAAGCTATATCAGCCTTGTTTAGTTTTTCTGAAGGACAAACTCTGTCCCAAAATCAGTCCCAAGGACTTCGCACAGAGACCTTTCTCTTCCTGGAATCAACTATTGTACATTCTGAAAGGACCTGTTATTTTCTTGCTAATGTAGAGTTATATCTGCTATTGTAACATGATTCTTGGGGCCTGAGCAATTGCACAGCTGGTAGGGCATTTACCTTGCATGTGATGGAACCATGTTCAATCATTGGCATCCCGAATAGTTTGCAGAGCACCAACAAGAGTGAATCCTGAGTGCAGAGCCAGGAATAACCCTTGAGCATTGCCAGATGTAGCACAAGTAAAGCAAAAAAAAAAAAAAAAAAAAAAGAAAGAAAGAAAAAGAAAAAGATTCTTTACTTTGTGACTTAAGTGATTCCTGAAATAAGCTCAGAAGATCAGGCATAGCTTATGTAATTCCCTACAAACCAATGTAAGGTCCCAAAGATACAATGCTTTTCAAGTCTTCCAGATGATGCTGGGTGCCTCCAGAGTCCAGAGCTATACTCAGAAACGTCAGTGTAACATGTGATGATAACGATGAAAGAAAAGTCCAGCAGCATACGCTGGTATGATCTAGCTAGTCCCATGATGATTGTGGTAGTATGAGAGAATATTTATACCAGCCAGTACAGAATACATGGTCAGATAAACTGCCACATTTAAACTACCCCCTATCTACGAAGTGACCTGCAGGAGGCAATCCAGGGCAGATGCAGAGGCTTTTAGAGGACTCCTGCAACACACTTGGTCCCCATCAGAGCTTGTAAGAGCTCTGGGGAAACCCTCAAACTGAGCATCCTTTCATTAGAGGGGCATCTTCGCCTTCGGAGGTATTAACTCCTGACAGATTTTCGGTTTGAAAGTCTGCCTCCTCTGTATACTTCTTTTCTTTCTCTAGGTTATCGTCAAGACTTAAAATCTCTTTGCTAGATATAATTTCATGACTCTCTGAAAGACAAGCAGGAGTCACAAAAGTAGAGACTACTGCTATCACCTGAAAAAGCAGATGAAGCCAGAACAAAGAAAAAACTTAGTCCCACGATGATTGTGGTAGCATGAGAGAATATTTATACCAGCCAGTATAAAATACACAGTCAGATAAACTACCACATTTAAACTGCCCTCCTTTCTACAAAGTGACCTGCAGGAGGCAATCCAGGCCAGATGCAGAGGTTCTGGGCAGGTGTACTGAAACACCTCCCATCTTCTTTCTCATAAGGATTGCTTTGGATATTCATTGGGGTTTATTGTTCCATATTAATTTAGAGACTGTTTGGTCAAGTTCTTTGAAATATTTCATGGGTATCCATATAGGGACTGCATTGAATTGGTATAATGCTTTGGGAGTAGTGCCCATACATGATGACCAAGTAGAATTCATCCTGGGGATGCAAGGATAGTTCAGCATTTGCAGGTCAATCAACATAATACATCATATCAATAAAAGAAAACATAAAATCCATATGATCATATCAAAAGATTCAGAGAAAGCATTTGACAATATCCAGCACCCATTCATGAAAAAAGCTCTCCACAAAATGGGAATTGAAGGAACTTTCCTCAATACCCTCAAAGCCATCTATCACAACCCCAGAGTAAGCATTATTCTCAATGGGGAAAAATTAAAAGACCCCCCCAAGATCAGGGACAAGATAAGCTTGCCCACTATCACCACTTCTGTTCAACATAGTACTGGAAGTACTATAAAAGAGACATTAAGGGCATGCAGATAGGAAGAGAAGAAGCCAAATTATCATATTTTCAGATGACATGATACTATATTCAGAGTACCCTAAATGCTTTACCAAAAAGCTCCAAGAAACAATAGATTTGTATATTAGAGTGGCTTGTTACAAAATCAATACCCAAAAGTTCATGACTTTCTTATATGCAAATAACAAAAGAGAAGAAAGTGATATTAAAAAAGAAATCCCAGTCACAATCATGACTTAGAAAACCAAGTACCTCAGAATTAGCTTAACTAAGAACATCAAAGTCATGTACAAAGAAAATTAAAAAAGTGCTGCTTCAAAAATAACAGAAGAAAGAATAATTGGAAACACATTCCCTGCTCATGGATTGGGAAAATTAACATTGTACATAAATCTTAGTAGAGTATTTTAATATTATGTTCCCAGAGACATAACTCTCTCTGGTTTACTGTGGGAAGAATCTAAGAGAAAATTCTTGATTACCACCTCCTGGTACTCAAAAAATGAGTACAGCCCCCATTTGTAGGTCAGATATGTGATTTGCTTATTGCCAATATAACTTGGCTATAAAGATAAAATGGCGCTTTCATGGTTAATCTATGTAAGTTATACACAATCATGCATAAGGATATTCTTTCTGGTTTTAATATTAGCTAATATGCTTGGCAATTATTATATTAAAATAATATTCAAACTTTGAGGCTACAACAATATGTAGTTAATAATTCATATATAAAGAATGTGTGCATATCATAGCTGTACTTCAACGCTATAATCAAAATATCACTCAGAACTGTGCAGGCCAAAGACTACTAGGAATGGATGAGTTTCTGATTCTTGGCTGAATTTCATTTTATCTTTTAAAACCTTCACTCCATTTCTACTGTTTTTCTCCAAGGACAACTTTCTGTTCCTTGCCATTAGTCTCTGTCTGCATGTTAGTTACTTAAATAAAGCCAGAAAGAATGTCCTCTTCCATGAATGTGGATATTTCTGAAATACATAATAATTGGTACATATATAACTGCGACTCGTCAAAAATGCAGTTGCTCAAGTGCAGTATCTCAAAATGTTACCGTATTTGAACATAGGGTTTTTATAGGGGTCATTAGTTATATTGATATCACTGGGGATGGGTTCTGATTCTATATGATTTATGTTTTAACTAACTAACTAACTAACATTAATTTATTAATCTTTTATCATCTTTGATGATCTTTTGGATTTCTGTGATTTCTGTTGTGATGTCTCCATTTTCAATTCTGATTCTGTTTATTTGAGGTCTCTCTTTCCCTGTCCTTATGAGACTTGCCAGTGGTTTGTAGATTTTGTTTATTTTTTCAAAGAACCAGCTCTTGGTTTCATTAATCTTTTGTATTGTTTTTTGGGTTTCCAGCTCATTGATTTCATCTCTAAGTTTTATGATTTCCTTCTTTCTGTCTGGGTTGGGCTCCTTTTGTTGGTCTTTTTCTAATATTTTGAGCTGTGAAGTCAGGTTATTTATGTGGCCCCCTTTCTTCTTTCCTGATGAATTCTTGCAGAATTATGAACTTTCCTCTTAGCACTGCTTTTGCTTGTCCCACAAGTCTGATAGCTGGTGTCTTCATTTTCATTTGTTTCCAAGAATCTTTGGATTTCCTGTTTGATTTCTTCTATGACCCATTGGTTGTTCAGGAGTGAGCTGTGCAGATTTCAGGTGTTTGGTTTGACTCCCAATTTCTGTATGTGGTTAACTTCCGTTTTCAGTGCATCATGGTCTGAGAAAACAGTTGACACAATTTCTATCTTTTTTATTTTATTAAGGTATGCTTTGTGGCTCAACATGTGGTCTATCTTGGAGAATGTTCCATGTCCACTGGAGCAAAATGTTTATTCAGCTTTTTTGGGATGAAATGCCATATATATAATATATATATATGTATATATATATACATAATCAACCATATATAATCAACCATATATAATCAACCAGTCATTTTTCCTTTTTCTTCCATTTCTTCCTTCAGGGTCAGTATTTCCTTGATGAGTTTCAGTATTGTTGATCTATCCATAGTTGATAAAGCAGTGTTGAAGTCTCCACCTACTATTGTGTTACTATCAATATCTTTTTTGAAGTCTGTTAGCAGTTTTTTTAAGTATTTTGCTGGCCCCTCTTAGGTGCATATATGTTTAGTAGTGTAATTTCTTACTGGTATACATATTCCTTAAGTATTAAGAAATGGCCTATACTGTCCCTTCAACCTTTTTTTTAACCTGAAGTCTATGTTGTCTAATACGAGTATGGCCACATCAGCCTTTTGGAGGAGTTGTTTGCATGGAGTATGGTCTTCCAGCCTTTGACTTTGAGTACGTGTTTGCTCTGGTTATTCAGATGTGTTTCTTGTAGGCAACAGAATGTTAGATTCATTTTTTTTTAATTCATTTTGCCAACTTGTGTCTCTTGAATGGTGCATTTAGGCCATTGACGTTGACAGAGATTATTGTCATAGGATTTTGTGCCATCCTTTTTTGAATAAGTTTATTGCACTTTTTAGGGTTTGTCTTGTCTTATAGCGGCTCCTTCCAGTTCTTTATTTATTTATTTATTTATTTATTTATTTTTTTGCTTTTTGGCTCACATCGGGCAATGCTCAGGGTTTACTCCTGGATCTGCACTCAGGAATTACTCCTGGCGGTGCTCAGGGGACCATATGGGATGCTGGGGATCAAACCCAGGCTGGCTGTGTGCAAGACAAATGCCCTATCCACTGGGCTATCGCTCCAGCCCCCCAGTCGTTCTTTTAAAGTTGGTTTTGAGTCTATGAAGGTCTTAAGTTGTTGCTTATCTATGAAGTTTTGTATTTTTCCTTCATAACTGAATGTGAGTCTGGCCGGGTAAAGAATTATTGGTGAGGCCTTCATTTCACTGAGTCTTACCACGATATCCAACCATTGTCTTCGGGTTAGTAGTGTTTCCTCTGAAAAATCTGCTGTAAATCTTAGGAGTTTTCTTTTGTATGTGATTTCCTTCTTTGATCTTGCTGCTTTCAGTATTCTATCTCTATCTATGGTTCTTGTCATTTTGATTAGGATATGTCTTGGAGTATTTTTGTTTGGGTTTCTTTTTAGATGGTACCCTTTGGGCCTCCTGAATCTGGGAACAAGCATTCTTTAGTTCTGGGAACTTCTCAGCAATGATTGCTTTGATGGTTGCTTCTTCATCAGGGTTTTCTTCTTGTCCCTCTGGGACTCCAATGATCCTTATGTTATTTCTTTTTGCTTCATCTCTATTATATCTTGTTGTCTGTTTATTTACTGTGTGTCTTTTTTCCTTCTTCTGCTGATGCTGAGAAAGTCTCTGCACCTCATCTTCGAACTCACTGATTCTGTCCTCAGTTGCTGTGACTCTGCTGCAAAGGCCTTCCAGTGAATTTTTCTTTTTACCCACCTCATTTTTAATATCTGCTATTTCTGCTTACATTTTCATTTCCACTTTCCTTACTTCTGCTTTCATGTCTTCTAGCATTTGATTGGCTCTGTGTTCCATTGCTTCCTTGAGCTCCTTACTGATCCTTAACAGCTCCCTTCAAAATTGCTTATCAGAGAGGTTATGCTGCACATCATCATTACTTGGCTCATCTTGGCAGATGTCTTCGCTCCCAGGAGCTTGATGGAATTCTGCCTTACTTCATCATTATGACTGTTACAGGTTTAACTTGACTGTACTTGTGTGGCTGGGCAGTATAGTGGGAGTTTGTTGACGGTTGTTAACTGAGTTTGTGAGATGTGGGGATATTGTGGCTATGGGATGTGGGAAGTACTGTGGATATGTATGCCAGTTTTTCTATATAGGATATCCAGAAGCTGATTGTTTTGTGTGGACGCTAGTGTGTCCGTGCTGTTTTGAGTTTTTGGTGTTGGCAGAGGATGTAGGTGCAGGGAAATCCAAACACACCTGGAGTAGTGCGGGTAGGGTCAGGGAGAGTGACGCAGGAGGGTCAGCTGGGTCCGAGCAATGACACGGCTTGGGCAGTGCACCAGGCTTCCAGCAAGCCCTTTGATTTCCGGTCTGTCCGCGTGTGTGTGCAGCAGTCTTTGTGGCCATGCGGTTCATCAATAAATGTTCAAGTTTTGAAGTGACTACAAGAGAATCCCACTTGCATGGCATAGCCTGGCAAGATACCCCCTGCCGTGTTTTACATGCCAAATACCAGTGCCAATTATAGATCTCATTCCCTTGACTTGATGGAATGGTTTGATGCTCTTTATGTTCCTGGGGCGGACATATGACCTTGGTCTATCTCACATGTGACAGGATGTATTGAGATGTCACTGTAGTCAATTCGAGCAAATTGATGACCTATGGGAAGACAGTGATACAGTGATACAGTTTTTCAATCCTTCAACATATTTATAATGTTCTCAAACTTTGGGATGCCTAACTCTGTTATTTGTATTTTTGTTGGCATTTTAAGTGTTACAAACTTAATATGACAAGTGGAAACAATAGCAAGGTGAACGAAGAAAATTTGATCATCATTCCTTTACCTAAAAGAGATTAGAGGGGCCTTTATAGGACCAAAGGGAGAACTAATCACAGCCAAGAAACAAAAGTTATGTAGAGAAAGAAATATTATGGCTGACGAACGTGATGTGATTCAGTGCCTCTTTCCCAAAAAGATTGCAGTGGATTCCTGCTACATATGCATGTTAAGTAGAAAGTAAGCCAAGTAGGTTGCTGTGAAGCCTCAGTACTTCTGCAAAAGATAATATAAGACAATTTCACTATGAACTGTTTTAGGTGGTGTGGGAACTCTGCCAACAGAGAAGTGAAAGAATAATTATATTGAGGTACTGCAGAAAGCGCTGCTCAATTTTCCCCAACTTTTTGACCAAGAAAATCCAGTGGAGAGTGGGCAAATAAATTGGATACCTACAATTTGATAACTTTATTTAAAAAAGAAAAAATTTCTTTACTATTTACCAAAACTAAGGATATTAATCATTTACTTATAAAAATTTAACTTTAAATTTTTTATAGAGAGAAGAAAGCTTATATGTATTAGGATATTTCCATTTTAAAATTGACACATCATTTCCCCCTGCTTAATTAAACTTTTCTTATTATTTTAAAGCATCTCATCAATATATCATTCCTGACAATGCTTTGTTTGTGTATGCTTGCAGGTGTGTGTGTGTGTGTGTGTGTGTGTGTGTGTGTGTGTGAATATAGACATCAAATGAACGAACTGGAAACATATTCATCATATTCTTTGCACCATTAACGTGCCTTTGATTTTCTCCCCTCAGAACTTCCCAGAGATTGATTTACATACTTAGAGACTATAATTATAACCTACTGCTTATATCATTCGTTGTTTTTGGTTTTGGCCACACTTATCTGTGCTTAAACATACTCCCTGATTTTGTTCTACTGGGTCACTCATAGCTGGGCTTGGGGAACTATATGGAGTGCCAAGGATCACACTAAAGTCAGCTGCATGCAAGGCAAGTGACCTTCTTACTGTACTATTTCTATGTCTCTGATCTCTTATAACATGCAAGTTCATGGAACATATCTATCTATCCACATATAAAACCATCTCTGTGTGCTTTTCATAAATTAAATCACTTGTATCAAATAAGTTTGCTATTAGATAAAGGATAATACTGAGATGTATAATATTTAAATGTTTGAAATTCACCAATTATCTCATGTCAATGTTGCATTTTTTCTGGAAGAATAGAAAATTGTATTATTTTTTTTTATTTTCATTTTCTCCAGCAGGGCCCATCACGTCTTTTATTTTTCTATTTATCAAAACCTATATATATAACACTTCAGTGAGACATTGAAATAATTTTATTCTAGAAACTATTTGCAAATCAATCCTTTAAGTAATAAAATAAGTGCAAAGAATAAATTTATCTGATGTATTTTATAGTTTTTATTAATATGCTTATCTCAGTCCTTTCATTTTGTTTCTGCTCTTCCCTTAATTTCCTAAGCCATCCTTTAATAGTCTAGCTCACTAAGGCTTAAAACTAGTTTTTTATATTTGCATTACCCATGCTATCAATGATTGTCTGGGGTTTATTATTAAAAGTCTATGATAATTATGGAACAAATATTTTTATGACATTTTGGTATATATTAATGACTTTGAAAGCAGTGACCAGAATGACCCCTGTGCAGAATTGAGACCCTTTCTTTATTCCTTATATATATTTTGTTATTTTGGAATAACACCCAACTTACTCTTGGCTCTATGCTGAGGAGACACGCCTGATCAAGTTTTAGTTCCAGGAATCAACCGAGGCCAGATATATGGAATCAAGCACATTACAGGCTGTTCTTTCTTTTTTAGGCCTAAAATGAGATCTTTCTTCAGCAAAATGTATAAATGCCTCTCTAATGAAAAAAATTGAGGAGGGGAAAAATATGATTGGAACCTTCATTGATAAGCTTTCTTGTACACATTGCCTTTCCAGTAACAACTTGCATAAATATATATTACATATGTATTTGTATACTTGAACATATCTCTACACCAATATATATTTTTTTCTATATATCTAAACATATATCCATATAGTTTAGATACTAATATAAATGTGTAAAATATTTACTGTGATAATGTCCTGTCTCTGAATTCTGCTTTTTCTTATATCTTTGTCTCTAACTTTCTCTAGATGCAGAAATAATTGAAAATTATATTTTCTATGATTTTTCAGGTCCCTTCAAATACCTGCTAGTTAACAGTTACTAATCACTGTTTGGGGAATGAATTTGTCAAATAATTTAAGAAAGAAAATTATAAACTAAAAATAAATATGCATGTGTATTACAGACAGCTTGTTGATTTTAAGTCAGAATTTGATAGTTTTCTAACTTTCATTTAGTTATATACGTACACAATGATAAATTGCAGTTTCTTAAACATTTAAAAATATAGAGACCCTTTCAATAAACATTGCATTATTTTAAATATGAAGATATATATATATATATATATTTGAAAAAAGTTCTGACACATTTGTCTCAAAATAGTTTTTAATAATCCAAATGATGCCAGATTAAAATAATGATAGCCTCTAGATAAATATTTCATGTACCATCATTTTTGGCTACCCTAGCACCTATTCTCACCTTGGAATATGATGCAGGGTGAAAACAGATTTGTTTTAACACATTCAGATTACTCATACCGAGTGATGGCATAGGAAGTCAATTTGTGTCTGTTCATTAAGGGAGTGTTACACAATCGTTATGGGAAAATTCTCCATTCAATCCCTAAAGTTTGACTTAGAACTATGATGCATTTATAAACTAAAAATTTGTCCAATTGATTAATGCCAGCATTTGTTCTAAGTTGAACTTACTGTAACACTTTACATTACTTACAATAATATTAGTCCTGTCACTTAAAAAACTTAGAATCCTTTGCTAGGGTTATTTTAGGAGGGGGTGTTGCAGAGGGACAAAGGAGATTAAAGATAAAATGCAACTAGGATGAACCAGCTACCTACTACAATTATTTCTAAATGAATGATGAAGCCGCTGAAGCAGAAGGAGGCAAAGTGAAATGCCCATGGATCATAAACCTAGCAAATGTAGAGGTAGAATTCAAATATAATTTGGATACAGAATTTTATAAAAACCTCTATTATTCTTTAATATAGTATGCTCCTACAAGTCACAGTATCTATATACATATATGTATATACAAACAATTCTTCCTCATCTCATGTTTAATTTAAAAAAAAATCCAAAACTCTGCTAGAACCACAGATATTTAGATATTTATCGATGACTTTTTTCTGAAAGGAGAGTCTCAATACTTAAAAGACTTCATACTAGATTCAATTCCATAGCAATACAATATGCTTTGTACAATATACCTCTTTCTGGAAATAAAATGCTTAATTAACATCTAGAAATTATTTTTTTCTCTTTATTTTCATTCTGCAATTTAGCCTCAGTTTTGGTCTCTGCCTTTTCTTTATAGCCTCTCTGTACCCTCTTTTAGACTTACAGGTCAACTAAGAATAAATAGAACCTTTCTCAATTTCCCACTCCACTTTTCTAAGGGAATTATAACTTTGCCATACTTACTCAAAGGAATTTTAGCAACATGACACAATTGATATGTGTCTTACTAAGGGCTTTTCCTTTGTAATGAATTTTCGGAAATGTCTGTACATTTTACCTCTCATAGATTTTGACTAGTTTTTTTTTTTTCTTTCTGAAATTGCCATATGGCTGCACAATACTGGCACAGAGTTTAAGGATTTATTAGGTACCAATCCTGATCTCAGTTTCAGGTAATCAGGAAACAGAGTAGTTATAGTTCAGCTATTATGAGGTAAGAAAGAAGCAATAGAAAGGTGGTCAGCAATTTTCAGGAATGAAATTGGGGAAATGAAAAAGATACAGAGCATGAACAGTGACCTAAATTTCAGGAGACCAGTTATAAAAACACCATCACTGCCATTCCAGTGGAGAGCTTATCAGTGTGCCTACAGGTACCTGTCCTCATTCCTCCAACCAAAAGAGAAAATATATTCATACTGTCTGTATTATCAACAATGATGTATTCAGACAGTGTTTTTCTGGAGAAATAATGAGACTATAAGCAGTGGGTGGAAACAATTGGCAAGAACTATGGTAATTACAGTATTCAAAACAAAAGGTGGCTCCCGTTGTTTCAAGTTTAAATGAAGCTATACTGGAAAAGTCTAATTTCAATTCCTGATTAATCATAAAAATCCTGGTAACTTTAAATACACCAACTTTTTTTGCTATATATTATAAAATGTTATGCATTGATATCTCCAACGATCATTCACTTATCAGAGCACAAAGAAAGCTACCTTTAGAAGACATATTTTTGCTTAAACTAATTTTATCAGTTACTGTTGGTTGATTGAAAAATAAAATTGCATAATATATATACTTACATGTATATGCTGATTTGTTTTCTAACGGCAAGTTATTTTCAGTATATTCAGAGAATTTCATTTATTTTTCATTTCCGTTCCAATTGCCCATAACTAAACTGTCACTTTGAATATCAGAAATCACTTTGTTATTTGATCACCATGAGAAATAGATATTATATAAGTATAGTTTGTATATACACACATTGTAACTAGATATGCCAATACATATTTTTAGGCAATACTGATGTTCATCAATTCTATTCTTTTCCTCCTGTATGATAAGTTAAATAGTGCATAATCTGCTGCAAGTAAACTCTAGTTCTAAAAAATACTGTGGCTCATTTTTAAATCATAGTTAACAGTTTTATGAGTCAATAGAAAAGAAGAGTATAAGCTCTAGGAAAACCTGATAGTTTACCCAATTTCAGCATCAACCAAGTCTGGGTGTATCCTTAGATGGACAAATCACTTGATGGCTAGTTTAGAATTATAGTGGCATTTTTCTATTTGATTTGTATTTAAGGATTTTGTTTTGTTATTGGAAGATAGTCCATGGAATAAAAAAAAAGTTGCATGTTAAATTGGATTCTGTTTCTTAGAAAGTATATTTAAGCAGAGAAAACTAGCATTTTAAAATACTAGTTGTAAGACAGATACTGGATAACAAACTATAGATTCAATACAAATCTTGGGGGAAAAGTAACAGATTTTCATTAATAAAAATAATATTATCTATAACTATTAATTTTTGACATGAGGATCATCGTATCACTTGTCTTCCTGTTCATCAATTTGCTTGAGCAGTTTGACCAGGAACATCTCCAAGCGTCCTGTCGCATGCTAGTTTAACCCAAGGGCATCTGCTCGCTGCAGGAACACAAAGAGCCTCAAACCATTTCTTCAGGTCATGGGTATGAGGTATATAATTGTTACTATTTTGGCATATCAAATACGACACCAGTAGCTTGCCAGGCTGTGCAGTGCGGGTGGGATACTCTCAGTAGAGGCATCCTATATAGGATCCTAAATCCACCAAGAGTGATCTCTGAGTGCAGAGCCAGGAGAAAATCCTGAACATTGCTGGGTTTAACCACCCCACTATCCCCTAACAAAGAAGGGACAGGCACAGAATGATCTCTCACATATGTGGAACCTAAAATCGCAGCAATAAAGCAAAAAAATGGTCCAAAGCAAAAGAACCAGAGAGTCAGTTTTCAAAACTTAGCTTACAGGGTGGTGAGTTGGAGTGGTGGGAGGAATGGGAGTGGCATCTGGGATGTAGGAGAAGATACCTGGATGAATCTGGTGTTGAAATGATGTTTGCATGAAACTATCACTAACAGTATTGGAAATCACAGTGCCTCAATAAAGATTTAACTCAGGTCAGAGCGACAGTACAGCAGGAAGGGCAATTGCCTTGCATGTGATCAACCTTAGTTGGATCCCCAGGATCCCATATGTCCTCAGAACACTGCCAGGAGTATTCTGTAATTCCTGAGTGCAGAGCCCGGAATAACCCCTGAGCATTGCCGGGTGGTACTAAAAAAACACCCCTGCCAAAAGACATAAGGATAAACTAAAAAAAAGTTAAATAACTTATGCAAGTTTATAAAATTGGTAAAAGATAAATATAGTGTAAAATTTTGTTTAAATTCCTGGTAGTTTAACATTATAGCCTCCATGACTTAAAAATAACTAGAAGGAGCAAAATGATTGTACAGTGGGTAGGGTATTTGCCTAGCACATGGCTGATCAGGCTTGAGCCCTAGCATCCCATATTGTCCCCAAACATTGCTAGGGTAATTCTTGTGTGCAGAGACAGGGAAAACTCCTGATCATCACTAAGTGTGACCAAAAAAAGCAAAATAAATAAATAAATAAATAAATAAATACATAAATGAATGAATAAACAAAAAAAAACCTAGGCTCCCTCCTTTTTATATAAATATTTTATCTTGCATATTAATGAAATAAATGCCACTTCTTTGTACCCTGCCATTCACCACCACTCCCACACCAAAAAAAAAAAAGGAAAAGGAAAATAAGAGCATTAGTTTTTAGTGAAGATAAATAGATGAGTCACTTTGAATGTCTGCCTATTAAGAGGATGGTCACAAGTACAAATCGTCAAATCCCTTAGGCACAAACCTTGATTTTCACAGCTGTTGTGTGAACCTGACATAACTGTCCTTGATTCTAGTCACCTCAAAAATTGCTGAACCAGAGTCACTATGTGTGAACAAGTCAAAAAAGGGAGACTCTTTTGTTCAAGTGTTGCACGGTACGGGATATTCAGTCACCACATTTGTAAGCACCACAACAATCACTGTTGATAACCAAAATCTTAACAGTGCTTGACTAAGAATGGGAGGTTCTCTGTTAGTGTGTGAGGAACTAAAGGATCATACACTTAGGGAACACCATGGACAAGTGTTCAAGCACGAGACCAGATTCACTACCCTCTCTGATCACCACAACTAAAAAGGCACAAATATCATAGTTAGGCTTATGTATAACCCTAGTATCACAAAAACAATTATAACAACAAAGAAGAGAGAAAGATAAAGAGAGAGAGAGACAAAAGACAAGTAATATAACATTTTAAAACTTTGAATTAAAATTTATTTAAACATTTTCTTTTTCTGTATGTTCTGATTGCCTTTGGTAACAACAGACAAAGGGCAGAGCTGCTACTGGCTCTCCCTGTGCCCAGCCGCTAACGAGGTGCCCAGGAGGGATGGCAGGTTCTAGCCCTGGCCCGCCACCCCAGCAGAGCCTTGCAACAAGCCAGACTACCCCCCCACTCCATGAGGGCCTCCATTTTCCACATCCGGACTTCCCTCTCGTCAGAACTCCACCCAGCAGAACATCCTATCACAGCCGAGCTCATCGAGATCCACCCTGCAAAGTCATTTTTAAATCCGGTTCAGGTATGCTGATCCAGAGACTCACAGACATGGGCAGAGCTGCTACTGGCTCTCCTTTGCTCAGCCACTCACGAGGCACCCAGGAGTGATGGCGCGTTTTTTGCACTAGCCCGCCACCCCAGCAGAGCCTTGCAACAAGCCAGATGACTCCCCACTCCATGAGGGCCTCCATTTTCAACATCTGGACTTCCCTCTCATCAGAACTCCACTCAGCAGACCAGACTATCACAGCGGCCGTGTGGTTCATCAATAAATGCTGGATTTAGAGATGACTACAAGAGTATGCTACCTGCATGGCAGAGCCTGGCAAGCTACCCATGTCGTATTTGATATGCCAAATACCAGTAACAATTTTATACCTCATTCCCGTGACCTGACGGAATGGTTTGAGGCTCTTTATGTTCCTGGAGCGAGCAGGTGCCCTTGGGCTCTACTAGCATGAGACAGGACATATGGAAATGTTACTGGTGCCCGCTTGAGCCAATCAATGATGAATGGGAAGACAGTGACAGTGACAGAGAACAACAGTTGAAGGAGGAGAGGCCTGGCAAAATTGTTGTCTAAACCCATTTCTAGATAAATATTTACTGCCTTACCAGACTTAACTATAAAGAGCTACCCAAACTAAATAACTACCCAACTCCTTCTTGCCTTTGAAGTCAGAAGGAGTCAAGCAACACAGATTTGCTCCGTGATATTTAGTGAGAAGTAACAAAGGTTTCTGGGGAATTTTTGCTTTTTCTGATAAAAATGCTCAGATATCAAGCAGGCAGTGGTCCTGGACAGGGGGAAGTGGAAAGCTCAGCAAATTCTTTTCACAGAAAGTAAAGATAAAGCTGGACAAAATTGTCAAAACAACAATTTCAGCTCTCTGGAAATCAATCAAAGGCATACAGACATTTGGAAGCTTTAATTCAAGAATCTCTACTGAAATTCTTGATAAAAACAGGACTCTGAAGTTTCAGCCTGAAAAAGCCTGAATACATTTCTTGTCCTGCTTTTGTAGCGCCCAGGTCTCTGAGGCATATGTTAATGCAATGAGAATTGAAGAGATGTGCCCGGAGCCGAGGAATTTTGCCTTTTAACTATTTCTTCAATGCTCTTGGAGTTCCATGTCATTCTCTTCCTCCTATGCAGCTCAGGTTTAAGGTCTTTCATCATGTTCTGTTCTCGACTTAGGTACACATAACTGCTGCATTCAGAGATGTTTGTTCTATTGAGAGTGAATGGGACATCTGGAACTAGTTATTTTTCATGAACACTGTTTTGTTGAGATTCAGCTATAGACCTATCTTTCTAAATTCTCGGTCGAGAGTCCGCCAGCATTTGTGCCGCTTGGCTAATGTTTGGTGTTGTTAGAACGATGTCATCAGCAAAGTGGAGGTGGTGTAGTTGCCAACTGTATATTTTCACTCCCATTCCTTCAATTCTAATTGTCCCTTGAGAGTGTCACTGAAGAGATTTTGTGAAATGGTATCACCTTGCTGAACCGCTCTTTTGACATCAATGATTACTTCCTTGTAGAATGGTGAGATCCTGGTGGTGAATCCATAATACAACTCATGAAGGATCTTGATGTATTGGGTTTGAACACCCTGTTTGGCTAGGGCTTGGATGACCACTTCAGCCTCAACAGAGTCAAAGGCTTTCTTTAAATCAACGAACGTGAGACAGAGTAGCATCTTGTATTCCCTACAAACCTCAATGATTGCTTACCATGTGGATTTGGTAGATTGTGCTGAATCCTTTTCAGAATGAAGCTTGCACGCATGGTTGTCCTTCATCTAATGTTTTGCCTATCCAGTTCAGGATGACTCGAGTGAACAGCTTGTAGATGATGGACAGCAGGCAGATCAAGCCATAGCTGCCAATGTCATGGATGTCTACCTTCTTGAACAGTAGAACTGCCCTGCTTATTTTCCATTAGGAGGGCACCTTGCATTCGGGCAGGTAGCGTGTGAAGTGCCAATCCAGTGTATTGATGAGTACTGACGGCAGATTCTTCAGGTGTTCGGGTCTGACTTTGTCTGGGCCTGGTGCTGTTCAATTCTTTACCAATGAAATAGCATGTCAGATTTCAGAAGGGATAACATTGAGAACGACATATTCATGCTGTGGAATTTGGTATGTGGGCAGGTGGACCTTGCTATTAAAGAGATCCAATTAGAAGTCATGAATAATCTTCTCTATTGCCTTTCTGGAAGATGTGATATATATATATATATATATATATATATATATAAAATAAAATTTGCAATACCAAACATCTCATTAGAATAAACACAATATATAATAATACACATTTAAATAGCATATTAAAACACCACAACTGTCAAGAAGTTTGTATATATGTACAAAATGGAATATTACTCACCTATTAAGATGATGAAATCATAAGCATTCTTCATCATTCTTGCTTCTCAGCTGTGCTCATATTATGTCTTCTATTTATTTATTTGGGGAGTTTGTTCAGACTTTTCTTCTGGCTTTTCACTCAAGAACCACTGTGTATATATTCTGGGGACCATATATGGTGCTGGGAATGGAATCCTGGTCAGCATTGTGCATGGCAAGTTCCTTAGTCAGTGTACTATCTCTCTGTTCTCAATGGTCATGTCTTTTTAAATACTAACGCTGAAGAAAAACATCAACTTAATCCAGCTCCCCAAGAAAAGAATTCCCCTATTTAGTCATTTTACTGGAGCAAGCTTGTTGGCATCAAAAGATAACTTTGTCCCCTGCTTCATCAACAGTTATTTCAGAATGCCCTGCTGCTAGGCACCCAAACAGGGTGTTCAAACCCAATACATCAAGATCCTTCATATTATGGATTCACCACCAGGAAATGATCATTGATGTCAAAAGAGCGGTTCGGCAGGGTGATACCATTTCACAAAATCTCTTCAGTGCCACTCTCAAGGGGACAATTAGAATTGAAGGAATAGGAGTGAAGATATACAGTTGGCAACTACACCACCTCCGCTCGCTGATGACATTGTTCTAACAACACCAAACAATAGCCAAACGGCACAAATGCTGGCGTACTTCGACCGAGAATTTAGAAAGATAGGCCTATATACTTCACTAACCAAAAACCTCAATCAGAGCCAGATACACAGTCAATACACAGCCAGAGTATTGTGAATACTGTATGTTTTTTACTTTATAGATTCATCCAGGTTCTTTGGGTTGTGTCCAAGCACTCAAGCACTTGTTCATTCATGAGAGTCTATGAGGACTTCTGTATCATCTTTACTCTCATGGAAATATCTGTATCTGTTAATGCCTGAAAGAAATCAATCACAACAATGGATATATCTCTGTTAACACATCCAAGCACACCAAGATCTGCACAGCATTCAGATCCACCATAGTGTGATAGATGTCTGACTTCACAGTCATGAATAGTATCATTTAAGTTCAGGTAGTATTCCATAAACTTCTTTAGGTTATCAGTAGTTTTTGATTTTGTATGATCAGAAATTCTTTGGTTTTGTATGATCTTTTCTCAATTGTATCATTTTCCTTACTGATATTTTATCTAATGATTTATATCTTCCTCTTCATCCTCACCCTTTTTTGAATGATCTGAAACAGCCTTTAATTTTTTTGTTGTTGTTGTTACCATCTGCTACTTCTATCCCAGTTATTTCCTCTTTCTGATAAAGGCAGTGTTCTGGAACACATACATTTTTATCTACATTTTTCAGGACTTATTCTTCACCATTTCCAGTGAATTCTGTATCCCCCTTAAGTTGGTAGCTTCTATATGTGCTCTAGTACATGATTCCTGACCAGGAAAGCATTCTACCTTCCTCCACTCATGTTCTCACCAAAAATCTCAACATGTTGGTGACGTTTTGTAGTAAACCATTGAATTTTAATGATAAGAACTGGATGAAGTATTCTTGCTTGGGTACCTACTTCATTCATTGTGATAGAGATATCATAGCTTTCTCACCTTGCCTGTAGAGTTTCATTAGAAAAATCTACTGTAATTTTTATGAGTTATCTATCCATTATAGGTTATTTTGGAATTTGTTCTTGCTGCTCTCATTATGGCATCTCAACTTCAGCTTTTGATATTGTAATTATAATCTATCTTGATGATTTTCTGCTTTGGTAAAATCTGGTACACTTTGAACTCACAAGAATCGTGACTCTAAGTTGATCTTCAAATTGGATAAGATTTTGGTCATAGTTTTTCTTGCAAAAACATCTTCTCCCTTTTCTCTTTACTCTGCTTCTGGAAACACTTTAATAAAGATGCTGTTTCCCTCAGGCTGTTCCATAGATCTCTGACACCTTAATTCTTTGTATTTTTACATATCCTGTTCTTTTTTACTGATTTTAATCATCTTGTCTTATAGTACAGTGACTTGTGTTTCAGTTTCTGTCATTCTGTTGCTTATTCCCTCTACTGTGCTTCTTTTTTTCAAGTTGTCTTACTCTACAGATTAGCAATTTTTAATTAGAATGTTCTTAAATTTTCTTTTTCATTTTTGGAACTCTCCTCTATTGTTTCCTTGATCTCAGTAATAAGCCTAATAATATAACTTTGAAATCTTCAACTCATTATTAAAATCTCATGGGCTTTTAGATTATTATTCTTTGTGGTCTTTCTGGTTTTTTTATTGTGCATTAGTGCAGGTGGGTTGTTTCTCAGAGCCTCTGCATGTTTCCTGGAGTTCCCTCCTGCAGGCTACTTTGTAGATATAGGGGCAAGAAAACAGTTTGAATCTGTGACTTTATGTGGCAATATATCTTACCATGTATTCTATGTTAGTGTGTGTGTATATATATATATATATATATATACATATATATATATATATATATATCACTGTATCACTGTATCACTGTCTTCCTGTTCATCGATTTGCTTGAGCGGGCACCAGTAACATCTCCATATGACCTGTCTCATGCAAGTAGAGCCCAAGGGCACCTGCTTGCTCCAGGAACATAAAGAGCCTCAAAGCCATTCCATCAGGTCATGGGAATGAGGTCTATAATTGTTACTGGTATCTGGCATTTCAAATAGGACACGGGTAGCTTGCCAGGCTCTGCAGTGCAGGTAGCATACTCTTGTAGTCATCTCAAAATCCAGCATTTAATGATGAACCGTGCGACCACAAGTGGCCGCGTGATCCGGGCTGTGATAGGGTGGTCTGCTGGGTGGAGTTCTGATGAGGGGGAAGTCCAAATATGGAAAATAGAGGTCCTCATGGAGTGGGGGGGTCGTCTGGCTTGTTGTGAGGCTCTGCTGGGGTGGCGGGCCAGGGGCTAGAACCTGCCATCCCTCCCGGGCACCTCATGAGTGGCTGGGCACAGTGAGAGCCAGTAGAAGCTCTGCCCCATGTCTATATGTCCTTATGTCTATATATTTTTTTTCCTCAAAGCAAGCAAGTCTGGCTCTCTAATATGTCTAAAGGCTAATATACAAAACTGTGAAGTAAAGACAAGAATCTTGTGAAGGCCTAGATAAATATATACCTGGCTGCAGAGTATCCATTGGTACAGATGCATGCCTTTGTATTCTGAGATACAGTTCATCTCAGATGCCCTTCCCCCCACCTAACAAGGAACTGCAGCCTTGGCTGGGGCAAAATTAACATTTTAATAGAAATAGGTGAGATACTGGGAGAAGTTATCTGAGGGGATTGAGCCTAACTGTTTTCCGTTGATGTGGGCCAGTATGAGCTGAAAAGTTATAAAAACTACCATGCTTTCTTCCGGTTCTTTTTCGCCCTTTTGCCTTTTTGTCTTATTGCCTTCTCCCTCGGCCCCTTCTCTCCTTTCTCTTCCCTGTTGGGCCTTAGCATGGTAGCCATCTAAGCCTAGGATTCTAAACATACACATGGCCAGTGCCCAGCTAGGAACCAAAAGTCTGGGTTTTCCTATTGTTGAATTGTATTCCAGAACAAGTGTATGTAAACCCTACTGAAACTATGCTGGATTCTCACATCTTTCTCTGTTCAATGGCCACTGATCCCCTGGGGCAGAAGGGGATCCCCAGTATCTTATCCTGGATTTTGTTGGGGTTCCCAGAGTACTCTGACAGTAGGTCCTTGGTAATTTTTGAAAGTACATTAAGCTTCCTAACTCAGGGGCTGGGCCTAGTTCCTAGATAGGGTATTGTGTTTGGGTCCTCTGTTTCAGGAAATTCGGGTGGGCCCTTTATCATTCTAGGTGGCATGTCCAGTCAAACAAAGGGAGGGATTCTGGTACAGAGCACAGTCTCCATGAATAATCCAGGTTACTGCTCACTTCAGAGTAGCACTGTTGGCTGAGATACTTGCTTTTTAAAGACTTGATTTATCAAAGGTTACTCAAAAAAGAGTATAGAGATGTTACTGGTGCCCGCTCGAGCAAATCGATGAACACCGGGAAAACAAGTGACAAGTGACAAGTGACTCAAAAAGAAGCTTGAATTGACATAAATAACAAAAACGTATCATTAAGACATCTCAAATAATTGAGGTAGAAGACTTGATTAGGGTATTAGATAAAACATTAAGGGAACAATTATCTCAGTAAATAAACTCTTACCACCAGATGGAGAAACCCTTTCAACTTATTATATAAATGCAGTATTAGCTGATACCAAGTCAGGCAAAGAATTTATATGAGAACTAGAGATAATTATAATACATGAATAATGGCATAAAATACAATAACAATATATAAAATAAGAAAGTTTATACACTACTACCAATTGAGATTCATTCTATAATGCAAGTTAGACTAGGGCTAATTTGTACCCAAAATCATAAATTTAGTAAAGACAAATAACAAGATAAAGGAAAAATCATTCAAACATTGGAATCAATAATAAAAATGTCTGAAAAAAATAAGAAGATGTATTATGATATATAATCTAATTTTTAATGATGCAACCTGAAATTAATATTCTCATAATGCGATGGCACTTTAATAAAAAAAAACATTAATTTATTGTCTAAATTCTTAAAAATATCAAAAGAATGGAAGAGGCTCATCCTGATTATATTGATCAAAAAGTTTAATCGATTTATTGGTTGTTGCTTGTCTTCCCATTGTTCATCGATTTGCTTGAGCTTGCACCAGTAACGTCTCTATTTGTTGGAAATGAGGTCCATTATTGTTACTGTTTTTGGCATATCAAATACACCATGGGTAGTTTGCCAGGCTCTGCTGTGGCTCTGGGTTCATCCCAGGGAACCCAGTTTTTTTTTCCTATGTCAGACCATGAACCATCCAGGGCCCCTGGGGCAGAGCCCTAGATGTAGACAATCCTGTCTCCCTGTCTGCCACCTGCTGACACAGCTGGACACCATGGCACACCTACAACACCTCATGGGGGCAGAAAAAAACCTGAATATGAAAGTATATTTAATAGTGAAAATAGACAAAGAATACATTACGTAGCAAAACAAATAAAGGGAAAATTATTTATATCAGAAATTACTGAAGATAGTCAACATAAAATATTTTTGATGGGGCTGGAGCTATAGAAAAACAGGGAGGGTATTTGCATTGCATGCAGAGACCCTAGCTTGACCTATGGATCAAGTAATTCCTGACTGCAAAGACTCAGTAATTACTACTGAGTATTGCCTGGTATGATATAAAGCATAATTAAATTAATTTGTTTGAGCTAGACTTTTATCCAAATGATTTTTCTTATGTTTATCTCCACTTTCTAGCTTTTGATAATATGTTATCTTACTAACAATTTTGTTTATATGAAAATATATTCTTTTGATAATACATATTTGATTAGATATTTTATATTAAGTTTTACTTATTAAAATTTCTAATATTTTTAATTTTATATTTTTATATTTTTTGTTAATATAAAATCTTTGTTTAGTTTTTATATGCTGCCCCTCAAGGTTGCAGGTGTGGCTGCGGTGCCTGACTGTGTCAGCAGGTGGCAGACAGGAGACAGGCTTGTGTACACCCAGGGCCCTGCCCCATGGGCCCTGTATGGTTGATGGTCTTACATAGAAAAGGACTGGGCCCCCTGGTATGAACCTAGATCCATAGCAGAGCATGGCAAGCTACCCATAGTGTATTCAATATGCCAAAACAGTACTAATAATGGACCTCATTCCCAACAAATGGAGACGTTACTGGTGCCTGCTCGAGCAAATCCATGAACAATGGGAATACAAGTGACAAGTTTTTATACTTTTTGTTAATATCTTATAAATTTCTATAAAATCTAATAACAATTACTGGTAAATTACTCATCTTGGATAACTGCAATATTTTTTACTTTAAAATGAGTCCAATTCATACTTGTAGAAATGAATCAAATCTTCATCATCAAAGAGCTTAATTCAATCTGCCATCTATGTACAGAAAATTCTGATTTTAAGTCAAGATGTTTTGTTTTGAGTCAAGATGTTTTTAACATTTATGCTATGAAGTACTCTTTACAGATTCATCTTAAATATAATTGAAAATGCTTAGCATTATAACCAGAGCAAAACTTATTTTATTCTTCATAAAATTATGTTTAAGTAAACAAGCAAATAGTTGTTTAAATATCAAATGGTAAATTAATTTTCAGAAATGTATTGAAAAAATATAGAAATAGGTCTTTTAAAATAGGTTAAATGATGACTTAAATATAAAAATTAATCTAAAATATCTCAACTGGCCATTTAAATTAATAAGAGAACTTCAAAATAAATACACTTTTGTCTACTCTACAATTAGTAAAAATCAGCTTTTATTTTCATTTTATGAAATATATCATTTTAATTTTGTTGCTCTATTATTTACACTAAGACATTAGTTAGAGATACTAAGGAAAACATAACAAAGATTTTTATGTAGCATTTAGAGAGATTGTCCTTAATGTTCTAGTATATAAAAAATTTTACCATTAATTCCCAAAGTGAAAAAAAAAGTGCTCTCATAATTGTTTAACTCATAATTCCATTGTAATTATTTTTGTTATTATTCAAAAATCAATGAATAAATTTGAATATGCTTAATTCTACAGCTTTTTGCTTTTTTATGTTTTGGAACCACACCCAGATGTGCTTAAGATTTACTCCTGGCTTTGTGTTTACAGTTAACTCCTGATGGTGCCCAGGAAAATTGAGTTTCTTGGGATTGAATGGCCATTTGCAAGTCCCCTACTTAATTGCTTATGGATATATTTGCAATATAATAAGTATACTTACTTTTTTATATTATTTCCTTTTATCACTATCACTATCTTCTCGTTTATCATCTATTTGCTAGAGCGGGCACCAGTAATATCTCCATATGTCCTGTCTCATGCTAGTAGAACCCAAAGGCATCCGCTTGCTCCAGGAACATAAAGAGCCTCAAACCATTATATTAGGTCATGGGAATGACCTAATATAAATGTTACTGGTATTTGGCATATCAAATACAACAAGAGCAGCTTGACAGGCTTGCCGTGCAGGTGGCATACTCTTGTAGTCACCTCTAAATAAATCAATTATAGATGAACTGAGCGGCTGCTAGTGGCTGCACGAGCCGGGCTGTGATAGTCTGGTCTGCTGGGTGGAGTTGTGACGAGAGGGAAGTCTGGATGTGGAAAATGGCAGCCCCCAGGGAGTAGGGGGTCGTCTGGCTTGTTGTCAGGCTCTGCTGGGGTGGCAGGCCAGGGCTAGAACTCGACATGCTCCTGGGTGCCTCATGAGTGGCTGGGCACAGGGAGAGCATGTAGCAGCTCTGCCCCATATCTGAGAGTCTCTGGTTCAGCATACCTGGACCGGATTGAAAAAAAAAACTGCTGCAGGGTGGGTATTGATGACCTGGGCTGTGATAGTCTGGTCTGCTGGGTGGAGTTGTGACAAGAGGGAAGTCCGGATGTGGAAAACGGCAGCCCCGAGGGAGTAGGGGGGTCGTTTGGCTTGTTGTGAGGCTCTGCTGGGGTGGCAGGCATTTGAAGTGATTCTATGATATTATTTTCTTAACCATAATTATTCAACTGAATTAAATCTCACAATTTGAAGGATCACACCATTTAGGAATACTGAAAGAAACACTGTGTATAAATAGAAGGTAATGCTATAACATCATTTCTGGCCCACCTTAAGTGCCTGTCCACTTTTTTTTTTTTTTTGCTTTTTTGGGTCACACCTGGCGATGCTCAGGGGTTATCCCTGGCTTTGCACTCAGGAATTACTCCTGGTGTTGCTCGGGGGACCATATGGGCTATAGGGATCGAACCCGGGCCGGCATGGGCCGGCAGCGTGCAAGGCAAATGCCCTATCCGCTGGGCTATCTCCGGCCTGTGTCCACTTTTTTCTTAATTTTTAATAGTCGCTCATCAAATACTATTTCTTTTTATGCCTTCTTTGCTTTCAACAGCAGGAAGCAAATTTCCTCACTCTTAACTTTTATTTAAAGCTCTGTGTATATTTCTTTTTTTAAAGGAAAAAGTGCTTTATATCATGCTTTATAATAGGTTCTTTCAAGAGTGTAGAACTGAACTCTAATACAACCAATAGTTACTAAAGAATTTTTAGTGCATAGTCAATAATATATGATGAATTCAAATGAGTAATTTGTCATATTCTGCCATCAAATCTTGGAATCTTAATTAATAACAAACTTAGAAACTTTCCCTCACCCTCCTGAACTGGGATGGTATTCTATGTTAACCACAAATGTATACTATAGATAGCACCACATTTATTTACTACAAATTAATATGTAATATGTACCTTTGAATTATATGTAAATGCTCAAATAGAACAATGGGTACAATTCATATCAGGTTATAGAAAAAAATTATCAATTAAAGCTTTAAAATATTTTATACTATGGATCTTGTCTAATTTAAGTCATTAGACATGTAAAACTTGTAGCTGGTGAGACTGCACCATACTGATTATGGAAACAAAGTCTAGTGGTTAAAACATTTTATATTGGTGTGATCATTGAATAGGAAAATAATAGAAAGGTAAATTTTAATATTGTAGACTCCTGTTTTATTTTCTACAGTTATGTGAAAGAATGTATAGTGTTCCTCAAATTTGCTGATCTTCTCTACCAAAAAACATACCATATAGAAATTTGTAGGGAATGTACTTTATTCTTTTCATGGAAATTGAATGTGCTTGAGGTTGTTAATAACATTTGGGTTAGTAATATTTTTGGGCAAATGTTTTCAAAGCTTCGATATGCTTCACTCCTTCTTGTGCCTTTTCCACAAAGACCTACAGTATTTTAGAGCAATGATGTGGCAAAGAGCCAGAGTCCACAGACTATTTGCAAGGAGTATAAATAAATCTTGTATCTTTAAACTGTTAGGAGTTTAAATGTAGATACCCCAGGCAGAGCAGATACCAGCTCTCCCGTTGAGCACGGCTGCTCTGTGGCAGCGTGATTTACTTCCACACCCCTCTCAGAGAACCCTGCAAGTTACCGAGAATATACCATCCGCATGGCAGAGCCTGGCAAACTGTCCGATGTGTATTCAATTTGCCAAAACCAGTAATAAAAATGTGTATCTTCCCGACCCTGAAGGGTCAAATGGAAATGCTACTGGTGCCCGCCGAGGAAATTGATGAACAGCGGGATGTCTAGTGATCTAGTGAAACTGTTAGCATTGGGGGATTATCTGCTATCCTATTCCTAACCTCTTCTAAATGGTGAGTTTACCCTGTAGAAGAGAAGGATATTTATTCATGGTCCTCATACTATGGGGATGGGGACAGAGATACATTTCTGGGTATGGAAGAATTATAGGGGGTTATAAAAATAAATTTATATAGAAAACAATTTTAGAAGCTCTTCCTTATTTTACAACATACCATAGTGAATATATGTTGAGTTACAGCATACAGAAAATGAACATAATACTATGATAGCAAAAGACTTCATAATTAAAACACAAAAATAGCTATAACAGAAACTGATCACTACAAAGAATTCTCTCTCCATCAAAATTAAACTCTGCAGACTGAAAAAGATTGACATTAAAAAGTAAAAGTATGTAAAAGGAGAACACAAAAAGAATTTTAGTGGATAAAATTCTTGAAAAGTTACTTCAGCAAAAAATGTGTAAATTAGGGGTAAACTTATGGGCAGATCATGACCTTGAATAGCTAATGAAACATAATACCAAATTAGAAGAGCACCATGGACTCATCAAACAGCTAAAATGAAAATAAGATAATATCTAGTGTTGACATTATCATTATATATTGGTACCAGTATTTTTTGAGGTTTTGTTTTTATCCATTTATTTATTGGCAGTGTTTGGGGACCACAAGGATTTGGCTCACTATTGCTAGGGCGAACCATGCTATACCAGGATCAAACTAGAAGTATTTGGTCAGCCCTTCCCTATCTTGACACATTACAACTATTCTTTCCATTATGAGCTGAATTATGGATCCATATATTGTGTCATTCACAATTCCATTGCTGAGGTAAATACTCAGAACACATAGGTTCCTTTACTAAACTTAAGGAGAAGTAAATAACCTCCAGCTATCAGAACCTTCTTTACATTCTTCAGCTCTTTATTACATGCTTCAGTTATAATTCTATTGCTCAGGGTCACATCCCCACCAAGGGTACAGCTCATCAATACTCAGTTAGGGATTGTGACAGATCATTTTGTTTACAGAGAGTTCTACCTGATATGTCTTCCAGATTTTCTAAGGCTTTGCCAGGCTTGTATCTAGGTTTAGACTACTCCCATGCCCAATTTGTTCATAACCCCTTTTCCTTTATAAATGTAAGGTCATGAAAAGTATCTAACATTCCAAGTTCTCTACTAGTGAATGGTTCTGGATAAACCAAACTATAACAGCAGTTTTAGGAATAATTTCGAATAAAATCAGATTCTAAAGTCAGAATTTCAGGATAAATAATTTACCACCAATATCACAAGGAAAACTCCATCAGAAATTTTGGAAACAGACAGTACCGGTGCACATGAGGTTATCAACTTATTGTAAAACTTTAATTGGCAGTATATTGAAAGGGCTTATTGGTAAATATACCTGTATTAGACTGAGAACTGTTTGGGTAAAAATGTAGTTATTACATATTAAATGACCATTTCTGAGAACCATTATACTCAATAAAATGATAATAAATTGCTGTGCATAAGACTCAGCAATTTATACCTTGTTGTGAAATCCCAAGTACTTTTGGGTTGCATCCAAAGACACTCTTATAAACTCTAGTGGTGAGGCTGAGAAAATTGAGTTGCACATTCAGAATTTTGCATTAGCAGTAGCTGAGTTTCCGAGTTAAATGCCTAGTAAATGGATGAAAACCTCTCTTACTTCACAAATATATAAAAAATTATGATGATAATCTTACAGAGGAACATCTCCAAATTTGGATCATGGAAGATATAAGGTCCCAGAAGTTCCCGACCTTTCCAATTTAGATGTTAAAATCTTAAGCTCTAGTGTACCTCAAAAGTCTGTATTCAGAATACATAGTCTTTGGAAAGACAATTAGGTTATAATGAGGTCAATGTCATGGATCTTAATTCAATGTGACTGATGTCCTTTTAATAAGAGAACAAAATGCTTTATAAGCTTCCAAAGTTGACTTCTTGATAGCCAAAGCCTAATATTAAATAGCATTTACTTTAAGCATGACTTAACTAAATAAAGCATATGGCCAGTTAAGTGACAAGAGAAGAATCAAGTTGTCTTTCCCCCACTGAGACTACTATTATTAAATATCTTTATCAATTTAGAAAATTGGTCAATTGGGACAGACTTTCCTATTTTCTTCATGTGACCATCTTCCCATTGTTTAAACTTATGGTCCTGATTTGAATCTACCAATAAAGTATAAGACTGAAAACCCTTGGACAATGAACACAGGATCCTAGCATCTAGTGTTCTCTAATTGTCATCTCATTCTGGCCCAGATGTGCCATGTAATTTTCAGATCTTCTAAATAATAAAACCAATTTTTCAGTTTCCTGTTAGTTACTGCTGAAGGACATCTAGCCATCAAAGAACCCTAAGTCGCGCTTTAGTCTTAATATAGATTTAAAAAGAGGAAATACCTATAAGAAATTTAAATGGATCTGTGTGAAAGCCCTCAGGCACTCTGCCATTAGAGTTATTATTAATATTCAAAACCAACATAAAACAAGAAAATATTCCAAGTTAAAATTACAGAAGAAGGCAGCAATCTGTAAACATAAATGAGGTCTTAGAAAAAATTCTGCTGACTCCTACATTGCATAATTCCACTTCCATTTTCTGTCCTTTTTTTCCCAGAAGAGCCACACTCATGGTGTTGTTTGAGGTGGGGATGATGTTGATTGCACAGGGTCAGGTTTACTTTCTGCTCAGATCCAAGGACCACCAGGGTGACACCTGATTGAAGGGTATAACAGCATGTTCTCTATCGCTTGATTCATGTCCCTAAGCCCAGTGTTTATTTTTTAAGAAATAAAAAAAAGCCAGTCTGTGGTACTTTTTAGACTGTCCCAACAAATTAATTTGATACCAAAAATTGAGGAGCTCCTATAAAACTACATAAAATTGTGAACATGACATTAGAATTAGTTGTTAATTAGGCAGTGGCAGAGTTTTAGGTACGTATTAGAAAATAGACTTTTTATAAGGTTATTGATTGAAATACAAGAAAATTCAGGTAAGCACTCAAAATCAAAGGGGATTGTGAGGACAGCTACTATCATTGTGTATACTATTAACATTTTAGCAGGATTGGTTCCTGAGTCAAGTGAAAGAAGAATGTGTTTGGAATCTTTTTGCTTGTCTTGTAGATGGCTGTGTTATGAGTCCTCCAATTTCTTCCAGTTGTGTCTGCCTCCTGGGTTTCCTCTCCTCATAGATGTCAGGGGAACCTGGCCAGCAGCCCACGGCAAAAATGAGGAAGACCTAGATCTTGCTGGACTTCATCCCTGAGGAAAAAGGAGAGGAATGGACTTGGGAGAAACTTGCCTTGCCGCTGCTGCTGAGGAAAGAAAGAAAGAAAGAAAGAAAGAAAGAAAGAAAGAAAGAAAGAAAGAAAGAAAGAAAGAAAGAAAGAAAGAAAGAAAGAAAGAAGAAAGAAAGAAAGAAAGAAAGAAAGAAAGAAAGAAAAGAAAGAAAGAAAGAAAGAAAGAAAGAAAAGAAAGAAAGAAAGAAAGAAAGAAAGAAAGAAAAGAAAGAGAAAGAAAGAAAGAAAGAAAGAAAGAAAGAAAGAAAGAAAGAGAAAGAAAGAAAGAAAGAAAGAAAGAAAGAAAGAAAGAAAAGAAAGAAAGAAAGAAAGAAAGAAAAGAAAGAAAGAAAGAAGAAAAAGAAAGAAGGAACGTTAAGAATAGCAGTACTCCATTTACTGAACACAGTTTAAGCCTTTTACACAATATTTGGGTGGAGGGATACAAGCAATCACCAGACATTTGGAAGCTCCTGGGTCATTGTAGCAGATAACAAATGACAATCACAGATTTAGCATTTGCAAGGTAACATTTGCAAGGTAATGATCACTGATTTACATATTCCTGTGATCAAAGGTCAGAAGACCTGGCACATTCTGCCTCACCTTAGTTTGGATAAGCACAGATATTTTGGGTATAACCATATGGGCAGGGATCATTTCTGGGTCTTGCCCTATGGGTCTGTGGCTGGAAAGTGCTGGACCCTAAGACTAGAGCTCAGAACCCAACAATAGGGATGCCAACCATACCTAATTAATGCCCATCTTTACAACTTCATTAGATCTTGATTAACTTTGTAGAAACTAGTTTCATCAGTATTATAAAATACTGATGATTGGTATTTTATTTACTTATTGCACTATATATTATTTTATTTTATTTTATTTATTTTTATAAGTATTTTATTATACCACTGTGAGGTATACAATTACAAAGATGTTCACACTTGGGCTCGGTCATACAGTGTTCCAGCGCCCATCCCTCCACCAGTGCCCATTTCCTACCACCAATGTCCCCTGTTCCCTTCCCCTCCCCCAGCCCCCATTCATGGCAGGTTCTTTATTTCTTTCCCTTACTCTCTATCTCTTTCTCTTTTCCTTCCCTTCCAGATTGCGGATTAAAGAACATATATTCAAGAGTTGTCATGTGTTCTTTCTGCCTGTATTTAATGCTCAATTCTAGGTTGGTATTAGTACTTTCGACAATTGTAAGAACACTGTTCCATTTTCTGTCTTACCTAGCCTCTGATTCTCACATGTTTGTGATAATTTCCACCTTTGACAAAACCTCCTGATACATGTTTCACTTGACCTTGGATATTGGTATCATAATATATACATATAGATTTATGTCATGCAAATAAATGCAGTCTTTCTATATATGTCTCTCTCCTTCTGGCTAATTTCACTCAACATGGTCCTCTCTCCATGTCCATCCATTTATAGACAATTTTCATAACTTCATTTTTTTTTGAACAGCTGCATAGTATTCCATTGTATAGATGTACCAAAGTTTCTTTATCCAGTCATCAATTCTCAGGCACTCTGGTTGTTTCCAGATTCTGGCTATTGTGAATAATGCTGCTATGAACATAAAAGTAGGGATGGTGTTGCGCTACGTATTTTTGGCTTCCCAGAGTAGATTCCCAGGAGAAGTATGGCTGGGTTAAATGGGAGTACAATTTCTAGTCTTTGGAGGAATGTCCATATTGTTTTCCAGAAAGGTTATACCAGCTGGCATGATGATTGGTATTTTAAAAGAGAGGGGGAGAGGAGAGAGAGAGAGAGAGAGAGAGAGAGAGAGAGAGAGAGAGAGAAGAGAAAAGAGATGGAGAACCTGCTGTGGAGCCAGGCTAGGGGAGGGAGGAGGGTATCGTGGACATTGGTGGTGGGAGGTGGGCACTGGTGGAGTGGATGGGTGTTGGAACACTGTATGGCTTTAACCCAAACATGAACATTTTTGTAATTGCTCGAAAATAAATTTAAAAAAAGAAATAATAAAGTACGAGAAAATGAAAAAAAAAAAAGCTTTTATAAAAAACAATTTTGATTCATAATCCATTTAATTTTCTAAGTTCAGGAAGGAGTCTAAGCTATTGTGCTTATCTATATATATATATATATATATATATCTATGGGATGAATTTCTTAGTCAAGGTTTGTGGCTTAAGTAATTGGGTATACACTCTTCCATGTATGAGGACCTGTTTTTGTTCCTTGGCACTAGATGCCCGCCTTGACCACTGCTATATATGATCCTATTTCCCTTCCCACCACACAGGTGCAACTAGATATGGTCCTGTATAAAATTTTATACATATATATATATATATATGTATAAAGCATATATATATATATATATATATATATATATATATGCTCTGCCCTATGAAACTCACAGACATGAAGCAGAGCTGCTACTGGCTCTCCCTGTGCCCAGCCGCTTACAATGTGCCAGGAGGGATGGTGGATTCCTAGCCCTGGGCAGCCACCCCAGCAGAGTCCAGCAGAGCCTCGCAACAAGCCAGACAACCCCCCACTCCATGAGGGGCCTCCATTTTCCATATCCAGACTTCCCTCTCATCAGAACTCCACCCAGCAGACCAGCCTATCACAGCCCGGCTCATTGAGATCCAGCCTACAGCAGTCTTTTTTAAATCTGACTCAGGTGTGCTGATCCAGAGACTCACAGACATGGGGCAGAGTTGCTACTGGCTCTCCCTGTGCCCAGCGGCTCACGAGGCGCCCAGGAGGGATGACTGGTTATAGCCCTGGCCAGCCACCCCAGCAGAGACTCGCAACAAACCAGACGACCCCCCCCCCCCACCTCATGAGGGCCTCCATTTTCCACATCCGGACTTCCCTCTCATCAGAACTCCGCCCAGCAGACCAGCCTATCACATCCTGGCTCATCGAGATCTACCCTGCAGCAGTCTTTTTTAAATCCGCCTCAGGGTATGGTGATCCAGAGATTCACAGACATGGGGGCAGAGCTGCTACTGGCTCTCCTTGTGCCCAGCCGCTCACGAGGCACCCGGGAGGGATGGCGGGTTCTAGCCCTGGCCCGCCACCGCAGCAGAGCCTTTCAACAAGCCAGATGACCCCCACTCCATGAGGGCCTTCATTTTCTACTCTGGATTTCCCTCTTGTCAGAACTCCACCCAGCACACTAGCCTATCACAGCCTGACTCACCGAGATCTACCCTGCAGCAGTCTTTTTAAATTGGCCAAGGTATGCTGATCCAGAGACTCACAGATATGCGGCAGAGCTGCTACTGGCTCTCCCTATGCCCTGCCGCTCATGAGTTGCCCAGGAGGGATGGCGGGTTCTAGCCCTGGCCCACCAACCCAGCAGAGCCTCGCAACAAGTCAGATGACCCCCCACTCCATGAGGGCCTCCATTTTCCACATCTGGACTTCTCTCTTGTCAGTACTCCACCCAGCTGACCAGACTATCACAGCCCAGCTTGCGTGGCCACTTAGGCCCGTGGTTCATCAATAAATGCTGGATTTAGAGATGACTACAAGAGTATGCTACCCGCACAGCAGGGCCTGGAAAGCTACCCGTGTCGTATTTGATATGCCAAATACCAGTAACAATTTTAGACCTCATTCCCATGACCTGATGGTTTGAGGCTCTTTATGTTCCTGGAGCAAGCAGGTGCCCTTGGGCTCTACTAGCATGAGACAGGACATATGAAGATGTTACTGGTGCCCTCTCGAGCCAATCGATGATGAACGGGCAGCAATGATACAGTGATACAGTGCTATATAATGTTCACATTTTAATGTATATATGTATATATAAAATCAGTATTCTAATTTTAAATCTGGTAATGAAAGTGCTTATTTTATAATTCAACCCATTTTTATTGCACTTTTGGATGCACATTCTAACACTAGATATCATTTTAAATCTGATAATGAAAGTATTTTATAATTCAACCCAATTTTTATGAATACTTTTGGATGCACATTCTAACATTGGATATCATCTTACATGATAGTAATCAGGTTTCCCAAAACTCAATTTCTGAGTGAGTTACCTACCCAAGCAGGAAGAGTACAGCTAAATGAAGGACAGGTATATCCTTCCAGAAGATTATTCAGAGAAATGAGAAAATATTAAGTTTCCAAACGTCCCAACTTCATTGGCTTATTGCCTCTTTTTCAGAAAAAAATAGAACAGTGTGCCTCTGTAAATCTGACTTCTTTACATGAACACACAGAAAATGCCCCCAGTTGCACTGAGGGTTACTACTGACTGCCCTGATCATTCCAAGCCCCCTTCTAAGAAAACACTGCATTGACCTATTTGACTTCTTTTCCTCAGCAGGGAAATAAACGCAAATATAAACAAATGGCCTTAAATCAAACCAAAAACCCCATACTTCAAAGTAAACTATCGTTAGAATAAAAAGGGAAATCCAACTAAATAGAAGGAAATATCATAGACCATGTACATGTCAAAGGGCTAATATCCAAGATTTAAAAAAGAAATCAAAACCAAACAAACAAAAAAAAAAAACAGCCATCAAAAAGTTAGGGTGAAGAGCTGAGCAGAAATATCTCCAAAGAGAACATACATATAGCCAACAGGCACATGAAAAACTGCTCATTAGCACTTATTATCAGGAAATGCAAATCAAAACAACAATGAGATATCACCTCAAACTAGTGAGAATGGTCTATATCAAAGAGAACGACAAGTGCTGGCAGGGATGTGGTGAAAATAGGAACACACCTTCATTATTAGTTGGAGCATAAATTTAAACTTCAGCTTCTATAGAAAAGAATACAGATTTTTTCAAGTTAAAAATTGCACTATCATATAATTCTGCTATTTTATTTTTTAGTTTTTCTCTGAAGACACAAAACCACTGATCTGAAAACAAATAAGTGCACAACTACATTGTTGGGCACTATTTATAATAGCTAACAAAAAAGGAAAAATACCCAATGTACAGGATAGACTAGTGAATAATGATGACATAGTACATACACGCTATGAAATATTACTCACTAATAAGAAAAATATGAGAAATTGTCTTTTGTTTTAAGGAAAATGGAATTGGATTGGGGTGGAGGATATTGTTAAGTAAAGTATGCCAGGAGAAAAGCAGATATCAAATGAACTCACTAATTCCATTACATAAAGAAACTAAGAAAGACAAAGTACAATTTCCAATACAAAAACAAACTTTTGAAGATTGTCTTTCACACATATGACCCAGCTTCAGTTTCTGATACTGCATGAGTCCCTGAGTACCACTAAGAGTGATTCTTGATCAGAACCTGGAGCATAGTTTGGTGAGAACATAAAAAACAAAATAAAATAAAACATACCCCCCCACCACAAATTGATAGAGTCGGATTACATAAAATAATTTACTAAGGATGGGTGGATAGATGAGCTAAACTATTCAATTTTCTGTGGTAGAGGCATATTCACACTTTGGTAATGAATTTGATGCAGAAATATTGTACTACTAAATAAAAACAGTTACATTCTTGTTATGACTGCAAGAGTATGCTACCCGCACGGCCGAGCCTGTCAAGCTACCTGTGTCGTATTTGATATGCCAAATACCAGTAATGATTATAGACCTCATTCCCATGACCTGATGGAATGGTTTGAGGCTCTTTATGTTCCTTGAGCAAGCAGATGCCCTTGGGCTCTACTTTCATGAGACAGGTCATAAGCAGACGTTACTGGTGCCCGCTGGAGCAAATCAATGATGAACAGGAAGACAGTGATACAGTGATACCCTCTTGTAAACAAATGTTACCTCAACTAAAAAAATCACAACAAATACACACACCTCACACACACACACAAAACACAAGCCCCATCTTTAAGAGACTATTCCTTCATTATCATTCACTTTTTAATAATCTCGTGAAATAACTGATTTTGTTCCTAATATTGATAGACAATGGTTAGAAATTCATTAACAAAAAATGCAAATTTATACTTCAGATAAAATATGCTATATTTGGGGCTGGAGCGACAGCCCAGCAGGTCGGGGCGTTTTGCCACACGGCCGGCCTGTGCCGCCTGGGTTCGATCCCCAGCATCCCATTTGGTCCCCTGAGCACCGCTAGGAGTAATTCCTGAGTGCAGAGCCAGGCGTGAACCCCTGAGCATAGCCGGGTGTGATCTAAAAAAGCAAAAAAAAAAAAAAAAAAGCTATATTTATGGTGCCTAATCATGTTTCATTATTCAAAAGGCCAAATTTTGTTTTTTTCTCCATTTTTTTAAATTTTAAAAAAGAGGTATTGATTTTTGACTGCGCATTAAATAATCCGAGGTGGCATGCAAAAACAATAATTATTGGTGTCATTTTCTAGATGAATTCTGTGTACTTTTAAATGAAATATATATATGTAAATATATATATATATATATATGTATATATATATATATATATAATTTGATAGTATAAGAAAAAGGTGTATACAACTTTTACTCATACAAAAGATTTTGCTTTACTGAATTTCATGTTTCTATGGTTTAATATGCATGTATTGTATGCAAGGTAAACCTTGCAGTTAATGTTTACCACAAGTTTTTTCTGTTCCATAAACTTTGTTTGGATTTGATGAACTTGTTCCTTTTCTGTATAATTTAAGTTTTAATTTTATTCATTAAATTTTATTATTATTATCACTACTATTACTACTACTATTATTATTATTGTTATTATAATTGTTAGCCTAGGGGCACTATATCTAGAAGCTCACAGGGCTTACTCCTATATTTCAGCTTAGGAATCCTTCCTAAGCTGAAATTTCTGTAGTGCTTGGGAAACCAAACAGGATGACAGGGATAACATTCTGCCCACACTATTATTTCTCTCTCATCTTTCCATTTTTCCTTGTTTTTAATGATAGTAGAATTCCTATATGTCTTAGATTGCTGTCAACTCTTTCTAGAAAAGTCTCCATTGTCTTTAATCTGGACCCCTATGCCTTTCCTCTCAAATATATCTAAGAAAACGTCTTTAAATAAAGTTAATTGCTTCACAAAAATAAACAAAAATTCAAAGCAAAGATAAATCTGTCTTGCTCTGACCCTTTCAGGAGACTGCACATACACATAAACGTAGTTTAGATACCAGAAGTTTAAAATTTGTTGAAGTTCATGCACTTTTCATACTTTTTGTGGATATTTGAATATTTGAAAATCTTCTTGTGTTCTAAAAAGACAAATAGGGTAGTAATTAAAACAGCTTGATATTTGAGTTAAAACAGATCTGTGGATCTATGGAATTGAGTTGAGTATTATGACACATACTCAAATATGTGATCATTTATTCTTTGATAAGGGAGAGAAATATACTAACTGGAACAAGAAAAGCCTATTCAACAAGTGGGTGCTGGGAAAACTGGCAGCTGCATTTAACAAAATGAACTTAGACATCTTTCTAATGCCATGCACAAGTCAGATCAAAATGGATTAAAGATCTCAATATCCGTTGTGAATCCAAAAAAGTACATCGAAGAAAACAGGAAAAACCTCCATGACATTGAAGCTAAAGGCATCTTCTAAGACGAAACTACACTAACAAGCAATTCAAAGCAAATATAAACATATGGGACCACATGAAACTAAAAAATCTTTTTCACCTCAAAAGAAACAGTTAAGAAGATACAAAGACAACCCACAGAGTGGAAAAATATTCACCCAAAACCGTTCTGTAAAAGGTTAATATCCATGATATATCAAGCACTAGTAGACCTTTACAAGAAGAAAACAGCCATCCCATCAAAAAATGGGAAAGAAATGAACAAAAACTTCCTCAAATAATAAATCCGAATGGCCAAAAGGCATATGAAAAAAATGCTCATCATCATTAATCAGGGAATACAAATCAAAAGAACAATGAGATATCATCTCACATCACAGAGACAGGCACATATCCAAAAGAGCCAGAACAACCAGTGTTGGCGTGCATGCAGGGAGAAAGGGGCTCTCATCCCTTTCTCATTGTTGGTGGGAATGTCGACTGGTACAGCCTTTTTGGAAAACATATACATTCCTCCAAAACCTAGATATTGAACTCCTATTTGACCCAGAAATACCACTCCTGGGAATATGTCCTGGGAGGCCAAAAACACACAGAGAAAAGACATCTGCACCTCTATGTTCATAGCAGCTCTATTCACAACAGCCAGAATCTGGAAATAACCTGAGTGCCTGAGAACAGATAACTGGATAAAGAAATTGTGGTTGATCTACACAATTTCTACGAATACTATGCAGATGTGAGGCAAAATGTAGTTATAAAATTTGCCTATAAATGGGCTGGAGCGAAGTTCATGCACTTTTCATGTTGAAGTTCATGTTGAAGTTCATGAACTGTAGGGCATTTGCCTTGCACGCGGCCGCCCTGTGCCGCCTGGGTTCAAACCCCGGCATCCCATATGGTCCCCCGAGCACCACCAGGAATAATTCCCTGAGTGCAGAGCCAGGAGAAACCCCTGAGCATCGCCGAGTGTGACCTAAAAAGCAAAAAAAAAAAAATGCCTATAAATGGATGGGCATGGAGAGGATCATTTTCAGCGAAATTAGCTACAAGGAAAGGATAGATACAGAGTTACTGCAGTCATTTGTGCAATATTAAAAAAAATAGCATAGGGCTGGAGTGATAGCCCAGTGGGTAGGGCATTTGCCTTGCACATGGCTGACCCATGCCAGCCAAGGCATCCCATATGGTCCCCAAGCACTGCCAGGAGTAATTCCTGAGTGCAGAGCCAGAAGAAACCCCTAAGCATAGCTGGGTGTGACCAAAAAAAGCAAAAGAAAAAATAACATGACATTAATATTCAAGACCAGACAAAATATGGATCGGAGGGACTTGTCTACCACATGTGTGTGGGAGTCAGAGATTAGGGAAGACAGAGAAGGGACCAGTATGCTAATAAGTGTTTGAAATGATAATACCACACTAGAACTGAGCATTGAAAGTAGGCAAAGGGATATACATGATAACCTCTAAATGCATGTATTGCAAGCAAAAATGTGTAAGAGAAAAGAGGAAAGACAAAATCATAGAGAGAGAGACAGAGAGAGAGAGAGAGAGAGAGAGAGAGAGAGAGAGAGAGAGAGAGAAGAGGCAAAGTGCCTGCCATAGAAGCAGGCTAGGGGAGAGGAGGGAATCAAGGGACATTGGTGGTGGAAAATGTGCACTGGTGGAGGGTTGGGAGCTGCAACAGCTTGCTTGCAACTGAAACCTAATCATGATTGGTTGTGTAATTGTATATCTCTCAGGGGTATAATAAAATTAAAAAAGTAAATAAAAACAAATAAAAAGACCTATTACTATTCCTAATCATGGTTGTTCATCATGTTGACTTCTCGACCTAGGTACACATAACTGCTGCTTTCAGAGATGTTTGTTTCATTGAGAGTGAATGGGGCCTCTAGAACTAGTTCATTTCTCATAAACATAGTTGAACGACCTAAAACCTGCTCAGTTCTCATAAACATGATGAACCACCTAAAACATGAGCTGCACAGGAGGAAGAGAGGGGCATGGAATGCCTTCAAAAGCATCGAAGAAATAACAAAAAAAGACAAAGAACCTCCAGCTCCGGGCATATCTCTTCAACTCCACCATTCTCCCTGCATTAACATATGCCTCAGAGACCTGGGCCCTACAAATGCAGGATGAGAATGCTATTCGGGTTTTCCAAAGAGGAATTGAAAGAGCTATGCTTGGAATATCACGCCTCACTCAAATGAGTGAAGGAATCCCGGAGTTCAAACCTCCATCGCTGTTCCAGAGTCGGGGACACTGTCTTGTTTGCCATGGCATCGAAAATCAGATGGGCTGGACATGTAATGTGATTTGGAGACAACTGCTGGACTAGAGCCATTACTGACTGCATCCCATGGGATGTCAAAAGATCACCTGGCTGCCCACCTACGAGATGGTCAGACTTCTTCATCAAGACCCTGATCAAACTGTTTGAGGTTCTTCATTTTCCTGAAGTAAGCAGATGCCATTGGGCTACACTGGCATGTGATAGGGTCTAATGGAAGTGTTACTGGTGCCCGCTCGAGGAAATCGATGAATAACGGGATGTCAAGTGATCAAGTCAAGTGATTACTATTCCTAATACAACAATAATTTTGGGGGTATAAAAAGGTGATCACATAAGCAGTGCTCAGGGAAATCAGGTCATACCTTGTGATCGTAGGGCAACCAGGCCTGGTGGAGCAACGCTAGAGCCTGTAAAGTCAAAGTTGTGTGAGCCCTGCAGTAGAGGGGCCACCAGCACCATTCCATCCCCATAATTCTTGGGAGGCCACATGGAACAGGAATTTGAACTCAGATCTCAGTTCATATTTTGCCTGAGTACTTAGCTGTTGCAGGACTCCTCTAAGAGCCCTTTTTTCTACCCTGTGGAGATTTTTCCTGGCAGATCTTGCTCAAAACATGAGCATATAAAAAGACATTGGGTGAGCTGCTGGGAGAAGTTACCTGAAGGCATTTGACCCTGCCAGGAGTTTACATTTGACTTGCAGCTCCTCCCAGCTCTGCTGGGAGGCTTTGAATTTTCATCCTAGATAGCCCAGCCCAGAATGGGCTGGGCTGGAGAGTTTGGGTGGATTTCGAGCTATAAAAAATAAGCTGCAAGAAAGAAGCTCACTCTTTTTTCCCCCTTTTTGCCTTTTCGGTTTCCCTTGGTGTTTTGCCTCTCCGTCCCTCTTCATTCTCTGTTGGGCCTCAACACGTGGTGGCAGCCATCTTAGCCTGCACCTGGCTGGGGCCTAGCTGGGAACGCAGAGTCCCGGAGGCTTTCCCTGCTCTTGGATTGTATATTGGAACCTGTAATAGTAAAGCCCTGTTAAAACTGGCGCCGAATTCCTGAGTTTTCATCCATTCCTCGCCAGCTTCGGAGGTAGAAGGGAACTCTCTTCCCGGCACTGTTGGGGACCCTGGTCGAGCTCCCCTACACTTAGCTATGTCCCAATTTCTAAAACAAGACTTCCTAATGCTGTAGGCAATATCCTGTCCAATATACATATCATAAAATCCTTGTCATGAGGCCAGATTATGTAATTATCTTCATTTTACAGCTTAAAAAAACTGAAGTTCCAAATAATTACATAGGTGCCTATGGTCACACATCTTATAAGAGTCATAACATTGACAAAAATATTTATTCCATTTCTTAAACTCTTTAAGAATTTACTGTCAAAAATAATACTTTTCTTTGCTAGTATATTCATACACTTTGTTAAAGAAACAGTTATTATATACAAGATAATGTTTAGGTCTAGAGATAGAACAGGAGCTGGGGAAAATGCCCTACACACTGCTGACCCAGTTTCTATCTCCAGTATTCCTTATGGTCCTCCATGAACACTGCTAGGAGTAATTCCTGAGTGCAGAGCCAGTATTGCCCTCAGCATTGACAGCTGTGTCCCCCTCAATGCAAAAAAAAAAAAAAGAATGACATTGCTTAACTAACTTTTAGAGGCACTGGACAATCTGAATGTTTAAAACACTGTATCATAAGATAACAGTTAGGTGCTTTGAGAATGGAGGTAGGGATGAAAAGATACTTGGATGAAAGAAAATATAAAATATCTGGGACACTTAAAGTGATGAAGGAATAAAAAGGGAGACCTTAATGGTGAGTCTCGGAGACACTCATCACAATCATGCTATGATCTGGCCTCAAGAGAAGAAGAAATATGTCGGCACCATACTTTGGGCTCCTTGTGAGTATGGTGGGAACTAATAGTAAGAAGAATTTTTCTTTTCTGGTGAAAAATGAAATCTTTTTCTCCTTCTTAGATCTGTGGCTATGCCCCTAAAAGTTACATGATTGAAAATTCTATGCACAATACAAAACTTCTTTGCTGGAGTAACTAATAAGTGTCTGCTTCCTTTATTGAAATAATGCTTGAAATTTTTTTTTCTATTAAGTTTAATCTCTAATGTGCCAGCATGATAGGAAGATGTCAAGCTGGTAATATATCTTTATGTAGCGTTAATAAGTTTATTGCAGTGGACTTATAATAACTAGAGACATGATGATAGAATTTTTATACAATAAGGTAACATAGAATTTTCAGTTTCAATTAGGGGCGGAATACTTTAACATTCATTGGGAGGTAATGAGGTTTATTAAAATATCTGAAATTAGTAGTCAGAGATTTTATTCTGGTACTCAATTCACTACAAAGAAGTTGCATGATTGCAAGTGCCTTCAGGCAAATTACTTTGGCTTTTCTGAGCTTCTTCAATTCACCCGATATCATGAGACTCCAAGAAACAACACATGATATAGCTCTATAAAACTCCTGCCACACTGGAAAAATATGTTATTTTATTGTGACCCCAATATGTTATGAACATTTATTCTCATATTACCACACAATCAAATTTAAGTTATTTAATTTTAATGTTTGGTGACAAATATATGAAAAAAAAACATCACTGTCACTGTCACTGTCTTCCCATTCATCATCGATTTGCTCAAGCGGGCCCCAGTAACATCTCCATATGTCCTGTCTCATGGTAATAGAGCCCAAGGGCATCTACTTGCTCAAGGAACATAAAGAGCCTAAATCCATTCTGGAATGAGGTCTATAATTGTTACTGGTATTTGGCATATCAAATACAACACGGGTAGCTTGCCAGGCTCTGCAGTGCTGGTAGCATACTTTTGTAGTCATCTCTAAGTCCAGCATTTATTGATGAACCCCGCAGCCGCTTGCGGCGCGTGAGCTGGGCTGTGATAGGCTAGTCTGCTGGGTGGAGTTCGGACAAGAGAGAAGTCCGGATGTGGAAAATGGAGGGCCTCATGAAGTGGGGGTCGTCTGGCTTGTTGCAAGGCTCTGCTGGGGTGGCGGGCCAGAGGTAGAACCCGCCATCCCTCCTGGGTGCCTCTTGAGGGGCTGGGCACAGGGAGAGCCAGTAGCAGCTCTGCCCCATGTCTGTGAGTCTGTGGACAGGCATACCTGAGCCGGATTTAAAAAAGACTGTTGCAGGGTGGAACTCAATGAAAAAAAGCATGGACTATCTAAATCATGGTATATACATTATTTATTTAAAAATACTACATGGTATCTTTTTTCTATACATACTTTACACAATGAAAAGATGGGTCTAGATTTATTAGATACTGATATCTGCACCTAGTCCTACAAAACATTTTATTATATTTTATATCTGTTTTTTTTTATTCTCTGAAAGGTATATATTCACACCCTAAAACAGAATAACATATATACACTTTAGGCTTAGAAGTTCAAAACAAATTCTAAAACATTTCAAATGTGTTTAACTGAAAAAAAGAGTACACATATCTATTCAGACAATATTAATGAATATAACAGGAAAAAAGTAAGTCTGTAATAAATATTTGCTTTAATGAACTATTTATTTGTTTCACTTAATCATATTCTATTGCAAAACTAGAAATAATTTAAAATGTCAGTGAGGAAATTTTTATATTTTTGTAAAAAAGTGTTCTTTTTTTATATATCACAAAGATAATCAGAAATAGTTACCCAGAGGAAAAATTTTGGAACAAGATATCCCCTCATCATAATACTACCATTCCCTGGGCTACTTCTCAAGATAAAAACTTTCACACTAATATATATTTTATATGGAACTTTATACTGAACTCTTCATAAACTGTCTTATTACCTGCGAAACTTGGAGACAGTCATCTTTACCATAGATAATAATTGCCAGTCTTTTTGATGGTGTGTATAAATTTTACAGTCCAGCTACCTGTTTCCATGAGCAAGTATTAAATATTTACCACTTTTGGCATCTGACCAACTAATTATCTTCAAAATTCAACCAGAGTCAGCTTGAAATATGAAATTAAAACTTTTAAAATTGTTTTCTTATATTCGTTAACTTTATAGTCTCTTTCAATTCCAAGTAGTCCTTGGGGCTAATTGTATCATGGTTCTAAAAAAAGTTATTCAGTGATCCTAGAAAAATAACTAAGGTCATGCTGGTCTTAAACACATTTATTTGTTTAATTGAAAATCACTTTTCCTTTACCTTCATACAGCATACATTGTACTTAATGCTCTGAACATTAGCCCTAGGAATAAAAAAAATGAATAATATATAAGTTGCTCTTTATTATGATTTTGAAGCCTGATTTAAAATTAATTTCCAAGACTCTTATGGAATACCAAATGTTATATTCACTAGTACCTGTACACTGCTTCCCAATTACAATGTGCTATTTGCCATAGCCATCTGTTCATATTTTATCTTCCAACTTGAATGAATATTGACTGAACTTCTTTCTAAAAGAAGGGAATTAAAGATTTGAAGAACTTCATGGTTTTTCTTGAAAGCTAATGCAAATTGTGCTTTCTGAAGATAGGAATTATACCCCCAAAAAAGTGAATATAGAAACTAAAAAAAGTTTAGTGATATGCTTGAGTATGCCAGAAAATATTGGGACCGTATTCAAGTGATAGATTTTATTGAGCAAACGTTTATAAAGTATGTATTATAATGTGAACAGGGACTCTGGACATCAATGCAATGAGTATGGGATTCAGATTATTAGAAAAAGAACACTGGGACAAAGGATTTGCATTCAAATGGAGACAAAATGTCAAAGTTTAAAAACTTCAAGACATCATAATTGCATTCATCAAGCAAGGAGGCCTTCAAATGTTAGAATTAACATTCCTTGGCTTGTAGATGCTGCAGTACGTTAAAGAAAATCTATTTATTAGTATTTGGAGGTCTCAAACTGGCAAAGATATGTCTATATATTTTATTTGAGAGGTTATCACTTTTGTGAGCTATACTCTTTTTTTAAAATATTTTATTATACCACCGTGAGATATATAGTTACAAAGATGTTCATAAGATGTTCATATTTGGGTTTTGGTCATACATTTTTCCAGCACCCATTCCTCCACCAGTCCCCATTTCCCACCACCAATGTCCCTGATTCCCTCCCCCTCCCTAGCCTGCCTCTGTGGCAGGTTTCTTAACCTCTTTCTCTTTTTCTCTCTCTCTTGCTCTCTCCCTCTTCCTTCCCTTCCACATTGTGGATTACAATACATACATTAAGAGGTTGTCATGTGTATCTTTTGCCTGTATTTAATGCTCAGTTATAGGTTGGTATCAGCACTTTCAACAATTATTAGCACACTGTTCCATTCTCTATCTTACCTAGTTTCTGACTCCCACATGTTTGTGATAGTTTCCACCTTTGACAAGACCTCCTGTTCCATGTTTCGCTTGACCTTGGATCCTTGAATATTGGTATCATAATATGTACATATATACATATATATACATACATATGTACATATATATGTATATATGTACATATTATGTCATGCAAACAAATGCAGTCATTCTATGTCTGTCTCTCTCTTTCTGGCTAATTTCACTCAACATTATCCTCTCCATGTCAATCCATTTATAGGCAAATTTCATAACTTCATTTTTTCTGACAGCTGCATAGTATTCCATTGTGTAGATATACCAAAGTGTCTTTATCCAGTCATTGATTCTCGAACACTTTGGTTGTTTCCAGATTTTGGCTACTGTGAATAATGCTGCTATGAACATAAAAGTAGGGATGGTGTTTCCGCTCCGAAATTTAGGCTTCCCAGGGTATATTTCCAGGAGTGGTATGGCTGGGTCAAATGGGAGCTCGATTTCTAGTCTTTGGAGGAATGTCCATATTGTTTTCCCCAAAAGGCTGTACTAGTTGACATTCCCACCAACAATGGATAAGAGTCCCTTTTCCCGCATCCACGCCCGCATTTGTTCTTGTTCTTCAGGATATGTGCCAGTCTCTGTGGTGTGAGATGATATCTCATTGTTGTTTTGATTTGCATCTCTCTGATGACTAATGTGATGAGCATTTTTTCATGTCTTTTGGCCATTCGAATTTCTTCCTTGTCAAAGTTTCTGTTCATTTCTTCTCCCCATTTTTTTTGATGGGTTTGGCTGTTTTCTTCTTGTAAAGTTCTACCAGTGCTTGATATATCCTGGATATTAGCCACTTATTAGATGGGTATTGGGTGAATATTCTTTCACATTCTGTGGACTGTCTTTGTTTCTTGGTCATTGTTTGTGACCTATAGTCTTTATGGAGTGCTACAATAATTTGGGGAGAAGGAAAGGAGAAAATAAAACATAAACATAAAATTACAGGTGTCATTTTCTAGAGAGAGATCAAACTGTAGACCACATGTCTAATATGTGTGAGACCTTGAGATTGATCCCAAGAGCTGTTTGCTCAGACCTTCGACATAATCAGTGTTGTCCTGGTATCACCCATCACTCACAGACTCAAGTACCACACCACCACACTACACCTTCAGTCTCTCAACACCAATCATGAGGAGTGGTTCTGTACCTCTCCAACAACTGCTGGAGGTGAGAGAAACTTGATCACTTGACATCCCGTTATTCATCGTTTCTCGAGTGGGCACCAGTAACATTTCCATTTGACCCTATCATGTGCCAGTGTAGCCCAATGGCATCTGGTTGCTTCAGGATAACGAAGAGCCTCAAAACGTTCGTTAAGGGTCTTGACGAAGAAGTCTGACAATCTTGTAGGTGGCGGCCACGTGATCTTTTGACATCCCGTGGGATCCAGTCAGTAATGGCTCTACTCCAGCGGACATCTCCAAATCGCATTACATGTCCAACCCATCTGATTTTCGATGCCTTGGCAACCAAGACGGGCGTCCCTGACTCTGTAACAGCGATGGAGGTAGGAGCTCTCCAGATTCCTTCTTTCACTTGAGTGAGGTGTGATAGTCCTCTTTCGATTCCTCTTTGGAGACCCGAATAGCATTCTCATCTTGTTTTCATAGATCCCAGGTGTCTGAGGCATACGTTAATGCAGGGAGAATGGGTGGAGTCAAAGAGATGTGCCCCGAGCCGGAGGTTCTTTGTCTTTTAGCTATTTCTTCGATGTTTTGAAGGCATTCCATGTCGTTCTCTTCCTCCTGCACAGCTCAGGGTTTTTTTTTTTTTTTTATAGAGAGAAGTTATAAAAATTTTTATAGTTTATCTCACGACAACCTAAAACCTGAGAGAAACTATAAAATTTTTATAGTTACTCAAAGAAAATAGTACAGTCTGTATGGCACTTGTTTTGTATGCCACTAGCCCAGGTTTGAACCCTGAAACTGTATGTAACTCCTTAAGACCTTGAGACATGATCCCTGAGCTCAAAGTCAGGAGTAAGCTCTGAGCACTGCCAAGTGTGGCTCAGTCCCCACCCCCCACAAGTTATAAAGGTATTATCAGACTGAAAATAGGGTGTCCTTAGAAGCCTTTCATAAACTCGACCTGTTTAAAGCAAAGCAAACTTTTGCCTTAAATTTATATGGAAAATATTTTAATAATTTCAGATCCCAAAAATATCTTTGAAAAAGACCGAAGCAAGTAACACATGCAATCTAAAGTTACATTCACATCTAGTAATAAGGACTGTCATGATAATATGTAACGTGTATTATGCCATTTTTAATGAAACAAGTTTGGCATCACCACTCCAACAGCCTGGGCTGCATGCTACCTTCATATGGAATTTTGCAAAACAGGTGCTAAATGCTCTTGCTACTTTATCATGAAATTGAAAATCCTCTTCAGATTTATTTCTATTAGTGAAAACAAGAACTAAAGCTATTCACAGTTTAGTGATCCTATTGATAAAATGTGTATCCTAAAATGCTCTTCATATCAGTTTATATCCATTAGTAGAGATAAACACAGATTATCATATAAGGATAAAAATGAACAGGAAATCATAAAATCATGGAGCAAATAAACAACAGATCACTTCATGAATCTCAAAAGCAATGTGCTTTGTATAGGATATCCTATTTGAAGAGCTGTTAGATCATCTATAGAAAATAAACCATCATCAATGTAGTTTCATTCCCAAATGAGATTGAGGTGTTGACTCATGCTGAGTTTGCTCAGGGAAAATACCAGGTATACAATGCTCTCCTCCTACTATAATGGGGAAAACAATATAGTTTTACATTTCCAGGCCTGTGACTCAATATTTAGAATAAATTATACAAAGTGTTATAATATGACAACAATATTTTGGGGCCATTTATCATCATGTTGGCAAAGCTGATAGTAGCATACAGGCCTTATGACAGAGTGATAAAGATTATGAAAAATTAATTCATCATCACTTTATGTCCATCATATTAAAAACTGTAGTTATCAAGTTTAAGTAAAACAGAGTCACTCTGAAAATAAAGGTTTTTGAGGATGCGAAGTTTTCTATCTGGAAACTCCAGGTAAACAATATTTTTTGTTGCTTGTTTTTGAAGCAGTCTTGGAAGTGCTCAGGAGCTGCCCTCTAGGTGGTTCTTAAGAGTTTCTCTTGAGTGTTGTATGGAGAACCATGGATTTAACCTCAACTCCTACATGAAGCAGGCACACCAGTCTTTTGAGCAATATCCCCAGCCCTCTAAAACTTCTTTCTAAACACATTGCTTGATTCATTTATTTTGAGACTAGCATTTATTATTCATGTAACCCATTGTTATATATATGATATCTATAGAAACTACTGTGTAACACTAAATCATATCTATGAGAGTCATGTCCATAACTTTCCTAGTTGGCATGAGCTGACAAAACTGAATCAATATTACCACAATCCCAAGCAATCAATGGCATGTTAAAATATATTCGGATTGACTAAGTGGCAATTTAATTGATGCTGTTCCATATATCCTACAATAGTAAATGCTTATTTTAGAATCAGTTAAGGAATAATTTGAATTGTTAACTTCTTACAAAATATTTTTGTGTGGGGCGGAGCAATAGCCCAGCGGGTAGGGCGTTTGCCTTGCCTGTGACCGGCTCATGCCGGCCTGGGTCTCGATCCCGGCATCCCATATGGTTCCCCGAGCACCGCCAGGAGTAATTCCTGAGTGCAGAGCCAGGAGTAGCCCCCTGAGCATTGCCGGTGTGACCCAAAAAAGCAAAACAAAAAAAAAATTTGTGGGGGAAATACAAGATCGTTAAAATGATGTGTTTTTATGCCCCAATATATCTGAAAGCAAATGCAAGTGAAAAAAATTAGAAAATATGGCTATCCAATATTCCTTGAGAAAGCCAAACATATACTTTTTTTTTTGTTTTGAGAGTACAATATACTGTGCCATTAATTGGTTATTTCTTTGAATATATAGCAAAGAAAAAAAAATACATTGTGCATACTCACATGCATATGATCTCAGATATTTGCCTGTTATTGGAAAGCATTTATACCAAAAGTTATCCAAAAGACAGAAAAGAGATACAATTTTCCCCCAGATCATCAAGTAAACCACAATAGGGGCTTGATATATCAGACATTGTTTTAATAAATTTGTCAGCATGGAATACAAGTTTTATACCAAAAAAAGAATGCATGTTTTAAAAGCCAACATCCATTATATAATCTATCTTGTGGTTACCATGGTTGTGAGACATTTCAGGTGGAGATAACCAAGCAAACATCACTAGAGAGCACTTCCATGTAGATTATTTTTTTTAGCTGAAACCACATTTCCAAGGCTAATGTTTATTAAACTTAAAAAACTATCTTTTTTCAGTGAGTGACTTAAACATTTTTGTTTAAAAAAAGTAAAAACAATGCATTATAAATTCTAAATGTCTCTGTACAGGATTTGCACTAATGTGATAAGGGTTAGTTCTTAAAAAATAAAGAGAATATAAAGGCCAACAGGGCATATGGTGCTTAATGCTCAGACATTTATATATTTATTTTATATAAAATTCACTACAGAATTCTGAACATTTTAGGAAAAAGATACTTCCACACCAATAAGAATGCTCTTATTTTTTACATATTTTAAATGCCTTGTAAATCCATAACATCTTTTACTTGCAGCTTTAAGAGTTGGGTAGGAATAAAATTAATATTTATATGAACCTGCTATTGTATTTTATTTTGTGTGTGTGTAAACCATAGATCATTATAGAATAGCAATAACTTGAAAAGTAGGTCTTATCTTACTTTAAAATAGACATTGTAAACATCTCGGCATTTTAGTTGATGAGTTCAGAGTATGAATCTAGACTGCAATATTTTTTTTCTTTTTAAATATTTTATTATACCACCATTAGATATACAATTACAAGATGTTCATGTTTGAATTTTGGTTCTACAGTGTTCCAACACCCATTCCTCCACCCCCTGCCCATCTTCCATCACCAATGTCCCCACCTCCCTCCCGTTCCCCCAGCCTGCTGCTTCCATATCAGGTTCTTTATGTCCTTTCTCTCTCTCTCTCTCTCTCTCTCTCTCTCTCTCTCTCTCTCTCTCTCTCTCTCTCTCTCTCTCTCGTCTCTCCTCTCCTTCTCACTTCCCTTTCTTACACATTCTAGATTGTAGTATATTCTAGAACATGATTCATTCCACTAGTTTGATGTACTGGGTCCGGGCCACAAAAAATGGTGGCTATTATGGTGAGCGTGAGTTTCATCCGACTGCTTCTGAGGCCCTACAGAAGTGAAGGGCCCACTCCCAAAATGCATCTTGCCTCCTGGGAGCCTCATGGTCAGCTGAGCTCAGGGAGAGCCAGATAGCAGCTCTCCCCCAATGCATCTGAGTCTCTCATCTTTCTATCTCTATTTGTCTCTGTATTTTCTTTCTCTCTTCTCTTACACCTTGTGACTTGCCCTACGGTTTATGATGCAATTATCTATGTGTATATTCAGTAGTGAGTTCTAGTGTGACATTATAGTTCCTTATTCCCCATCAACCTCCTCAATTTGCCACAACTACAATGATCATTATGGTGTACAGATGTGAAAGATCCTGGGAAGGACCTGGTCCTAGCCTACTTTGTTATCTAAACCTCTTGCATGGCTGTGCACTTTCACAGCTGTGCTTTTGGTCTGCCCCTTTGTGCGATTCATCTGGTTGTGGAGGCTGCAAGCCCATAGCCACGCCCACCAGCATAGAGAGGGAGGAGCCCAAATCCCTGCTCCAATTCCGGCCAGTTTGGCTTCCCCCACATGACTACTTTACCCTAGGAGCTATGTTGGTCTTGGCTGGGGACTAGCTGATTCCTCAGAGACTCCATGGGCTGCTCCAGGTGGGCATCTGGTCTGTCCCTTGTCCAGTTCATCTCTATTGTTACTGTTTTGAGCATATCAAATACACCACTGGTAGCTTGCCAGGCTCCGCCATGGCTCTGGGTTCTTCCCAGGGGGCCCAGTCTTTTCCTATGTCAGACCATCCACCATCCAGTGCCCACAGGGCAATGCCCTGGGAGTGTAGACAAGTCTGTCTTCTCTCTGCCACCTGCCAATGCAGCTGGGCACCACAGCCACACCTGGAAACACCTCGAGGGGTGGTGGCCCTACAATATATTTTTAAAGTCTCATGTTTAAGGACAGAAAATCACAGTTCACAGAACCAACATGGAACCACTTTCACAGAATTGACAGACCTTGGTTCCAGAAACACCATGATTTTTAGCCTCCAAGGAATCTATCTGCTATATATGATATGGCCTTCTGGATAGCACCAACAGTATGCAAGTACACAGGCACTAATGGAATTCAAAAAGTTCCACCCAGGGAAAAGCATAGGACAATTTTCAAATTCAGGGCCCTTAGCACATTTTTTAGCTTTTTTCCCATTTTTTATGTTCTCTGGTCTTCCTGAGTATTGTGTTGTGTTCTACCTGCATGCAGTCTAATTAGAACAAGGGTAAAAATTGGTGGTTCAAAGAAATAAAATGAATTTAATATTTCTTTAACATTCATTTCTTATAAAGGTTTCAGAAAAAAAATAGCAAATGTAAGGAGTTGTGATAGAAAAGCAGGAGTAGTATGAAAGTGGAATGGAGAAACAGAACAAAATGCACACATAGATTCAGATACATGTTTATATATTCTGATGATTAAGTTGTGAAGAATAGACCAAAAATTGTTAAATGTATGCTATCAGACCTAGAGAATATCCAGGATACCAAGTTTTAAAAAAATCATTTCCATATAATTATGAGACTTACTCTGCAAATAAATTACTATCACCACATTTCACAAAAAAGGCATTCCTAAGTCTCAGAGAATAAAAAAGCTAGTTTAAGAAAACACCATAGGACAGCTTGGGGATTTTAATTTGATTTTTGGGGGCATACTTGGTGATGCTCAAAGGTTACTTCTGGCTCTGCACTCCAGGTATCACTCCTAGTAATCCTGCAACCATATAGATGCCAGGGATTGAATCTAGGTAGGTTCCATGAAAGGCACATTCTTCCATTTTATTGATCAAATGCTTATCAATTGCCTATTCAAAGTTCCTGACACTCCCAAAATAAACCATGTATATTCAGCCCCATAGAAAATCCAGTCTAACAGCCAGAGGGTACTTCAGAATGAAGGTAGAATGCAAATAGTACCTTGAGAACAGTAGAATCATTAAACATCGGGACACAGAAGTGTAGAAATCAGACAGAAAGCTTTCTGTGAAAGAAGTGTAGAAGTCAGATACAAAACATTAAGTGTAGAAATAGCTAAGCTAATTTGAAGAAAGACAAAATAGAAAATAAATAAGGCAGTACCCACAATTGAGAATGTTAGAAAAGAGAATGAATATTCAATGATTTTTTTTTGTTTTGGTCAAGGGCCTAAAATAATATATTACTTGCTCTCACAGTCATTATTCTAACTCATGAAGCTAGAATTGTTTCTATCACTAACAGTTTTTTTTCATGTTACTGTATCTAGTATGGATCGGAGAAGACTAAAGAATGATATTAACTAATTTCAACAAAATATGATGTTCTTATGCTATTCAATCTTGCAGCAGACCTAGTGATAAAATACTTTATAATGCAAACAGTATGGAGAATATTGGGGAAACAGGGTCTAATGCATTCACAAAATGACATTAAGTAATTCCAAGCGTTTTTATCAGTTTGTTATAAAGGCAGCTTTATTAAATAAAATTTTTTTCTTCATTCTTAATTTTTCCTTAGTGATATAAAAATCTTATTTTTAATTTAATTTGTTTATAATATCATCAAAGACTTTTTTTTCTGAAAAAAAGGGAAGAAATACATGTTTGGGTTCTAAATATGGTTCTCAGAATTTTTTCTAATGTGTTGAATTTAGTCATTTTAATGTGTTGGTCTTGTAGTCATTTAGAGATGACTACAAGAGTATGCTACCTGCACGGCAGAGCCCTGGCAAGCTACCCGTGTCGTATTTGATATGCCAAATACCAATAACAATTATAGACCTCATTCCCATGACCTGATGGAATGGTTTGAAGCTCTTTATGTTCCTGAGCAAGCAGGTGCCCTTGGGCTCTACTTGCATGAGACAGGACATATGGAGATATTACTGCTGCCCACTTGAGCAAATCGTTGATGAACGGGAAGACAGTGATACAGTGATTGGAATTTAAATGGATAAAATGCTAGAATTTTGACAGAAACAAAGATTAAAATAGCTGCTACGGTAATGAACTTTAAGGACATGAGTTAATTTGTAATTATAAATTATAAAATTGATTTAAGGATATATTTCAGCTTTGGTTAAAATTGCATTAAAATTTCTTGAGACCTGAGTGATGGTACAATGAGTAGTGCATTTGCCTTGCAAGCAGTTGATCTGGCTTTGATCTTGGGCATCCAACATTGTCTCTGAACACCACCAGGAGTAACCCCCTGAGTGCGTAGCCTGAGCCTGAAGTAATTCCTGAGCATCATCAGACATGGCCCCAAACCCATAACTGATAAGTTAAAAAAAATAAAATTACTCTATTTTTTACATTTTTTACTTAATTTATATTATAACTAATATATTAATATCAGGTATACAAGATTAAGTTTTAAGATGTTTATATCATGGAAAGATTATCAAAATAATCTAGTTAATATCTTCTACTATATATAATTCTATATAATTTTATGACAAAGAATTTGTTTGTTTTGGGATCTCACCCTTCAGTGTTGAGGACTTATTACTGATTCTGTTCCCAGAGATAGCTCCTGGTGGTGCTCAGGGGACCATACCTGAATCAAGGGATGAAACCTGGGTAGGCTGCCTGAAGGGTAAGAGCTCTGCCCTGAAGGGCTATCACTCTGGCTCCATATGACAAAAAATTTTAAGATCTATTTTGAGTATCTTTCAACTATACAATTGTTATAAATTATAGTCATCTTACTGCATGTTCCATCCCTGATCAGATTTATTTTCTCACAATCTTCTCTTCTCTACCTCACACAACTATCAAATGTTCTTTCAGAATAACATGTAATATTTTTGTCTCTCTATAGCTCACTTCACTGTTACAAATTGAAGGAACAGTCAGATTAAAAAAATCTAGTATTTTAAGATTACAAGGACTTTTGAGAGACAAAGGACTATTTTGTGCTCTCAATGTTTTTCTTTTTCTTTTTTTTTAATGGTATTTACTGCTTGCCTATTTCTAAAGTCTGGAACGAACTTTCCAACTGCATCAATAAGCATGCATAATTGTAGTGGATATTACACAGACTACGATATCTGTTAGAAAAAAATTAAGACTTCGCAGATGAGACAACTTCACATAAAACAAATTGCTTCAATAGCCACAGTCTTTTTTCTACTGATCATAGGCATAATTGAATAGGATTTGTGAATCAATGAATCTTATTGGATAACAGCAATATATTCAATTCACAGTTTATTTCAAGTAACCATGAAAATATTTTTAAAACTGCCAAGGAGTGCATATGTGGAATAATGGTAACATCATTTGAAAGAGAAGTGGTGGGCATTTTTGAAAATTTCAGAAGGAAAATGGTTTATTTTGTATTTCAATCCATAACGTTAAGTCTAGGGATTGACTGATGAGAGCCTTTTTGTTTTGAGAGCAAATGGAAAATATATCATAAACAATTACAGTTTTGCAGCATCTTTATGATTATGTTTCAGGGTGCAATGAGAAATAAGCTTTTTATCTGAAGTGTTAGGAGTTGAAGCCTCTGAGGCAATGCTCAGCACTCCTGTTCTTTAGCCCTACAATGCAGGTCTGATAGTTTGGAGCTTGGACTGAGTGCTGAATCCCAGAAGCTATTAGGGCTGTACCAAGCAGTGCTCAGTAGGCCATGCAGTGCTAGGGGTCGAAATTGGGTCTTTTGCCAGTTATGTGCTGTAACCATTTGCACTTTCTTCCCTACTGTCTTTAAAAAATCTTAATTTACCTCTTGAGAGTCAGACTGTAATTTACATGTCTACCTTTTATTGTGCTCAAATATGAGGACATTATTATATGCCAAATATGACACTATTATATGCCAAATATGAGGACATTATTATATGCCAAATACCAGTAACAGTTATAGACCTCATTCCCATGACCTGATGGAATGGTTTGAGGCTCTATATGTTCCTGGAGCAAGCAGGTGCCCTTGGGCTCTACTTACATGAGACAGGTTGTATGGAGATGTTACTGGTGCCCACTCGAGCAAATTGATTATGAATGGGAAGACAGTGATACAATGATGAGGACATTCACTATGCCTTAAGATTTGTGCTTAAACAGATTATAATCCATGCATTTGTTTTTTTTAAGGGATTAACCTTTGGAGAGCATAAGATTATGTATAATTCCAATGTTTAATATTTTTAATTTAGAGTTGTAGTAGGCAGAATATTAGCTTTCAACAATGTTCACGTCTTAATGTCCCAAATTTATAATATTACGTTATTTGGCAATGGTAAATAACTTTATATTTAAAATTATTGTTATTAAGCAGATTCTATTGTAATAAGTAAATTATGAATTACCTGGGTGGGTGTGATATATTCACAATTTAAATGGACAGGAGAAGTGGAGAGAAGTTCACAATGAGAGTGACGTTTATAGGTGCTACGTCATTCAACATAAAGAAGGAAAAGTCTGCTCCTCCCCCACCAGGTGCGTTCCCACAGTGAGTAGCCCCGAGCCACTCCTCTCCAGGATGAAGGGCTGGCACTTTGAGAAGGGGACCAAGCCACACCCAGCTTCCTCAGACCTTCCACTGCACTACCCCCACTCCGACCCCCTGACTCCAGAACCACCCAACGACACCCCAAAAATTCAAAACCGCACGGCCACTAGCATGTCCGCGTGAAGTATTATCTACCTACCTGAGATACCACTGAGAATTTGCCCCTACACGCTTTGCTATACGTCCCTAGCTGCAAAGTAATTCAGGCACCTACTAAGTCTATTGACTAGTCACCCAGAACACACATTATCATCCCAGGATAGTCATTATAGTAAAGCAGCGCAGAAGTCCTTCAGGCTCTATGATTCAAGTCACTAATACAGATGAGTCAAGCAATAATGATGAGCTATATAACCACTCTGAAAAGGAACTTCAGAAGGAACTGTTAAAGATGCACAAGGAACTCAAAGAAACAATGGAATACAAAGTCAATAAAATACAGGAGGACATGAGAGCATAATTGAGTAAATTTCAGACCAAAGTACAAGCAGAAATGACAGATATTAAAAATGAGGTAAATGAACTGAAAACACAGGGGAAGGCCTCCAAAGCAGAGTAACAGCTACTGAAGAAAGAATTAGTGATCTCGAGACGAGGTTCAGAGATTCTGTAGACAACACCAGAAGACAGAAAAAAGACTCACAATCAATGATCAGACTACCAGAGAAAATCGGGATGAAGCCAAAAGGAACAACATATACATCATTGGGGTACCAGAAGGGCAAGAAGAAAACCCTGATGAAGAAGAAACTGTCAAAGCCATCATCACAAGGATGGTTCAACATTTGCAAATCAATCAACATAATACATCATATCAATGAGGGAAAAAAAATAAAAACCATATGGTCCTATCGATAGATGCAGAATAAGCATTTGACAAGATCCAGCACCCATTCATGATTAAAACCCTCCAGAAAATGGGAATTGAAGGAAGCTTCCTCAAGGTAGTCAAAGCCATCTACCAAAAGCCCACAGCGAGTATCATTCTCAATGTGGGAAAATTGAAAGCCTTCCCTTAACATCAGGAACATGACAAGGTTGCCCTCTCTCACCTCTTTTTTTTTAATAAAGTACTGGAAGTACTCGTCATAGCAGTCAGAGAAGAAAAGAACATTAAGGGCATCCAGATAGGCAAGGAAGAAATCAAGCTATCATTATTTGAAGATGACATGATATCATACGTAGAGAACCCTAAACTCTTGACCCAAAACCTCTTAGAAACAATAAATAAGTATATTAGAGTGGCAGGGTACAAAATCAATACCAAAAAAGTAAGTGGCTTTCCTATAGACAAATAACGAAAGAGAAGAAAGGGATATTAAGAAATCGATTCCATTCACAATAGTGCCACAGAAAATCAAATACCTAGGAATCAGCTTAACCAAGTGTGTAAAGGACCTATACAAAGAAAACTACAAGACACTGCTTCAAGAAATAAAAGAGGACACGAGGAAATGGAAACACATTCCCTGCTCATGGATGGGGAGAATTAACATTGTCAAGATGGTAATACTCCCTAGAGCTTTGTACAGATTCAATGTGGTTCCTTTAAGGATACCCATGATACTCTTTAAAGAAATTGACCAAACACTCCTGAAATTTTTTATGGAATAATAAATCCCAGCCGAATAGCGAAAGCAATCCTTGGGAAGAAGATGGGAGGCATCACCTTTCCTAACCTCAAACTGTACTTCAAAGCAGCAGTAATTAAAACAGTGTGGTACTGGAATAAAAACAGACCTGTGGACCTATGGAATAGAATTGAGTATCCTGACACCTACCCTCAAAGACATGATCAGTTAATCTTTGATAAAGGTGCAAAGAGTACAAATTGGAGTAAGGAAAACCTCTTCAACAAGTGATGCTGGGAAAACTGGGCAGCTACATGTAAAAAAAAACGAATTTGGACCTGTGTCTAACACCTTGCACAAAAATCAGATCAAAATGGATTAAAGATCTCAATATCAGACCTGAATCTATAAAGTATATTGAAGAAAATATAGGAAAAACCTTCCACGACACTGAAGTTAAAGACATCATCAAAGGTGAAACACCATTAACAAAGCAACTAGAAGAAAATATAAACATATGGGACTACATGAAACTAAAGAGCTTCTGCACCTCGGAAAGAAACAGTGAGCAAGATAGAAAGACAGTCCACAGAATGGGAAAGAATATTCACCCAATACCCATCTGATAAGGGGTTAATATCCAGGATATATCAGGCACTGGTTCAGCTATATAAGAAGAAAACAGCCAACCACATTTAAAAAGGGGGAGAAGAAATGAACAGAAACTTTGACAAGGAAGAAATTCGAATGGGCAAAAGGCATATGAAAAAAATTCTCATCATCACTAATCATCAGAGAGATGCAAATCAAAACAACAATGAGATATCACCTCACACCACAGAGACTGGCCCATATCCAAAAGGGTAAAAACAACAAGTGCTGGCGTGGAGGTGTGTCGGGTCGCTCCGCCGGGGTCCCCGACAGTGCCGGGAAGCAAGTTCCCTTCTACCTCTGAAGCCGGCGAGGAACGGATGAAAACTCAGGAATCCGATGCAGTTTTAAAAGGCTTTACTTATCACAGGTTCAGGCATACAAATCAGCAAAAGGAAAAGCCAGGTGCTTAGGATTCCAAGCTAGAACCCCAGCCACGTGTAGGCCAAGATGGCGACCACCACATGTAAAGGAAAAAGGCTTCCAAGGGGAATGAGCGCTCACAAGGAGAGATCCCACAAAGCAGAAGGCCCGGAGAACGGGAACCGGCTAGTTTATATCCCTGTAACTCAGACCTTCCTCCCACTGTCATGGAAAGCAGGGAGGGTCCAATGCCCTTAGGTAATCCCTCCCTGCACCTCACCTAGGGCCTTTACTATGCTAATGTTTTGAGCTGAAATCTGCCTGGGAATGCCTTTGTAGTGTAGAGAAGGGGGTTTCTGAGATGGCATGTCTCTGTACCAAAGACTAATACTAATGCCAGTTAAATATTTCTCCAAGCCTTCACAAGTCTCTTCTACTTCATTGTAGTTTTATATTTTAGTTGCCTTTGAGTATATCAGGGAGCCATGCTTGTTTGCTTGGAAGCAAACTGCATTTCTCTCTGGTCTAATTACTTAGGGGTCCAGCGTGGCCAGGTTAATATGCTGGTAAGATCTAGCTAGTCCCACGATGATTGGGATAGCATGGGAGAATATTTATACCAGCTAGTACAGCATACGTGGTCGGATAAACTGCCACATTTAGACTACCCCCTTATCTACGGAGTGATTTGCGGGAGGCACTCCAGAGCAGATGCAGCGGCCCTTAGGAGTCCTGCAACAGATGTGAGGAAAAGGGGACTCTCATACATTGTTGGTGGGAATGTCGACTTGTACAACCTTTCTGGAAAACAATATGGACATTCCTCCAAAAACTAGAAATAGAGCTCACTTTGACCCATCCATACCACTCCTGGGAATATACCTTGGGAAGCCAAACACACACAGCGGAAACACAATCTGCACTTTTATTTTCATAGCAGCACTATTAACAATAGCCAGAACCTGGAAACAACCAGTATGCCCTAGAACTGATGACTGGATAAAGAAACTGTGGTACATCTACACAATGGTATACTATGTAGCTGTTAGGTAAATGAATCTATGAAATATGCCTATAAATGGATGGACATGGAAAGGATCATGTTGAGTGAAATTAGTCAGAAGGAAAGAGAGAGACATAGAATGACTGCATTTATTTCCATGACATAAATATATTAGGTGATCTTACCAAAAGTGGAAATTACCACAAAGGTGTGGAAGTCAGAGGTTAGGTAAGATAGAGAAGGGAACATGTGTGAATAAATGTCAAAAGGGCTGATACCAACATAGAATTGAGCATTAAATGCAGCTGAAAAAATGTGCATGATGGCTTTTAAGTGTATGTAGTGCAACTCACAATGTGTAAGAGAAGGGAAAGAGAGAGAGGGAGAATAAAGAACCTGCCATTTAGGCAGGCTATGGAGGGGGAGGGAATTGGGGACATTGGTGGCGGTAAATGGGCATTGGTGGAGGACGGGGTGCTGGAACATTATGTGACTGAAACCTCCAAACACAAACAAGGTTGTAACTGTATATCTCACAGTCCTATAATAAAATGTTTAAAAAAAAATTCAAGAGAGCACCACCAAAAAAAAAAAAAAAGAAGGAAAAGTCTGTCATCCAAGAACAGCAGATTTTACAATTTTGGAACAATCAGGAAAAATATTTTTTTTCTACAGCATCTTCACAAGCAGTATGGAACAAAATATAACTCCACCAATACTTTGATTTTATCCCAGTGCGACCCATTACGAAGTTCTTGACTCTGGAACTACGCACTAATAAATAAGCTGATGTCATTGTAAGCCTCTAAATTTCTTCTAGTTTGTTACTCCAGCTATGGGAAAATAATGCAAATGTTAATCTATGTTTTTTTAAATAGAGTTAATCATATTTAGCTTGACAGATATCCTATAAATTTTGAATAGGAAAATTCTGCTTTGTGGAAAACTGCATTACAATACTGCACTTCACTTTGTTGGCTGATCCTGATTCTATGGTTACTATTATTTCAAGTTGAAGATAACTTTAAGACATGTAAAGTATCTTTTATCTGTGTACCTGTAAACACTTCACTGTCCAGTGAGGGCTCAACTGAATTTCCCTGTGGAACAAAGCTTGTTTTACCTCAATTTACACATTTATTTCAATATCCCTGGCCTATAACTGTTTTATTTTTCAATTCTTATTTGAATTGGTTGTAATTCTTCAGCAACTTTCAATTGGCCAAATTAATAATGTTTTTGACTGTTTATTTTATATTATAGTTGGTATTGACCTCAATTTAAAAAAAACTAGCTTTTAATATCTACATTCTAAGCAGAGATACATATAGATTTAATACATTCAATCATAATTCCATCATATTCTCAAAAGAAAAAGATGTATTAGTCAAATTTGTATGAAACACAAGAATTCCTACAGGAATAAAAACAAAAGCAATGCAGAGAAAAAGAATGAAAGTCAAGGCCTCACCTTCAAAAAAATACTACAATGCTATAATAATCAAAGAGTTTTATATTGGAGTAACATATAAACAGACAGACAAATAGATGATCAGATAAATGTAATAAAAATGAAAACTTAAAAATAAACCTGTTTATGGTTGGAGGGATAGTACAGCCGGTCGAGTATTTGCCTTGCACATGCCTGACCCTGGTTCAATCCAGTGCATCTCATATAGTACCCCAAGCAATTTCAGGAGTAATTCTTGCAGGCAGAGTCAGGAATAAGCCCTGAGCATTGCTGGGCGAAACCATAAAATATATGTATGTATATATGTATACATATATATATATATATCATATATATACATACATACATACATACACACATACACATATATTTGTGCCGCTTGGCTAATGTTTGGTGTAATGAGAACAATGTCATCAGTGAAGCGGAGGTGGTGTAGTTGCCAACAGTCTATCTTCACTCCCATTCTTCCCATTCTAATTGAGGCATGACATTCTCGAGCAGGGCACTGAAGAGTTTTGTTGAAATGGTATCACCCTGCCAAACCCCTCTTTTGATATCAATGAATCACTTCCTTGTAGAATGATGAGATCCTGGTGGTGAATCCGTAATATAGCTCGTGAAGGATCTTGATGTTTTGGGTTTGAATGTCCTGTTTGGTTAGGGCTTCAGTTACCACTTTGGTCTCCACAGAATCAAAGGCTTTTTAAATCAATTAACATGAGACTTAGTGGCATCCTGAACTCCCTACAAACCTCAATGAGCTTGATTACCATGTGGATATGGTCAATTGTGCTGAATTCTTTTCAGAAGCCACCTTGCTCGCATGGTTGTACTTCATCTAATGTTCTGCCGATCTTGTTCAGAATGCCAAACAAAAGGCATATGGGGCAATAGTGGACAATGTCGTGGATGTCTCACTTCTTGAACAGTAGAACTCTCCTGGTTGTCCATTGGGAGGGCACCTTGCATTCAGAGAGGTATCGTGTGAACAGCAGAGCCAGTGTATTGATGAGTACTAATGGCGGCTTCTTCAGGTGTCTAGGTCTGACTTTGACTGGGCTGGGTACCGTTGACTTCTCTTTGGATGAAATGGCCTGTCAGATTTCAGAAGGGAGATGTTGGGAATGACATATCCATCCTTTGGAATTTGGTATGTGGGGAGGTGGACATGATTATAAAAGAGATCTGAGTAGAAGTCATGGATAATCTTCTCAATTGCCTTTCTAGAAGATGTGATCCATCCCTCCGGACATCGGAGGGAAGTAATCTTGGTCTGTTGGCGAAGGACAGGTGGGCATTGTGAATGCTTTTCCCATCTTCTGCTGCATCGTCCTGTATTTCTGCTCTTCTCTTTGATGTCTTCCTTTATCACTTCTCTGCACGGCTTTGCGAGCTTGCATGCTAGCATTTGGTTGTGTGAGGCTCATGCCTTGCCACATTGGCAAATGAGCTCGAGAGTTTTTGAAGTCAGGCATCCTTTTGTGTCTTTATTCTTTCGGCATTCTTCGCACAATCATGTGGTGCTAAACCAGTTGGTTGTTTTCTTCATCAATGTCGTCAATGATGGCATTTCTCATGTTGCCACAATGGTGCCAAAGAGTTCCCAGTTGGTGGTCTCCCAGTTCTGGGAGTTCTCTTCTTAAACTTTGCAGCCTTTTCTCCCTGTTGCATGAAGTAGAATTTTTCACGAAGGAGATGGTGGTCCGATCCTGTTTGGAATTTTGGAACGATTGTGATATCTGTTAGGCCAAACCATCCATTGAATATGATGTGGTCAATTTCATTGTCCACCATTAGATTCCCATGTGCAATGTTTCGATTCAGCCTTCTGGAACTGTGAGTTCCCATGAATGGTCTTGGTGGACATGATGAACTCAGATAGTCTCTCACCCTTTTGTTCCATTCTAGGCCATGGGTCTTAATGTGGAGTTCTTCGGTAGATATTCTCAGCACAGATGCTGGCTGACTTCAACTGATAATATGGAAAGATAGGTCTACAGCTGAATCTCAACAAAACAATGTTCATGATAATGATAAATGAACTAGTTCCAGAGGCCCCATTCACTCTCAACAGAACAAACATCTCTGAATGAATGCAGCAGTTATGTGTACCTAGGTCGAGAACTCAACATGATGAATAACCTAAAACCTGACCTGCGCAGGAGGAAGAGAGTAGGATAGAACACCTTCAAGAGCATTGAAGAAATCACTAAGAGGACAAAGAACCTCTGGCTCCCCAAAAATCTCTTTGACTCCACCATTCTCCCTACATTAACATTTGCCTCAGAGACTCCGGCCCTATGAAAGCAGGGTGAGAACTATTCGAGTCTCCCAAAGAAGAATCAAAAGAGCTATGCTTGGAATATCACGCCTCACTCAAGTGAGAGAGAAGGAATACGGAGTTTCGACCTCTGTTGACAATCCAGAGTCAGGGACTCTGGCTATGTTAATCTATGGACAGTTAATTTACTACAAAGGATCCAAGACTCTTTACTAGAGAAAATCTTTCACAAATATATTTGAGAAAAAATTGATAGTCATGTACAAAAAAAATGCTTGACCACTTTATCTTACTATATGAAAAATTACTTGAAAACAGACCATAGACTTAAAATTAAAAAATAACTAGAAGAAAAAAATAGACTATTTGGTCCATTATAGTATAGCTTCAGCAGTACACCTAGGATTTCCTTCAACAAAAAAAAGGAAGCAAAAATTATAACAAACAAATGGAACTATGCCAAACGAAAAATTGTCTACTAACCAAAAAACAAACTCGTATGAAAAATAGTTAACCATTCTGAGAGGGAGAAGATATTTGTCCTAATATGTCCAATAAAGAATTATATGCAAAATTGCCAAACAATATAAAAAATTCAACAATAAAAAAGCAATCATCTCGATATCCAAATGGGCAGTAACCCAATGAAAGGGTCAATTCAATCTACAGCATCATTTGACCTCCAGGTCATCAGAGGGTGTTGCCCTGGATAATGGCATATTTTATTTCCCGATACACTTTGTGGTGATCCTTTGGTTCCCATAATTGCAAATGCTAATTAGCAGAGTGTCCTCATTCTTTAGTTCAGAGTCACCAGATAAGTGGTAGAGCCCCAGGTCTCGGCAGAAGGTGGAACTACAACCCCAGAAGTCCGAGCAGAAGCGGAATGATCATTCAGTCCTTCTTTTAAGGTTGGTTTTGATTTTACAAAGTTCCTAAGCTGTTGTTTATCCAAGAAGTTGTATATCTGTCCTTCAAATCTGAGTGAGAGTTTAGCTGGATAAAGAATTCTTGCTGAGGCGTTCATTTCATTAAGTTTTTTTACTATATCCCACCACTGCCTTCGGGCTTGGAGGGTGTCTTCTGAGAAGTCTGCTGAAAGTCGAATGGATGCTCCTTTGTACACAATTTCCTCTTTGATCTTGCTGCCTGAAGAATTCTGTCTCTGTCTATGGCATCCATTACTTTGACTAGGATGCGTCTTGGGGTCTTTCTATTGGGGTCTCTTCTTGCTGGTACGCATCGGACTTCTTGGATCTGGATGCCTTCATCCTCTAACTTGGGGGTTGTAGTTCCACCTTCTGCCGAGACCTGGGGCTCTACCACAGCCCCAGGCGCCCCAGGCCAGCCAGCCGCACCCCAGACACTCTACCTGAGATGCAGGCAGGCATAAAAAGTGCTCTTCGTCTTTAATCATCAGGAAGATGCAAATCAAAACAACAATGAGATACCATCTCACCTCACAGAGACTGGCACACATCCAAAACAGCAAGAACAACCGGTGCTGGCGTGGATGTGGGGAAAAAAGGACTCTCATCCACTGCTGGTGGGAGTGCCGACTGGTCCAGCCCTTTTGGAAAACAATATGGGCATTCCTCCGAAAGCTAGATATTGAGCTCCCATTTGATCCAGCAATAGCACTCCTGGGAATATACCCTAGAGACCGAAAAACACATAGCAGAAACACTATCTGTACTTCTTTATTCATCTCTGCGCTATTCACTATAGCTAGAATCTGGAAACAACCTAAATGCCCGAGAACAGAGGACTGGCTAAAGAAACTGTGGTTCATCTACACTATGGAATACTATGCGGCTGTTAGAAAGGATGAAATTATGAAATTTACCTGCAAATGGATGGACATGGAGTCTATCATGCTGAGTGAAATTAGTCAGAAGGAAAAGGACAGATATAGAATGACTGCATTCATTAATAGGATATAGATACCAGTGTTTTAATAAATATGGGAAATGGTAATGGCAGATTAAAACTCACCACTGAATATACACAAAGAGACTTAAGTGATAAACTCTAAATATCTGCAGGGCTAGCCATAATGTGTAAAATAAGAGGGAGAGAGATGCAGAGACAGAGAGAGAGATAGAGAGAGAAAGAGAGGAAACTGGGGTACCTGCTATTAAGGCGGGTGGGGGGACGGGGAGGGGGAGGGGTATATTGGTGGTGGAAATGGGGCACTGGTGGAGGGATGGGTGTTGGAATACTGTATTACCAAGAACCAATTATGAACACCTTTGTAATTGTGTGTTTCAGGGTGGTATAATAAAAAAATTAAAAAATAAATACATGCAAAAAAAATACATGCAGAGAGCTTAACACACACATGGAAAAAAATTGCTCATAACCGTCCATCAGGAAACTAATTGAAATATCACCTCATCATTGTGGCAATGGTTATATCAGAAAGAGCAAATACAGTAAGTCCTGGGGAAGGTTGAGATGAAAGCAACCCTCCTATAGTATTTGGGATATGTAAATTGGTTCTGTCTCCATGAATAACAAAAATGAAGTTTTCTCAAAATATTAAACAGGGTTATAATTCGACTCAACAATTCAATTCCTAGATATTAATCCAAAATTATATTAAAACACTTAACTCAGGACTAGAGAGATAGTACAATAGAAAATTGTTTGTGGAGTATTGGAATACAAGGACTGAACTGATTGCATTTAATGGAAATTAAAAAGTGCATTTTGTGGTAGAAACAGTACAATTCTCATTGTTACTGCAAAAGGAGCTGGAGGTTCCAAAGTATAAGAGGGGGTTTACATGATTTAGGTACAGATAATTTACTATTATATCATAGTGAAAATTTCTAATAAAATTTAAAAATGTGATGTAGGTATCCCAAGTGAGATCTTTGAAAGAGTTATCTAAATTGGTATGAGGACTCTGTATCTAATATGCACTGGTAGGAATACGCTAAAGTTCAGTATTATTTATTTACAGACTCATGTAGGAAACTGGAGATTGAGTGCAGAGATAGTATAAGAGGTTAGTTATAAGTCATCAGAGTGGGAAAATGAAGAGACTTGGGATGTTTTGTATGATGTCTGCTGTGTTAAGTGCCCTCTCGAGGTTCATAGTCATGAATTTAATATGAGACAAGTCATTGTGGTTGTGTGTATTCCTCCAGCTTTGTTTAGTCACACAAGGTACTACAAGCCACTAATGTAGTCGCTACATGGTAGGTAAAGTGTTTAATTTAACTAGAATTTTACCTTTGCCAAAGAAGTTTTTAAGATTCTCAGAAACATTGAAACAGTTGACATTGTCAAAGATATACAAAATTAAAGGAATCTTAAATATTGTAGATTTGGATCATATCTGAAATGAAAGCATTTTCCCAGAAGTATTTAAGACTTATTATTAGACATACTTATTTGCTAAGAATTCACTGTCATGCATTATTTGTAAAGCTAAACTTTGAAAGTTCCAGTGTTCTCTGACTAATTGAAATTCATTTATAATGAAGGAAAATCTATACCAAAACAAATTATATTGCAACAATTAATTCAACAAATATTGATATATCACCATAAAATATATATTAAATACATATACATTTTTGTCATTTTCATTTATTGTTAGAAGTATTCATATTTTATTTCCCAAAGAGGGTGAACTGATTTAAGCAAATACTGTTTTATTCTTTGTATTTCTTCTGGACAGAGCAATACAAAACATGTAGGAAAATTCTCAAAGAAAAAAAAAAAACAGTCAAGATTCAATTATTATTTGAATGAAAATATCAACCTTACTCTTTTTTCTACTAGACTCATGCTTTGAGATAAGTTCCCAACATGACCATAGAATATTTTCTAAGATACAGATTCATACTTCAAATTCTAAATAGTATTTAGAGTATATTCATCAAACAGAGTCAATTCTGAGTACTATCAAAGAAGTTTAAAGTTTGTTAATAAAAATTATAATTCAAATAATTTACACATATAAAGTTCTTAATTTAAATATGATACAATACCAATCAAAGGTTATGTCTATTATGAGCTTAAAAAATACAGCAATATTTAGGTAGATTTTTAGGACCAAAACATAAATCCCTGAAAACAGTGTTTATAATGGAAATGCTGACAGGCCCATAACAATAGCAGTGCTAGCAGGCGCCACTATAATACTGAACAACATCAACCAATTTACCTCTTCATTCATGTCTGTTGCTAAGTGTCTAGTTACTGTAAATGCTTTATATTTTGCATAATTTATGTAAATTATTAAGCACCTGTTCTCTTCCCAGAAAACAAAGATATGGAGTAGTCTCTTTAGTTTAATTGATTTCTGGCTTGATTTCTGTCATTGGTTCCTGAGTAACTACAAGAGAGTTGCATCTCCCTAACAGTTAGATATTGTTAGAAAGACACAGATGTTAATAATTTATTTTTCAGACACATATATCTGTATATTTTTATGAGTGTTTGAATGGAAATTAAAATTAATAAATGAAAATATCAGTGTTTCTCCTGGATGCATTTAGAACAGAATGAATGTGTTATCAATAGTACTTAATTGTAAAGTATTTTTGTTGTTTTTTTTCCAACATCAGCTTTTTCTGAATTCAGTATCACACAATAATATGATAAAAAGCTCAAGATTTTTAAGTTAATGATTTATTTTAGTTTCTAAATTAAAGTCATTTCTTCAAGGATTTCCAATTATCAAATTATAAGAATAATGTTCAATGTATATTGGGGCTGGAGCAATAGTACATCAAGTAGAGTATACCTTGCATATGACTGATCCTGATTCAATCTCTAGCATTCCATAAGGTTCTCCTGATCATAACCAGGAGTAAATCCTGAGTGCAGAGTCAGGAGTAACCTCTAAGCCATGCCTGGTGTAACTCAAAAAGAGGGAAAAAAAGCACATAAAACTCAGTGTGATCACCTTAAACCTATTGGAGAAACATATTAATAAAAGAAAATGGGGACCAGAGAGATAATCCAACAGGTAGGGTGTTTGCCTTGCATGCGGCTGACCCGGGTTCGATACCCTGACATCCCATATGGTTCCCGGAGCAGTGCCAGGAGTAATTTCTAAGTGCAAAGCCAGGAGTAACCTGAGCATTGAGGGTGGTACCCAAAAAGCAAAAATAAATAAATCATTGGTTTTGATAAATATTTTTAAACAATAGTTGATTAATAAACCTTTTTAACCGCTTTAATCTGGTAGACGGTAACCACATGCATCATTAGTGAGTGCCATACTCAATGCCATACTGGGAAGTCTGTCATATCCTTTAAAGGAGCTCTTTTAATGTTTCTTGCAAAACTGGATTCACGACCATGAATTCCCTACGCCTCTTTCCTGTTCATGAAGCTCTGTGTCTTTTCTTCAAATCTGAATGATGATCAAGCTGGATAGAGCATACTTAGTGAGATGTTCATGTCATTGAGTTTTTGTACTATGCCATATTCTTCTGACTCATAGAGCCTCACTTGACAGATCTGCTGTGTGTCTTATGGCTTTACTTTGTGTTTAAGTTTCTTTTGTGATCTTGTTTCTTTCAATATCCTGTCTCTGTCTTTGGACACCTGCTGCTTTTTAGAGGTTTGATTCCTTCTCATCTTAAAGCTTCTTGATTTTTTATTCAGCTGCTTTTATTCTTCTATTCAGAGCTTCTACTTGAGTTGAAATAAATATATAATCCACCAGGTTGTATTTGTGATGGTAGAAAGTTTTCATTGAGGGGCTGGAACGATAGCCCAGTGGGTAGAGCATTTGCCTTGCACGAAGTCGACCCGGGTTTGATTCCTGGCATCCCATATGCTTCCCCGAGCACCGCCAGGAGTAATTCCTGAGCAAAGAGCCAGGAGTAACCCCCTGAGCATCGCCAGGTGTGACCCAAAAAGAAAAAAAAAAAGTTTTCATTGAGACTCTTATGCTTTCTTGTACTTTGCTACCTGTGCCACATTTCTTTGCCTTCATTAAAACATCTTCATTATGGTGTCACTAAAGTCATTATCAGAGGATTTACTGACCTGATTAATGTTGTTTAGTTCAGCAATATTGTGTTTTATCTTAAAACGTTTCTGTGTTTTTCTCTTTGTTTCTCTGATGTTCTTGCTGTATTGAAGGTATGTTTTTGTTGTTAATCCCCAGAAAGATGCTGAGGGTTTAGGTTGGAGGTTATCCTCATTCTTTCTCCATCTTCATCTAATGACAAAAAGCATAACTGTGAGCAGCAAGTAATGTGTTGAACAATATGTTGTTGCATAAGAAGTCATATGCTTCAGGAATTGTGATGTGGACCATGAATGTGGCACTGTTCAGATGTGGAGACTGCTTGTACATAGCTCGAAAAGAGGATTTCTGCCTTCCATTTCAGAATAGACCTAATGATGCCAGTTGTAGACAGCTTAACATGGAGCGGCAGAAGAGAAGGCTATGGATTCTATTTCTATTATTTTTGTTTGGCTTCTTTTTTTTGTTTTTTGGGTCATACCAAGCAATTCTCAGGGTTTATTTCTAGCTCTGCACTCAGGAATTACTCCTGGCAGTGCTCAGGAACCATGTAGAATGCCAGGGATCAAACATGGGTTCACTGTTTGCAAGGCAAATGCCCTACCCACTGTACTATCTCTCCGGCCCCTAGATCCTATTTCTAAGATATAAATATATGCTGTGGTGAATATTGATATAAATAAGTGGTGAATCACTTGTTTCAAATTTAAAGAACAGTGCATCATTGTCTATCAAAGAAAGATAATCTAACCATTAAAGAATATCATGTGTTTAAAAACAACAATAAAAGAACCACAGAAATTATTTAAATTCCCTTACCAAATTTTCATTTTTGTAAATATTAAAGAAAATTTAATATTTAAAATTTTCTTTAGTATTAAAGAAAATATTAAATTTAAATATTAAAATATTAAATATTATATTTTCTTTAATATTTATAAAACATAACATTTTTAAATTCTTGGTGTAGTGCCAAAGAAACAGCATAGTTTGATAGGGCACTTATCTTGCAAACAGTTGTTCCAGATTTGATCCTTGGCATTCATATGGTCCACCAAACACCAATAAAAGTAATTCCTGAGAGTAGAACCAGAAGTAATCCCTGAGATCTCTGGTGTGGTCCCTAAACCAGAAAAAAAAGAAAATATATGAAATTCTTGGTGTTAGCAATCAATAATGGAAAATCATGCATTAATTCTGTGTTAAAATTTATTTATTTATATATATATGTAAAAAACTCGAAATTTTGGAGTAAATAAGAATTCATACTCAGTATATTATTTAATTAACCTGAAATAAAGGAAAGAGAGGGAGAGAAGGGGAGAGGCAAAACAACAATGGAAATAATAGTACATTTAATGTAGGTAAGTTGAATGCATCCAACTGTTATTAAAGTTGATATATAGTAGATATTGTATTATTAAAAGCCTTTACATTTTACTTGATATAGCTTAATACATACCTGTAGTGTAAGGTAAATGGAAAATAAAATAAAATAATATAATTTACTTGTCTTGTATCACTTGTCTTCCCGTTGATCATCGATTTGCTCAAGCGGGAGTCAGTAACGTCTCCATTCGTTGGGAATGAGGCCCATTATTGTTACTGTTTTTGGCATATTGAATATACCACAGGTAGCTTGCCAGGCTCTGCTGTGGCTCTGGTTTCATCCAGGGGCTCAGTCTTAATACATATCTGTAGTGCAAGGTAAATGGAAAATGAAATAAAATAATATAATTAACACATGGCAGACATATTATGTATCACTCAGTTTTCAACACTGACTCAACATTTATTTTTCACATGACTTCAATGTACACTTGTCTTACTTTGGTTTGGCCCCAAACTGTGGGACAGATCCAAATCATTTTTGTACATCTTTCATCACCTTGGGCATCAATGCATGAGCTTCTTGCAACTAATGGTAAAGACAATAACAAACAAACCTTCTACACAGGTGCATATTAAGTTTCTGCTCACATTTTCCTGCTAGTTTCTCATCACAAAAAAATGTCTCCTAATGTCTCACTGCAAAACATATCTCTTGATGAAGTTTCAAATCAATGACATGGGAAAATATGTTCTTCCTACGTATATACAGAGAACAGAGTGGTTGTTTTATCCATAATAAAATATGAATAGATAAAAATTGTTACTTGAAACACTATTATCACTTAAGGCAATGTCAATTTCAGAGGGAAGCTCTTTAGTCAAGTAGCAAAAAAAAGAAAATCATTAATTTAAGGAATTTACTATATCCTTGCTTACTGAGAACATATGCATATATGAGACTGTTCATGTGTGTTTATGCACAAAGAAGGATTTTATTCTATAAATAAATATTAGAGAATGAGATCACTCAAAATGCTTAATGAAAAACCATATACTTAATGAGCTACATGATACTTTGAAAGATAAGTTCTCCACTGCTTTTTCTCTAGTATGCTCCTATACAATATCCAACTTTAACATTCCTATCCATCATATTTGATAAAAAGGTGAAACTGGGATAATTACTCAACAAATATAGATCAATCACATACTGCTGCAGTAAACCAGAAAGCAGAAAAACTGGAGAAATGAGATCTGACTTTGCCTTAGGTTTCTGATTTTGTCTGATGAAACCTAGTCTTCCTGAGTTCTATGACATGCCCTAGTAATATTTTAATTAATTTATTTTACTATGGATAAATTACAGAATCTAGAACCATGACTTTAAACAGAGAAACCTTGTACCTAGGTTTGAGATGACCAAATAATTTTTACCAGTTAAGAACAATAAAATGATAGTTGATGCATTTTCAACCTACTATAAATTAAGATATACTATATTTGAGTAATTCAGCAACTGTAATATTTCATATTTTATTTTTAACAAGTAAAACTAGAGGAAACTAAACATCATTCTATAAAATTTTTTGTTGATTCTCTGTTAATTTTATGGTTCTACTTGCATATCCTCATTTTGCAGATGGTAGTCATTCACTATTGGCAAAAACCATTGGAAACTGAAGTAATGGTCTACATGATGGACTACTATCCCACTATTCTTGATTAGAGATATATGAAGTAGAACTTACTGCATTTTTTAACTTATTGAATTTTTAATTTCCCCACTCTGTATACATGGTATTGATATGAATGAATATTTCCTTATTAGAGATTCAAGATAATTTCAGAGGAAATTTCAAAAAGTTGAGAAATATTGATATTATAGAAATATTTCAGAAAATCTTAAATTTTCTATGTACAAAGATGGAAAAATGTTAAATTAAAGATTTTATTAAAAATGATAGTGTTCCATAGACACTTCCTCTAATCTTCACTTCATTTTTAAAGCTGTATTTACATTCTAAAGATCAACTTATTATCAACCAAGGACTTGCTATCTATTAAGCATGGAATCCACTTGCTGTGGCATGTGCTTTTTATCATAAAAGAGGGCATAATTGAAAGGTCAACTAGAAAGGAGACAGGAAGCAAAGTTCTCATTTGTCTTCATAATTTTGAAGCTAGGGTTTTTATATGTTAAGGGAATAAGCAAAGAGAGGAAGGGTTATCTTAGCATTTGTGGATGGACTTGATATTCAGTATGAGGATAGCTAACTGAATTCAAACCAATTGGGCCTGAGTTTTATCATTTCAGGACACTGTTATATTTTAATATGAAATAAGGGCCTCATGTATACAGGATTTTTTGTTCCACTTAATGTTCGCGATCAGTCTAGAAAAAAATTGTTATTGGTGCATCAGTCTAAAAAAAAGCTTGTTGAAAGTGTTAATGTCCTGCTTAGGTCAAATTTAGAAAGTTCTACTCCCCCAATTTCAGTAGAGGACCATAATGTCATTCTTGCCTCATCTCTCTCCTTCTAAAAATGTTTTTCTAACATTCAGAAGTATTAATAGACTCAGGATCCTCAATGTTTAAGGAATATCCTGGCTTTAAATCTGTGACAACCAGCAAATTATTTAATCTTTCTCTGCCTCTATTCCTCTATATATGAAATGTGTATGATAAGAGTAGGTATGTCACTAGGTGTCTGTAAGATTAAATGATAGCTGTACATAAATGCTTGAAGAGTGTCTGTCACATAGTAAGTACAATGTGTGCTAATTTCATTGCTATTATCATTATCCACACACGTTATTCTATGTCAAAGTCTTATGGAATCAAGTCTGCCCAAATAATAAAGACATTCATCACTACTCAATGTCAGAGTTTGCCTATAAGTCCCATAGATGAATTAAGTAAAGCAGGCAATTAGCAATTTTTGATGAATGTTCTTACCTGTATGATTCTGATCTGCCACATCCTTTAACAAATGGAACTATTAAAATAATCACATCTATTAAAGGTAAATGTTAACTTCTCTTTCAACTAATGTCTAAATCCATACTCAGAAAGGATAACTATTTTTTTTCCACTTAGTAAGGAGCCTGCCTGCTCTTTGAGTCAATGGTCCACAATTAGTGAATGAAGAATGCATTTTATCTCTTTCCTGCCACACCCTAAGGTCTACCTAAATTATAAAAGAGATAATTAGTTTTTAATGTGTGCTCTACTAGCTAATTTTAAGCACATGGAATCCAATGCCTTTCATGAGTTTCATCATTAATGGAAAGAGTGTGGAGAGATTAGCAATCTTTCCCAGAACATGGGGAAAAAAACTCTAATATTGGAACTTTCAAGGACTATGTTCCTCTTTCTTAATAGATAAATAAGCATTGTCAACTAAGATTCAATTGTATGTGGCCTTCTAAGAAGTTTTAGCCTAGTTTAAGTCAGAAGAAAAAAAATTCAATGCAGTTGTTCTGCAGTCAGTATATTTTTTACATTCATGGAATAAGTGTTTAACTTTTTTTTAAGAGAATAAAAGAAATGTATGATATTTATTCAATTACTTTTGGGTTGGTAAGATAGACAGGAATTTAGGTGTTTGCCTTGCATTCAATTATCCTGGTTCAATCTTTAGTATTAATCCTAAGCACCACATGTGGTCCTCCAACACTGCTGCCAACTGAGTGTGGCCATTAGAGTATCTCCCTTCGCTCAAAGAAGATTATATTTATCCAACAATGTAGTACTTTTTTAATAATTTGTGCTTAGGGTATGGCTATAAGTTGAAACAAATGCACATGAAGAAATTAAAAAAATAAGATTTATCAGAAATATAAGAAAATCGAAGAGAATTCTTTGTGGTGTCCTTTGGTGAATTTTTTCTGTAAGCTTTCAAAGAGTGTACTAATAACAATAAAATCATAAGAAATTTATATCAGTAAAATATAAATATTATTAGCATATTTTTGTGTTTGGAGTGTTCTGCGTCATACCTTGTGATGCAAAAGAATTGCTCCTGTCTGTGTCTTGTAATCACTTCAGGAGATATACACAGGACCATATGTGAAACAGGGGTAACACCGCTGTTAGTCAAATGCAAAAAAAAGTGCTTCGCCCCCTGTATTCTCCCACTTTCTCTGCATTCTTGTCTTACTCTCTCTGACTTTCATAATATTTTCTTATATCTTCTTGGTTTATCTCAACCATCATTAAAGTTTGAAGACTAAATTTATTTTGCTTAAAAATTTAATAGAAATGAATTTTGCCCAAAGGATGCATTCTTGTAAATGAAACTCACAATTAACTGCTTTGATATATAACTACATCATAGAAGGTGGTTATGAAATCTTCTTGGTTTAGGGAACATTCTAAATCAGATATTTCTTGACTAGCATGCCATCTAAACACACTTCCAACTTAAATTTCTTCAATTAATTGTTCTCCATTCCAAACTGCATCAGTAGAAAATGGTTTCCATTAAAAGGAAAATTCTAGGCTAAATTCATAATATTTTTACTTATAGTAATAATAGTGAAAATCATGAGAACTGCAATCTACTAAGTAATATTATTAAATAACCATGTTTGGTTCAGGGAAATTTTCCCCACTTTCTCTGAATTACACTCAGAATAGAAAAATGAAAACATTAGCAACAGAATTATTTGTAGGAAAAAAAATCCAAAACCTATTATAAGAAAAATTAACATTATCTGAAGAATTAACATGACCTATTAAGTATAAATATTCCTTGATACTGAATTAAGGAATCTAGGTAATATTGAGGGGGATTCCTTCAAAAGGAAAAGATGGAAACATGTTTCATGATGAGGAGAGGTGACTTTGTTGTTACACTGAGAGTAAAATAGTGAATTTCTCAGAGAGGACAAAATCACTTAGAGACTATACCTCAGTAACACCCCAACAGAACTAACACTCCATTCTTTGTAGGATCTGCCTTGCTTATAACTCAAAGTCTACCACATCCTTTTTAGAATTGTAACATTTTCTTCTCAATACCATAAATATCTGAATTGACCTTGGTTCAAAAACTAATCAAAAAAAAGAATTTAAGAACTGAATCCTTATTTTAAAAAGAAAAGAAAAAATGCCTTTGTCTTGAGTAACAACAGCTCTTTTTGCTTTGTACATGATCCCTTAATATCCCATTCCTCACCCTCCAACCCCCTACCCACATACCCCCACCCCACCCACCTAAATCCTTAATCACAATGTACAACAACAATGCCTTTGTTTAGACTTGCAGAAAACAAAGAGCATGCCTCAGGGAACCAGTCTATGAGGGAAAATACTGATCAATTCAGCACCCTCTGGTCTAAAACCATTTCCTAGATCTCATTCTCAGTAAACACTTTTTGTTTTGTTTTGTTTTGTTTCGTTTTTGTGTTGTAATGATATAGCAAACAAGATCAGTTCTTTGAGGAAGAGAGTTATGTGATATTCCAGTAAACAATGCCCATAAAGCTCTTACTAAACCCATAAATATATCTTAATTGATTGTCCTTCAATCAGCAATAAAAGTGGAACTCCACAATTAGAAGTCAGTGATCTAGCTTGGAGGGGATTCTACTATAGTAAGACCACCTCAGTTTGGGTAGATTTGGGTAAACTTAGTGGCTTATTCTGTTCTCATTTCCTTGGAACATTCCCTTTTCTTTCCCAAACTAATTTTGGCTGCCTCTCCTGCCCTCCCATTGGTTGAGAAATAGCTGTGGTAAGTGAATTGACCATGCATGTGTGGCCATGTCTGTGAAGTAAATGGGGTAAAACTGCCTGTAGCGAGGAGGGAGAGAGCCATGAAGAAAGAGAATCCATTTGAAGCCAATTACCACTTTTACCACTTCAAATTTTGCAAAATTTACAGGGGAATTGAATTATCATAAGTTACAAAATGCTGAGCTTTTCTACTGGGATTTAAAAGTCTATTAAGATACAGGCACAAGGCTGAATAGAAACCTGCCCACCCTGTGCTAGGCTGATGGGTATTCATGGAAGGGGGACAGGTTTTGGTCCTCGCCTTCCTCCTCCTCCCTTCCCCCGACACACACAGACTCTAAGAGGCCAGCAAACCTCATGCAACACAACCTCAGTCATTCTCAAGGTCTGGACTGCACAGTTGGACACAGCCCTACCCAAGAGAGAGGCCGAATACTAGCCCAAGTATGCAAGGCTCAGTGACTTCCAACCTGGCTTTTCAGGGAGCTGAAGCTGGGGCTTCTCCCCACTTTGGCCCTCCACAGAGGCCTGGCGGTCCCACGCAGAACAGCTGTTAAGGCTCTCAAACAGACACCAGGTACTCAGGGCAGAGTTTCTGCCTGCCCACACTGTGCTAGGCTGATGGGGTGTCCTAGAAGGAGGGCAGGTTTTTGTTTTGCTTGTCCCCATCCCCCACAGACTCTCAGAGGCTGGAATACCTTGCACAACACAACCACAGTCATCCTCAAGTTTTGAACTCCACAGCTGGACACAGTCTGATACCCATGGCACGGGGTACAGGGTACCTACTCAATATTCAAGGCCTGGTATGCCACAGGCATGTGGGGAGTCAAAGGTGGGGTAGGACAGAGAGGGGAAAAGTGTGCAAAGAGTGGTCAAAAATGATGATTCCAGCTGAGAACTGCACATTGAATATGGGCAGGAAAATACACATGCTAACATCTAAATGTATGTGTTGCCATTTCACACATTGTGTTGTGTGAGAAGGGGTGAGAGTGGGAGACAGAGAAAGAGAGAGAGAGAGAGAGAGAGAGAGAGAGAGAGAGAGAGAGAGAGAGAGAGAGAGAGAGAAGTGATAGGGAACCTGCCATAGAGGCAGGCTAGGGGAGAGGGGTGGGAATTGGGGACATTGGTGGTGGGAAGTAGGCACTGGTGGAAGAATGGATCCTGGAACTCTGTATGACTGAAACTCAAATAGGAACATCCTTTTGATTGTAAATCTCATGGTGGTATAATAAAATATTAATAAAAATGAGATAAAATAAAATAAAATAAAAAGTACCAGCTCAAAGAAAGCTGTATCCTCTGGGAGTAGGGGATGAAGATTAAGCCAGAACAAAAGGCCATTAAAACAACATAAAAGAAAAAGGCTATTAAAAGAACATTAAAGGACCACACAAAATTCAAAGTCCATTGTCCTTGGCCACACCCGGCATCTGACTGTTATCTACAGAAAAAAAAAATAGAGTCTCAAGCCGGGGAAGTTTGAGAAAATCCCAATGAAATATCTATGCCAAAGCAAGCCGCAGATTCAGAGACAGATACAGACACAGACATTCCTGTTTTGGGTCCCACATCCCACCTGGGATGTGTCATTTTTCTTTTCCTTCACAGGGATCCCTCCTCTCCATCTTCTCTCTCCTATTTCTGAAATAAAACATTTCGACTTCAAAAAAACTAAATAAAATCTACTAAGGATACATATAATTTTGAGAAATATTTATTGTCTGAAAATGTATGTTTTGCTCTGCAAATCTGCAAGCCTTTCCTTTGTGAATCGTAATCTGCACAATTCTCATTACATCTAACTGTGGGCAAGATGAAACATTGAATTTTCTCTCTTTCAAACATTTTTCTAAGTACTTTTATATTTTGTAGCAATGTGTTACTTTGCTGGAGAATAAAGATACATTTTATCTATTAGATGTCTTGGTATAAGAGCTGCTGAGGGGAGCACTATTAGAGGACTCACACACTGAGTTTATTACCTAGGTTTCCTCTACAATGACAGATATACTGCTTCAGGAATGTAGCTTGCTCTCGTAGAGCCAATGAGGAAGGAATAGCCTAATGCTTCATTTATATAGAGAGCAGACTACCAAAAAAGAACAAAGATAGACTCTCTTGGCAGAATAAGAAGCTCCATGACATTTTGGGACAATCAAGAATTAAAGAAATCTTCAAAGGCAGGTGTTACAGGAGGGTCTTGATGTAACCAATGCCATTTTATAAAGTTCTTCTCATATAGCCTAAGTTATACCACCATTGATCCCAAAATAATTTTGTTCCTTAACCTAAATATGAGTCCCACCAAGTACTGGGTAGACCCAGAGCAGTTCACCATATCACTCCAAGCTCAACACCAGATGGCTTAAGGGTCCAAAATGTATAGCAGGCAAAGGGTCACATGTTATGGAATAGGTTCCGTCCAGCAAAGAGAAATGCAACAAAACAACATTTTTGTTTTCCCCCAAACATAGACGTATATGAGCTAAAGAAATTATGACTTCCCAACGGTCTGCAAGCAGGAGGGTGTGACAACCTCTTCCTAGAAATATTGTAATGGGTGATTCATTCACCATAAATATTTATGTTCACCCAGTGTTTAACAACTTTTTTTTTTTTTTTTTTTTTGCTTTTTGGGTCACACCCGGCAATGCTCAGGAGTTTCTCCTGGCTCCGCACTCAGGAACCACTCCCAGCGGCGCCGGGGAACCATATGGTATGCTAGGGATCAGAACCCGCCGGCAATGGCTGGCCGCGTGTGCAAGGCAAACGCCCCACCCGCTGGGCTATCGCTCCGCCCCCAACAACTTTTAAAGGGAAAAGTTTTGTTCTGGTATGAATCCTCAGATCCCAAGTTGGAAAATTACAGCCAATAGACACTGACGAAGGAGAGAATATGGCAGGGCTTCAGAGTCCTAGAATGTTATTAGAAGGCAATCTAAAGAATCTTTAACAATTAAATATCAGAAAAGCAAATAAAGGATATGGGCATGTATATGTATGCTCTTGTTTTACTTTTGTAAAAATACTTGTCAAATTTGTTAGAGGTTAGCATAATAAATTACTGTAGTGACTTGTTAGATCAGGTTGAAGGTAGGTAGAAAAAATAATTTCTGTAATACACCATTTATGAAGATTAGATTCACATATTCTTAATCATTTCTTTCAAAATTTGTGATTTTTATATAAACCAAAACTAGTTCTCATATTTCAAATATCTAGGTATGATTTTTCCAGTATATTTTTTAGTAGACTTGCACCATTTAAGAAATTAAACCTGCTGCTTTTAAAAACCTTGCAAATTGGTATTGAGAATATGTTTTAGGCTGCAGAGAGATTATCACAATGATCTCCAATAGCTGAGGAAATTGGGGATACTGCAACCCAGGGATAAGAAGTTTTCAGAACTTTTGACTCATTTTTTATTATACTGTGACAGTGGAAGTCAAAGCCAACCAAAAGAAATTCAGAGATGGATTCAAATTTAGTAAAAACAGCAAGCTCCTCTGGGCAAGAACAGTTGTCCTTAGCAGTTTTTCCTTCAAAACTGTCTAACACTTTCTCACAAATTTTTGTTTGCATTTGTGCCTCAAAGATAAGATAGAATGTGCCTCAAAGACCAGTCTATGAGATTTCTGGCACTATGGTCTGCAGCCTACTCTGTCTCTATAAAAGCAGCTTTATAGGACTATACAGGCAAGATGGTTCCTTTGAAGACATAACTTAGCCACCTTCTGTTATGCTGTCTTGGTGCCAATAAAGCTCTTTCCGACCTTTCACTATGTATCTCAGTTGATTGGCCAAGAGGCAGTGGAACTCATCTTTCATGGTTATAGCTGCTAAAACATCAAGGAAACATTTAGTGAATCAGGCTATTCAGGACATAGTCAGAAATATCTACCCCACCCATTATGTGAAAGTGATCTCCTATATGCAAGCTTTAAGTTTAAAAACTATTTCCATCTATTAATTTGCCCAAAACAATAAATTTCACTGACTTCATATCTAATTGAATTGCTTTCTTTACAAACCATAAATTATTTAACTTCTGATGTTAATAAAAGTTTTAGGTATTGAAACCATGATAGTAAAGGAGCTAACTGATATAATAAAATTTTGGTTGTTATGATTAGATTTATTTAGTTTTATATTGTATGTATTTTTATCTCAAGAGTGGAATCATATGTGCGACATAGCAAAAATATGAATTCTATCTTTAATTCTTCTTCAGATAGTATGGGAAACTTATTTATATCATTCAATATTCCTTTATTTCAACAAAATGAGTTATTCCATTGACTTCATTCCATTGAAATTAAAAAAATTTTATGAGTGGGAATTACAAATGGGAATTCTATTATGTTCAAAAGAGCAGTGTATATAACTAAATACCTTTTAGTATATGAAATATAATTATATATCATTATTAGAGTGTGGTAAAAAATTTGCACTTGATCAATTGATAAAATGATCAAGTTAAAATTGAATCTGCTTTAGCTTATGATTTGTCCATACTTTTAGAAAGACTCTTTGGTATCACTAAATGTATTTAACTTGTAGCTCATTCTTTAAGTCTGACTTAAGATTGAATTATGTACATGCTTTCAATTATACTCTACAGCCCAGGTATCATAAATGTCCTTAATTCATATGAACTATTTTCATTGGAAATCCTTGATTTATATATAATTATGTAGTACAGGTGAGACTCCTATTTCTGGATATGCAGAGAAGTGAAGTAGTGAATGACAAAGAAAAGAAAAAGAATTACTGAAAATCATTTGACCTGAAAAGTATTAGACAAGTAATTCTTCCTCTTCCGCTTCTGGTAAATTTCAGTAGTTTGAATAGATTGGTATTCCACATGTGGTTCCAATAAATCTGAATTATAAGAAGAATGGAATGAATTCATTAATGACTTTTGAAAAAAACCACTTTAGTTTAAAAATTTAACAAGGGTCTCGGTAGTATTCAATATTATTCTCTACAGCTCAAATACAATTTTATCTGCATTGTAACATAATGTGTTAATTATAGACAAAATTCTCTTATAACTATCTACTTTTAGGTTTAGCTTTTTTTTGAAAGAACAAAACATCTTTGGAATCAATTCCTACTTTTCTTCTGTGAGATCAGCAGATCTGGACTCTTGGTTTCACAATAAGCTTTCACTTATCTTCTCTCAAAATATTATCTTTTAAATCCTATTGATACCCCAGGATTTCAGGAATAAAACATTTGGATAAGTATTTGAATAAGTATTTATTCAACTAAATATGGCTTACTATATTTCTTTTATATTGAATGTAATGTTTTGTTGAATACCGTTTAGCATGTTAACTATTTAACTTTGAAACTTCTAACTCTATTCCCGGTTAGTGTAACTAGACTTGAAACCACAAACTCTCTAAAATTCTTGCTGTTTCAGAATATGTATGAAAAGATACTAATTTAGCACCATGTGCCTTATAATTAGCTTAATTGTTGTCAGCATGTAGCTATAAACCAAATACCAATTAGACCTATTTGTATATCCGTGGGCCTTTCTGGTTGTCTTTGAGTTAAAGTTTCTTATTTGTGTAACTTAGAGCCCCCCAGTGTGCAAAGGAAAATGCTTTTTTTAAATACATTTTAAATGTGCAAATTAGCTGCATATTTAGTTTCACTATGCAAATTACATGTGCTGATAAGTTCTTATTAGCAAAGGCAGGTTCTTTAATGATTAAAATTCAACAAATGTAAGGAAAGCAATCTGTGATATGCTTCAACAGTCTATGAATGGTGGTTAGGTATTATTAGAGATTCAGTTACTGTTTAACAATCCCTATTGCTTCTAGTATTTACAAAATTCCTGTTTTGCTAACCAAAGTATACATATCAGTATGAGCAAAGTTCATATATTAGCAAAGATATAAAGAAAATGTTCTACATATAGACTGAGAGAAGTACAATATGATGCTGAATACAGTATACAAACTGACCTGTAAGCAGAGTAAGGTTCAAACATACAGAGATCTAGAATTATTCAGTAAAATACTATACTCAGAGTTAAAGAGAAACAATGCAAATTAAAAGGGGTGGAGGATTGCAGGCATCTGAAAGTCCCAGATAATGTAATAAATGTTTGTCAAATATTTCCTTAATCAAAGATTTTGCATTGCAACTCTGCACCTTCTCTTTCCTCTCTCTCTAACACTGGACACAACAGCAATTTGAACTTTCTAAGTTTACGAAAATCTAGAAAAGATTAGCTTCAGGTTGTAGTTTGGATGGCAAAGTAATCTTCTCTGGAGAAGTCTATTCTCTATTAGCTCTGATTAGGTCAAGATAGAAGCTTAAGAATCATTTTGGGTCAAGACAGATGACTCAAATGATTTTTCATTTTTTTTGAGGGAGGGACACACCCATCTGTGCTCAGATATTTCTTCTGGCCCTGCACTTAGGGATTACTTCAAGCAACCTGGATGTTGGACAACCATATGGGGTTCCGGGTATGTTCATTTTCTGTTCCTCTATTACTCATGCACACCATCCCACATCTTGAGTGTTGATTTCCTGTAAAACAAGTTTTCTGTGTAAGCTATTATGCACTCTAATTCTCTTGGATCTAAAACCAGGTCCCTAGACTCTCTCTCTTCAAAGCTGTTCTCCAGTCTGTGCTGTTGGACATCCATTTCACATTGTTTACATGCCAATAAATCTCTTTTTATTCAGTTGCTCCTATGTTTTCTTTTGTTTTGTTTTGATGATATATTCTGTGCTGGAAACACCAACAATATGTTTCTGTAATTCTTACCAGTATGAGTATGTCACTAAGTTCTAAACAATAAAATGTGAGAAACTAATGAGTTTATTTCTATTCATTTCTCACATTGACATTCTCTGTTTTTCTTCCTTTGCTTATTAAGAGACAAAGGCTCTGTAGTGACCTTGGGAGCATTGTATATAGATGCTATCAATGTACAATCTGTGGCATGGAGTTGCCACTCCTTAAATTCTTTCTATAACAGTTCACCATCCATCATAGACTATGTCAGATATTGAAGAAAACAATCACCTTGGTTTGTAAAATAGGCAGATACTCATCTCTGTAGTGTCTGAATTAAGATTAAAACATTTTAGACTGTTGACTTGGCTCCTTATAAACACACACACACACACACACACACAAAATAGGAGAACTCCAAAACTAAAGGACAACTTCCCACTTTCAGTCAATTATCTGTTTTCCTTCAAATACTGTCAGAAATATTTAATTAAAAAGTATTTCGATAAATGACTATATCATGATGTCCTTATCTTACTGGCTAAATACCAAGGCTTATACCAAGGTTTATAAAGAAATGAATAGTATAGTTAGTATAAATAGCACTTAGTTACATATTTAAAAGTAGTAGTTTTATTAATGACACTATTACCTGCAATCTGCCAATAAAAACAAGTAATTTGTCTCACTAAACTACATTTGTTTATCTGTAAGCTTGGCAGATAAATGATCATCAAAGATTTAATACACTGTATTGGTTTTGTGATTTTCTACAACTAAATCACTGACGACATTACAGCGAGGGATTGGAGAGAACTAAATGGATTGGGTGCCTGTCTTTTATTCAAGAGGCCAGGATGTGTTCTTGCACACTTGAGCATTTCTGAGCAACCCACATATTCAGAGCCTGAGGGTAGCATCTGAGCATGGCTGAATGCAGCCCTAAAATTCAAGAAAGTATAGTGTTTCTCCTCTATAAAAAAAGATAAAAATTAAGACAGATAAACTTATGCAGTATACTTGGTTCTTTCTTAAATTTTCTTTGAAACTTTTGAAATCTTAGCTCTTATCCTGTCTGATGACAAATAAACAAAGACAGGATACTATGAATTATTTCTAAAATTTATTTTGAAATTAAATGTCGTGGTATATTAAAACTGATAATTCTAGGAACAAATTATTAATAAAAAGCTTGTTTAAATACAGTCAGGTTCAGTAAACAAGAATAATTGATGAATCCAGTTTTTAAACAAGATCAGTGTTATAAAGAGCAAGACTCCAGAACCCCCAGAAACTTCATTGCTCTTAATTTTTTCTTTCTCTTTAAATCCTCTCCCTGCTCTAACTTTCCAAAAACTTAGCAAGAAGTTAAAGATAAGGAAGCTCAAAGTGCCAAGGTCAGCCAGCCCAAGATTAGCAGTCTCCCTTCACACAGAGGCCAAAGTCTGGGCACTGCCATTTCACACAGACCTCAGACCTGGGTTGTAATAGATAAAGCGGTTCCAAAGCTAGCGGTAATCTGGCCCAGAGAGGTCTTCTGCAATGAAGCACCCGATAAAAGACAAGGATGAATGTGTGTTTGTCTGTGTGTGTGCCTGAATATGCAAATTATATTATTTGATAGTGACCTTAAAAGTGACACCTTGCTGAAGACTTATGGGAATTTAGTCCTATATGTTCCTCAGTGAACGAAAACAAAGGCTTCAGTCAGTTCCAGATATCACTCCCAGGTTACAGAGAGCAGCCCCTATTATGGCCATCACTGTGGATGCTCAAACAAGTTTTTCTCAATTGTAACAGAACATTGACCTGTTAATGTTACAAATATTATATGAGAAAAGAAATGTAAAAGTCCCTAGGTTAGGTGTACTAGAGCAGTACCCATCCCTATTTATGTATTCCTGTGTTTGCAGCAAAATGTAAAAATGATAGATTGTGCAACAGGTCACTTTCTGAAATCTTAGCACAGTTAACAGGCTCAAAAGTTGGCAGATTAAGACATCAAAAATCAGAGCTAAACTGTTGTAAAATTACCTGTAATTGCTGATGCTGTTTTTTGTAGTATCTTAACTTATGCTTAGAGCGAGAACAAAAGAATTGCTTAAATTGAAAAAAGCTCTTGAATATTTGTTTTTCTTCAACATGGAAACTGGCATTTGTGAGCATATACTAAATGCCAGAGGTGCTTATTTTGTTATAAAAGTGAAAAAAAGTTAATAGTCACAATCAAAATTTTGAGGAATTTATTATAAGATAATTAGGGTGAAGTGTAAGATAGTGAATTCATTGGTTAAAAAACATCTAATGTGTTCAAAGCAGAAAGAAAATTAATCTGAATTGTCAAAGTCCAGTTTGTCTGGTACCAAATGCCATTTTCTTTCTTTGATGCCACAGTAATGTTTAATAATAAAGTATAAAAATCCCCTGATCTCTGTGTTTAAATTTATCAGCTACTATTGTATTCATCATTCTTATCAAATGAATTTTTTGTATTAAAGCTTATAAATACAAACTCCAGAGTGAGAGTATGGGGATTGTGTAGCAGCTAGTAAATATATTTATTTGATGTCAATGAAAGAGGATGTCAATGAAAGAGGTTATTTGCATTATAAAGAACTCAATTGTCCAAAATATTTTTAACTATGTATCTGACAGGAAAAACAAAGGAAGTAGTAGATGTGCTGTGTTATGTACTGGAGCCAAATATAACATGCTTAACAGAAGAACAAACAAAAGAACTTTATTATGACAGTCCCTGTATGTGAAATCACTTGGGGTTTTGTTAGTAAAAATCTATAAATGACATCTGTTTATCCATTTGTGAACAAGAGAGAGCCAAATTTTGCACCAGGTCTCTCCATACAGTCCCCAGAAGGAAGGTTCCTTCTAAGTGATGATGTGTCAAAAGTCGCAAAAAAACTGTTAAAATTCTACTTCTGCTGAGAAAATAGTGCACTTGATGGATTTGTATGTGAAATGTATTAACTCCAGATGAGAATGGTATTTCTGTCTCCATTAGCAACAAATACCCAAGAGAGCAAAATGTTTAACTTAAAGAAAAGATTGTTTGTGATAAGAATGGCAATTTCAGAATGCAGGAGGAAGGGAGAGAGAAAGAGAGAGAGAGAGACCGAGAGAGAGAGACAAAGAGAGATAAAGAGACAGAGAGAGACCAAAATGCAGACAGTCATAACACTGGAGATTCCTCAGATTTTTAGTTCCTATCATCTTCCTGAATCATAACAAGCACAAATTGATTATTTAAAACAAGCAAATAATATATTCTAGTATGTCTGGAAAGAATCACTTCCATTTAACAAAGACTTTAAAGAACTGTTAAAAAAAACTTGCAAGAATTGTTTTAAAACTAATAAGTTAAACTTGCAATTTTTATCATAGGAATTTTAAAATACTATTATACCTCTAGTTCTCTATAGCAGAGTGACTTTGTACTACTTGCATTCCAGTGGGCTTAATATCAGATCCAGTAAAGAACCCATATTCTTGTCCACTGTGTGTCAATTAAAGGACTCAAAGTGTACACTTTTGTAGGGAGATGTGCTGAGTAAAATGTGTGGTTGGATATACAATTCATGCAAACATTGAGATGCTCTGATTTACAATTTAATAAAACAAAAAAAATATTAACAATGCAGTAGATCTGAATTATCACTTGATCTAAAAAATATATAAACCAAATAGCTAAAGCAAGCACTTATTTACTCACGAATACATAAGTCAGCAATTTGCACTGAGTCAGCTGAAAAATTATTCTGTCTGAGACCATTCATGTGGCTGCCATCATCTGGTAGCTCAATTGGAATTGAATAGTCTAAGATCAACTCACATGTCAACTGATTGGTGCTGGCCGTTGGCTGTGGTTGTGAGGGCACCAGGGCCGTTTGTTTTTCTCATATTTCAGTACATTTGTCCAGACTTCTTTATGTACAGCCTGAAAGGAACTAAGACTAAAAAAATAAAATCCCAGAGGCAAGTGTTTCTAAACCTCTGCTTTCTTCACATTTACTAATGCTCCATTGACACGTTGTCATGTGTCCAAATCCTGATTGTTTTCTTCTCTGTTTAGTTCAAGATATTGTTCCAAGTTATTTTTAATTTACACAAAGAGCAAAGTTTTGTTTTACAGTTCTCTGAGTGCTGGCAAATGCACAGACTCTGCAGCAACCCCCTAAACTCCCCGTGCTCCTTACTGTCAACCTCTCTCCTCATTGTCCTCGTAGCCTTGTTTCTTTCAGAATGTCGTGTAAATTAAATCATACGGGATGTGACCTTCTTATAATAATATATAAATGTGTTAATTAAATGAGGTTAAGTTTTTAATTCATTTTGTATAATTATTAATTTGCAGTGCAGAATAATTTCTAGGATTTTACAAATGAGCAGCCTTATCCACTGCCACCGAGTATAATATCTGCATAATTCTAATAAACAGGTTATGTGAAATACAGTTAAACTTCAAAAATAAGAAGTATATAATTCTCATAACTTTTTAATTTTCCTTGATGTTGAGTGACTATGAATAACACATATCACAGAAGCTGGAAACAATAATCAAAAGTTATTAGTGCTGTTATTATTTTATTTTTGACATATTATGCATATTTAAATATTAGTTATTTTCCTTCCAAAGAACTGTTGTGAAATATTCCCAAATGAAATGTTGATCAGCAGTTTTCCACTGGGAACAATGCTATATGAATACAGCATTATATCCCTTCATTCTTGCTCCTTTTTTCTATATTATTACTCATAATATAGTAATGATCCTCTTGAATTTAGTCTTTCAAAATGGCTTGATTTGAGTGCTTTATCTGAAGACTGCTTTGGCCATAGTTACTTTGAATCACTGAGCCTTACAAATAAAGGGAATTTCCACTCTCCTTAAAGATTGTGTGAAACAGTTTTTTTTATTTATATTAATAAATAGTTGGACAGTCCTTGTGTAGCTTAGCGGTAAGAAAATATCAGTTTTTTCAAGATCATTGTCACCTAATTAGTTTTTGTAGTCCCAAGAACAGTGTCTATGACTTTTGAAGCATTAACAAAATACTTTTAGAGTAAAATCCTAATGTTCCTTAGTAAATAGTTTACTATGTTCTAAGTAAAATTCTCTCCTCTTCCAAGTTTATTAGTGTAGAAGTATCTCCATCACCTCTTCTAAAGATAGGAAATAGAAAATGTTTCACTCTTTAAGTGGAAAAGTCTATTGGATGGCCCATTATCTTTATAATAGTAATTATTTTATATTTTCTCTCCTCTTATCTTTAAGGTTAATTTATAATACAGTAAACATTCTGAAATGATCGTTGCTATAAATATTTATTTCTCATATGTCTACTCTACATGAATTGCCGTATTTTTTGTTCATATGATGCATCTCAGGAGACACTATTCTCAGCCTATCAGAAAAATATTCCCACTCCATGACACTTCACCCTTTGTATTTTGTTATTGTAGCTGCTAGTTTTAGTCATTACAAAACTCAATCCCCTCTGTAGACTGATTCAAGGTTCTATATGTCCCAATGACATATTTGCTATGATTTTTTTTTAATTTTCATACCTCAAAAGCAAATCCTCAAACCTGTTCATATGTAAAAGTCAGCTCAGTAAGGCATTTGTCTTGTACTCGGCATTTATCATTGCAAAGTGTGCTGGTTGGCCATCTCAATAAATGCATAATCTTTTGGACCTAGCCACCTGAAACATTATACCCAGAACACACTGATGTTTATTCTAACTACATTTCTCTGCTCTCTTTGATTATAAAATTCTTTGGATCATGAAACTTTAGATTTCTTCTGACCTATGCCAGCTATCATCTGAAATACATACCAAGTCCTAAGTTTTTCAGCTCTCCATGATAATTTTATTTGGGGTGGCAGGGGGTAAGGTTTAGAGACAGCACTCAGGAATCTGGCATAATTTAAGATTAATACCTAGTGGTGCTCAGGGGAATGTAGTCACTCTTCCAATTTGAACAAGAGTCCAACTATAGCCATTACTAAGAAAGCACCATGATCTTTGTACTATCTCTCCAACCTACTGCTCTCAAAATCCTAACTGCAGGCAGAAGTAATTAACTTCAGACTGCAGTTATAAATCCCTAAAGGCTGATAATCAAATCATTTCCCCATTCCCAACAATAATATGGTAAGGAATGGAAAATTTATATTTAATATGAAAACTCAAGCTCTCAATCATCAAAAATAAAAAGAAGTAATCAGAATCAATTTTTACTTTTAATGTAGCACTAAAAACTGCAATTATAGCAGATTTTAGGATCAGTTAAAAATGAAAATAATTGCTTTCATTTTCCAGATACATGCTAAAAGAAAATAGGACTGAATGGTGTGGATTGTTGAAATTTTTCATACAAATTCATGCAAGTGCCCAAATAAGATCAGAGAGAATAAAATATTCATACCAATGAACCCCCAAATTGAAGTCACCCATATCCCAACTGTTCCAGATTATTTCTTTTGCCTTAGAATATGCATCAAGAAGCTTTAATGTAAACTAAACTATCTTACAAACATTTAGGTAAGATCTCAAGGTTTATTGAAGTTGGAAGTAGCCTAAATCTATGTTTAATGTCAGATTAATTGATTGCTTGATATACTATACAAAAGAAGGAGTAATACTTTAAATGTATTTCTAATTTTAGGTCACCTCAGCAAGAATGACTTTCTTTTAGAATGACTTTTATTAGAATCATGTACACGCAAAGGCTCTAACAGAGCTTTACCAATGAGTTCATAGATTATAAATGTTTGAACATTTGCAAAGAACTGCTTTAAACAGTTCTCTTAGTCTTCAGTATATCTTTAGTTTACTTCACCTCTTGCCTGAAAGATTTGCATGGGATAGACCTAGGTAAAGGGAGACTTGACTGTTTTATTTGGAGATTGTTATTTGCATTCACTTTAAAGTCCAGGGGTTGTTAGCTAATCACTCAGATGAAGGAAAGTTTGTAAACAATGCAGGTGCTGATTGTGACCAGTATTGTCAATGCAGAACTTGGTATCTTGGCATCATATCATATCTATCATCAATAATAAGTAAATAATGACGAATGAGTTTTCATCAAAAAATATTTAACATTACCTGCTGAATATTTAACATTATCTATCTTTGAATTGTATGAATTTTTGAAGGTCATAAATTTTCAGGGGTTGAGATAATTTTCCAAGTTTGACAACTAACCTAAAAGTGTATTTTATGCTACCAGTAAAAATGTGAAGCTTAGGGGCTGGAGCGATAGCACAGCGGGTAGGCGCTTGCCTTGCATGCAGGCAATCCGGGTTCAATCCCGGCATCCCATATGGTCCCCCGAGCACCGCCAGGAGTAGTTCCTGAGCAAAGAGCCAGGGAGTAACCTCTGAGCTTTTTTTGGTGTGACCCAAAAAGCAAAAACATAAAAAAGTGAAGCTTAAAGACAAATTTTCTAAAACTAACAAATTTAAAACATTTTAATTAACAAAATACTGAAAACTTTTAAAAATTCTACATTGTTTTACCCTTATTACTAACTAAAATTGTAATATAAAATATCCTGTGAACAAATTATTAAAACTATATAATCACAAGCAGGAAAAATTATATTATATGCATATCATATATAACTCATTTATAAATTTAAGCATAATGCTATGCTTTTGAATTTTGTGATGTTTGTGATTAGTTGCTATTTTTGTTTATTTTATGATTTCTTTTCAATTTCCTATATGTATTTATAGTGACTGTATTTTCCTTTCAATAGTGTCTTGTAAATTGCATATTTCAGTCCCTATAAAACCTGAAAGTTGCCCTGTTTCCATCATGGATGAATGGATAGAGAGATGGATGATAAAAATAAGATAGAGTACATAGTTGTCTTTAATTCACTTTTAGATTCTAAGTAAAATTAGTGAAGGCAGACATTACCCAAACCATACAGGACTATATGAATCAAAATCAATATTTCAGTATGACCAACTTGCACTTAGGAGCTAACAAGGAGCCAGTGCGAACTACATTGATGACTCACATTAATAAAGCAAACCTCCTAATGGAACACATGTGAAAATTAAAACAACAACACAACAACCCATTTAAGAAAATTATCTTAGGAAGCCAGTCTCCTTTGAAGAGATAGTACATTCTCAGCAAAACCCTGGAACACATTAACAAGATGGCCAATCTTCCTATTCCCATAATTGCCTGTACTCTCAGATAAAGATAAAGGGACATGACTTCAGAAGGAATCTGAAGATGTTTTTTCTGAAGATAGATTTATTATTATTATTTTAATTAGTTTATTTCACATTATTTTATTAGTTATTTGTTAGTTATTTTTACAAGATTTTTTACTTTCATTATAATCCCATTTAGTGGATAAGAAAATAGTTTCTGCTATGAGCATTGTTGACTTTTTAATTTCAGGCCTTTTATGATTTCTAAGTTACCCCTGTCTATGCTGTTTTAAATGAAATATTATCATTTCTCTCAAAATTTCAGAAGTTTACAGACTCTTCTGAAACAAGACGCTTTTGAATAAAATTGAAAGATATGTCTAAGAAAATTGTCATTAATATCATTATGAGAGAATTATAGTAGCTAATAAGTTCTGAGCAAGATACATATTTTTATATTAAAAACTGACTTTTTTTCTTTCTTTAAAAAATAAACTTTTGAAGCAGAATTTCCTAGCACAAAAGACCACATAATATATGTTGCCAGAGAGAGCACAGTTGGTAGAGGACTTGCCTAGGAAATTACTGTTACCTTCATTAACTCCCTGTGAATCACCAGGTCTAGCCTCCTATCCACCCCCGAAAAAAAATCACTTGTATCACTTGGCTTCCCTTTGTTTATTGACTTGCTTGAGCAGACACCAGCAACAACTCCATACATCCTATTACAATCAATTGTAGGCCAAGGACATCTGTTTACTCCAGGAACAGGAAGAGCCTCAAATCATTCCTTCAGGACATGGGAATGAGATCCATAATTGTTATTAGTTTTTGGCATATCAAATAAAACATGGGTAGCTTGCCAGGCTCTGCCATGTAGGTGATATACTCTCAGTAGAAGGCTCTCATCTCGAGAATTTACTGATGAAACTCAATGGGGGAAAGATCAGGTTTTCTTTATGGTGGAGCTCTAAGGAGCTGTGGAGTCTGGATGTTGAGACTATTGGTCTGACTTCTTGCTAGGCTTACTAGGATGACGGGCCTCAGCTAGAACCTGCCAAAGAACTATATAGAGTGTATAATTGTGAAAGATCATGGGAAGGACCTGATCCTAGCATCCGGTACTATCTAAGACAGTTGGGCGCCTCAGAGCAGAGCTGTGGGTCCGGGCGTGTCTCTCTTTGGGGGGTTGGAGGTGGAGGTGGAGGAATGGGAGGAGGGGCCCAAATCCCGGAAAAAAAGATGGGAAAAAAGTACAACATAGTATGAAATTTTAAAAGCTCAAAGTTGATTAACCTGTATTTGTATAGTAAGCATTATCCCTTCTTAGATGAGGGAACCTGGCCAAATTATCTCAACGTTTTAAGTTTCACTGTATTCATATCTAAAACTAACCCCATTATAAAGAAAATTCTGAACCCCTATGTGAGGATTTAATGTTAATCAAGTGAAAAATCTTTCAACATAAGGGCTTTATAAAGCAATTAAAGCATGTATAGTACTCCCTTTCAACTTTTTCCTCCCAAGGTATTAAAGTTAACATGTTGCTCAAATGCCCTCCTCCCTACCCTACAAACACACACACACACACACACAAAGAAAGAATAAGTTTGAAGCACAAAACAAGATTTTTTTCTTATAATAGTCTAGCTTCTTAGGGTAAATCATACTTTACTGAATTAGTGACCCTTAACTGATTCAGAAATATGGGGGAGCTCTTTTGTTTTATACATGGATTTTATTGCATTGAGCAAGAAAATGAATTCATTCTATTGAATTCTAATTCTAATATTACAATGAGGGGACTAAGGACACCCAATTATTAGAGACTTGAATACGAGTTGTCTGGCTTTAAAAACATCAACCAGAAATATTACATTCCTACTTTTCCTATATAAATAGAAGATGAAACTTAAAGATTATAGGTAGCATTAATTTTATTTATATATACATACTTTGTAATTATATGTATATAAACGTATTTGCTTATTTTTATTGGAAATTATTTAAATTTTCCTTTTTATTTTAAAAAAGAAAACAAAGTAAATGAATTAATATCATTTAAATTGTAGTTTACGTTTTTAAATTTAGTGATTAGTTGAGTCCAAACCCTTTAAATACTAGACTGCTTTACAATGATATTCAAAAAATCCTAAAATTTGCCTAATTTCTATTTTATATTGATTGACTTTCACTTATGATTGATAGTGGCAATAGCCATACTAAAGTAATAGAAAATATTTTCATTGCTTAAGTACTGCATGAGATATTGCATTGTTATCTTTATTTCTTTTAGGATATCATTTTGACATTCTAAAAATGAGAAAATAAAACAAAAACGCAGTAGATTTCTTGCCAAAGGGAGCTGTCTAAAATTGATTAAATTAAAGTCTACATTTTAACTTAAGGACTTACTTTATTTTATTCTCCATGAAATTATCTGGACAAAATCATCGTCTGGGTCATTTATTTGGCAAAAGAACAATTAAATTAATAGCTGGCATTTTAAAGTTTTCAATGAGTCTAGAATTCTGTGAATCTTTTTAAATGTATGATTTTAAATCAGTCTAAAACTTTAATATTTTCTAGTTTTATTATCTCTATTAAAAAATTCAGAGATGTTGATAAATGTAGTGAAAAGTTACACATATTTGCCTGTCAAAGTCAATATTATATATCATTACACAAGATGTCTTTCTCACATTCTTTAACAGGTATATACATAACATAAATTGAAATATGTCATAGTTTGTCTATAAACAGGTCATCTGTGGAGACCTTTTCCTACACTATAGTTTAAAGAAAAACAATGATAGATGATTAATTTATTAAACTTATTATTACCTGACCTAGGGCATAGTTAATGTCACCTTATATTATACTGTGAAAGAGATAGCAAAATATGAGGGGCTTATGTAATGGACTTTTGGGTCACACCCAGCAATGCTCAGGGCTTTCTCCTGGTTCTGCACTCAAGAATTACTCCTGGCGGTGCTCAGGGGACCATATGGTATGCCGGGATTGAACCCCTGGCCGGCACAGGCCAGCCACGTGCAAGGCAAATGCCCTACCCGCTGGGCTATTGCTCTGGCCCCCTGGTAAACAGAAGATCCTGGGTTGTATGCTACCCGCACGGCAGAGCGTGGCAAGCTACCCGTTTCAGATTTGATATGCCAAATACCAGTAACAATTATAGACTTCATTCCCATGACCTGATGGAATGGTTTGAGGCTCTTTATGTTCCTGGAGCAATCAGGTGCCCTTGGGCTCTACTTGCATGAGACAGGACATAGGGAGATGTTACTGGTGCCTGCTCGAGCAAATCGATGATGAACGGAAGACAGTGATACAGTGATACAGTGATGTAATAGAAAATCTTGCCAAAGAAATTTTAATAAGAGCAAGACAATTAAACACTGATTTAACTTTTAACTAAATATAGAGCAACAAGCAATGTATATATTCCTCATATTTGTGTTTTAAAAATACAGAAGGACACTCTTCTGGGGTTGCCAGCATCCATCGTAGTTTTGGATTATCTCACTCACTCTGTCTCTCTCTCTCTCTCTCTATTCTCACATTCTACTTATAATTATTATCCTCCTTCAAAAAAGCTGGCTTACAAAAGACTAAGCTGCAGACAGCATCATTATAAATCTATTCATAAATCTATTAAATCATTTTTAAAGAGATCAATGAAATTTAAAATTAGGGTATGTCAACATTTTCCTCTTAACAAATTTTCAAATAGCACTTTTATTATCACTTTGATATTGTTGTTTATTTTAATATGATTACAATGTTTGGAGGTAGAGAAAATTTTCAAAAAAAAAGTATAGATTTTGCTTAGACTACCCAAATTGCTAGCCAAGTTCTTAATATACTCTACTAACTGCAATTGAGATCTTCCCATATGAAAACAGCTGCACTCCAGAGAGGAAGTCTTTAAAAAAAAGTTAATGCATTAACTAATGTATTTTACAACAGAAGATATTTTTATCCTTAGACATGTTCAATGGAAACAAGAAAAGGAAGAAGTGGGACATTAACTACCATATTGATAAGTATTGTGGTACATCTGTAGTACAGATATTTACGTGATATACATGAACATGTTAACATAAATGTTAAGATGATTTCTAAACATTTTTAAAGGCACACTTCCTATGAGAAAATAAAATGTCTTCTTGTACCAATGAGAAACAGGCTGCACTGCTTGTTAAGTTTTTTTTTATTTCATTGGTTCTGAGTCTCACATGCAGAACTTCCACTCTTACTCAGCTTCAACATTTTCTCATAATTCACATATGAGCAACTTAAGAAGGATTTAGTCATTCTATTGTCAACAGAAATGAAATCAAGCACAAAATATCATTTTAGAGCCTGTAGGTTGTCAAACTAAACATATCAGTCTTTTACTTATTGTCTCCTGACCTGCCTTTCTGATTCTCACCCATGATACTTTCTTCTAACCTCCACATTAACTACGGAAGGATATAAGTTAAGAACATAATATTCCCCTCTTATCCTCAAACCAGAGTCCTGGTTCAAGTTTCCCTTTATAATATACTTTCTGACAAGATGTTAAGTCTTTATTCTCAGTGTAATACCGTGAGAAAGCAAGCTTGGGTCCATCAATATTGGTTTGTGGACAGAGAACTATTACCCAAAAGAACTATTTTTAATGAATTGTTCTGATAAAGAATCATTTTTGTGGTGCATGTATTTCAAGCAAATATCTATTTACCTCTAGCGGGCGCCAGTAACATTTCTATATGACCCTATCACATGCCATTGTAGCCCAATGGCATCTGATTGCTTCAGGAATACAGAGAGCCTCAAACCGTTCGTTCAGGGTCTTGATGAAGAAGTCTGACCATCTTGTAGGTGGGTGGCCACGTGATCTTTTGACATCCTGTGGGATCCAGTCAGTAACGGCTCTAGTCCTGCGGTCGTCTCCAAATCGCATTACATGTCCAGTCCTTCTGATTTTTGATGCCTTGGCAAACGAGACAGCGTCCCTTACTCTGGAACAGCGATGGAGGTCAGAACTCCGATTCCTTCTTTCACTTGAGTGAGGAGTGATATTCCAAGCATAGCTCTTTCGATTCCTCTTTGGAAGATCTGAATAGCATTCTCATCCTGCTTTTGTAGGGCCCAAGTCTCTGAAGCGTATGTTAAAGCAGGGAGAACGGTGGAGTCAAAGAGATGTGCCTGGAACCGGAGTTTCTTTGTCTTTTTTAGCTATGTCTTCGATGCTTTTGAAGGCATTCCATGCTGCTCTCTTCCTCCTGCACAGCTCAGGTTTTAGGTCATTACTGGCACCAGCTTGAGCAAATTGGTGAATAACAGGATGTCAAGTGATCAAGTGATCTATTTACCAAGTTTTGATTGATTGGTTTGATATTTGGGAGACTGAATTTGCCTGTGCTGAGTGTTTACTCCTGGCTCTATGCTCAGGGATCACTCTGTTGGTACAGGGGAACAAAACCAGATAAGTCATGTGCAAGGCAAGCGCCTTGCTTGTTGTACTGTCCCTCCAATGCTGACAATCGCATTTCTGAAAGAAATGATGCACATGAAGGATATAATTCAGTCTCTTGATTCCTGATGGTCACATCCATGAAATTCGTTTAGAATTCAGCATCAACTGAAGTTTCCAGCTGAGCTCTTACTAATTTTACTATGCCACGGATAACTTTAAGTTCTTGTCACCACCGATTGTTCTGTCTTTTGACATAGGTGCTTCTATAAGGCAATGTTTGCTTTTCAAAAATGAAATATGATAGCTTCTTCCTTTAATCAGTGTCAATCTAGCATTCAAGATATCCAATGTAGATGTTTAGAAAAATAAAAATCACCGGAGCACCATTCAACCAATTAAGGAAAACAGGCAATTAAGAATGCTCTGGCCTCCATCCTTTAGACGGAAAATCCTGAAAAATGTTTTACATGTTTCTAAAAAACATCAGACAAATAACTTCTTGCCGCTTACTATAGTAACTATAACTTCAATTCCTTACATAGACTTCTATCTCACATGTATCTCATTATTTTGATCTTATCTACATACAATAAACTATTTTATCAAGTTTTATTTCAACCTGTGTATTGTAGCTAAGTTAAAATAGAAAAAAAATGAACAGGACTCTAGGGTCCTCGTGGAGAACCACTGGTGAGTAGAATAAAATATGTAAGTTGTCTTTGCATACAAAGTACAGTCAGCAGAGCACATGTTGATGGAATGATGAATTGACTGAGCAATTAAAGGAATGAGCTATCACCATTCCAATTTGAACAAAGGAGTTTGATGTCTATAAATCTATAGTATCCAAATCCAAATTCAGTTTCCTTTGGCTATTTAGACTCAGAAGAAAATCAGAGAGACAGTACAGTGATTGAGAATCAGAGGAATAAATGCAGTTACGAGATGTTCATTTTAAATTTAGAATTAATGTGGTAAAAAAGTATATAGTTTGTCAAGTGAGTCTATAGAATAGAAAATATTAATAACAAGAATGCCTTATAAATGATGTACTCCATAAACAGCTGACTATACAAGATAAATTCAATTTTAAAGCTACGCTGTCATTGGGGCAGGAGCGATAGCCCAGCGGGTAGGGCGTTTGCCTTGCACCGCGGCCGGCCTGTGCCGGCCGGCCCAGGTTCAATCCCCGGCATCCCATATGGTCCCCTGGGCACCGCCAGGAGTAATTCCTGAGTGCAGAGCCAGGAGAAACCCCTGAGCATCGCCAGGTGTGACCCAAAAAAGCAAAAAAAAAAAAAAAAAAAAAGCTACGTTGTCATTAACAAACTATTCATGCATTCATGCTTTTCTTACCAGGTTTATGGATTCCCCAGGACCTCTGTGCACTGCCTCACTTGGCAAATATTCATTAACTTCTTTCCCTATTTTACTGTTATTTAACCTCTAAATTAATTTATCTTGCAGAATCTCCATCACTATTGTTTTTTCCAGATAAATTTCACAAATAGTTTTTTTGTGAAATTTCATGAGGCAGCAAATTATCATTATTTGCAGAACTATTTAAAGTTTCTTATAGACCAGAAAAGTAGCAAGGAGCAAAGTGTTCCATTTAATCAGCACATTTTAAGTTTTAACAAGATGTATCATGCAAAGTTGCTTTATCCGTACAGGTAGAATGACCTAGATACTAATTATTACTTTCAAATTTAGGTAAAGATAAATGAGTATAATCAACTTGAAATATAGTAGTTCAGAGCAAAATGAAACTTCTGAAAATATCATTTTCCCTAGTGTCATTTACAGCATGCCTAAGGAGAAAGCATGAAAATGCATCTTCTCTCCTTTCTGTTTAAATTATTCATCCAGTAAAGTGTGAAGAATCAAGTTCGTGGATATATGAAGTTAATTAACAACATACATGGGCCATATGTATATTTAAATACTATAGTATTTAGTAGATTTGTGTCTGTCTGACTAAAACAAAGAAGGCTAAATAATCTAGACATGACAACAAAATATTACTGGAAGTTTTGGTCAAGAGACCGACAACAATTTTTGTTTGTTTATTTGTTTTTTATTTATAGATCTTTTTGAATATCTTTCCCCTTGCAATTACACTGTATTAAGTATATATGTGATTTCATAGTCTGGTTGACTATACTAAAAAGTTAGAAACAAATTTTATATTAATTTTATTAAGTATCACTAAAATATTTGCATTTCTTTGGTAGGTCTCACGTAAGATACTCACCATATTCCATGGGTTATCTCTCCTTTATAGTTTTTCTTCAACAGAGATAATTCTGAATAATGAGGGAAAAAAAAAAAACCTCTGTCCTAGTCTATATGTGAGCAGAATTCTCTGCATGTAATAATGTTGGAACTTTAAAAAATTCTGAATGGTTTTGTAACCTTATTTTTTTTTACTTTTTGGGTCACACCCGGCAATGCTCAGGGGGTTACTCCTGGCTTTGTATCAGGAATTACTCCTGACGGTGCTCGGGGGACCATATGGGATGCCAAGGATTGAACCTAGGCCGGCATGGGCCGGCCGCACAAGGCAAATGCCCTACCCACTCATTAGGCTATCGCTCCGGCCCATGCCGCCCGGGTTCAATCCCCGGCATCCCATATGGTCCCCTGAGCAACGCCAGGAGTAATTCCTGAGTGCAGAGCCAGGAGTAACCCCTGAGCATTGCCGGCTGTGACCCAAATAGAAAAAAAAAATTCTGAATGGGAGGAATATCTGTTATTATTAATTGCTAGGGCATCAACTAAGTCAAACATATAATGGTCTAAATATAAGAGAAATACAGTTCTCACACTAAAATTAATTGTATTGGTCAGGCAGCTATAATCAAAGCAACCATATTAATATTTATGATAGTAAAGATTACATTGTTTTCTTAATATGATTTTTTAAGGGAAGTGTCAATTCTGATCATGGAGGGGAAAAAGGCATATCGATGAATGTGAGGCATAAGATTATATGGCAGCACAAGGCTGACTCAAGTTTAATCCCCAGCATCCCATACGGACCCCTGAGCTCCGCAGGAGTGATCACTTTACTCAGAGCCAGTAGTAAACCCTGAGCAAGTTATATGTGACCCATAAACAAAAACAAACAACAACAAGAAATGTTTTATTGATTATATCTAGAAAGAGCACCACAATTTTACTTACACTCTTCTGGCAGAAACTTAGCTTCCTTGCCTAACAACAAAGAAGGAAGACAAATAGAGTCCAGATGAAAGCTCACTAAGAAGAAACATATTGTGGGAACCATGCACATTCAGAGCTCTTGTGTCCTACACAGGAACCCATTATTAACTCCTGTATCCAGCTGCCATTCTCTTTGATCTGTGGCTGCATAATAAAAGTTATATATAGTCAAATATTACCATCTTCAAGGAACATGTTTTAGCACAGCTTCTTTCTTAAACTTTACCTGAGTAAAAAAGACTTATTCAAGAACTTTTCTAAAGACGTGCAGAATTGAGAACAGTGGCAAAGTGTGTGTTCTGGAGTCTAAAGTTCTGCAATACTCTCCGGCATTATCTCTCTTCTCGTTATCTTTAGTATTCCTTATAAAAATACTATGCATGTTGCATAGTTAATGGAAGAAAAATATAATGCAATTTTTTGTATTAAACTATTTAGAAGAACATGTTACTTAGAAAGTAGTTACTACTTAAAAGAAGATGTAACTCTTATCAATTACAATATAACTATTTGATATTACTATTCCACCACTATGCTCTACAGCATTTTCAAAATATTCTAGAGAGATCTTTATGGCTATGAGGTACTTAGTTTGCTTTCATTACCCTAGACTTATCCAAGTAAATCTAGTTTTGTCTATTCATTATTTTCTTTGGTGAACACATCTAAGTTCTAGGTCAGTGTTTCTCAACCTTTTGCTACAGTGACTCTCTTATGACTTTGTTTTCTTCCTATGGACTTCCTTTTCTACTGTTCATTCTCAAGTCTTTTATGGTGGCCTTCCATTTATTTTTTCACCTCTTAGCTTATCCTGGGACTCACAAGGCTTATATGGGTCTCTAAACAAAAAATACAGACCTAGATCGACTTCTTAAATTGTTTTCTCAGTTGCATAGACCTACCCTAGCCCAAAGCTTTTTCTTCACAGGAATATTTCTAGTAATTATTGAAGGGGGTGTATATCAATAAAGTCACGACTCAGTAAAGGAACAAAAGTCGAACCTTCCCAAAATATGTCTTTAAAAAAATATAGCATCATGAGTATTTGAAGGTCACTGTTTTAAAAGACATTAACCCTAAGGACACATTCTAGGAAAACCTAAGCTTCTTATCTTTTTTTGTGATGCAGAAATTAAATCAGCATACCTTTGTTTTACTAAGCTTTTCCTGTTACTCCAGAGTTGCCCTTCTCTTTCTCCTTCCCAATGCCCTCTGAGTAATTTAAAGATGGCATCTGAATTCATGCTGATAAATTACACAAATTTTTCTTGACCTTTCTCATGTATTCAATAGGTATAAACATTAATACACTTTCTCTTACCTTTTATCTTCTCAGTCTGCCTGAGGTTCTTGTGATTATATGTCCAGCCTCTGAAGAACCCAGAGGGGCAGGGGATAAACTTATTTACCATCCTGATATCACCCATTGATGGATTATGTTGATATATATGTTTCAAAGTTGCTTGTGTAAAGCTTTGATTAGTGTGTGTCACAGCTGATTTTCTTTAGCCATGACTTCTCCTATCTCTTTTATAGGTATGATTAAATCCTGATTAATACAATACATGACAAGCTAAGTGTGTAGTGTCTGCTTCAGACAATTAAAATTGAAAGATGCACAATATTTTATAAAAAAGTTTCTGCACAAAATTTAATAAACATACAAATGAAAAACAGAGAAACCACTGTTATTTTCTGTCCAGTTTAACAACTTGAAATAGCTTTCAATTGCTTTCTAGTTTAAGATTTTTCTATCATCAAAAATATCAATAACTTGAACATATAGAGAGAAATACTTAATTTCTACTTGTTTTAATTTCTCATTTTGTTTATATAATAAATTGAAAATGTACTGAAAACAAAAATATAATGAGCTGAGTAGATGGTCAGTGGAAGCGGCATCTGTGGTGCACATGGGCAACCTGGGTTCAATTCCCTGCACTACATATGTTTCCCTGAGCACCACCAGCAACGATCTCTGAACACGGACCCAAGAGCATGCCCTGAACATAGCTTTGTGTAGCACAAAAGGCAAACCAAAGAAATATAAATATTTTAGTGATACTTAATAAAATTAATATAAAATTTGTTTCTAACTTTTTAGTATAGTCAACCAGACTATGAAATCACATATATACTTAATACAGTGTAATTGCAAGGGGAAAGATATTCAAAAAAGATCTATAAATAAAAAAAAATAAATAAACAAACAAAATTGTTGTTGGTCTCTTGACCAAAACTTCCAGTAATATTTTGTTGTCATGTCTAGATTATTTAGCCTTCTCTGTTTTAGTCAGACAGACACAAATCTACTAAATACAGACTCATATGTCAATGTTTATCCCGGCCTCTAAGCATTCAGGCCCAACCTGGCAATGCCTCCAGGATTCCATGGAGCTCGTTGCAGTAGGATCTGCCTCCTGTAGATGTTTGTAATGATTCTAACAGTGGAATCTTCTTTATCAGTCTCAGCAAAGCCTATAGCTGACTTCCTTCTTTTTCCTTCTTTTTTTTTTGGAGAAAAAAACCCGATGTACAGTCTCTTCAAGTTTATAATCCTTCAAATCTTTCTTAAACAGCACTTGAAAGGGTATTTCAGAACATTAAAAAAAAGTTTTGTGGAAAACTGCTTTTGCTGCTTATTTGCTTATTTTCAAAACTACCAATTCTTGGTTTCTTTACTATATGTGTTGTTGAAGCGAGCACAATTCTTGGTTTCTTTAGGAGATCATATTTTCAAAGTACTATTCTGACTGTCTTCCCTTGGATGTATTTGAGCTACTCAAAGTCTAGCAGGAATTGTGGCAGTCAACCTTAATATTTTTCACCAGTTATTTGGACTACTATCGTCTTTGTTTTGAACATGCGTTTCTGTTACTGATCTCTACATTTGCATACTTTTTGAGTACCATGATATATTATGAAGTCCACTCTAGTGGTGTTTCTTTTTATAATTAAATAGTTTGACTTCTTTCCAGTTAATTAGATATTTACAATTGAAAAGAAAAAAATTCCTTTCTGCCACCATCCACCGCCTCCCCACCCCACTCTGCTTCCATGAGGATAGAATTTCCTCATTAATATCATAGAAAATGTTTCCCATCTGGCCTTTACAAAAAAAAAAAAAAAAAAAGAAAACGTTGTAAGTAGGAATCTTACTCAGATGCTCGGTGACATTGTTCCCTTATTGAATACTGACTCTCTGTGCATACATCATAGGATCTCTGGGATTGCTGCATATGAAAGATAATATATGAAATGAGATTTTATTTTTATATAGTTGAATGGATTTAGAATAAAGTAAAAGTCCTTCAAAGGAATTTGCAAATTCAAAAAAATATTACTATTGCTATTGCTTATTTTTAGGGCTTTGTTGTTTAATCTAGATTTTTATATTTTGTTTATGTTGGCTAGAGAGCTCACATCTTTATAGTTCTTAGACTTTGGTTTCTTCTAAAATAGTCCCAAAATGTTGTCCTGTGGGTAATATAGCGCTGTAAAATTCTCTAAGTATTTTTTTAATTATCTGAAATTCGTAACTTCACAGTTTGGAGTCAGATACATTCAAACCTAATTTTGCAAATTACTGACACAAATCTAACACTAACTGTGTTAGGTTTATTTTCTGCAGAAAAGTGATTATCATTTTCATTACTTATGAGGAACTGATTTATTTTCCCCAGAGGTTTAACATACAATGTAAAAGTGGTGGCTTGTAACTATTCTTAGGTTGCTACATATCAGAAGACAATACCTGATCTGGTTTGGGAAAAAGTTTATCTCTTACTAAAGCAGCTTAGAAATTTGTCACTTCGAAATTTATGGAGAGAAAAAGAATCTTGTAATAAATATAGTTGAAAGCAAATTCTGTGTGGGATCTGGAAATTTTAAAATGGAAATTATTATAAGCTACCTGAAAGCATCATGTTTTAAAGCAATGATGCTTTATTTATTTTGGGGGCCACACCTGGCAATGCTCAGGGGTTTCTCCTGGCTCTGCACTCAGAAATTACTCCTGGCAGTGCTTGGGGGACCATATGGGAAGCCAAGGATCTAACCCAGGCCGGCACGGGCCGGTCACTTGCAAGGCAAATGCCCTACCCGCTGGACTATCGCTCCTACCCCCAAGCAATGATGCTTTAAATAAGACAAATATAAAAGTTAATGTAGGTGGATGAGGGGCAGGATTTTGAAATTTTTTCTCTAGAAAACTAAATTTTAAAATATCTGAAGGGATTGACTATGATACCCTTTGTTATATCTAAAGTTACTAACACAATATTGATAATGAGTCGGTCAGATAAAAAGCTTATGGTTTGAGGGCCTAATAATGAATATATAATTAGCTCTGTAAAGGGTGACAGTTAGCATCTTGTTATAAAGACATATTCCAGGCACTGCATACAAAAGAGAGTGGGAGTAAAGTGAAAAGATGATCAAAGGAATAACAGGAAATGTAATTGCAACATTGCTTGGAAGATTTGAGGAGAATGTTTATAGAGAGAGGTAGGACAGCCCTATGTGCCATAGTATATGATAGGTATGGGAGACCTGCAGCAACAAGACACAGGAAGAGAACTGGAAGTCTGTATCAAGAGGAGATACATACTGTTTGCGGAGTAATGTGGGGAATGAGTGGCTCTGTGCACAGACAGAGCATGTAGCTGTTAATTGGGGGTCTAAAACTATACTTGTTATATAAAATTAATAAAGATGAAAAAAGTAAAACTAAGAAAGTGTATATACAGAAGTCCTTAATTATATGTGTTTAATGATCCTAACAATTTATTATAAAATGCTTACAGCTATTGTCATGCTTATGGGATGACTGATTTTTGTGAAATAAATATAGTTATGGGGAAATCCCATACTCTAACAGTATTAATAAAAGCAGTAAAACTAAAAGATGTACCTTGAAATATTATGTAAGCAGTCAATACTGTATACATATCATTAATGTTTGTCATACTTGGTTCAATCAAAGTGCAATTATTTTTTCAAAATTGGCCACATTTTATAAATATTCAGTGTCAGCCAATATAACAGAAAGAATTTAAATGCATCGGTATGCCTTGATAAATAAATAGTTAAAAAAATGATTGTACTGTACTTTGGATACAAACTTCTACAGAAAAAGCCACACATAGGGTGTGGAGGGCTTAAAGTTTCAAATGAGGGAGCGAGCCTACAGCGGGTAGAAATTAAATAGTGCACATTATGAATAAAAGTCAAAGGTAATATAGGCAGAGACTCAAGGAAAAACCTCATTTTTTAATTTTGAAAGAATAAACATTTTATCATATATTGCTACCAATACCACAGACATAATGTGTTTCCTAAAAATAACTAGCCTGAATGTGTAAGATGCATACATTTTTTTCTTTGAAAGCTTGTATATAAAATAGCCTTTGAAGTTTCTTATATTTTATTTAATATGTTTTTGCTTTAAATTTAAATTTAATTTATTATTTTCAATGAATTCATAAAGCATGATACTGTGGTGAAGCATCGCTCTCTCAGCTCTTATATAATATAACATGGGACAATAATACTGTTTTCTTTCACAGAGAATAGATTTAGTTAAAAATTTTCCTCATACTTCCTTTTCCTCACATCAATTTCATTACATAAAATGATTAGGTTCACAATAATCTCCATTTTAGAGATAAAGAATATGAGAAATAAAGAACTTAAGAATATTGACTAAAGCCATATAATTACTTGATTTCCTAGGGCTCTAAGTGAGTTGTCCAGCAGTTTTTCTTTAAAATCCCTTTAGAACTTCCTGCCTTTTACTTCTGGATGTCCCCACCACAGGTCACAAGTAACTGAATAAACTGGCTAGTCAGAATGTTGATGTCTGAGCATGTGGAAGTAGACAACCAGGGTAATACAGATTAATAACTGCTGCTTATTAGGTTTCCATTTCTCAAACCCAAGCAGAATACCATTTGCATTTTCTCAAGTAATAAAGTATTAATACTTTTAGCCATATATATCACACTGCCTCTGAAAAATAATCACCTTTAACAGAAATTAAGCAATCATCATTTGAGAAGAAATCAGTAATATATAGTGAGATTGTAATGGAAGAGCTTCAATTAAAGCACTCAACTATAGACTTCATGATGAGGATGTTTCTAATGCATTATATAGATTTTAGGAATATAAGAGGTGGCATATTCTTCAGAACAAAAGACCACATACCATTCCAGTAACCCTGATCATCTGTCACTATAAACACTCTCCTTTTCTGAAGGTTCCAGCTCATGAATTTTTCAATATCATTCTTTTTCATAATAGTTTTGATTTTTCTTTGACTCTCCATTATGCCATTAATATAATCCCAGAGAGACCTTTTCAAGTAGAATGAGAGCAGCACTTAATTACCAGAATTAGAAATGACAAACATCACAGTTTTTATCTCGTTGATCTTCTCTAAGTAGTTCTCTGTGTAAATTTGAATAATCTTGAATCTGTGACATTTAACTTTTTACAACGACTTCTAAAATTATTTACTTAAAATAACTCTTTCAATGAGAGCAACTTTTTCCCACTTTCTTAATATGGGTCACTGAGTAGTATCATAAGAAAGTAGCAATAGTGTAGATATTAGCTACGCTTTTCACCTGCTCAGACATCAACATTCTGACTAGCGAGTTCATTCAGTTATTTGTGACCTGTGATGGGGGGACATCCAGAAGCGAAAGGCAGGAAGTTCTATAAGGGATTTTAGAAGAAAAACCGCTGGACAACTGAGTACTGGATAACCAGAACTGAGGTTGTTTTACCATGTATTAATATTCTTTTAATCCAGATAAGCAATAGAAAAATATCTTTTTTTAAGCACATTATAAAGACCGACTATTGTTGACATATAAAGGAAGACAGACTGAAGGAAGTACATGTAGTTCTAGGATCAATACAAAAGTAAAACAAGTTTTTTTTTAAAGGAGCAGATCAGCTCTGAGAATCTAAGTTTGAGAAACCACTAAGCTATTTCATTGACGTTCCCCCATTGGAATGAATGATCATAGGTTATTTTCTCTATTGATCTTTTCATATGTAAAGAACCAACAATAAGGATCTATCAGCCAAGAGTGAGTCTAAGGTGATACTTCAATTAGTTTAAGTTAGGAAAATCTGACTTTCAATCTCATTAAGACTATAGAAAAGAGAGATAATAGTTTTAAATAAAAGCAGCATGTTCTTATCAAAGAGAGAGAAATTACATAAGCAGACACAATATAAACCAAAACAAAACTAGTAGTAGCACACATCAGTAGCATAAATCATAATATTTTTTAAATACAACAGTAGAAGGTACTTAAATACAACAGTAGAAGATACTTAAAGATCAGAATATACTTAAATACTATATATTAATAACTTTTATTTCTTCTGTTGCCATATGATTAGAAGAATTTAGAATCTGTAATCACTATTTTTTTACTTCCTAAACACATTTTTAGTTCCCAGCAATCATCAATAGCACCGAAATGTTTGACCAAAATTCTAATTCTAAAGCAGTTAATCACTAATTTTAAGTATAGTCAAAAGGCCTTTCCTCTTTCTTCTGTGAATTCCAGTACTTAGCCTCTAACCCTTATAACTGCACTTTTATCCTTTTCTAAATTGGGGGTTCTTCCAAGCCCTGCTCAAGATCCTAGAGGACACTTTCTACAGTACTGAGTGATGATCTGCTCAGGCCCTGCATTTTCTGAGAACACCAGAGGTGAAGTGGTGCTTTCCAGTGACCTCCTGGGCCCACAGTAGAGATTCTCACAGCCCTTGTGCTGTCAGGAACCAAGAAGAAATTCAGCACTTGTTAACATAAACTCAATGGCCAAGGAATATGATTACCACCTAAGACTATTGAGGCTTTCAAATTTTAGTGGGAAAAAGATGGATATATAATAACAGTGTACTATGGATTCATAGAATGAAGTTTTATGCTTACCAAAAGATGTAACTCAACGAATATAAAAAGAATAGTGTCCTGGATAAAAAAAAATTATGGTAATACAGGAAGGCTCTGTACCACTCCAGACAACCATATAAGATTCAAACAAAGAATATAAGGATCTAAATGCATACGGATAGGCAGGAGCCTCATTGAATATACATATTTATATCACCTATGAAGAAATTTTATAATTATCATAAAGTCAATGGAGAGTCACAAATTTGTAAGTGTTAATAATTAGTTGTGTTATAAAAAAGGCTAAACTATAAGCAGCAGAGACTGAACTAAGAATGAAGAAAGGGAAACAATGGAGCACTGTTGTGATAAATCTCGGCAGGAAATTTCAGACTAGGGCAATTGTATTAACTTCCTGTAACTGCTGCATTAAATTACCAGATGTTTGATGGTTTAAAATAACAGATATTCATTAACAATTTTGGAAGCAAAAAATACATTATTAGCTTGATTATGCTTTCCAGACCTTGGGAGTTTCTAGTACTTGCTTCTTCATTGTAATGGCTTTTGCCATTCTGTGAATGTGATTCTATAATTATAAGCTGTCTTCATCTTTGTAGTCTTCTCTTTTTATCTCTTTAGTATTTCCCTTGGGTCTTTTATAATGATCTCTGGATCAGTGAGTTTAGACTTTATCTGGATACTCTAAGATGGTATCTTCACTTCAAAATCAATGATTACATATTGCAGAATCGCCTTTTCTAAATTAAGTAACTGACTAGCTCACATAATTAGAATATGCATTTTGGGGAATATAATTCTTCTTTATCCTAGGAGTATACTGGAAAACGAAAGTGTAAGATGGAAGATATGATGTGAACATGATAAAACGAACTTTTGATCAGCCTGCTGACACGGAGGCAAAGGAAACTGAAGATTCCTGTAATATTTCCATAGAAGTAGATAAAATAGAAACTATTTGTTAGTATTTTTATTCTTCTTCTTCATTTATTAGTCTTTAGAATTCTAGTGGAAAGGTTAATTTTGTGTCCAGATAGTATTAATTACTTTCTAATACATACAGTTTTTGATCAAGTTCTGTAGGCAAGAGTTGTACATGAAATTAATAACATTGTTCAAAAAAAGATTAAACTTAGCAGAAATGCTCTGTTGCACATTTTTCCTTCACATTTTACCTTCCTCTTTCTCCTAATACAGAAAAGGATACAATAAGTTCCTTAAATTAAGTGCCCACTATGACCACAGGGCTAAAACAGGAAGAGAGAATGACAGAAGGAGCTTGGGTTTTCTCTTAGAATGCCATGGAAGTACTAGTAAATTAGCCTGTTTCCCAAAACTATTACTGTTTGAAAAATTTAATTAATATGGGGCTGCAGCAAAAGCACAGGGGATGACTTTTGCCTTGCATGCGGCCTACCTGGGTTCGATTCCAGCATCCTGTATGGTGCACTCAGCACTGCCAGGAGTAATTCCTGAGTGCAGAGCTAGGAGTAACCCCTGAGCATTGCTGGGTGTGATCCAAAAAGCAAAAAAACAAAAACAAAACAAAAAAAAAAAACTAAGACAAAATTTAGAGAAAAACCCAAGAGTTAACAGAAAAAATCAGGGATTTCACGGAAATTTATAAGCAGTAAGGCAAAGGAAAGTGTTAAATTCAGAAACAAATAGAAAGGTTAGTTATTTTGAAAACTTCCTATCTTAAGAAATTCTATAAATGTGATACCCATAACATTTATTGAATGCCTGACATGTCTTACTGATCAGAATCTTCTCTCTACAAATCATATTTTTTCTTTGAATTTTTATTAAGATAATATGACTTGCAGCTTTTTTTAATAATAGAGTTGTTTCAGGCATACATTATAACTATGCCACCACCAATCTCCCAAATTCTCTCCAAGTCCCCAGCTTACTCTTCTGGCAGGCAAATAACAAATTTATTTCATGTTAATAGAACTAGAGCAGTACAAGTCATTTTATAGTAAGGAAAGAAATATTGATTTTATATAAGAAAATCTTATATATACTGCTTGAGTCTGATTAATAAGTAAAAAATCATAATTAAAATATCTGAATATAAGAATATTCCATTTTTTTCATTTTAGTTATTTTAAATTTTAGATACTATCCTTTCTTTTCTTCATCTTCTTACTTGTTATTGGACCACACCCACGTGTTCAAAGCTTACTCCTGTTTCTGTATTCAGCGATTACTCTCAGTGGTGCTAAAGAGACTATATGTGATGACAGATCAGAGTCAGCTAAGGGCAGAGCAACCACTGAAACCTATATACTATATCTCCAGTACAAATATTTTAATTATTTAGTTTAGTCAACATGTTACAATACTGTTAACATATGACTTTGATGTGAAAAATCCCTTCTCCTTTACCACAACTTTCATGATTTTCTATATATACTATCTTTCTGCTAATCCACAAAATTGCATCATTAGTACTATTGTCTCCCTTTCTAACTTAATACACATTTTTCCTTTTCTTTATTCTGATGATATGAATCTTGTTTAACCATCTATCATTCTTTTAGCGGTAACATTACCTTTTCATTTATTTTCTAATATTTGGACTCATTTTTTTTTCATTTTGTCTAACTCTAATTACTAGAAATTTTTAAAAAAGTTACACAAATTTAACTTAGAAAAATGGGAAAAATTTTCCACTGTTTGTTTTTGTGGCCATATTTAGCTTTTATAAGAAATTATACTCAGCTCAGTCCTCAAAAAGCAACCCTGACAATGCTTGGGGGATCATCTCAAGTGCAATTGCCAGGAAGCAATCCAGGACCAGACAAATGCAGGGAAAGCCATATACAAAGCAAGTATCTTATTTTCTGTGCTATACTCTGGCCTCAAGCCTTTTATTTCATGGGAGTTAAACTTTTTATTTAATAGAAGTTTTTGTGTTTTACCCTGTCTTAATTACAAAGTACTCAGAGAAGTAAATGTTGTTCTTTCCTCCCTCTCTCCATGTCTCATTTCTTTCTTCCTTTTATGTTCTTGAGTAACACCAGAAATGACATGAACTTATCTGGGTATAATTTATCCCTTATCTCCCCATTGTTCATCAATTTGCTCCAGTGGGCACCAGTAATGTCTCCATTCATCCCTATTGTGTGCAAGTGTAGCCCAATAGCATCTGCTCGCTCCAGGAACAGGAAGAGCCTCAAACTCTTCGTTCAGGTTTTTAACAAAGAGGTCTGACCATCTTGTAGGTGGGTGGCCACAATTCTTTAGACATCCTGCAGAATCCAGTCAGAGACAGTGGTCATCCCTAAATCTCATTATGTGTCTGGCCCATCTGATTTTCCTCATTTTAGCAAAAGAGACAATGTCCACCTGCCCACACACAAAATTCCACAGGATGGATATGTTGATCCCAAAGTCGTTGCCTTCCAAAATCCAACATGCCATTTCATCAATAAAAAAGCGTACAGCACCCAGTCCAGACGAGGTTAGACCCGAACACCTGAAAAATCGGCCACCAATATGTGTCAATACACTGGCTCGGCTCTGCACATGCTATCTATCTGAATGCAAAGTTCTGTCCCAATGGAAAACCAGTAGGGCCATTCTGTTGTACAAGAAGGGCAATATCCATGACATTGGCAACTTTTGCCCCATTTGCCTGTTCTCAGTTGTCTACAAGTTATTCAATCAAGTCATCCTGAATAGAATCAGCAGAACACTAGACGAGTACAACCATGCAAGCAAGCTGGGTTCTGAAAAAGTATTCAGCACAATCGACCGTATTCACATGGTAACCAAGCTTATTGAGATTTTGCGAGAGTTCAAGATGCCTCTCTGTCTAATGTTTATTGATTTAAAGAAAGTCTTTGATTCTGTTAAGACTGAAGCAGTCATAGAAGCCCTAGCTAAACAGGGAGTTCATCAAGATCCTTTGTGAGCTGTATTTCTGGTTCTATGCTCAGGAGTATATCTTGGTGGGACTTTCTTCTGCTATGCGATTGCTTGTCCAGAGAACAGTACTTTATTATGAGTAGAATACAATTACTTTTAATATTAAACATCCACCCCAAGTTATACAGTGAGTTCAAAAGACAAATTATCAGTTGTTGTCTAGAGAGATAGTAAAGAGTTGTTGGGGCCCTGGCCAGCAGCCCCAGCACAAATGAGGAAGACCTCTATCTTCCTGGACTTCATCCCTGTGGAAAAAGGAGAGGGATGAACTTGGGAGAAACTCTGCCTTGCCTGCAGCTGCTGCTGAGAAAGGAAAGAAAGAAGCACAGCAATCCAGCAGGGAGTTCTGGATAGCAGTACTCAATTTACTGAACACAGTTTAAGCCCTTTATACAATATTTGGGTGGAAGGGGTACAAGCACACTCATAGGGCATTTGCAAGCTCCTGGGCCATTGTAACAGAAAACAATCACAGATTTAGCATTTGCAAGGTAACATTTGCAAGATAATGATCATTGATTTACATATTCCTGTGATCAGAGGTTAGAAGACCAGGCACATTCTGCCTCATGGGATAAGCACAGATGTTTTGGGTGTAACCATATGGGCAGGGCCCATTTCTGGGTTCTCCCCTAGGGTCTTGTGATGGGAAAATGCTGGACCCTAAGGCTAGCAGCTCAGAACCAAGATAGAGTATAAAACATTTGTCTTGCATGTAGTCAACTTGGGTTTGATTTTCAGCATCCCTGATTTTCCACTAAGCGCCACCAAGAGTAATTCCTCAATTCTGAGACAGAATTAACACCTGAGTATCACCAGATGTGGCCTAACCCCTCACTCCCCAAAATTCAGTCTTACACTTTTTCCAAAGAACATAAGCTAATGTAGAAAAATAATATATTAGTAGTGAAGATATATCACTTCACAATTAGTTGGTGTGGTAACAGTGTATCCATAAGCACTCTCATTTACACTCTTGTAAACTGACATTACCTAAATAAAATAATAATTAAAATTATTACAGTTAATATATAATCAAACTGCATTTTAAAAGTCTGGAAGACTTTATAGCACAAGAGAGCATTGTATTTACAAAGTTAGGCACACATACACATAATATAGTATATTCAAGTCCTTGTGAACTATCTTGGTTAGTCAACAGGTATGCATTTTGAACAAATTTATTATAACACACGTACCTTTGTAAAATTTATTTTCAGCAATTTTAATCAAAATGTATACTGATGTTATTACAGAATTGCTCTAAAACTAGATAATGAGAGAGACTTTTGACTGAACTCAGATGATATTGGTCAAATACTCAGAAAGTGTTAGCTACGCATTCCTCACCCCAAGTCCCTCATGGGGTGAAAAGTTAAGATATCTGTTAGTGTTACCAGCACCTGATGTGTCAATGTCCAGATGCCTCATATACATGGATGCCTTTTACAATGGTTAAGGTGTGCACATGAAAGAAGGCAGAAACCCCTTTCCCAACTAGGGCAGGCCTACTCATGGAAAGTTACCAATTTAGGGCCTGAGTGTCCTTTTCATCTTGAAGTAACCTTTTTGTTATCTACAAAAGGCCCAGAACAAATTCCTGTTAGAGGTTATGAGACCCCCGCCCAGAATCTACTATCTGGCCTGAATTGCCTGGATTGCATTCCTGCATGTACATATAGCCGTTGCTGACCCATGATCCCAAGTGTGTATCTAGCCGCACCAAATACAGAAAGAAGTATTAAGAATGATCTGATTGGTGGGAGATGGTTACTTGGTACAAAGTGATTGGCTGCCTGCGTGCAGACCTTGATATAATATTTTAAATCTATTGGATGTTTATGCAGGCTTTTCTGTAGTGGCAGGAACTATCTCTTAAAAGATCCTCCCTAGAAGGGCTCGGGGCTCTTAGCCACTGACCGCTTGGGGTCACGCTATGAGCCCGAGTATACTTGCTTATTAATAAAACCCTTGCTTTTGCATAGGACCCGGTCTCTTAGAGTTTTCCTTGGTAGGTGCGGCATTCCGAGGCTCCCAGTTAGTCACCCCATTGGGTGGCCAACCCTTACACACATAAGAATAAGCCAGCATGGCATTTCTAGAGAATTAAAATTTTTCATGGCAGCTGACTTTTCTTAGAGGGACCATCACAGAAGACTCTGGGAGAAATAGCATGACCTTTCATGATTTTGCCTTGAAGGTCATTCAGTGTCAGTTCTGTAGCATGCTTTGAGTTACAAATCACTGAGGGTTATCCAGAAGTAAAGAGGGTCATATTTCATGTTTTGATTTTTATCATGTTTTGATTTATAGTTTATCACTATAAAATTATGGTTTCTTTAGTTTTCTTAATAAATATTTTTTTAAAAAACTAAGCCAAAATATTTAGCATATTTACGTGCATCTCCTTTCTATGACGTAGATTATGAAGACAAATAGCTTTATATTGTAAATTATATGTCTGTGGTGACAAATTTTTATATTTTAAATTAATACCATGGCTTGTTTGGTTTTGCCTTTCTATACTTGTGAACTGATTTAGAAAAAATCATTAGGGTTAAAACCTTAATTTATTAAGGCTAGAGGCTACCTCTGGGGAGAAAAGTCTTAAGAACTACTGAAGGTCTTGTTCTTTCAAGCTGTGAACAGCAGTTACTTTAAGTCTTGTCTCTGCAGGAATTAAAAACAAACATGACTTCTTAGAGTAAAGGGGAAGTAGAATATCGAGGCTTCATATTTACACTGGGGAAAATTAAAAGAATTTTTCTTTCTACTTTGGTTGGATCTTTCCAGAAAGTTTCCTTAAAGATCATCAAAGAAAGCAAATTAAAAAAAAAATAATACTAATACATAGGACATCTTTTACTGCTTTATTTTAATTCATATCACTGGCTTTATATTTTAATTTTCAGTTTTTAAATAATTTTAAATAGAGACTAACCAACTTTCAGAAAACGTACTAAAGCAAATGTTCTGCTACTTTTACCATTATACATGAAGCTAAATTTTTTTGAAATTATGCCCTGATTATAATTTCCACTATTTCTAAATTTTAAAATCATCAGTTAATTATAAATTGCCACATATTTTTCTCTAGTAAAATTTACTGAAATAAAAATAATTTTAGACTTTCTGTACAGTCCTATTTAGCTATTATATAGAAACTTGAGATGGTATATGACATCTTTGCTAAAACAGTCATAATAAAATTAAATTTAATTTGTGACAAACTCAATATGTCTGTCAAGGATATGGATATAATTCTAGACCCTGTAACTATGTAATGGCATACTTATTTATTACTATCGCTAGAAACATTATCTTTTCCAGCAAAGGTAAAATACCATTTCAGTGTTCTGCTTTGCAAAATAGTCAACATACCTGAAGAAGCTTTCAGAGTTAGTGAACAAGTAGTCCAAGATATAAATCCAGATTCACCAAGACAACAAACAGAAACAAGGAGATATCCTAGGCCCTGGTCCTTGACATTTTTGAATTGCCATGACAGTACTTTTTTTTTACTTTTAAACTAGCTTATCTGATACAGATAAATTCATGTTATTTTTAGTCTGGGTTGGATATCAATACAATATCAAATGTCAAGACAATATCAAAATTGTTTTTCATCAAGAAAAGATATCACTTGTACCACTTGTCTTCCCGTTGTTTATCAGTTTGTTGGAGGGGGTGCCAGTAACATCTCCATTCCTTGGGAATGAGGTATATTATTGTTACTGTTTTTTGGCATATCGAATAAACCACGGGTAGCTTGCTAGGCTCTGTAATGGCTCTGGATTTGTCCAGGGGACCCAGTCTGGAGTCAGGCTAAAAGCATTTTCACCGCCTTCCTTTCTTCCTCCTCAGTGGATAGAGTAAATTGTAACAGGACCCGTCTTCAGGTCCATTGAGTAATGGAAGAGGGCAGTGAGGTTCATGGAAGGGTCCAGGATGGAGTTTAGGGGTTAGATTGGGGTTTAGGTTTATGGGCTAATCTGATCTACTTCTGTTCTTGCATTGACCATCTGAATTTATGGAACATGCCTTGTTTCTACTAATTTCATGGACCCGCCCATGAACTGTTCCAGGACTGTCAGCTGTGTTCCAGAGACACTGACACATCTGGCAGAGCTGCTACCAGCTCTTCCCATATTCAGTTGATCATGAGGCAACCAGGATGGAGGGTGGGTTCTGGCCCTGGCCCACCACCCCAATAGAGCCCTCATAAGAAACCAAAGAAAACCGCCACACCGTAATTATAGCCATGTTCAGTATCTGGTCTCCACAGCTCATCAGAGCCTCACCCTAGAGAGAAGCCAAGTTCAAGCCGAAGCACGCATGTCTGGGCTGCTAGAGTCACAGAGCTTCCATGGAGATAGAGCTGGGGTCCCTCTCCCCACCTCTGTCCCTTCCCGGAGGTGTGGTGGACCTGCCCACACACTGCTTTGGAACTGTCGCATGGCACATGGCTAGACTAGATGATTAAGACAGAAATTATGCAGTACATGCACATTGCACAAATGTTCTTTTGTCATAGGATCTATCCTTTACCTCATATATAACTAGAAAAGGTATACAGATGAAAATATTTAATTGCAGAATTTTAGCAGTGTCCTTCTTTTTAGACAGTGATACAGTTATAAAGCTGTTCATGATTGGATTTCAGTCATAAAGTGTTTCAACACCCATTACTTCACCAGTGTACATTTCCTACCACCAATGACCCCAGATTCCGTCCCAACCCCCTACCTGCCACCACTCTCTTTCTATGGCTGTCTCTCTCTTCAGTATCAAGCAGTCTTTAGAGAAAAATAATTTTATTTATTTTCTTGATGAGAGAATAATGTTGATACTGTCTCTAATCATTATGTGTTCCTGAAAGACCACTCTAGTAGGGTCAATATTGAACAGGCAGAGCACATTCTGTGAAGAGTGAACAGAGTCAATTAATCTCTAGAAAGTCTAAGCCATTTTGGGTGAACAAACAAAAACATCAGGCCAAGAAAGAGAAGTGCTGGCTATATCACTTGACTTTGAAATTCTTTCTTGTAAAAGTGCCCGAGGGTCAAGTGAATATAGTCAACCTATAATCCTTCCTTATACATAGAATAATGATTAAAACAAAGATGTGAGAAAGCTAGTTGGCTTTTTTTATACCCTCTTCAGATGTGACATTTTTCTGTTTTTAAAGCTGACTTTGATCTTACTTTTAGTTTAAAAGCCTCATTGATCATTTCCAAATATCTGCAGGTCAAGTAGATAGCATTGCTTTACTCTTCAGTGTTTTCTATAGGTGTATGTGTGTGGTGGCAGTGGGGTCAACAAGTATATGCATTCTTTCACCCCTTAGTTTTTTAAGGCATTCAGTGAAAGTACATTGACAAGCACTGTCAAGCATTTCATGATGCTAGACTAGATGATTAAAACAGAAAATTACAGTTCCATGCACATTGCACAAATGTTCTTTTGTCCTAGGATCTATCCTTTGCTTCATGTATAAAGACACAGAAACACAGAGGAAGAAAGATATTTTAGAGTTGATCAGGGAATGCAACTGGATGGGCTTTAAAGAAAAGGCATTGGTAAGAAATATATCAGCTAGAGGTTCTAGAAACAGGAATTTATTTAAGATAATGAATGTATGAGAGCACTTTGCATAAAAAGATGATGGGAAATATAATAGGTATAAAATCCAAACATCCTTTAATACAGGAGAGAAACTTTGAATAGTGGGACATTTCTGTAGTGATCTGATGATAATCTTAATTTTAAACCAATTTCTTATTTAAAATTTTGTTTGAATATGAATGAAAAGTTACAGAAAAATTGTAAGTGGTGATATTTAGAAATGTTTGTCATAGGAAACAAATAACCCTGGCAGATATCTGGAAGATGGCTTACACTAAAATGTTCATATGTTCTATTTAGAATGCAGGGCAAAAAAAACTTTCCAGAATAGATGTTGCAAGAGATTACCCAAATTGCTTTTCTTTTCATTCCTAAATTTGGTCATTTGATTATACAGTAAAAGTTCTTAGTCTCTGGGAATTCCAGCCAGCAATTCGGTAGCTACTTCTTCCCTAGACTCATTCTCTCCGTGATATTAATTTTACTAATTTAAAAGCCACTTTTCCTAGAGGAACTGGAGATTTTATTCTTCTTTAAGTATTTTAAGGCATTTTTAACATATTAAATCTAGAAATAATAAGAATAGTTCTTGGATATTCAAAACAGTGCCTTTTTTCACATTTTGATTACATTTAAAGCCTCATTGAGTCCATGATAATGTTGCTCATGCTAAATTATTTTAGACTACTAAAAGCCATGTTTCCAGAATTGTATTACTACATGCAAATTTCCTTTTCCTCTGACCTGTTTAAAAACAGGCCTTCTCCATAGTCCCTTATATTGATGAAACTTATTAGATGCGGGAATGTCATCTCAAGCCTTCCCATTTCATTTATTATGAGTACTCACCACAGAAATACTAGCTCCAGAATAAAAACATGCTACCTCATTTGCTTCACGTATTTTTCTTGCTTTGTCTTCCTTTAATCCTAGAGATGGAGGGAGGGAGTTCCTATGACAATAGGTAAGGATAGCATAGAGAGAACAATAAGATTCCAAAGAGTGGGATGAATTTGCCATAAATGGGCAAATTTAAATGAACAAAATCCTAGTGGGGATTCCTTCAGCTGCATGTCATCTTCGTTTTTTATGGGAATTAGCATAACTTAGTGGATTATGTTCACATTGACTGACAGTCATTGTGCCTATGCTTGAATATCTCTGACAGATCATCATAGCAGAGCGTAATATAATGGAAAGATCCCGTCACCTGAGAGTCAGAGGCCTTTGTTCCATTCCACATTTGACACAAACTTTCTAAGAAAACTTAAGGAGTTACCTTACCCTGCTGTATCTCAGGTATATAAGTTATAAAATAGAGTCCACTAGATAATTTCAAGATGCAGTATGTCCTGCTCTTAAAAGCAATTATGCTTTCAGCCCATTTAAAATTTAAATTAAGTCTATAATTATAGTTTCTTTAGTTTGTTTTTAAATCTCATAATAATTTGCTATCAAGTTAAAATCTACCACTGGTATAGGTTTAGAGAAGCTTCACCTGAAATATGTAAAAACAAAGCAGTGATTCTGGATTGATCTGTTTCCCAGCTAGGCTTGTTTTATAGCGTATTACCATATATTTCTGTACAATGCCATTCTCGTTTTAGACCAATTTCATTATTAACTGAGGAATAGCACAGAAAAAGTAGTGAGGGAATGACACAGGAAAGCATCCATTGTATGAAAAAATTCGTTTGTATAAACCTCAGCCTGAATTGGGTTCTGCCAGGAACAGCCTTCTAAACTTGTACACAAAAATAGCTAGAGCCCCATGCCTAGGGATAAGAAAGCAATTTACTGTCTTCTGGTATCTCAGCAAAGCACAATCTGGTATCACGTCCATCTCTATACCTAGGTGGCCCAGAATCAATTCTGAGGCTTCCAGAACCCCTATTATACTTTCTGCATTTTTAAACATTGATTTATTTAATAAAATGGAATGGGTTTTGCTGTTATTCTTGTTGTTTTGCCTCTGAAGACCAATGCTAATTGAAGTAAAAGTGGATACAATATGCATTAGGTTAAAAGCAAAATGCGTATTTCATCAGTCTTTGTAAGATCAGTTCAGCTTTAGCATACTAATATCAATCATGGTAGTAGACACAGTCAACTTTTTTTTTTGATGAATGAGAATTTTTTTACCTCAAGAGCATTTAAAGAAGACTAGATTTCTTTTCAAAAACAAATGGCAAACCTACTCTTAACTGCTATTATTATGTTGTAATAGTCTCATACTTTTTCTTTCCCTGATGATTTCCCTACTTTTCTGCATGTGTTATTTTATCTATACATATATATATATATATATATATATATATATATATATATATATATATATATATATATTAAATGGACTTAATATTGTGCTTTTGATTATGTCTTTATCATTTAACATTATGTTCTATTTTTCTATATTTTAATATGGAAAAAATATCTCTGTATGCAGCAGTTATGTGTACCTAGGTCGAGAAGTCAACATGATGAACGACCTAAAACCTGAGCTGCGCAGGAGGAAGAGAGCAGCATGGAATGCCTTCAAAGGCATCGAAGAAATAGCTAAAAGGACAAAGAACCTCTGGCTCCGGGCACATCTCTTTGACTCCACCGTTCTCCCTGCATTAACATACGCCTCAGAGACCTGGGAACTACGAAAGCAGGATGAGAATGCAATTCGGGTCTCCCAGAGAGGAATCGAAAGAGCTATGCTTGGAATATCACGTCTCACTCAAGTGAGTGAAGGAATCCGGAGTTCTGACCTCCGTCGCTATTCCAGAATCAGGGACGCTGTCTCATTTGCCAAGGCTTCGAAAATCAGATGGGCTGGACATGTAATGCGATTTGGAGACAACCTCTGGACTAGAGCCGTTACGGACTGGATCCCATGGGATGTCAAAAGATCACATGGCCTCCCACCTACAAGATGGTCAGACTTCCTTGTTAAAACCCTGAAGGAACGGTTTGAGGCTCTTCATATTCCTGAATCAACCAGATGCCATTGGGCTACAATGGCACGAGATAGGGTCCAATGGAGATGTTACTGGTGCCCGCTCAAGCAAATCGATGAATAACGGGATTCAAGTGATCAAGTGATCAAGTGATCAATATGGTTAAAGTAAATATATCATTTAATGAGTTGGTGAGATAGTACAGGAAGTTAGGTATTTGCTTTAAACACAGCTGACTAGGATTTGATTCCTGGCATCATATGTGTTCCCCTGAGACTTCCAGGAACAATCCCTGAGCACAGAGCTAGGAGTAAGTGCTGACTGTAAGATATTACTCCAAACCAAAATAAATAAGCAAACAAATATAAAATCTAAGATCTAGAATGCAGCCCATAATACTATTGACTTTATAGTACTTTTTAATACTATTGCAAAATGTAGTACAATTAAGAGTTTCTAAAATTTTCTTATTTTTAAGGTTGCATTTATTTTCCTATTCACTTACTGTATAATGCCTGTATGTTAGTTTCATTATATATATATATATATATATGTATATATATATAAACATTACAGTATATAATTCGTGTGTTTAAAGTCAACATTATTGAAGAGCAATACTTAGTGGCTAGTGAGGTAATGAAAGGGCAGGAGCAGGGATCTGACATGTTCTAGACCCTGAGTTCAATCCCCCACCACATACCTTCCAGAGAAGCCTGTGCTATTATTAGATCCAAGCATCAAAACTCATGTCTGCAGAGCCAGACCAATTTAGCTTGGAAGGTCCCTTTCCTCTATACAATGAATATCTATCTACCTATCTCTCTATCTCTCTATATGTATGCATGCATGCATGCATGTATGTATGTATGTATGTATGTATGTATGCATGTATGTATAACATTAAGCTCACTGCTAAAATTCAAATCTATATTTCTCCAATCAACTTCATGCCTTGTGTATTTGCTTATCTTTATTCTGGTAGCCACTATTGATCTTATAGTTTAAAGTTTATTTTGCTTCAGTTAGCTCATATGTTTGCTTTATTTTTTGCCACACAATATCAAAATTATAGCATTCATTTTCTCCAGGTGGTTTATATCACTAAACATAATACCCTTTAGGTATATCCATGTATACCTAGGGTTGCAAATGGTAGGTTTTCATCTTTTCAATTGCCAAATAGAGTTTTTTGTATATGTGTGCTTATTCTTTTATTCATAAGTGGATAAATGAATGGTAACTTAATTTATGGCTTCTTATTATTATAGCTAATGCAACTTAAAGCAAGAAAGCATATGTAGCAGCATTTGATTTTTAAGGGAATTCATCTGGAAATTATATTTCTAATTTTGGTGTAATATTCATATTACATTCTATAATGACTACATCAGTTCACTGTCCCACTGACAGTATATAAGGAGTTTGTTTTCTCCATCTCTCTACTTTTCCATTATTTAAATCAAGCACCTTGTAATTTTACTATTGTGTTTTATAAATTTTGTACATGTTATATAAAACCCTTTTCAGATATGGACGTGCACAAATTTCTACTTGCATTCAGTAGGATTCATTTTATTTTTTTATTTAATGTTTTGACTTTTGGATAACACAAAGAATGATATGGAGGTGGTTTCTTCTTGCTTTGCACTGGGGGAATGATCCCTTCAATACTCAAAGGATACTATGCAATGCCAGGGATTGTGCCCAGGGCTATGACATGCAGTAAAGCATGCAATAATGGGATGTATTCAGCTCTCTAAATTATCTCTCCAGGGTACAGTGCATTGTATTTTGATGATTTTTTTTTTGCGTTTTTGGGTCACACCCAGCAATACTCAGGGGCTACTCCTGGCTCTGCACTCAGGAATTACTCCTGGTGGTGCTGCAGGGGTGGGGAGGGAGGGGGACCATATGGGATGCCGGGATCAAACCCAGGCCGACATAGGCCTGTCGCGTGTAAGGCAAACGCCGCCCTACTCGCTGGGCTATAGCTCTGGCCCCGATGATTTTTTTTTTTGGCTGTGCTGGTGTCTTAATTTGACCTAGATTTAGTTGTATATTTGTGTGGAGTTTTTTGTTTGCTTGTTTTCCCTGATGTTGAATCCATGTGCAGCAGGTTGAGGTCAAGAGTTTCACCGCTTTTATTTAATGTAGCTACATCTAGATTCAGTGAAATCTTTATCAAGTCCCAGTGATATCTTTCACAGAAATGGAACAAAAATTCATATTAGCTTAAATTGCAAGAGTCCCAAAATCCAATAAGCCGAGAATAAAAAATCCCGAGAATAAAAAAACAAAAAATGGGGAATCACAAGCTATGACTTCACATTGTACTATAAAATATCATAACTAAAATAGCTTTGTATTGGAGTAAAAACAATTACACAGATAAATGAAAGATAATCAAGACCAATAAGTAAAACTATACATATATAGACACGAATTTAAAGGATCCAGTAGTTTAAAAAATGGTGCTGGCAAAACACAACGGCCACAGTAATAAGTTAAAATATGGACATTATCTGACATGATATAGTTTTCAGAGAAAACATGTAGTGATATAACTTATATTTTGTTTTTTTTTAATTTTTAAATGACTTTATTTTTATTTTATTTTATTTTATTTTATTTTTTTTGCTTTTTGGTCACACCCAGCAATGCTCAGGGGTTACTCCTGGCTTTGCACTCAGGAATTACTCCTGGTGGTGCTCGGGGGACCATATGGGATGCCAGGGATCGAACCCGGGCAGGCACAGGCCAGCTGCGTGCAAGGCAAATGCCGTACCCGCTGGGCTATCGCTCTGGCCCCATATGTTGTATACATATAGTTTGTATATAAACAAATTTATGTATGTATATACTAATTACATCAAAACTCCACTTTAAATACATTATATTCTGTGAAGTGCTGGGTTTACAATCTTGTCAATCAATCTGTTTTCTCTCTTTGGAGAGAATATACTGTATCACTGTATCACTGTCTTCCCGTTCATCATCGATTTGCTCGAGCGGGCACCAGTAACATCTCCATATGACCTGTCTCATGCAAGTAGAGCCCAAGGGCACCTGCTTGCTCCAGGGACATAAAGAGCCTCAAACCATTCCATCAAACCATTCCAGGTCATGGTAATGAGGTATTTTATGGGATATAGAAAAAGCCATTCTCTGGGTTGGAGAGATAGTATCTTGCAATGGTGCAGTACTATCTCTAGCTTTGTATTCAGGTTCAATTTCCTGCTTTTCATATAGGACACCAGAGGAGATCCCTGAGTGCAGAGCTAGGCGTAAGCTCTAGCTACTGCTGGATGTAACCTCCCAAAAAACATAAATAAATGAAACCTATTTATATATTTTTATAAAAATAAAAATAAAAACATAAAAATAAAATATAAACTTTCTTATTAAAATCAAGAATAAAATGCAATTATTTCTTCTGTAAATGATCATGCTCTTACCTCTATTTTGGAAACCTTTGCTCTTTGCTTACATTTACACACTTCTCATTCTTTAATGGCTAAATGGAGCAGAGAGTCTTTATGGGAAATGACTGTGTTCCCCATGTATTAAGTACTCATAGAAAAAAGCCAAAATTTTAACATATAGGCTAATTTATATGGCTAAAATTTCAGCCGAAATTTCAGCCTATACTCATCATTTGATTTTAATTTTAAAGTATTACTAATGCATTTCATATTTCTTGTATTTCCTTTTGTTATGTTTGCTTCTGTATTGTCGGGATAGAGTTTATTCTATTTACGTATTTCAAAACATATTTGAGTAAAGTGTGTAATACTTAAATATGAGTAGAAGATAAATAAATGGATAAAGGAGATTCCCATTTTATAAATGTACTGTTGAACTCTGTGAGTTCTGGCTTTCTCAAGGACTAATCCCTCAAGGACTAATCCCTCCTCCCTTCTGTTTTATTTTCTAATTTCTTCTCCTTCTTTGCCACATTTTCATTTATATTCACACATGTTTGAGAAAATACCATCATTAAAATGCTTAATTTTACCCCATTATCTCTATTGTTTGTATCTGTTTATCATTTTCTCTCCACAGTCAAGTAAGTACAAAATACTAGAGACAAATGACTTTAGCTGTCATTCTTTGTGTTCAATGTAGAAGTTTTTCTATAATATCTAAACTTACAAAATATCAACATGACAAATGTTAAGACTCCAAGTTGCATGCATGATCTGGTGCTTCTATATATTTTATTCATTATATATTTTTATTTGTTTATATTTAATATCGTGTGTCTTTCATTGCTTAAGACATTGCATCTCTTGTATATACATATAAATAATCATATACTAATATTTCATTAATAAATGAATAAGATTTTCTCCTTGACATAAAACTAATTTAAAGAAGGGGATCATATATTCATTTTGATATTTTCACTAGTACATGACCAACATCTGGCACATAGAAAGAGAGCAATAAGTACTTATTGAAAAAGTGAAAATATCATACAGAATATTTATCATAAATTAGGGCTTTTTGTTAAATATTAATATAAATTACAAATGCTATTAAAAGATTAACTGAGCTAAATATTCCATTATTGATATTACAGCTTATAAACATATAGTTTTACTAAAGAAAATAAAATCTCTTTAATTAAAAAATACAAAGTCTATCCTTAACTAATTGCTGGAAATGGTAATGCCGGACTAGAACTGAGCAATGAATATAGGCAAAGGGATACATATGTTGCCCCCCTAAATGTACATAGGGAAGCCACAATGTGTAAGAGAAGGGAGAGTGAAAGAGAGAGAGAAAGAAGAAAGAGAGAGAAAGAGAAAGAGAGAGTAGAATAGAAAAAGTGCTATAGAAGCAGGCTAGGGGATGGGGAGGGAATCAGGGACATTGGTGGTGGGAAATGGGCACTGGTGGAGGGATGGGTGCTTGAACACTGTATGACTGAAACCCAATCATTGACATCTTTGTAATTGTATATCTCATGGTGGTATGATACAACAAAATTTATTTTTTTATGTTTTCATCTTTTGTTGATTTTTTTCATTTGAATTTTTTTATTATACCACCATGAGATATACAGTTACAAGTGTGTTAATATTTGGGTTTCAGTTATACAATGTCCCAGCACCCATCATCCACCAGTGTCCACTTCCCACCACCATGTCCCCTGATCTCCCCCTCCCCCAGGCTGCATCTATGGCAGGCAATTTTCACTTCTCTCTCTCTCTCTCTCTCTCTCTCTCTCTCTCTCTCTCTCTCCTCTTCCTTCTCTTACACATCATGGATTGCAATTCATACATTTAGAGTAAAAAACAAAATTAAAAAAAAGAAAATATACTTGGTCTCTGTTCATTTTTAAGACGTTAAAAATAAAATTTGTATCAGACAAATTAAGGAAAAGGTTTTATTACCTGATGAAATAAAATATGAACTTAAACTATAGAATGTTTTCTAATAGATATATGTTCCGAGCTGAATAGAGTTAGTTTGTTGTTGCTTTAAAAATCAAGAATCTTTCACATTTAAAAGTAGATATACAAGTTGCTATTGTAAAGTGTTGAAAATTATCACACTGGTACAATACCATAATACCATCTGCAATATATTCACCTGTATTTCTTAGGAATGCTTAACTTCATAGGTATTCTGAGATAATATAACAGTTTGGATGTTCACCCTGAGGGATACAATCTAGAATGATAAATGAAATTGTATAGGACCATGATGATAATCCTGGAAAAAATCAAGCTCACCAGCATTATCACAAATTAACACAAAAATTAACTATTACTGTTATCACAAATTAACTATTCACTTTCTAATTACTTTTCAGCATCAGGGACACCTGCCAATTATAATTAAAGAATCAAAGCATAAATATTCCATAAATCTTAAGAAAAATAGCATAGGATAGAAGTCAGCATGAAATATAAACTACCATCTTCCCCAAGAGTTCAATGAAATCATTCTGTCTGGGCCACTTAATATTATGTACAAACTATAAATCCATAAAAATATATTACCAAGTATAAAAGGCAATATCTCTTAGTCAACATATATTGTAATTCAGGGTACCAGAGATAAACTATATTTGAGGGTGGAATTCTAGTAAATAATAACACTTTTTATTAGATTATATAGTTTATTTGACATCCAAACCAGTAGGTCAAATATCAAGTCTTCCTGAGCTTTTCAGTTCTATTGGGTTGTCCTGAGACAATACTTTCTTTAATATTTGTCAGAATCATCTGGGTTTTTATTTTCTGTGTGTGGCTTGAACCTGGGACCTCCAGTGTACCTGGCTTTATATTTGAGATACAGTGCCAGTCCACATAAGAATATTTTTTTGGGGGAGTTTTCACCTAGTGATGCTCAAGGGTTACTCCTGGCTCTGCAGTGAGGTATTACTCCTTCCTGAGCTTGGGGGAACAACATGGGATGCCAGTGATTAAAAGCCAGGTGGGCCATGTACAAGGCACACACCTTATCTGCTAATAATAACATTTCTTAATTTTGCCTTGGCATATTACCTAATATGATTTACTGTCAAATTTATTTACTGGAGAAAAATATGATTCTATTAGTTCCATTTCCAGAGAAAAGAAGTAATAAGGAAACATGACATGGAGCATCATATTTCTGTCTTACATGTTAATTAGCATATCATTGTGAGAAATTTCATGTGAGCAGCTAAATTCATCTAACTTAACTTTTATTTTGCTATTAATATTAGGTGTATTGGGGCCGGAGCGATAGCCCAGCGGGTAGGGCGTTTGCCTTGCACGCGGCCGGCCTGTGCCGGCCTGGGTTCGATACCGGCATCCCATATGGTCCCCTGAGCACCGCCAGGAGTGATCCCTGAGTGCAAAAGCCAGGAGAAACCCCTGCGCATCGCCAGGTGTGACCCAAAAAGCAAAAAAAAAAAATATATATATATATATATATATATATATATATACATATATATATATATATATTAGGTGTATCCCTTCCTTGACCCTTAAACTAGAAGTTGCTGTAGTTATTTTTTGGTTATAGGTGCAGATTATTACTTATGTTGCATGATTTACAATACTTGTGTTCTTGGATACTTGAATTACTCTTGTGATTTATAATGACATTATAGAAGTCATTCAACTAACATGAGATCAGTAACTAGAAAAAATTATGACTTTTTAAAAAAATTCTGCATTAATGAAGAAATATTTTCAGACTTTGGTTTTTCATAATGCAAGTTATTCAATTCAGTATTTTGTTGCTTTTGAAGTTAGTATTTCTTTGTCACAAATCTCATTTCCTATGCCATCCAACAATTCAAAATGTTCTTGTCATGCCCCTGTTTGCGAGTACTATTAAGGAACTTGCATACTATACAAATTCTCTCAGTTTTCCTCTGATAACTTCTCTTCATGTTTCTACATTTCCCACTATTTGAAATAACATTAATTTTTTTTTTTGCTTTTTGGGTCACACCCGGCAATGCTCAGGGGTTTCTCCTGGCTCTGCACTCAGGAATTACTCCTGGGGTACTCAGGGGACCATAAGGGATGCCGGGGATAGAGCCCAGGTCTGCCACATGCAAGGCAAACACCATACCTGCTGGACTTTCGCTCCGGCTCCTTTAAATTGAATCACTATGAAATACATAACTAAAAATTTTGTTTTTAATTGAGTTTCAGTCCTACAATATAGCAACATCCATCCATTCACCAGTGTATATTTCCTATCATTAATGTTCCCCTTTTCCCTCCCCCCCACCCCAAGCTTCCTCTATGGCAATTTTCATCTGTCTCTCCTTTTTCTCCCTTTCTCTCTCTCTCTCTCTCTCTCTCTCTCTCTCTCTCTCTCTCTCTTTCTCTCTCTCTCTCACACACACACATACTCAGTTTCTCTCTCTCCTGTATTTTAGGCACTGTGCTTTGATATCCTGTTACTGGACTTCCTTTTAGCACTTAGGTCCTGTCCAGAATCATCAATTCCAATAATCATAGTCATAGTGGACTATTCTCTGTCCTAACTTCACTCCCACATAACTTGGGGCAGATTTCCCAGCATGGGCCAGTCCTCCTGTCCCTTACTTTTACTGTCTTTAGATGTTATTCTCATACTAATTTTTGTATCTGGAAAAGGTTGTAATCATTCTGTTTCAGTCTCTCTCCTTCTGACTCATTGCACTCAGCTTATTCTGAATGTGCATCCATACATAAACAAATTTCATGGCTTCATTTTCCCTAATGATTGTGTGATATTCTGCTGTGTAGATGTGCCATGTTTTTGGTTCAATATTCTGTTCTTAGGCACCTGGGTAAATTCCAGATTGTGACTATTGGATATAGTGCAGTTGCAGGACTCCTCTAAAAGCCTCTGCATCTGCCCTGGATTGCCTCCTGCCAATCCAGGAGGCAATCCAGATAGGGGGTAGTTTAAATGTGTCAGTTTATCTGACCATGTATTCTGTACTGGCTGGTATAAATATTCTCTCATGCTACCACATCGTGGGACTAGCTAGATCTTACCAGCATATTTGCCTGGCCACGTTGGATCTCTAAGTATTTAGACCAGAGAGAAATGCTGTTTTCCTCCAAGCAAGCAAGCATGGCTCCCTGATAACTAAAAGGCAACTAAAGTACAAAACTACCGTGAAGTAGTTTTAGTCTTAGTCTTTGGTATTAGTCTTAGTCTTTGGCATTAGTATTATTCTTTGGTACAGAGACATGCCATCTCAGAAACCCCCTTCTCTACCCTATAAAGGCATTTCCAGGCAGATCTTGGCTCAAAACATTAGCATATAATAGGGCCTAAGTGAGGTGCTGGGAGAAATTACCTAAGGGCATTTGACCCTTCCTGCTTCCCATAAGAGTGGGAGGTCTAAGTTGCAGGGGTATAAAATCAGCCTGCTTCCTCTCTCTCACTCTCTCATTTTGGGCTCTCTCTTTGTGAGCTCGCACCCTTCTTGGGAGTCTTGTCTTTGTCTCCTCTCTACAGGGCCTTATACGTGGTGGCCACCATCTTGGCCTACACGTGGCTGGGATTCTAGCTGGGAATCCTAAGCAGTAGATTTTTCCTATTGCTGATTTGTATACCTGAACCTGTGATAAGTAAAGCCTTTTAAAACTGCATCGGATTCCTGAGTCTTCATCCATTCCCCACCACATCCCACACTGTTGGGGACCCGGCGGCGTTCCCGACAGTGCAACAGTGAACATAGGAGTGTAGATGGCTTTTCTACACTGCATTTTCAGCCCTCTAGAGTGTATTCCCAGGAGAAGTACTTCTGGGTGATATGGAAGCTTAATTTCTAGTATATTAAGGAATGACCATAGTATTTCAAAGGAGGAACCACCTGATATTCATATCAACAATGAATGAGAATCTCTTTCTCCTCCATTTGCCACCGGCAACAATTGTTCTTTCTGATGTGTGCCAGTCTCTGTGGTGTAAGATGATATCTCATCGTTTTGATTTGCATTTAGCTGATGATTAGTGATAGGGAGCATTTTTTTATGTACCTTTTGGATATTTGTATTCTTCTTTGAGGAAGTTTTGTTCATCTCTTCTCACCATTTTTGATGGGGGTTTATATTTTTATGCTGGGGATAGAACCCAGGTTGGCTGTGTATAAGGAAAATGTCCTACCTGCTGGACTATCGCTCTGGTCCCCTATTTACATTTATTTCACCCATTTCCAGAGAACTTAGGCTCCTTTTGTTGTTTCTGGGCCACACCAGTGGTGCTTGAGGGTTCCTTCTAGCTTGGTGCCCAAAGGGTTACTCGGTGGTTCTGGGTGACTGTGGCACCAGGGTTTGAACCTGAGCCTTCTCCATGCGAGTTTTGTCTCTGTCCTTTGTGGCATCGCCCTGACTCAGATTCTTCATTTTTTTTTTTGCTTTTTTTTTTTTTGGTGTCACACCCAGCCATGCTCAGGGATTACTCCTAGTGGTGCTTGGGGGACCATATGGGATGCCGGAGATCGAACCGGGTCAACTGCGTGCAAGGCAAACGCCCTACCCGCTGTGCTATCACTCTGGCCCCCTTCAGTTCTTTATGAGATCCAACTTTCCGTTTGGTATCTCTAGAATCAGACCTCCTTAGTGTTGATCTGCTAGTCATGAGAAAGGGACCAAAAAATATATTGGTTTGCAAGCTTGAAAGGTATTTTTGCCAGGTATGGAATTCAACATTGGAGGTCCTTTTCTTTTACCATTTTATTTTATATTTGTTTTTGGAGGCATCACACCCAGCAGTGCTCAGGTTCTCCTGACTCTGCACTCAGGAACATCTCCAAGCAATGCTTGGGGAGCCATATGGGATGCCGAGGATTGAACTCCAGACTTAGCCACATCCAAGGGAAATGACCCACCTGCTGGACTCTTTCTAGCCCATCTCTTAGTGTTTTAAAGATATCCCCCTATTGTCTCTGGTCACATAGCTCCTCTGGGGGAGAAGGTAGCTGTGGTTCTTTCTATGTTTCTTCCTGGGTAGTGTTATTTCTTTCCTCCATATGCCATCAAGATTTTATCTTTGGTTTTCTGGAGTTTGGTTATGATCTTACTGTCGGTGTGTGTACTTGCACATGTGTCAGTGTTTATGTATATGGGTTTTTGTTGTTGAAGTAGTTTTGGGGCCACACCTGACTGTGCTTAGCTCCTATTCCTAACTCTGTACTCAGGAATCACACCTGGGGAGGTTGTGTAGTACTGATGATTATATATACCAAAAAGCCAGATAGATAGAACAGCAGATCAGGCATGCAAAGCTAGTGCCTTAACCACATACACACACACACACACACACACACACACACACACACACACACACACACACACACACATATATATATGGGGCCAAATAGTTGTGGTTATATATATCATTTGTATCACTTGTCTTCCCGTTGTTCATCAATTTGCTCAAGCGGGCACCAGTAACATCTCTATACTAGTGTATGCCACATGCTAGTGTAGCCCACGGGCATCTGTCGCTGTGAGTTTCTTGGCTTTGTGGTTCTTCCACCGCTTTTGGGAAATTAGTGACAACTATTTCTATAGGATGTGCTGTCTTTCTCTGTGTCTCACTCTCTACCTCATCTCCTGGATTCAAATGACACGTAGATTAACTTTGGTGTGTTCTGTTTGGCCTGGTTTCGTTTCATGCTCTTTTCTCTTTCTGTTTCCTTGTAGGTAGTCCTGTTGACATATTCTCTTTTCCTGTTTTTGGGTGGTGGTGGGAGCAACACCCAACCTTTCTAGGACTCTGTTCTAGTGCTGTGCTCAGGGGTCACACATGGCAGGGCTGGGGAATCACATGGAGGTATTGGGGACCAGCCCTCAGTCAACTTGATGGAATGGTTTGAGGCTCTTTATGTTCCTGGAGCAGGCAGATGCCCTTGGGCTATCTCACATGTGACAGGAAGTATTGAGATGTTACTGGTGCCCGCTCTAGCAAATCAATGATCTATGAGAAGACAGTGATACAGTGATTTATATTTTTTGAAAATGTCTACCAGTGCCTTATTTATTTTTGATATTAACCCCTTATTAAATGAGCATTGGGTAAATATTTTTCCCGTTCTATGAACTGTATTTATATCCTGGTCAGCATTTTCTTTGAGGTACAGAAGTTTCTTAGTTTAATACAGGCCCATTGGTTTGTCTTTGCTTTCAGTTGCTTGGTCATTGGTGTTTCATCATTAAGATGACTATAGCTTCAATGTTGCGGAGGGTTCTGCCTACACTTTCCTCTATTTTTATTACAGATTAGTTTTGATAGTGAAGTTTTTAATCCATTTCTTTGGTATTTATGCATAGCATTAAAAAGAAGTCTGAGTTTTTTCTTCTGCATGTAGGTGATCAGTTTTCACATCATTACTTGTTGAAGAGGATTCCTCGCTCGACTTTATATTTTTTGTTCTTTTATCAAAGATTGGCTGATCATATACCTGGGGGTCTATCTCAGGATATTTAACTCTATTCATTGATCTGAGAGTGGGTCTTTACTCCAAAGCTATGAAGTTTTAATTACTACCTCTTTGAAGTACACAGTTTGAAGTTGGAGAAAGTGATACATCTCATCTTATTTGAAAGGATTGCTGTAGCTATTGGGGAGACTGCCTTAATTTTTAATAAATCGATGCTTGCCACTACCCTTTATTAGGTGTATCAGTGGTTCTCAATTCCTTAATTGGAGTCAGTCTGGCTTTTCAGGGAACATTTAGCAATATCTGTAGACATTTTTGTTGTCACAGCTTGAATGTGTGCTACTAGCATCTTGTGAGTAGAGGTCAGGAATGCTGTTAAATGCTTAATAAATGCACTTGACAGGCCATAGAATAGAGGCGTTTCTACCCTCAGTTGTCAGCGGTGTCCAGGTTGAGAAAACCCTTAAATTACTGAGAAAACATCTTTATACATTCTCATTGAAACCCCAAAAGCTAATATATTGTCTGGCATAAAGTAATCTCCATAAAATAACTGTCAAATGAACTTCATCAGAAGACATTTGGATAGGCAGTAGGATAGGCATATAAATCTATTGGCAGAATTATGTAAATGTGTGTTTATTTGTTACATTCTTTTCTAATATTATTAGACCTTTTGCACATCTTTTCAAGCTATAAACTCATTTACTGTCTGGGTTCCTCATTGCTGTGTGCTTCCAAAAAATGTTTTAAACTCTGAAATATTTATACATACATGGATTATCTGATACAGTGACCTACTTTCTGATAATCCATACATTTCTATTAGGATGGCTAATAGAAATGATTTTTACTACTTTAAACAGATTTTTGAATTTCAGATCATTGTACTATTCTTGATAGTTATAAAACTTTCATTAACGTGCATGCTATCATCATTATTTTAATATTTTCCCAAGGGCAATACAAAAAAAAAACCTTGGGAGAGAAGCTCATTATATCAGATTCCAAACATGTGTAAGATGATGTCTGTGTTTGTGGATCCTATTTCTCCATTATTTCTACTTCAATAAATAATTAGTTTTCAATTTATTTAATCAAATTAGGTGTTTATCTTTCCTGGCACTTGTATTGGCCTAGTAGATATAAAACACTCTAGATGTGGTTTAGGCATAATAGATCAGCAAATTATTTTATATTTAAGTTAGCATCTGCTGCCACTAGTAACTCCTGTGAAAAATGCAAAACACTACAATTTTTTGTGTAATTTTAACAATTTAGAATGTAAAGGTCAACCAGGTTAAAATGCAGATATCTACCTCCTTGTATGACAGAGACGAAGTAACTTAAACCAAAGAACAGAGTTTAGGTACATCATATTCAGCAGGTTACTTATAACCCAATAATTTCTTGTAACACAATAGATTTTAAATTCTGTGTTAAATTATGTAACATATACTTCAAGTTAGCTTCCTTGTTGCTAATAGCTTCTCAATAAATAAAATAAACTGCATAACATTTATTTATGATTTCTTTATATTTGGATATTCTATAACATATAGATAGGAGGTTTACTACTTCTGGTCTTTAATTAAATAATTAAAATTATGAAAATCTTGGTGAAATAGTTATTCAGTAATTTTAACTGCTATATTAGAACTTAAATTGGAAGTTGTTCTATATCTCCACTAGTAAGCTATTATTTATTATAAAATGATTGTCATTTTAGATTGACAATCTGATGGCCATCAGAAAACATTTTGATTGGCCATCAGTGTCCTTGGCACATTTATTTATACATCCTCATTCATTTTGTCAATATATTTTATTTCAAAATTAGCCAGAATCCCCTGATTACATGAAAATCTGCCAGCCGCGTGCAAGGCAACGCCCTACCCGCTGGGCTATCGCTCCAGCCCCAAGTTTTTTTTTTTAATTTAAAAGACTTAAAAGTAACCTTTAGATAGAAGGCCAAAATATCACAATAATAAAATAATAATTAATGAGTCTAAACAGGAAACTAAATATGATATACTCAACTTTTCTTTGAAACTAGCTTAGTAGATTGTAAAAATATATTGACTTTCTGTTTAAAAACACTTTTGCAAGGGTTAGGGAGACACTAAACAGGATATACAGGATAAGTGTTTGCTTTGCAAGTGGACAACCTCCTGCTAAATATTCTGTCACCTCATATAGTCCCCTCAGCAAAACCAGAGATTCTTTCAGTAGAGAGCCAGGAATATTCTTTGAGCACATCTCGGTATGGCACACAAAAAAGAAATTTCTGTTTTGTTTCATAAAGAAAAATCTTGAACATATCAACCAATTTTAGTTTCATATATGACTACTGGAGAAATATATGTGCCATTAATTATGTTAAGAATGACATTATATTGTGATGTAAGACATGGAATTCTTAATACTAAAAATGACAGAATGGGGATCCTTAACTATGAACATGGCATACCAATCTGCCAAATATCACTGCCACTGAGCATACTTCTGCTTTTATTATTTGTAATAATAAAGTGCATTGCCATGGTGAAGTTTGAGTGTGCAAAATGTAAGTTAGAAAACGTACAGCTTGTGTCAATAGTTGTCAAAAGTGCTAATACCAACCTAGAACTGAGAGTTAAATACAGGCAAAAGGTACACATGACATCATTTTAATGTATGTATTGTAATCCACAATGTGGAAGGGAAAGAAAAGAGAAAGAGAGAGAAAGAGAAAGAAATAAAGAACCTGCCATACAGGCAGGCTAGGGAGGGGGAGGGAATGGGTGACATTGGTGGTGGGAAATGGGCACTGGTGGAGAGATGGATGCTGGAACACTGTATGACCAAAACCCAAATATGAACAGCATATGGATATCTTTGTAATTGTGTAATCTCATGGTGGTATAATAAAGTATTAAAAATAATTTAAAAAAAAAAAAAAAGAAAACATATGCTGGTTTAAACAAAACTAACATTTTTTTGTTTCTGAATACGTCATGATTAACATGTTATATCTAAGATGATTTTCAAATAAATAAAGACTATATTACAAATTTAAAATAAAAATGTTTCATCTGAAACATAAACAACCAGATTTTGAGTGAAAATGTGTGAAAGTCCAAAGCTCCTAATGACCAAAGGATAGGGTAAAGAAAAGAAAGCAGTGTAAAGATTAAGCTGGTTAATGAACTATGACAGCCTGACAATATAGGTTTCTCTCTTTATAAAACACACCAAGTCAACTAAAGAAAAGTTGGGAAGTTGGGTGATTATTTGGTTCTATGTGGTTACCCTACTCTCATGCCACTTCCTACTTTGGATGAACTAATGAGCCTGGAGCTCATGAGATTACACGGTAAATTGAGCGATAGCTGCTTAACTCAGTAGAAACGAGCACTTTTATTACATGATATCACTAGGCTTTTATGGTGAGCTTTATGAGATCTCACATGGTGATTTACAATTACTCTGTGTCACCAGTGTGGCACTACTGTTGCATTGTTTTGTCTATTAAAGTAACTGCCTCCTGAGCCAATTTGCGAACAGAGACAATTCACAAAGCGGCAGTGCTTTGTACTGTAAAAATAGATGCTAGCGATAATTGGGCAAGGTGGTGTCATGTCACTTGTGTGCAGTTCATTAATTAACTGCTTGAAACTGCTATAAAATAATAGCCATGTCATCAGGATGAAAGTACAGGAGTGCAAAGGAAATAAAACTTCATAAGTAAGAAGACAGAAGTAGCTATTGTGAAGAAAACTCAAATGTTTCCTTCCCTTTTAGTACCCAATCCTATTTCCCTGCAGTTACAAATCTGCACTTCAACTTTTCTTATTATTACTTGTTAGTGTTTATTGGGTGCTAGATGTTGCATGCAATTTATGTTCCCCCTCAAACTGAAAATGCTGATGGATTGTTTATTAGAAGAGTTCAAGGATCATTGCTACAAACTGAGCACTATCCAAGCATTTTCTTGCCACAATTCAGAAATGAGGTCCATATTAGAGACATTTCTCCAATGTTTCATTAATGTGATTTCTAATTTCAGCATATTCAGATCCTTAGCAGCTCCATCCCTACTCAAATTCAACACATTTAGAGGAACTATTTTGCCAATAGCAAAGGTCTATATAGTTATATCATGTCATTTTTAAATTGTAGTAATAGACCTATTCTTATTCTCTCATATTTAAACACGTTAATTGGCAGCTGCATCAAAAGAGACAGATCTCCAAATACAAGATGTCCAATAAAAAGAATTGAAATAATTACTTTGTGCATGCCACACCAATAAATATTTTTAACTGCCTTCCAGTTACTTTCTTCATACGGTGACCTGAAACCTAAATCTGTGAGATGTACTTAACAATTGGGAAATAGATTTGAAGAAACTGGATGAAGATGCCTCTGGCTAACAGAATATGCAATACCGTCACACATTCCACATAGCATAGAAAAATCTGAGTCTAAGTACTTAAAGATATCAAATTTATTTCTCTATCAGGACTCTGTCTCTACAACAATATAATGAAAAAACTGGGTCACCTCTCATAGCAATTTTCTCAAAATTATGGTACATTTGAATCAATTTAATCTTTTAGCTCAACATTTGAGCTAAGGGCACACTGTTTCAAAATAAAGAGACCTATTATCCTCATCATAGAGTATAAGGGAGAAGGTGCCTACAAAACGGCCTTCAAATTCTTCAGTGACTATTCAAGGGCTTAGGTTGATGAAACAGTCCCAGTCCGGGCTTATTCTAAACCTGACATTTCTTGTTTTTGATTTGTTAATGGTTTTGCCCACTCTGCTTATTTCAAAAGTCAGATTCATAAAGAGGCTCAATCTCTACCAATTGAGTGTTTCTTTAGGAATCTCATTCCAATATGCGTTCTAAGTCCTGGTGCACATGTGCTGGGTTCTTACAAGGAATGCACAGTGTGATGATCAAATCTCTAAAAGGTCATTTGTTTTTGTACTTCAAGAAAAAAAATAGCAAACCCCATTCTAGAAGTGTTGATAATGAAATAGTGGAGGAGAGGAAAAATAGAAACTTTGTGGTGAAATTCTTTCATTGTCTTTTCACATCTATCATCAGAAATGCTTAGATGGTGCTATACATATTAATAGTCAGGTATTATAACAACTTTGCTAGATTTTGGTAGATATTTATTGCAGCTAATGCATTCATTGAAATAATTATTTACTAATAATAAATACCTATAGCAAACAATTTTTTTTTCTTTTTGGGTCACACCCAGCTATGCTCAGGGGTTACTCCTGGCTCTTTGCTCATGAACTACTCCTGGTGGTGCTCGGGGGACCAAATTGGATGCTAGGGATCGAACCTGGGTCGACTGCGTGCAAGGCAAATGCCCTACCCGCTGGACTATTGCTCCGCCCCAAGCAAACTTAATTTCCAAGAGGAAACTATTAGTTCCCAAATACAGGGGGCAGGTGTGTTGCAGGACTCCTAAGGGCCGCTGCATCTGCTCTGGATTGCCTCCTGCAAATCACTTCGTAGATAAAAGGGTAGTCTAAATGTGGCAGTTTATCTGACCATGTATGCTGTACTAGCTGGTATAAATATTCTCCCATGCTACCACAATCATCGTGTGACTAGCTAGATCTTACCAGCATATTAGCCTGGCCACGTAGGACACCTAAGTAATTAGACCAGAGAGAAATGCTGTTTGCTTCCAAGCAAACAAGCATGGCTCCCTGATATACTCAAAGGCAACTAAAATATAAAACTACAATGAAGTAGAAGAGACTTGTGAAGGCTTAGAGAAATATTTAACTGGCATTAATATTACACTTTGGTACAGAAACATGCCATCTCAGAAACCCCCTTCTCTACCCCATAAAGGCATTCCCAGGCAGATCTTGGCTCAAAACATTAGCATACTAAAGGGCCTAGGTGAGGTGCAGGGAGGGATTACCTAAGGGCATTTGACCCTCCCTGCTTTCCATAACAGTGGGAGGAAGGTCTGAGTTGCAGGGGTATAAACTAGCCGGTTTTTCTTTCTCTCGCGCTTCTTTGTGGGCTCTTACTCTTTGTGAGCGTTCAACCTTCTTGGAAGTCTTCTCCTTTTACAAAGCCTTTACACGTGGTGGTCGCCATCTTGGTCTACACGTGGCTGGGGTTCTAGCCTGGAATCCTAAGCACCGGGCTGTTCCTTTTGCTGATTTGTATGCCTGAACCTGTGATAAGTAAAGCCTTTTAAAACTGCATCGGATTCCTGAGTTTTTATCCAATCCTCGCCGGCCGGAGGTAGAAGGGAACTCGCTTCCCGGCACTGTCGGGGACCCCGGCGGCGGCGCCCGACACAGGTGAAATAGTCAAATTCCTGTAAGGACATGAGCTCAACTGGTATAGAGTGTCATATTCATATCAGTGTCCCTAAGTATTTGCCTGATTTATTTTTACTGTTGACCAAATTCTTGCAAGCAGTGCAATTTTTTTAATCATTGAAACAAGAAAAATGAACATTCTTATTATTTAAAAATTAATAAAAAGGCAATAAATAGTGGTCTCTTCAGTGATTCAGTGGCAAAGGTAAAAAAAGTAAACAAACAGGACTACATCAAATTAAAGGGTCTCTTCATAGCAAAGAAACCTGATCTAAAAGAAAAACAACAAACTGAATCAGAGAAAATGTTTGTTGTCAACATATCAAATCACTTGATCATTTGATCAATTGACATCCCATTATTTGCTTGAGCGGGCACCAGTAAGGTTTCTATTTGACCCTATCATGTGCCAGTGTAGCCCAATGGCATCTGCTTGCTTCAGGAATATGAAGCGCCTCAAACTGTTCATTCAGGATCTTGATGAAGAAGTCTGAGCATCTTGAAGGTGGACCACCACGTGATCTTTTGACATCGTGTGGGATCCAGTCGGTTACAGTTCTAGTCCACTGGTCATCTCCAAATCACATTACAGGTGCAGCCAATCTGATTTTCTATGCCTTGCAAACAAGACTGTCCCTGACTCTGGTGCGTCGATGGAGGCCGGAACTCAGGATTCCTTCTCTCAGTTGAGTGAGGTGTGATATTCCAAGCATAGCTCTTTCAATTCCTCTTTGGGAGACCCGAAAATCGTTCTCATCCTGCTTACATAGGGCCCAGGTCTCTGAGGCGTATGTTAATGCAGGGAGAATGGAGGAGTCAAAGAGATGTGCCCGGAGCCGGAGGTTCTTTGTCCTTTTAGCTATTTCTTCTATGCTCTTGAAGGCGTTCCATGCCACTCTCTTCCTCCTGTGCAGCTCAAGTTTTAGGTCATTCATCATGTTGAGTTCTCAACTTAGATACACACTCAGAAATGTTTGTTCCATTGAGAGTGAATTGGGCCTGGGGAACTAGTTCATTTCTTATCATGAACATTGTTTTGTTGAGATTCAGCTGTAGCTCTATCGTTCCACATTCTTGGTCAAAGTCAGCCAGCATTTGTGCCGCTTGGCTAATTTTGATTATGTGGAGACCTATGATGTTGATGTTGATTCTGTGGATGTTGATTCTGTGGAGTCCTTTGATTCTATGGAGACTGAAGCCATCATTGAAGCCCTAGCCAAACAGGGTGTTCAAACCCAATACATCAAGATCCTTCATGAGCTGTATTATGGATTCACCTCCAGGATCTCACCATTCTAAAAGGAAGTGATCTGATGTCAAAAGAGGGGTTCAACAGGGTGACACCATCTCACCAAAACTCTTCAGTGCCACCCTCGAGAACATCAGGTGACAATGTAATGGGTAGGAATTGGAGTGAAGATAGACCGTCAGCAACTACCACCTCCGCTTTGCTGATGACATTGTTCTAATAACATCAACACATCAGATAAAGGATTGATATACTAGATACCTCAGCAGAAAAAAAAGCCCAAATCCCATCAATTATGGGGAAATAAAATGAACTTCCCTGAAAAAGAGCAACATCTGGGCAATTGGCACATAAAAAATGTTATTTGCCATTTTTATTAGGAAAATCCAAATTCAGACTACAATGAGAATGGTAATATAAAAATGCATACAATCTAGTGTTCATTGGGATGTAGTGAAAAAGAAACTTTAATATATTTAGTTGGAAATGTTTGGTTCAATCCCCATGGGAAACAGTATCAAGAGCTTTCAGTAAACTTAAAATTGAGCTACAATATTATCCAACAATTCCACCTGTGGGTATCTTCCCTGAGGACAAAAAAATACTTGTTTAAAATAACATATTCAGGAGAAGTGACATGATGGTGAAGATGCAGCAGTTAAGAAGCTCATACACCAACTATGATCCAGAGGCTCATAAATAAATCTTGAAAGAAATCAATGGGTTGCAGAGATGCTTCCAGTACCCTGTGTCAGTCTGAGTCAATTGGAGGACTCTGGAGGGGATGGGTGAGTCTCCGCCCCATTGGAGCAGGGCTCCAGCATATGAAAACCTCCACACACCACAATTGCCACCATGTTAAAAGACAGACTCCATTGCTCAGATGAGCTCCACCTAGAAATTAAGCTGTTTAAAATGCATGTATGTAGGTTCTCCCCATCTCTCTGGTCTTCCAGAAGCCACAGCAGTCACACTCATTCATCCAAACCACCACCCATTTAAAAATTTAACTCAAATTTTATCACCCTGAAGACTTTGGAATTCCTGGAGTGTGTAGCAACTGCAATACTAATACACCCACTACCACACCACATTTAATAGGATGTAAAGTAGAAGGAACCAATAACAAAATATATACACACAATGCCTATCTTTAAATAACACATCAGCAATTTCTTACTCAAGGGTTCAAGGGCTCCTTGATGAGATTGAATAATCTTCACTTTTTTTCTTTTTTTTTCTTCTAAGAAAATAATTCTTGATCACTTTTAGCAAATTATATATAAAAAGCAATATAAAATATATTGTTGAGGGTTTGCTATAAGGGCAGGCATAAGGGATAGTTGGAAAAATTGGAAATGGTGGTGGTGGTTGCATTGATGGTGGGATTGCGGTTGAATACTGAATATCTCTAACAAATTAATATGTACGACTTCATTAAAGAATTGAGTAGAAGCCTACTAAATTTTGTAAGTTCAGTTAGTGAAAGAAATAACACAGAAGACCCAAATTGTATGTAATAGCTCAGTAAAAAAATTATAACTTTAGCAACATTATTGTGAGAATTATGTTGTAATAGGCATTATAAGGTAAATGTATTAGTGTATGCTAAGGGAGCAGACTGGGGACAGAAACTAGGGACACTTGAGTGGTGGAACTGGTGTTGTAATATTAAATACCTGAAACAACTGTTATGAGAACAATTTTGTAAATCATGGTGCTTAAACAAAAATAAATCTTTTTTAAAAGTATAAATTGATATCAATATTCATTGTGGAACTCAGTACAATAGCTAAAATGTGGAATGCCCAACAACAGATGTCCAACAACAGATCAATGGATCAAGAAGCTTTGGTATATTTATATACAATAGAATACTATGCAGCTGTAAGGAATTATGAAATCATGCAATTTTCTGCAACTAGATGGAACTGAAAATATGTTAAATGAACTAAGCCAGAAGAAGGAAAAGAAAGGGTGATATAACTTACATATGTCATTTTGAGTAACTGAATGATCGAATGCAATGATTTAAAGATGAGGCCCATCTTACCCTTGGCCCCAGAATATAGGAAAAAGGAGGAAAAATAGAGTGAAAGGAAAGGGATATGAAATAAATAAGAAGCAATGGGGCAGGGCTCAGGGAGATTCAAGTCCATTGGTGTTTAAGGAATGAACTAAATATTTAAACAACAGAGTAAACAACACAGAAATAACTTTAAGAATCAAATTTAAAAGCTGTTTGTCAAGATGGCAAGTTAGGGGTGAGTCTAGAGCTGAGACTGGGGTAAGGTGAGACCAGAGAGGAACTGGGAAAACTGGAGGATACTGGTGGTGCTATCAGTGATGGAACATTGTGTATGTTAAAAATCAAACTATGAATAATTTTGTGACTCGTTTTGCCTTGTCCCCGACTTCCCTTTGATCATCTATTTGCTCGAGCGGGCGCCAGTAATGTCTTCATTCATTGGGAATAAGGTCCATCATTGTTACCCTTTTTGGCATACTGAATATACCATGTGTAGCTTGCCAGGCTCTGCTGTGGCTCTGAATTTATCACAAGGGTCCCAGTCTTTTTCTATGTCAGACAATCAACCATCCCCGACCCACGGGGCAGAGCCCTGGGTATAGACAAGTCTGTCTCCTGTCTGCCACCTGCCAATGCAGCCAGGGACCATAGCCATACCTGCAATACCTCGAGGGGCAAAGATCATGGTGCATTAATAAAATAAAATTGAGTAGAAATAGATGAAGAAAATATGGGGAAAAAGGCACTGAGTAGTTGTACTTGATCTCTCATATCTATGTCAATAACCTATAGGATAAGAAGAGATATAGGAATATGACTTATCTCTTTATACCAAAACAGATAATGAGTTGACAGCAATTCCTGAAGGGTTGAGATGAGAAAGGAGGGTGAAAAGAACCTTTTTATCTGAAAGTAAAGCACTGCTGGATAAATAGTTTTGCTAAAAATATCAATGTAGAGCTATGGAAATAGTCTAAATAGTAGAGCATATATCTAGAAGAATTAGAGATCTGAGTTACATCACAAGGACTTCATAGTTTTCCTATAAATTGCAACAAATATTTACTGGAAACATTCTTTGAACATCAAAAAAAAACCTTTAAAAACCCAAACATACTTCATTCCTTGTAGGATCTACATCTTTAATAAGAAAATAATCAAATTTGTAAGTCACCTAAATATTAAATCACTTGATCACTTGATCACTTCACTTGACTTCCTGGAGATCATCAATTACTCAAGTGGGCACCAGTAACATCTCAATATGTCCTGTCACATGCGAGATAGACCAAGGGCATCTGCCCGCTCCAGAAACATAAAGAGCCTCAAACCATTCCATCAAGTCATAGGAATGAGGTCTATAATTGTTACTGGCATTTGGCATGTCAAATACGAGATGGGTAGCTAGCCAGGCTTTGCCGTGCAGATGGGATAATCTTGTAGTCACCTCAAAACTCAAGCATGAACTGCGAGGCTGCAAGTGGCCACACAAGCCTGGCTGTGATCAGCTCTTCTGCTTGGTGGAATTCTGATGAAAGGGGAATCCGGATGTGGAAAATGGCAGCCCTCATGGTGTGCGGGTTCCTCTGGTTTTTTGCGAGGCTCTGCTGGGGTGGTGGGCTAGGGCTAAAATCCGCCATCCCTCCCAGATGCCTCGTGATCAGCTGGGCACAGGGAGAGCAAGTAGCAGCTTTGCCCCATTTGTGTGAGTCTCTCATAATTCCTCATTCCCCATTATACTCCAGTTTGATGCAAATAGAGTGATCCTTGAAGAGTAAGAATGAGAGAGATCCTGAAAGGATCTGGTGCTAAAATACATTAAGTCTAAGATTAAACCGCAGCAGCAGAACCGCTGCGCACCTGCACAGCCTTGGATCTGGAATCTCTGTCTTGCGGTGGTTGGCTGTGGTGGCTGGAGCTCAGGGTCACACCCACTGAGCCCAGAGGCTGGGGACTGGGTTGAGGCCCCCAATCCTTGCTCTGAGTCCAGCAGGTAGGTGCGGCCGTCTGCATGGCGAGCAGGCCCTAGGAGCTAAGTATAGCTCGTATTATATTTAATATGGCAAATTAAATATAATTAAATATTAAATATAATTTAATATTATATTTAATATAGCAAATGTTAAATATAAGCAAATATGCTAGGTTTATACATACGAATATATATGATATATCTGATATATAGCAACCATGTAATAAATAATTAAAAATAAGAATTTAAGGAAAGCAGTTATTAAATTATAAATAGTATCTAATTCAAAATTCTCTGTTATAAATTTCTGGATATATGTTTCTGAGAATTACTTTTGTATGCACAACTGTTTCAAGATAGGCAAAAACTAAAGATTTGTATGTACAAATAGGTTAGTATGCTATATTCTACAGAAATTTGATTCAAAGACTCAAAACCACCAAATATGTATCGACTCTATATCACTAGATATATTATAAATAGCTCTCTAAATCAATGAAAAATATATAGTAGTGCACATATAAACTATGTGTCTCAACAAATATTCATAACTTTGTAGAGTTTATATACCAAAGAAGATATTCCAATAATAAACAATTTTAATTTAAATTATTTTAAATATCAGAAGTCACTTGATCACTTGAAATCCCATTATTCATCGATATGCTCGAGTGGGCGCCAGTAATATTTCCATTTGACCCTATCACGTGCTAGTGTAGCCCAATGGCATCTGGCTGCTTCAGGAATACAAAGAGCCTCAAACTGCTTGACGAAGAAGTCGGACCATCTTGTAGGTGGGCGGCCACGTGATCTTTTGACATCACATGGGATCCAGTCAGTAATGGCATTAGTCCAGCAGTTGTCTCCAAATTGCATTACATGTCCAGCCCATAAGATTCGCGATGCCTTGGCAAGTGAGACAGCGTCCCTGACTCTGGAACATCGACAAAGGTCGGAGCTCCGGATTCCTTCTTTCACTTGAGTGAGGCGTGATATTCAAAGCATAGCTCTTTTGATTCCTCTCTGGGAGACCCGAATAGCATTCTCATCCTGTTTTTGTAGGGCCCAAGTCTCTGAGGTGTAAGTTAATGCAGGGAGAACAATGGAGTTGAAGAGATGTGCCCAGAGCTGGAGGTTTTTTTTTCTTTTTTAGCTATTTCTTTGATGCTTTTGAAGACATTCCATGCCGCTCTCTTCCTCCTGCACAGCTCAGGTTTTAGGTCGCTCATCATGTTGACTTCTCGACCTAGGTACACATAACTGCTGCATTCAGAGTTGTTTGTTCCATTGAGAGTGAATGGGGCCTCTGGAACTAGTTCATTTTTCATAAACATAGTTTTGCTGAGATTCAAAATGTTAGGAAACGTTCAAAGAACGTTAGGAATGACATATCCATCCTGTGGAATTCACCAACTATAAACCAAAATGACTGCCCTCCAACTTCCTCATGGATCTATCACATCTTCCAGAAAGACAATGGAGAAGATTATCCATGACTTCTACTCAAATCTCTTTGATAGCCATGTCCACCTGCCCACATACCAAATATCAGAAGTATGAACACCCACTCCATGAGGGCCTCCATGTTCCACATCCGGACTTCCCCCTCATCAGCCCTCCACCAAGCAGACCAGCCTATCACAGCCCAGCTCATCGAGATTCACCCTGCAGCAGTCTTTTTTTAATCCAGCCCAGAGCCTCACAACAATCCAGATGACCCGGAGTCCATGAGGGCCTCCATTTTCCACATCCGGACTTCCCTCTTGTCAGAACTCCACCCTGCAGACCAGCCTATCACAACCTGGCTCCCGTGGGCCTATGCGGCCCACGCGGTTCATCAATAAATGCTGGATTTAGAGATGACTACAAGAGTATGCTACCCGCACCGCAGAGCCTGGCAAGCTACCCGTGTCGTATTTGATATGCCAGATACCAGTAACAATTATAGACCTCATTCCCATGACCTGATGGAATGATCTGAGGCTCTTTATGTTCCTGGAGAAAGCAGGTGCCCTTGGGTTCTACTTCATGAGACAGGTCATATGGAGATGTTTCTGGTGCCCGCCGAGCAAATCGACGATGAACGGGAAGACAGTGATACAGTGATACAGTGATGATAAATAAACAGCAGGGTATGGGGCTGAGGGACAGACAAGAATGAAGGATTTGATTAATGTGTTATGTGGATTCATCATGAGTATTTTCCTAAAACGTGCTCTTTATTCACTATCCAAAGAGAACAAATGAGTCCTTCATTATCTGCAAGAAGAGTCAAATATTCTTGAGAATTGAAAATTTAATTTGAGGGGCCGGTTCGGGAACGCAGCCGGGGTCCCCGACAGTGTCAGGGAAGAGGTTGTCTTCTACCTCCGAGGATGCCAGGAGAACAGATGAAAACTCATGAGTCCGGTGCAGTTCCAAAAATGGCTTTTAATAGTACAAAAGCTCTTCCACAGCACTCCAATATAAGGAACAAAGTTTAGCTCTGGTCCGAACTTAGACCATACAAAAGAGGCTAAGTCTCCCACCAAGGAGAGAGAGGATCTCACCTGAGCTGAGTCCTACCCAGAAGAAGGAGCAAAAGGCCAAAGAGCAAAAGGGCAAAAGCCAAAAGTCAAAAGCCAAAAGCCACAGGAGCCAAAAGCTGAAGGCTGAGGAACCAAAAGGCAAAAGGTGAAGGGGCCTCAAGTCAGCCCCTTATATACACCAAAGCAATCCAACTGGGAGGGCATGTCAACAAAGAACTCTAAACAGAGTGTATTTTTCTTTTTGTTGATATGATGTATTATGTTGATTGACTTGCGGATGTTGAACCATCCTTGCATTCCCGGGATGAATCCCACTTGGTCATGGTGTACAATCTTTTTGATGACTCTTTGGATTCTATTTGCTAGTATTTTGTTGAAGATCTTAGCATCTGTATTCATCAGGGAGATTGGTCTGTAGTTTTCCTTTTTTGTGACATCTTTGTCTGCTTTGGGTATCAGGGTGATATGTGCCTCGTAAAAGCTATTTGGGAGTATTTCTGTTTCTTCAATTTGCCGGAAGAGCTTAAAAAGAATTGAGAGTAGGTCCTCTTTAAAGGTTTTGTAGAATTCACTGGTGAATCCATCTGGGCCTGGGCTTTTGTGTTTGGGGAGACTTTTGATTACCGATTCTATTTCCTCGATGGAGATAGGTTTGTTGAGGTATTCCAAATCTACTTGTTGCAGACTTGGGAAGCTATAGGAATTCAGGAATTTGTCCATTTCTTCTAGGTTCTCTTGTTTCGTGGCATACAGGCTCTCATAGTAATCTCTGATGATCTTTTGAATTTCTGTGTTTTCAGTTGTGATGTCTCCGTTTTCATTTCTGATTCTATTTATTTGGGTTCTCTCTTTTCCTTTTCTTCCAAGTCTTGCAAGTGGTTTGTCAATCTTGTTTATTTTTTCAAAGAACCAGCTTTTGGTTTCGTTGATCTTCTGGATTGTTTTTTGACATTCCATCTCATTGATTTCTGCTCTAAGTTTTATTATTTCTTTCTTTCTGCTTGGGTTGGGCTCCTTTTTGTTGATCACTCTCTAAGATCTTAAGTTGTGAAGTCAGACTGTTTATGATGGCCTTTTCTTCTTTTCTGATGAATGCCTGAAGAGCTATGAACTTGCCTCTCAACACTGCTTTTGCCGTATCCCACAAGTTCTGGTAATTCGTGTCTTCAGTCTCATTTGTTTCAAGGAATCTTTGGATTTCCTCTTTGATTTCTTTTTATGACTTGCTGGTTGTTCAGCAGTGAGCTGTTTAGTTTCCAGGTACTTGGTATTGTACAACCACTTAATCTTCGATAAAGGAGCAAAAATATTAAGTGGAGCAAAGAAAGCCTCTTCAACAAGTGGTGCTGGGAAAACTGGGCAGCTACATGTAAAAAAATGAACTTAGACCTCCTTCTAACGCCATGCACAAAAGTCAGATCAAAATGGATTCTAGATCTCGATATCAGACATGAATCTATAAGGTACATCGAAGAAAACATAGGAGAAACGCTCTATGACATCTAAACGAAAAGTATCTTTTAAAGACGACACACCACTGACCAAGCAAATGGAAGCAAAGATAAACAAATGGGATTATATAAAATTGAAAAGCTTCTGCACCTCAAAAGAAACGGTGACCAAGATACAAAGACAATCCACAGAGTGGGAAAGGATATTCACCCAATACCCATCTGACACGGGGTTAATATCCAGAATATATCAGGCACTGGTAGCACTCCACAAGAAGAAAACAGCCAACCCCATCAAAAAATGGGGAGAAGAAATGAACAGAAGCTTCCAAAAAGAAGAAATTCGAATGGCCAAAAGGCATATGAAAAAGTGCTCTTCATCTTTAATCATCAGGGAGATGCAAATCAAAACAACAATGAGGTACCATCTCACCCCACAGAGACTGGCACACATCCAAAACAGCAAGAACAACCGGTGCTGGCGTGGATGTGGGGAAAAAAGGACTCTCATACACTGCTGGTGGGAGTGCCAACTGGTCCAGCCCTTTTGGAAAACAATATGGGCATTCCTCCGAAAGCTAGATATTGAGCTCCCATTTGACCCAGCAATAGCACTCCTGGGAATATACCCTAGAGACCGAAAAACACATAGCAGAAACACTATCTGTACTTCTTTATTCATCTCTGCGCTATTCACTATAGCTAGAATCTGGAAACAACCTAAATGCCCGAGAACAGAGGACTGGCTAAAGAAACTGTGGTTCATCTACACTATGGAATACTATGCGGCTGTCAGAAAGGATGAAATTATGAAATTTACCTGCAAATGGATGGACATGGAGTCTATCATGCTGAGTGAAATTAGTCAGAAGGAAAAGGACAGATATAGAATGACTGCATTCATTAAAAGGATATAGATACCAGTGTTTTAATAAATATGGGAAATGGTAATGGCAGATTAAAACTCACCACTGAATTTACACAAAGAGACTTAAGTGACAAACTCTAAATATCTGCAGGGCTAGCCATAATGTGTAAAATAAGAGGGAGAGAGATGCAGAGACAGAGAGAGAGATAGAGAGAGAAAGAGAGGAAACTGGGGTACCTGCTATTAAGGCGGGTGGGGGGGGCGGGGGGGGTACATTGGTGGTGGAAATGGGGCACTGGTGGAGGGATGGGTGCTGGAATATTGTATTACCAAGAACCAATTATGAACACCTTTGTAATTGTGTGTTTCACGGTGGTATAATAAAAAAATTAAAAAAAAAATAAAAATCAGAGACAGGTTAAAAAAAAAAAAAAAAAAATAAACAGAGTGTAGTGCCACACCTTATTGCAGGTATAAACAAAGGTTATGTTAAGGACTAAGGAGATTATCTCTTATGTAAAACACTGGAGAGAGAGAGGGCTGATATAAAGTAATACATCTTAACTTCATGAGCTTCATGTAATCTAGATGGTACCCACAAGGTCCTTCTTATTATTATCTGCACCCAGGTGATTCTGAGTATCTTGTTCTCGTGTACTGAAAGGGTCACACTCGCCTGCTTAGAGCAAACTAGTATGATCCTTCCTATAGTCTTCCTATAGTCTCAGCGTAGCCAGGGTGGTAGACTCCTGGTAAATTCTAACTGTCCCACTTTGGGTGCAGTGGGTATAAAGAGGAGCTGTGCCCAATCTAGAAAACATAGAAGTCTTAGTAGATGTATAAGTCAGAAGTTATTCAATCAAGGTGAATTCTGTAACTGCCACACCCTCTAGCAGTGTTTATGTAGAAGAGAAGTCTCATTAGAATGAACCTTGACTTAAGTAGATTAAGCTGGGAGTGGGCAAAACAACAAAACTCCCAGAATAGCTAAACTTGTCCTCCAACAGGGCCGGAGCGATAGCCCAGCTGGTAGGGCGTTTGCCTTGCACGCGGCCGGCCTGTGCCGGCCTGGGTTCGATCCCCAGCATCCCATGTGGTCCCCCGAGCACAGCCAGGAGTTATTCCTGAGTGCAGATCCAGGCAAGAGTAACCCCCTGAGCATCGCCGGGTGTGACCCAAAAAAGCAAAATAATAATAATAATTATTTTTAATAAATTATCACTTGATCACTTGATCACTTGAATCCCGTTATTCATCGATTTGCTCGAGCGGGCGCCAGTAACATTTCCATTGGACCCTATCACGTGCCAATGTAGCCCAATGGCATCTGGCTGATTCAGGAATATGAAGAACCTCAAACCGTTAATAAATTATAAACCATAGAAAAGTGTTTAAATCTAGACCTGTTTTTATCATTTATAAAAGAAATTTAGTTTTTTGTTTTTTCACCAAACATTAACATATTTTAATTTAATAGAATTATTTTTCTCATATTTATTTAAGATGCACAAAATACTGAGCACTTTATATGCAAATCAAATCTGCATCATCTATTTCTTGGATTAGATCAAGAGTTTCCTAACTCATGTCCTTACTTTCCTGTCTCCAACATATTTAACCATTAGCACATAAGATTATGTCATTCCCCTCTTTGAAATCTGCAATGACTCTTCATTTTATGCCAGTGACTGAAACTTCAGTTTTGAATAGATCTACCAAATCTGGAACATAAATTTACGTATGGAGGGCTTATTTACTTAAAATATGACTATTTAATAATTGGTCCCTTTAAAAGGCAATTAAGTTAAAATAAGGTAATTAAGATAAACCCTAGTCCAATAACAATGCTGATGATTAAGAATAGATAGGACAGAGACAAGACTGAGGAGTAATGATGGGATTACATAAGAAGGAATTAAGTGCATTATTTGCAACCTCAGAAAAATACCAAATACCTTGATAGCATGTTCATGGATATCTAACCTCTTAAATACATTTATGTTGTTTAAGTCTCCGTCTTTGACATTTTGTCTGACAAATCTAGCAAACAAAAACTGTCTTTAACTTTGTTTTCTAACTAACCTTTAGCTTGCATTCAGGAGATATACCTTCCTAGGTGTATTGCAGTGGTTGTTTCTTCTGCTTTAAGGATCAATGCTAACTACTCTACTTCTTTCAGTCTTACTCAGATATCTCCTCACACGCATCTCTTATGGCACCATTAAAAATGTATCCCCTTGTGTGGAGGAGAGAGTAAAGGGGTTAGACACTTGCTTCCCACCTTGTTAGAAGCATACCACACATAGTCCCTGAGCACCTTCAGGAGTGATCACAGACAGGAATGAACCAAACTCAAACCTGCATCCTCCACCACACATGCTTGTTTTTTCTTTTTGTATATATTTTTGGGTCAGGTCACACCTAACAAACTTGGGTCTTAGTGGTCTCCCTGAGGACCCTGCAGTGTTGGGGAACAATGCACCTGTTCATTTTTAAACTATTTCTTTGGTTCTCACTCCATTTTTACCTATAGCAGTTTATTACTTAGAATACTTAGTGACTGGTTTATGTTAGTTGTTTATGGCCTATTCCTACTAAAATGTTAACTCTGAAACTAAGAATACAACTTTTCTAGCTCATTGACATAGATTTCTCGCCTAGAACTATGCCTAACATATGGAAAGGAAAAATTGAGCAGCATTTGATGATTATGTAGTTTAATTCCTTTTCATTAAAATCAAATTTGTATTCAATTTTATTACCTAGTAAGATCTATAGTAATTATTTCCAGACAGTAAACATTGATTGACTTGTAATAATCACATTTTGTTCATTGAAAATTAGTATCTAAAGTATGCTGTTTACATATTTATTATCAATACAGAGACCCACTTAGTACGAAATTTCATTCAGTTTTCATTAGCAAAGTATGCTAACTATGATTACAAATTTACCTTAATATTTTATTAATTTAAGACTAGCAAGGAGTTTGTTTTCCAGCATACAATTGTTTACTTCAAATTGAAAAGAGAATAAAGGTTGGAGGACAAAGAAGGGTCTGCTTCATGAGCACAAAGGGGTTGGTCAGTTTCTCCTATCTTGTGGACTTGTTATTCATTTAGTCCTATAGAAAAAGGAGAGTAGGACATTTTGTGTAGTACACATCTAGAAGTAGCATATATGAGACAAAGTTAAACTCCATTGTCCGGAAATTACTCATATGGAATGTAACTAAGTAGCAAAGGAATTGAGGACTTAGATATAAAAGTCAACAATATTCTGTCCCTAAATCCTGTCCCTCAAGGTTTTGCAGTTGTGGCTGTGGTGCTCAGCTGCATTGGCAGGTGGCAAACTGGAGATAGACTTGTCTACACCCAGGCTCCACCCCATGGGCCCTGGATGGTGGATTGTCTGAAAGAAAAAGACTGGGGCCCCTAGGATGAACCCAGAGTCATGACAGAGCCTGACAAGCTACCTGCGGTAAATTTACTATGCCAAAAACAGTAACAATAATGGACCTCATTCCCAATGAATGGTGACATTACTGGTGCCCGCTCAAGCAAATTGATGAACAATGGGAACAAGTGACAACATATAAATATTATTTCATCAGGAAGTATAGAATAGAAATTTCAGTCTTGTCTGAAGGCAAAATATAAAGATTCACTTATTTTTAACAACAATCAGAATTACGAGATATCAGAAACAAAAGTGGTAATATTTACTATTAATTTTCTTGTTTTTCCTTAACCAATTTTAAAATTATATAGTCGGAATGTGAAATATGTTCCACATAGTCTTCAAATAAACTAATTTTGAATGAAACTATATAGATCTACCACAAATTTTCCGGAACTTTCTCCACTGGGGTAGATAATTAAGGGTTAATAATATACTACAAACTTCTGAGAAGCAAATGGTAGATTAAAAATGAATCTCAATTGCTAAGTTCAAATCAGTTGAACTTAGTGACTATAAACATGCATTTTATTTCAACATCTAGAAAAATCTTCACAATAACAATTTAAAATTTGTAAAATTGTAGTACTAAGTATGTTCATTTAGAGGCATACTTTTCTTAGCTTAAAGGATATTTAATTAGTAGTACACCATGGAATTAGAGAAAAGTGTTTTCAATTAAAATGGGTTTCTGGACTTCAATGACTTGCAGTCTATTTGAGTTGACAGGTACATGATATTTTAAGTTTTTGTGCAAAGAACATGGGTTTTGGAGGCCAAGTATTGAGTCCTGGCTCCAACTCTTATTAATTTTCTATGTTCTGGCAAAGCATTAAAATCTCTGAAATTTCCCATATCTGCATAACATAGAATAGTAATTCTTGTATTACAGTGCTATTGTATAATGGAGGATTGATTATGAGAATGTTTAGCTCAATTCTTGCTCCATAGTATGCTAGGAATAATATCAATTATTATTATTATTCTTTAAGGTAGTACATGTTTAAGTGTCAACATAAGTTATAAATATAACTACAACAAAAGTTAAAAGAAATGAAAAGTACAATATAATTAAAACCATGGAAAAGATGGCTAAGGCAGGGCTTAAACTGAACATTAATTTTCATACAGTTTTTTAAGTATTTTATTGTACCACCGTGAGATATACAAATAAAAAGATATACAATTAAAAAGTTCATATTTGGGTTTTGGTCATACAGTGTTCTAGCACCCGTCCCTCCACCAGTGCCCATCTCCCACCACCAAGGTCCCGGTTCCCTCCCCCCTTCCCCACACCCACGCCAGCACTTGTTGTTCTTGTTCTTTTGAATATGTGCCAGTCTCTGTGGTGTAAAGTGGTATCTCATTGTTGTTTTGATTTGCATCTCTCTGATGATTAGTGATGATGAGCATTTTTTTCATATGATTTTTGGCCATTCGAATTTCTTCCTTGCTGAAGTTTCTGTTCATTTCTTCTCCCCATTTTTTGATGGGGTTGTTTGTTTTCTTCTTGTAAAGTTCTACCAGTGCCTGATATATCCTGGATATTAACCCCTTATCAGATGGGTATTGGGTGAATATTCTTTCCCATTCTGTGGACTGCTTTTGTATCTTAGTCACTGTTTCTTTTGAGGTGCAGAAGCTTTTAGTTTCATGTAGTCCCATATGTTTATCTTTTCTTCTACTTGCTTTGTTAGTGATGTTTCACCTTTGAAGATGCCTTTAGCTTCAATGTCGTGGAGGGTTTTCCTATATTTTCTTCAATGTACTTTATGGATTCAAGTCTGATATTGAGATCTTTAATCCATTTTGATCTGATTTTTGTGCATGGTGTTAGACACAGGTCCAAATTCATTTTTTTACATGTCGCTGCCCAATTTTCCCAACACTACTTGTTGAAGAGGCTTTCCTTACTCCATTTTAGACTCATTGCACCTTTATCAAAGATTAAATGATCATGTGTTTGAGGTTGGGTGTCAGGATACTCAATTCTATTCCATAGGTCCACGGGTCTGTTTTTATTCCAATACCATGCTGTTTTAATTACTACTGCCTTGTAGTACAGTTTGAAGTTGGGAAAGGTGATGCCTCCCAACTTCTTTTCCCGAGGATTGCTTTAGCTATCCTTGGGGGGTTTATTGTTCCATACAAATTTCAGGATCGTTTGGTCAATTTCTTTGAAGAATGTCATCGGTATCCTCATAGGGAC